>OY757269.1:1618586-2818586 GCA_963584085.1 Pyrausta aurata | reverse complement strand
GTTATGACTCCACACACACTCACGACTGCAGACTTTTTTTTTCTTACAAAATAAAAAAACTTGAAAACATGCTTGCAGCATTTCATATCAAATTAAGTTTTGCTTGTAAGCGCATTTACTCATGACAATTGTGCTGATAATTTTCAAGTCTTCTTATCTTAAAGATTACATTTTTGTTTTATCAGTGTTTTTTTTTTAATTGCACTTGTAAAAAGCAACTATTATGACAGACGAGGCATCGATCCCCGTGTCTTACGCTATCCGGGCGCATGCATAAACACTCGGCCACCGTCACACTGACATATAAGTTCTAGAATAGGTAAGGTTAATCGTGACTTATTTACGTTTCCAATCATTTTTTTATTACTATCTTTTCTCCACTCCACTACTACCACTTCTCTGACTTACCGATTACTAAATTTAAAACTGTTATTAAAGAAACCCTTATGACGAAAGGGTATTATAGAGTAGATGATTATTTAAAAGATAATAATGTATGGACTTGCATGATCACCACAAACATTGTAAAACTTTTGAAAAGAGGCATTGACAATAGTGACTGAGTTTCTTGTGCAGCTTCTTCTCAGCACTAGCCCACAATTGTCCCGAATCTGTGGTAGAGTCTATGTTGGGACGTGTATAAGTGGGTCTATATGCAAAAATAAACGACTTTTATGACTTTTCCAGTTTCACAGTAGTCCAAAGCCGCTACAACCACTTCGGCGAAGAGGGCATTAAAGAGAACAAAGATGAACTCCTCAAGCTCATACCAGGGTGCACCGCGCTGGTGTGGGTCTCACACCACCACATAACCAAGGAACTCCTGGATGCTGCTGGTAATTATAAGCAAATTGTTATAAAATCTTGCCAGGCCATCACCGAAACAAGCTAGGACCTTAAAGTGCCTAGGGCTACAATCAGCCAAGAAAACGAAAGTCCTAATCGTTACAATAATCACATAACCAGCCTATCATTTCAGGTTTTCAGTTTTCATTAATTTAATTTCAGTTGCACCATATTACGTCACTACAACAATCGTCAAATACTTATCTGTTAATCTCCATATGAATAAACAGGGGTCAAGTACTCTAGTTCATATGTAGCAGATGATGCAATTTTACGTAGTGCAAAGATTTCCGATTGTTAGATGGTTAGAGACTCATCGTTACACTCTCAGATCTTAATTGAACCTCTTTTCTCTGCCCTCTTATGATGTACTAGCGGTCCCCTGCGACTGCGGCGCATTCTGAATTTGCCCACTCTCTTTCCGTCACAGCGTGATGTTTTATAGCCTAAAGCCTTCCCCGATAAATAGGCTATCCAACACAAAAAAATATTTTTTATCGGTCAGGTAGTTCCTGAGATAAGCGCGTTCAAACAAACAAACTCTTCAGGTTTATAAACTTCAGCTTTAAAATATTAGTAGATGTACTTGTATATTTTTCAAGCTTTCGAAGTAGGCTGGTTTATACTCCGTTTTCCTCCCAACTCCAGTTAAACCAATTTCTAAACCCTATCATTCCAGGCCCGTCTCTAAAAGTGGTAGCCACAGCGTCCGCCGGCTACAACCACTGCAACGTCGACGAGCTAAAGGCGCGAGGCATCAAGCTGTCGAACACACCAAACGTGCTGAGTCCAGCCGTCGCTGAGATCGCTGTGGCACTTATCCTGGGAGCTGCTCGCAGATTTACTGAAAACCTGGATCAAGTGCGCCGGTAAGTTGGGATTATAAGTCTTTAGAAATGCATTTTATCCAAAAGCTGGAAACTAGACGCTGCCGCGCTGGGGCCGTGATCTCGCGTCAAAAGAACGGTTCGTGTGGTAATGTACCATGTTTTTGGCAAATAAATATTATTCTATTCTATTCTAATGAGAGTTTAACCATTTTACCTCAAAAATCGAGTAATATACACACCACCACGTTAATAACTACCGCACGGAAGATATCGAAATGCATCGACTCCGAGCTGTTTCCGAGTATTTTCAAGAGAGAAAAGCCCAGAAGAAAATTTCGGCTCGACCCGGGATTCGATCCCGAAATCTTGGATAGCAACCAGCAAGCTAACCGCTACGCTACACCAAAAAGGCAGTCATAGTCCCAAACCTCCATAGGTTTAATGAAAAGTAAGTTATTAAAGTTTGAAAGAGGTACTTTAATTTCTCTTATCTTTCAGAGGGGAATGGGAGAATGGTTTCCAGAAAGTGCTCGGCCAGGATGTCCGAGGAAGCACAGTGGGAATCGTCGGCCTCGGCGGCATCGGACAGGCTGTCGTCAAACGCCTGGCTGGCTTCGAAGTCAGCAAGTTCGTCTACTCAGGCCATAGGGAGAAACCTGAAGGTAATTCTGAATATCATCATTATCAGCCAAAGGACGTCCACTGCTGAACATAGGCCTCCCTCACAATTCCTTCAATTCTGAATATCTGTCTACCAAATTAGTCAGCTCCGAAACAGAAGCGGTGGCCGACTGGCTAGCACGTCGGTTTTCAATGTGTTGCCGTCTTTGAGATCCCAGATTCGATCCTAATCGGGTCAATCAATATAGAAACTATAATTTCCTTTACTTTCTCGGATCTGTCTGGATGTTCTGATACATACTACAATGTTTCTGATTTGTATATCACAAGTGCTTTAGTAGGTACTTATGTACAGACGACAGCACGTCAAGATAAATACACTGCGGTATCTTGTGCTGTTGGAATAAAGACTATTTTTCAACAAAATTGTATGGTCTGATGTGCTGGCCACTTTAGGATCAGAGCAGAGTAATAAAATAATATACGAGTACATAAAGTATGTACAGTATGTGGTATTGTCCAATATTTATTAATAGAATTGAGAACATCAGTTTGAATAGAAATCAGAATATTGTGGAGCATCTTGAGTGCTATACTAATCTACCATCATATTATTTTCCATTCGACGGTTTCTTTTATTTTTTTTTCAGCCAAAGCATTAGGCGCCGAGTTCGTGACGCTAGACCAGTTACTGGCCCAGAGCGACTTCGTGGTGCTGGCCGTGCCGCTGACCAGCGAGACCAAGCACATGATCAACAGCACCAGCCTGGCCAAGATGAAGAAGAACGCCATCCTCGTGAATGTTGGACGTGGGGGTAAGTGGCGAGTGCTTCTTAAGGTACAAGCAACACGACAGTGTAACTGTACCTAATACTTTAAGAGCTCCGTGACAGTTAAACTAAAATTATCAGAGACGATGAACTCTTCGAAAATTAATTTCTTAGTCTAGCTAGACGAAGAGTACCATGTCTGTCGGTCTTCTACAGTTTACATTTCGGAGTGTGCGAATGAATTGCATGACTTAATTTCGCCGTCCGCTATTCATCTTCGAAACACAAGACGCGGGCGCGACTTCCACCCCTGTCTTAGAGATCTCATCAATACGCACCCAACGATTTCGGTCGTTTTCAAGAAGAGAGTGAATAGGCCGACATGGCCCATCTTAGGCTACATTGTCACTCAACATCAGGTGCAATCGTGGTCTGGCTATCTAATTAAGAAAAAAAATTCTGCCGATTGGGTCTTGGGATAAAAATTGTGCTACAATAATGACATGTTTTTTTGTGACTGAGTACTCTACATCTACACTTGCTAAGTGCGACTAGCTAGAGTGCTGCTGTAACAAGGAAAAAATCGCATATTATAGGCTATTTGAGACCGAGATAAGGGACTCCAAATAGCAGGAAAATATGAAATCTCTCGCTCAATGATAACTAAGTTTTTTTTTATTTGGTTGACAGACTTAGTGGACCAGGACGCGTTATACGAAGCCCTGAAGAACAATCAGATATATGCAGCCGGCCTTGACGTGACCACTCCCGAGCCTCTTCCAAAGGACCACAAGCTGCTCACACTGCCCAACATTTGTAAGTAAAACCTAAGAAAAAAAGTCGTTTAACAATTCAGTAGACACTGAACGCCTATAGGCGCGATAACTTTAAAATTTTAATTGTGTCTAGATTACTGACCGACCACTAAAGTTAAGATACTATTGATCTCCATCGCCTAACCACCTTAAGTGCCAAAAATTGCTCGCACCTTGCGTCGAATTTTATTTGAAGCGACGCCCGTTTTCGTGTCGTATGTGCAAGCAATTTTAAAAGTGGTTAGGCGGCGGAGACCTCGACCGTAAATTGGACAGTATCGTTCGTTATGATTTGACCCCCACCTCCCCTCATAAGGGCGACATAAATTTTGTTAAAAATGTAGGCCTGATCATTCCTAATAAATGTAAGATTTTTCTTACTGAATAATTTACTATTATTATTATTATTTATTTAAATATGTCAACAAGTGGACCAATTACTTACAGTCACAAAAACAAATCAAAATAGGTAATACCGGCCCGTGCATGTACCAGTCACAGTGATACATGTACATGCAGTCAAAACGCTCGGCGAAAACGCGCAGGATCCTGTTCGGGCTGGCCCGCACCCTGCGCACCAGGGATGTGTACCGCTTGCGCATGATTGTATAAAAACAATCCACTCACGCTTCAGCGAACATCCCTGAGGCGCTACAGAAGCGAGGCAACCCCAACAACACCCTGAATGCGTTATTGTATTGGACTCGTAGGGCGCTGTACTGCTTCTGCATTTATAATTTCCTCTCCGCAGTTATCCTCCCGCACATCGGCAGCGCGACGCTTCGCACCCGCAGCGATATGGGCGTGTTAGCGGCGAACAACGTGGTCAACGCGCTCACTGGCAAACGGCTGATTACGCCTGTACTCGAATAGTCTATTTACACTATGGACGGATGATGTGCCTATGATTGACAGTAATCGTATTTCTTGTAATGAAAAAACTTATGTAATGTGTTAAGTATTTCAGTACCAACTTATTTGCAAATCTGGTAATCCCTAAAAGGCAAATCCTATTGGTAATAGCCCTAAAAAAACCGGTTAAGTGCGTGTCGGACCCGCGCACTGAGGGTTCCGTGCCACCCTTAACTGAATTCAGGGTCCACTTACTTTCACTTAACGAAAACATCACAATATATTGCGACAGCAAAAATAACTTTGTTTTTCATAGTGTTTGTATGAAAGACAAAGTTATATTTGCGGTTGATAAAAATGTGCAATATCTCAAAAACTACTTGTTCGATCTCCTTCAAACCAATTTTCGTTGCAAGTTTTTGTTGAGATCTACAACATATATTTTTTTCAAAATTTTCACTTTCTTAGTTCAAAAGTTAGATGGGGGGGGGACGCCCATTTTACCACTTTGGAAGCGTCTATATCTCAAACCTTACACTTTTAGAAAAAATGGTTTTAAAAACCTCAATGTCATTTTAAAAGACCTATCCATAGACACCCCACACGCATAGGTTTGAGTAAAAAAAATATTTTAGGTTTTAGTTTCATGTATGGGAGCCCCCCCTTAAATATTATTTTTTCTTACTTTTTGTATCTGAATCGGTAAGCGGTGAACAAAATACACCTACCTACCAAGTTTCAGCTATGTGATGCTTATAGTTTCAGAATAAAGTGGCTGTGACATACGGACGGACAGACAGACAGACAGACAGACAGACTTGACGAAACTATAAGGGTTCCGTTTTTTGCCATTTGGCTACGGAACCCTAAAAAGGATTCATTAAATCATGAATGCCCAGCCATCCTATTGTAAGAGTATGCCAGCTTAAAATATACTGCATTATTTGATAAGAAGTAATGCTATGAGACATGACTGAGTCATTTACCATTGAATGTGCAATAAAAAAAACATGCTTATAAACTGTATTTTATTTATTTGTAATAATATTTATTTCAGTATTTACATCACTTATAAGACTTCTTTCCTATCTAGGACAGAATAATATAAAATATAATTATTATCTACATTTTAAAGGGTACTTTTTATTGCTTAACCTATTAACTCCATAAAATTAAAGATAGCCTTGTTGGTAAATAAAGATTGCAGTTAAGAAGCTTAGCACTACATTTATCACTTTTCTAACACAAAAAATATAATAATATTGGATTGTGCAATGCAATCTGATAAGTAGATAGGTATATTTTTTAAGTGACTGATAAATAATTTTTAAGATAACTTATTAGGCCTTTTTCATCTTATGGATTCATACAATAATCACAAACACTCCCAAATACTCAAATATTACTCACAGTTTAAGAACTTCTGTAGCTACATTATCCAAAAACACAAGACACAATATACTAGATGAATTTGGACTACACAATAAAGCTCTTATTGAAATGAGATATATTTCTGTATTTGGGGTCATCATATTTTAAAAATATATACTTAGCTTAATTCACGGTGTCTCTGCCACAATTGCTGCTAAATCCTTCAGAAATGGTTCTATTTGGCTCTCAAGGGAAAGTATATGGCCGGTGTTGCAGTTGTCACTGCCTATGAAGGTTATAACTAATGGCAGCTTGTTCATTTGTATCACCTGGAAACAGTTAAGCAATAACTATGAATTTATTGAAAGTAAGGTAAAGGAAAATTGTGAATACTTTCTAATGATCGAAAAATTTAGACAACTTTTGTAAAACTATACAGATATTATTCATTAAAGACCCCTCATGGATGTTTTTATCATATTTTTTTTACGCGGCCGCCGGCGGCCTATGCATCAGTGAAACTTTAAAGCACATAGCATGCACACCACAGTATACACAAAGTTAGGAAGTATGACCCAAATTAACTATTTTTTAACCCAACCTACATACTCAGATAATGGAAGTAAATACTGAGAAACATCTGATAATCACCTGATAACTCGAATACATAGATATGATAGTCTTGTTTCGGCCCAGTCCCAATTTGCTTGCTTGATCTGTGGCCATACCAAACGTAGAGATAAAGTTAGGCCGCAGGGCCAGTTGAGGAGCGCGTTCAGTTACCGATCGCACCAATGGAACACCATCTCGGTCAGTAATAAGAATACAATGCAGACCATTTACCCTGAAATGAGTCAAAAGTTTAATTTCTGTTTGGTTTACACTCGGCAATCTTCACAACACAAAGGCTAGATACAAACTTTTCTAGAAGATGGTTCAAATATTTTCTCAGGTCATCCACCATTTTCCAAAGTTATTAGACGGATACGAATTACAATTAAGTTAGTTTCCTTGAAAAACAAACTAAAGTGTTTTATAGAAAAATGCAGCTCAACTCAATCGACTCAATAAATATTTTGACAACTTTTTCTGACAGTGACAATAAACAATTTGACAGCAAGACTTTCGTCCGGAAATGAATTGTTATGTGATGTAGACCATAAATACGAGTTATATTTTTTTTAATCCATTTACAAAAATAGTTGAAAACTGAAGTCCCCGTCTCTGTCCTCTCTTTCTGTGTCTTTGTTGTGGTGACTATCCTCTTTCCTCCCTCCCTTTTTTCGAGCTGAAAAGATTTACATTTTTCTGGCTCGCTTTGCTCAAGCTTTTTCTGTTTATTATTTAACTCAAATTGCAGGGTTCCACTTCCATTGCAATTTGCAAGTTACACAAAACAAATAAGAATCTTTTGTCTATTGATCAAAATGGCAGATGTGATTTGACAAGTACTGCGAATTAAATTTCAATTAATTTTGGGTACATTGTTTTCCTTTGTACACTCTAGGTATTTATTGTTGTTATAACATTAGTTCGAAAAGTGTAAATTTAACCTTAAATATTGATTTATTGTGCGTGTGTCATTGCTTCAGTTCATCGTATTTTGCAACACTTCGAAATATTGCTTTGGTATGATAACAAAAGATATAAAAATGCAAGTTTCCTTGGCTAAATGTCCTCATTCGTCACATGTGTACTTAATGTATTAACAAGTCATGAACGCTAGTGATTACAAAAGTCTGGGTGCGTATACGTAACTGTGTAGAATTGTGATTTTTAGGTTTGTGACGTCACGGAGATTGCGGGACGTTATTTACAGTCTAAAGTTGGGAAGTAAAATGCTTGATTGTTTTTGTTGACAAGTGGGAAGAGGTCGGGCAAGCAGTGGTGAAGGTGCGGTGCGTGGTGCGACGGTGAAGGTGCAATTTTTGTGGCAGCGGTGAGAGCACGATTCGCGGCTGCTGCGTTGGCTCCCGCTAGGATGGGCGGCGATGTCTGCCCCCTCCGAGAGCACGACGAGCCCCTCGCCGTGTGCCTGCACTAACATATCGCTTATGCAATTGTTCCATGAGTTAAAACAGAAGTTTCCCGGCGTCCCTGATCATGTTGTGTCCAACACTATTGAGCTATACTGCCACGACAAGCAAGCCTGCGAGACTCACCTCCATAGCGAAGTCAAGGCCTCCCTAACACATGCCTACCATGCCTCTTCGTCTGCTGCTGCCCGCCAACTCAATGAGCTCAAGCTCAACCCGCCATCTAAGTGTCGCAATCAGCCTATAGTCAAGCATGAAATTGCTAAGTCAACACCGATTAAGACCATCACTTGCCAAGGACCACAGACTGCGATAATAAGCACAAACGATTTCATTGATAGTGAGAAAAAGGTTAACACTGATGCCAATCAAAATGTTGTTGAAAGTATAGAAGACACACAAAGAAGCAACAGCAATACTTCACCAATAACAATAAATCTTGACAACTGTTTTGCCAAATACAGTGTTGAGTCACCAAGTGATTTGGAATTAACCAATGAAAATGTAAAGGAGGAAACTAATGCGACTAATAGTGCATCTCTCGATAACAAGAACTTAGAACAACCAGAGAGCACAAATTACAAGATCCTCAAAAGTAGCAAAATAAAGAGTAATCTAAACGAGAGATTAGAGAAGGGAAAGGAGAAGAAGACCATAAAAAAGGAAGAGTCAAAGAAAGAGGAAGATAAAAAGGAGCCTGAGGAGCCAAAACCTGAACCAGAACCACCTGAGAAACCGAAACGGCCGAACACACTTGACTTCATAAAACCAAACCCAGATATTGCATTTAAACAGACACTTAAAGAGCCTGAAGCGGATGTGAGCCATACAATTTCTCCTGTGCCGTCGATAAAACATGAAAGTCATAGTGCTAAGTCGAGCCCGTTGTACAGACAAGAGCGAGTGTACCCGCTGAATTTGTCTGTGAATGTGAATTGTCATATGGACTTGAGTCGCGCTTACGACGATCCATGGTTAGAGGATTACGATAGTCCGAGGGCGATTACGTCGGTGAATTTGACTGTGTGTACGCCGACTTCTAGTATGGCGAGTCCGGTGCGGGAGGGAAGGAGTGGAGGGGAGGAGGAGGGTGGTTTCGAGGGGCACGTGACGGTGACAGTGAGCCCGAGCACGGCGCGGCCGCCGCGACGTCGGGCGCCGCCGCCGCCGGCGCAGCCCTCGAGGATAGAGACGCCGCGCCCGACCAGAGCGGCGCCTGACCCTCCTGGGTTTGCACAAGGTAAATAGCTCTTTTACTTTTCCTTATTTTCTTTTTTTTTTAACCTATATCATCCCACTGCTGGGCAAAGGTCTCCCCCAATTCCTTCCATATGTCTCTGTCAGTGGCCAACGACTCCCAATCTCTCGCGAAGCTATTTTCTTTTATTTACTAATATACATAGATAGATATTATGTCACGAACTCACTTTTTTCTTTTTTATTGTCAAAAATGCCGTAAACATACCAGACATTGCTGCTGCAGGACTTCCCAGGTTTGTGGGACTCCCCAACTGGAATAGGCAATGGGGAATACCTTCTAAAACCTTTGTCTGCTGGTGCTATTAGTAAGGCTAAGGCTTAACCCCCAAACAAGCATTTTCCTTAATCTTAGTTAGCTCTTTTAGTAAGGTACTTTTTATCTAAGTTTATAGGTATGCACCAATATAGGCTAGGTAGAATAGTATTTGTAATTAAAAGTAGCTACAATCTAACAAAGCTAGCAAGCTGAGAGATTCTCTAATCTCACAAACATTGTAATAACTTCCCATAGAGTTTACATTAGTCGGAATTTGAACCCCCCATCTTTCGTTATGCTTTCAAATGCTACTGCTTTATATCTCGCGACAACTCCGGCATTCGCAGAGGCCGTTGAAATTAACAAGTGCTTAACACATCTCTACATTAAAGCTATAAGCTTACACCCCCACACAGTCCCCCGCGACTGCGTTAAGTTTGCTCCCTTCCCTCACGTTGCAGCGTGATGTTTTATAGCCTAAAGTCTTCCC
This sequence comes from Pyrausta aurata, assembly GCA_963584085.1. Taxonomy (NCBI): domain Eukaryota; kingdom Metazoa; phylum Arthropoda; class Insecta; order Lepidoptera; family Crambidae; genus Pyrausta; species Pyrausta aurata. Next base: position 2,808,439 of record OY757269.1, on the reverse strand, counting down.
CGATACATAAAGTTATTCAACACAAAATGTTTTTTTATCGGTCCATTAGTTCAAGGTTCAAGCAAACAAACTCTTCAGCTTAATAATATTAAGTATAGATTCACTAACCATTGCAGATCGTTCGCTAATCGAGCGTCAGAAGCAGCGGCTGGATTGTCTAGTCAAAGCCCTCTCCCAGGAGAAGGGGCACTTAGCCCAGCTGAAACGTGAGACGCAGATCCTGGCTGCTCCGCTACCGCCGCCGTCAGCTACGCAGAAGCTAAGGGAGTACGTCGAGAGGTTAAGAGACCAGTGCGATACAATGGCTAAGCGGCTGGAGATGACTGGCAATGGTGAGTTTGATTTAACTTTTAACAAACTTTATCTTCACCTCATTCATAGTTGCGGTGAGGCCGCAGTGGAACGTTACAGGCTTACCCCCGTAATAATAATAACTCAAACGGTCTTTTAAACCTATTACACTGTTTTGTCACTTTCTGTCAAATGATGACAGCGCCAAGAAAGAATGAGACAAAACAGTGTATGTAATAGGTAAAATAGGTTTAAAAATCCATTTGTGTTATTATGAATAAGGGGGTTATAAACTACCCAATGCACATTGAACTAAGTTCGACTGTTTAACCGTTTGATACCTTGAGCGATATTTTTTACTGGCAGTGTTGCAAGGAGCACACCTGCTGAGCAGCACTTGACGGCATGTCGACGGTGCGTTGATGCTAATCGCCGCTAGCAATATTTCTTTTTAATTAACTGATGTATGCTTAGATGATTTAGGTGTTTAACCAATGTTTTACCATTTTGTGCCTCTCTCGTGGTGGAATACAATCTGAGACAAAAAGAAAGAAAGACTATGCAAAGTCGTCACAACTGCGCTATTGTGAACAATTAGTAGTTTTGTAACATGTTACTAACGTCACAATAATAATACATGACAAATACAACACGCATGACCTTCGCGTGAGATGTCGATAAGACAGCTTCCCGAACAAAATAGATAAGAAAAATGTTAGAAAAAATACATATTATGATGGAAGGCAAATGCCTTAACAGAAGAATGAATAACTATAATTCAACAAGTACCTACATCCTACCTATGTAACCACAAAAGGATTGGCTATGCGATTATCAAGTTCTTTGTGGTTTACCTACAATGGTCGGATTGCACATATATTGATATAAGTTCACATAAGAATCCAATTTGTATTATCTGCTCAATAAGCACACGTACAGAGTAAGGCATTTTAACGATAGGGCTTGCTTGTGATGAATAACTTAGACATGCTGTCTGGTCAACGCAAACTCGATATCGCACGTACCTAGTATTCGTCATTTGGATATCCCAAAATATGATCCTATTTCAAATTTGACTATCATCTTTGATATACAAAACTTAATCTCCTAAGTACTATTACTATCAATAAAGTTTAATTTGTCCAAAGAGTACAAAATCTTTTGACATACCTACCTACATACCCTTTAGTCAGTCTAAATGAACTTTATACTGACTAAAGGGTATGTATTTTTACTGTCCTGTATAATTTGCATGTTTAGGCGAATGTAGGCTACATTCAAAGTTAGCAGAACGATTTCACTGTAGGTTAGGCAGATTTCGTTATTCGTGAGTTATGATGAGACACACCGAAGTCTATCGATTCTTGATATAAAAGACCGCTTACACTTTCAGACTTTTGGCATCGATACTAATGCGCGTTTTGAACAGATTTAATTTGGATCGATGTTAACGCGCGTTAGTATCGATGCAGTCACCAATATACAGTACATTATTTGTCAATGTCCAGCTCCAACGCGACTACATCGATACTAATGCGTGTTAGCATCGCGACTGTATGATGATTTGATGATAAAAGTACGGCAGAGTGTAAAGGTTGACATTTTGCGAATGCATCGATGCTGCTCACGACTGCATCGCTGCTAAAAGTCGCAGTGTGCAAAGGGTCAAAGTGTTAATAAAAATTTGTTTTTAAACGTTACAGTGCGAGAGCGTGAGCGCGACGACGCCGGCAATTTCTACAGCAATATCTACACGGGACAGCAGCCGCCGGCCTCCTGGCAGTGCCACCTCTGCACCTTCAGGAACCACCCGCTGCTCAATAAGTGCGAGCAGTGCGAAATGCCCCGCATCGTAGGTACGTCTACCGCCAAACAGGACCCCCAAGGACCCACACGATCTCTGACAGATAGGAACGAACTAACAAAATTCCAATTCGGAGACTGGCATAATGCCTTGCCTACATAAAGACAGTCCCCCCTCCCGCCTTAAGTGTTGGTGTTCAGTGATTTTCAGTGTTTACAGTGCCTGACTATTTCAAGTGATTGAGGCTATATTCTTTTAAACTATAAAATGAACGTAACCCTCCGGTTTGAGCATGCGATATTAACTTTCAAAGAAAATCACAATATGGACATTTTGTGCTGTTGCATTTTCTTCGTGAACTATTTTTGATGTTGTTATCCATTTGACTATAAGGGTGCTCTTTGCATGTGTGTTGGACTGTTTTTATATTTGACATCATTAACCACCTTTATTTGTGTGTATACGACTTTATAAGGCAGTATTTCAAATAGAACTAATGGTAATATGACAAGTCGTTTAAGATTTTTATTTTAAATACCAAATAGACAACTAATAGAGGAAGAGGTGAGGTTTTTAATTGTGAAATCCTAAAATTCTTGCTAAAAAAAATTATTCGCCTCTTCAGCTACAATACTATTTCGTTTACATTGAAAAGACGTATTAGACAAAGTTTTTCTGCGACAACGGATATTGTCGATAAATTCAAGGTTATACATTCAAGAAATCATAACATTGGAATGCTGCCTTTGTATATATTCGTCTTAAATGCCGTAAAAAATATTTGTAAATGAGTTTATTCCCTTGTTTTAGTCGTAGGTTGAAATTATTTTATGAAATTACTAGTTATTTTACATAAAAAACTATTTATTTACAATATTTTTAAGAAAAATAATACATCACTTGTTGACTGGTCATACTGTGGAGCATCACACGATCTCAGCTATAAGACTACTTATCGCGCCTTGCCAAAAATCTTGATAAATTATTTAATTGCCTGTTGAATTTTATATTTGCTCAAAAATATCATCAATCATTGCTCATAAATGAAGTATCATCTTATAATCGCAAAAAGCAAATGTAAAAAAAACTGTACTTAAATGCAGCTAATTACATATGAACTTAATATCAGTATATATTTGTACTATCAAAATCACATAAAAGTAAATAGGTGCTGCTTGCGACAAATATTGTAACATAAGTGTTGATAGTAAAGTAGTGAAAACTACTGTTTTAATGCAGTTTGCAATTAAGAACGTTTATGCAGCTTGTGGCCTGTAATAGGAACAAAAAATATAATCAATAATTCTACAGAGTTACCTTGACCTGTAGTGCTCTAAAATGCTTTTACTCAGAGATATAGTAATCCAAAGCTAAAATCCGTAATCAATTTATATCAGACTCTAATTCGTTGAATTAAATGACAAGTTTTAATTCTATTATTACTGGACACATTTGTTTGCAATACATTGCTGGTTCGATTTGTTTTGTTAGAAAAGAAAATAACAATTAATTGATTTTTAATTTCATAAATTACAACCGTTTAGATTATTTTATTAATAACTGGTCTGTTTACTTAAATTATGGGTCCTATACTTAAATATTTGGTTGTTTTACAGGCCACAACACGTTTATTTTTTTTAATCACAAATAGTAATTAATTATTTATCAAATTATCGCTGTCATTTTGTGAAGGCGCTTTGTAAAAAATAATTTTAAAAATACTTGGTGGAGTGATGTAGTTTTGGAATTGGGAAGGAGTAAAGAAAAAATTCAATGCCTTAGTAGCTATAGGTACAGGTCTTATATATTTGCTGTATTTTATCGAATTTAACTGTGATAGGCAGGCAATGGTCCTTCCATCCTTTACACTAGCTAGATACATTTAAATCATGTTGTTTACATTTGTGTTAGATATTTAAAGTAAATAGGAATAAGAATTGGAAATATTATACAGTAATTTTAAAGTTTTCTTCAATGATTCTGAGTCTTCTATTTTGATACGTTATTTATTATAAGGATAAAGTAAACTAAAGTAACATCTTGTATTTCCGCACAAAGCAACACTTCTATTTTTTGGAGAGCACAAAAAATTTGACCCTTGCTTGTAAATGTGCCGTTTTATCGAATAACATTGTTCAAACACGACAGACCTCATACAAGTCTCAGGACCCTTACGCTAAGAACTTCCGGCGCGGTTTCCACCCGCGGCCGCAGGAGAGCGGTTTTAGTTCAAACCTCACGAGCCCGCAAGTTTTTCGGCCCCGCAGCCGCCGCGGCTCCGATTTTCAATCGCAAACGTGGCGGGCGCAACCAACCCAGGCTGCGGGAACCGCGAACCGCGCGACGACGCGGTTTTCACCCGCGCCCGTCGCGGGCGTAAACCGCGTCGTGAGTTTTGTTTTAACTTCGCCCTCGGCTACGAGCCCGCTACCGCGGCGGGCGCGGGTGGAAATCGCGCCATGAGTTCTTAGCCTTATACATTGCTACTTTTTGCCGGCGATACGTACGCAATTCTGTATCAAAACAGCGACACAGTCGCAAACACTCGACATTGTAGCTATAAGCAGCCATATATCGCGATGCAGACGTGCAGATAACTGAATAGCGTTTTTATCGCTGCAAAATTTCTCAGTGTATACTTAGAGGCCCTAACTTTTGCTGCTGCATCACAAAATAATGTTTTTAAGTCGTAATTATTGATAACGTGTATATTCAAGAAATCTCAGGCTAACAAATTCAAGCTAATATTATTTGTTTAAGCGGCACTAGGTCTCAAGTGAGGACTCGAGAAAACTTTGTAATTCCACTATAGTTATCACTTTTTATCCATAGTCACAGGACAGCTACTTACAAATAATTACTATATTTAAACATTTAAAATTGCTCCATTATGAAAAAGAGTGGTACGAAAGCCTTATGTAGTGATAATGTAAATTAAATTGTGATCAATTTTATGTATATTGAGGAATAAATAAATTTATTAGCGAACAATTTTATTTTAATTCCGCTTGTCTACGTGAGAGGTGAGTTGTTTTGCTCCTATTAATCCTTTAACGCTGTGTCGTCAGTGGCATGCAGATTTTAACACATTTTTTTAAATAAAATATTCTGTATCACTGAAATTTCAGGGCATAATAAGATTTTATTTCTACAGTTCGAGCGCCAGACGGGATTACAGTACGTCTAATGCCGGGACGGCGGAGTAAGTACATCAATATTAATTAGGAAAACGCATTTTAAGCTTACCTACTCGTATTACGCAATCTGTACTTTTCCATTAATTAATATTTCTGGCAGTATCTATATGCACTAATCTACTTAAGCAACAAATCTCTGGATACTCAAATGATTAACGTTGAGACCTTTTTTTTCTTGTGTTGAATCATCACATGTGATCATGTAGATTTGTGACTTATAGACCTCTTACACACTGCGACTTTTAGCATCGATGCAGAATCGCGTTTTGAAAACGCGCGACAGTATCGCAACTCACGCAATAAACAGATTTAATTTGGCATCGGTGCAGTCACGCGTTAGTATCGATGCAGAAGCGCGTTTGCATCGATGCTAACGCGCGTTAGTATCGATGCAGTCGCCAATATTCAGTACATAATTTGTCAATGTCAAGCTTCTGCATCGCGCTGCATCGATACTAACGCGCGTTAGCATCGCGACTGCATCGATGCTGCGTCGCGACCGCATCGCTGCTAAAAGTCGCAGTGTGTAAGGGGTCTTAACTGTGGGAACAATTCTCAAAAATCTGGAATCATTGACATAGTAATATGAGGTTTCAATGCATTGAAAAGAGCGAAATCATTGGAGTATTTCGAATATTGGCATACTGATTGGCTTTATTCATTCGAAATTGTCTTTTTCAGAAATCGTACGTTCGTGGGTGTTATGAACGCCGCGGCTATATACGAGTAGCCTATCTTAAGTGCAGTAGTACAAATTGATGAACGAATCTGTGATATTCGCATTTGGTAGTTATTACGTTGAAAAGTCTGATTTTTGTTATACAAATTTTGATTTTACACATTCCAAAACCTGCAATCATAGATATTAAATGGTTATGTTTCCGATTGTCTCCTATTCTCTCTGAGTGCTCTTGTACCAAATGCGGATAACTGACGGTTATTTACATTTTTACACTGCACTTAAGGTGGATAGGGTAGTCAAATTAATTTAAGTCTATAATTCAGTTACCTTAAAAAATTACAGTCATAAAAGTGACTTGCTTATGGTATTTAATCACTACAATGAATGTAACGGATGTCTTCAATTATAATATTTGTATGTTAACCAAAAAGCAATATTTATTTAATATCAATGATGTAATAATAATACTTTTAAAGTGACCTTGGAGCATAAAAAATAACAAATTATCTTGATGTTATTCGTACTTTAATTTCAACGTACTATTTATGATGAAGCTTCTTTATTTTTGTAACTTCTATTACTCATGCATGAAGCTATTCTAAAATCTTGAAAGTACTTATTTTTACTTGTATGAATTAACCACCACCAGTGGTTTATTCGTCCAAGATTTTTTATTATAATAAGAATGCTAACGTTGCTAAACGTTCAACTTTGGTAAAATAAAACATTCATTACTTTATAATTATTATTATCTAAAAGTCAAAATTAGTAGATGTATGATGATGATGAACAGTACAAATACTTTATTGAAAACCGCATCAAAATCGGTTCAGCCAAACGCAAAATAATCGCGGACAAACATACATACATATAAACATACAGGTCAAACTAAAAACCCGTTTTTTGAAGTCGGTTAAAATTAGTTTAAGAGTCTGCTGAAGTAACTTGTCCATGTATGTATAACTACTTACTATTATCATTATAATTTATAATTAGGTTTAAATATTTCTACGGATAAATAAAATGACAGACATAAAAATCAGAATCATACAGATCAGAATAGTAGCTCCTTTAGCTATGTTGATCGTAGAGAATTCTGATTGCCTCCTTCTACGGAATAAGAATTTCATTACATCCATAGACTTATATGTATTTTACGAGGTCGTTGATTACATCATTACTACTCCGATTCTATCGAAAGCGTCGCTCAAATGCGGAATGATGAATTAGATGGCAGGCTAGCAGAACACCACAATAGCCTGTGTGCAAACGGACAAATCACAAACACAACACATTTGTTGGTGCTTAATTGTCCACCCATCATAAATTCTAAACATTTTTCAAAAAAATATGATTTTTTTATCATATACATGTCGCGTTGTGAGCTTCCATTTTTCTTTATCTATGAGTAAGTTTTACGCGGCTCATTCCTTCATTAAAAACAAAACCTTTATATTAAGACTCTGATTGATTAGGTAAGTAAAATACACACAGCACAGAAAAAGCTATTATAACATTTGAGATATTAGCATCCTAGTAGGTTCATATCATTTTCTAGTTTGAACTAATAAAGAAGTTCTGAGTAGGTAAGTGAGTAGGTACTAAGTAAGTACTATTTCGTCTGCTGAACAATCGAGTTAGTGAGTTTACCAACTGATCTTTCGTCCAAACTTCAGAAAGCAATTTAGGGCACTCTTTAATATTCCCTGCGGCTCCTCCCGCAAATAATAAAACAGACTCGACCACGAAATTTTAGCATAAAGTACCTACTTATCTACCAGACTGTATTTTATCTGGACTACTAGACATCTAGACCAAACAAAACCTGATGCCTACTTACCTAGAGGATGATAATAATTTGGAATTGGACTTTGATAGATAATTACATTGTCCTATCTATCAAAGCCTGTGGACTTACAGGGCTGACTATGTCAAGAACATAAAGTAATACCCTGTTGTACCCAATATACCTACTCACACGGTGAATTGGTAGAGTGTGCTAAACCCTATATTTTACAAACGTCAGTCCTACATCTTACATAACGTTGTTTAAAGGAGAAAACTAAGCACGGTGTCGTTGCGCACTATTTCTTTAATTATGTAGGTGAAAAGGCAGTGATTCTGATGATGATTTACCTTTTTTCAAAATAACGAAAATAGTAACGAGTGATAGAAATAAGAGAAAATAGATAGAAAAAGAGAAAAACATCTGCGACCGACCCCAGATAAACTGGGAACAGTGATAATGATACCTTTTTTCAAAATCTAAAACTTTTACCATGACGTCAACATTACGTCTTGGAAAAATATAAGTAATTGAGTAACGTAAATCGTGTTCGTAGGTCACGGCCACATTGCCAGTCTCGAAAGTGGTAAGGCGGCAGTGACCTCGACTGTAAATTACTAATCATAGAAATTACCAGAATTTATTTTGTCTGGAGCGAGCATCTAAAACTATAAGTTGTTGATAATTAATTTAGTGATGACAGCTAACGTGTTAAATGCACAACCTTGTGACTCGGTAACAACAAAATTATCAATGTAGCGACGCTGACGAGAAGTTGTTTATTTATTTTATACATAATTGCACGACGTACAAGAGGTGGACTTAACACCACATGGCATTCTCTAGCAGTCATACCTTACACTTAACGGATGGAATATTCCAACACCATAATAAATAAAACATGAGTTCTGGCAGTCTTCTCTCTTTCGCAACTGCCTGTCCATTTCATAGAAACTGATCAAGTGCCAGAATATAAGCGCAGAGTACGGGTTCCTTACTTCCGTAACATCGTAATTATTAAGGACTTGTGTTTTTTTACTATATGCAATTGGGGTGGAAATAGCTTTTACCAATAAACACAAAACACTCTAAAAATGGCTATTAAATAAAATCGCCTTTTCTCGCTAAGCCAAAAACTTGACTTGTGGAAAAAGAGTATTAAACTTGAAGGAATATATTACAAATTTGAATAACAATCGAAAGGGATTTCACATTATTTATTTGGACTTAAATAAAATATTTACAAATTGTAAAACTTAAAACAACTGCTATGAAATATGAGTTATGAAACAAACACTGTGATTTCTAGTCGAAGCTCCGAACTTCAAATTTTATTATGATATGTATTAATTTAAGCATTTCTTTCTTTATAAAACTTGTGCTCATTTTATGTAAGTACTTAATTATATTATTTTGAAAGTTTTGATGTATAATGTATAGCATTCGTAGCATAGCTGCTTGTATTATTTTGTATTACAGGAAAATATATTAAACACTCCAGAAGTGCTAGGATACCTATTTGACACATGTTACTATATAGTCTAATTAATGTCAGTTGCACCACCTTAATTTGACCATAACTTCAACATCCATTTTTTTTTCTATGGAGTTTAAGTTATATGATACTACAACAACTGAGCTATCACTTAGCACTAAGCTAAGAGACATACACAATCTAGGGGCGTACTCGTGAGACTTTGCCAAGATTTTATATTATACTCACTCACACAATATTGTAAAGATAACATATTATGTAACTACTATGTGACTGTAATTTATACTTTAAAATTTTAATATTCAATTAAACTTCACAATTTAAATTTGTACATCATCTGGTAAATAAAATAGGAATGGAATTCATGAAATTGAATGTAAAATTTTTCGTGAATCAATAAAAACATTGAAGCACCTTACATAGACGAAAACCAAGTTATAACTCAACTCCTCTAGATTTTTCGCTGTCCCCTATAAATCACTGTACATTGTAATGTGCTACTCAAAACAAAAATGGTGCAATTTTTTTTATGTATACTATTATACAAAATGTATCAAGAACAGTCAGAATTAACTTCTAAACGGAATTGGCTAAAGAAACCTATTTACAATTCAGGAACCGGCTGAGCATTAAGTTTAGATTAGTGTTCATAAAATATCATAATGCCTATTTATCTTTGCCAATAGAATAGATTAAATTTTTTTGTACAACTACAGTATAATTCCTGATTATTCAAATCTTTGATCTATTTAAAAGTATAAAAATAAAAATTCAAGACATACAAATACTAAATTAGAGCCAGACAAGCTAAAAAATATATAAGTAGAGAACTGAAAAAGATTTGCTTAGAGTAAGTATAACAATAAAATATTGTGTCTATTTCTAGTTTTTTAATATAATCAGGATTATACTGAATAGGTGAAATGATTCCTCTCACAATGACAGTTACTGGAACTCTACCAACATTAAAGTATTTATGAAAATAAAGTAAACAAACATTTTAATAAAAATTAATTATACATTGCTTTTATAGTTATACAATATTTGAAGTATGTATTTAATATTATGTACTATATTTTTTATTTAATCAGCACAAATTCATCAAAATAAACTTGTTACTGAAATTGTTTACATCTGTAGTTTCATTGCAATGCCTTCAACTCTATACCTCTTTCATTAAAACTTGTTTATGTGTTACTAATTATCTGAACATGGAATAGGTACTTCTAACCTAATTTTAATTATTTACAATTAATATTTTTTCATTAATAAAGAATATATATTGACGACATAGCATTCCCTTTAAGGCCTGGCCTATACACCATATCATATCTTGACTGTGCTAGGATTGTAGCAGGGGGTCTACTCCCTAAGCCCGTAATAACAGCCGTATTTACGGGCGAAGATGTTTTCTTTGGCTATCATACTTATTTCTATTATCTGATTAGTATCTAAAACTAAAAATAAGATTTTGGGAGCAAATGGGTGTTGATTATTTGTCTAATAATAGATTACAATTATATTTGGCAAAGCATGGCTAAAGAAAACACCTTCATTCGTAAATACGGCCGTAACTACGGGCTTAGGGAGTAGACGCCCAGACACGAAAAGCAACACAAATGCTCCTATGTCGACTGAAGGGATCTACAGCATTGTTTCACTGTTATATGGAGCTAGAGTATTTTGCTGGTGCTGAGTGGTGAGGTGACACACATAACATGCAAAGGTGTTGGTTAGTGATGGAACGGTTGAGTTAAAATACTGTTATAGTTTCCAATACATAGAATGCATTTTTGCCTGACATGTTCCTATAGCGCTCATGGTATGCTACATGCAGTGGTAGTAGCCAGAAAGCCTTTTTTTCCATTGAAAAAAATGCATCCACTACACAAAGTTATATTACCCAACCTATATTTAAATGGCTGTACCACGTTCCAAATTCTGTTTGATCTCTGCCGTGTGCTCTCCATAGAACCTCTCCAATTTCTTGTTGAACTTAGCATTCCTTTCATTGATGTAATCAATATCAGCATCATCATTGTGAGTCCTCCTCCTGGAGTATTTAGCTCGCTTGGCAATCTGTCCTTCTAGGTCATTCACCATTTTGTCAACAGCATCTTTGCGGTCTTCATGCATTCCGTGCAATATCACATTAGGGCCGCCATAGAATGCATCTCCATACTTCTGTTTTTGTTTTTCATACTGCTCCATATCTGCTGATGGCATATTCTTCACAAGCCTGTTATACTGACGCACTGTGGCCTGTTCGTAGGATGAGAAACCTTGATCGGGATTCTTCTTCTTCCTTTTGCGCTCCAAACGCTCCGCCTCAATCGCAGAAATGTTTAACAGCTTAACTCTGTCGTAACTTTTCCCTTCACTTTCCGCTTCCTGCCGTTTCTGCTGGTCTTCAATCAACCACTCCGCTTGGCGACGTTTCGCTTCGTAATTAGGTGGTAATTTGTTTCTAGCTTCTTCAGCGACCACTTCTTGATGGTTATGCGACCTCGCTTCGTTTCTTGCTGAGTGAAGAGAACGAAGCCTCTTCATTCTCTCGGCTTGTTTTTCAGCAAAAGTCATTTCTTTAGTAGAAGCAGATGATTCTTCACTTGGAGCACTCATTGTAACGATTGAGTTGAGATTACACACAGTAGAAATAGAAAATTAACACACTTGAAGACAACAACACACAATTATTGCAAATTGTTGACCACTTTTTGACATCGCTCGCTAGCTAGTGTAGGGAAACACGTCGATGGATCGATTGTTTGGTTGATTAGGGTAGAAAGTGATGATGACAATAATGATGATAATGTAGTCTAGAGCTCAGTCAATTCATTATCATCATACTCATAATTATTTTGTTTTGCGCATGTTTTTTTTGGCACCCGCGGTTTGCGATAGCCACGAACGGAGTAATAAAGGTAGGGAAACGGAAATGAATAAACGAAACGAACAGGAATTTGCAAAATATAGAATAAGGATCCAGGTTTAAAAGGTGGATTGGATTATATTCATAAAATAAATAGTTTACGAACAGAGATTAAAATATTTACTGAAAAAACTTTTACGATTAAATGATAAACATGCAGATATGCAGCACGCTACTAGCCTCTTCCACAACACACCTGCCCTGCCTCCATCGAGTGCGTGCGATCAAAGTCAAATATCCACTTGGCATCAAAGAAAAAACCAATTTTGTCCATTAACTTAACTCATTATTATTAGGGTACCTATACATGCCTATTTGGAAAGAGCTGCCTGTCACCACACAACCCTTTAACCATCATAGGAGACATTTTTTTGGGCCTAGTAATTGAACTGTTTGTAGTGGTGATGAACTGATGATAATAATTGTCGGTGTATTTGTCACCACAACAACACACAAACTTTGACATTGAAATAATACTAGTAACTATCGATAGTTAAGCATCGCCAACACTACTGTAGAATGAATAATCTGTTTTGATGAATGATTATGGATAAAATGAATGAATGGTGACGAATGACAGATGTCACATATGACAGTGAAACAACCAGTGTTGGCAGGAGAAAGCTTAAAACTCCCTTATTATTTATGACAAATAGTGGCGTTTCCTTATTATTCGATAGGCAATTTTTTTAATAGTCAGGAAATACGTCGAACAAAATACAATATGCAATATAAGTTGTAATTTTAATTTAATATTTAATGTATGATGGACAGCATCCCTTTCTGAGGACTACAGGTTGGAGTGCAGGGTAAGGCAGGTAGGGGTGCTATGCTCGCCTACGCTCTGCAACCTGTACATGAACCGATTAATCAATAGGCTCTGCAGCACAGGTTGGTTTTTACATAGACGGAATTTGTGCATACAATATTAGTTATGCAGATGATTATGGTGCTGTTCAGTCCATTGTGCGGTCCACTTGAGAGTATATATATATATACTTTTAGCTATTTGGGCCACTGGATAAAGGAGGACATGAAAGTTAACTTGGACATTGAGGGAGAGCGTAGGGCATTATCCGGTCTACAAAACCCGCCGTCAATCAATCTCATAGTTTCCGATTCCGGAGTTCCGGTCACCAAGTCCTTGTTGACGTAAACAGTAAACTGGCAAAGCCGTGGCGTGGCTGTATCTGACGACAATTTTTTTTTTAAGCAGCTTTGAAAAGTCCTCAAAATATCTATTTTGTCTACTATACACCGTGCTTTATGTCATTCGTTAAATAAAACTTGGTTATTATTAAGATTTCAAAGCCTAAGACATTAAAGAAGATATCAGCACAATTTAGTACGAAACATCCTGTAACGAGCACTACGCGCGGGTCATTCACTCGGCTGTCTAGCACTACTGACCTTATTTTACGCACGAATAGAAAGGGGCGAGGCGGTGGGCGTCACAAAGGATTGCGCTAGCGCATGATTGGTTAGAGATCCACGTGGACTGTCTTAGATTGACTACGGTGCGGAACGCGTGGAGGCGGCAAGGTCAAGGAATGCATTGTTGAAAACGTAAACATTATGAACAGGATGATACATTACGTAACATTACTATTAGATATTTTTTACACCAAAATCATGTGAAGTGTAATAAAAAAAATAAAATGTCCTAGAGGATTATTAAGATGGTTACATTACGTGGGCTTCGGGTGTAAGACGGTTAAAAAAGCACGGTGTATAGTAACAATATCAAATGTTCTCAATTACCATAGTGATAATTTGCTCTGTTTGCTTGGTTTTTTCCCATATAATGTGTAAAAGACATCTGCTTGCGGCAACTCTAAAGTAGGGGACAGTAGGAAAGGTGACAGTGACAAATTACTTCTACTATTGACCAATGGCAAACCTTTTAAATGGATATTCTTTTGAGCATTATAGAAACAAGACGCGGAAATGGCAATAAAAATGGAAAAAAAAATGACTCACGTGAATATAGCAAATGATGATGACACAACAATGAATGAATTGAATGAATTTAACTGACTGGTCTGAAGTCAGTCTGTCAGTGTTTTGGTACGGTGACGGTTGTGTGTAATAATAGTGCGAAAAGAATTTTTTATTTCTCAACAAACCAAGGTGTTTTCTGGAGTTCACAATGTCGGATGAAATCGCCGAAAATGGAACAGCTAACGGAGACGTTCCAGAGATTGAGTTGATCATAAAGGTAGCTTTTGATTTACTTACACGTGTTTTGCAAGATTAGTCGGTAACATCATCTCGGAACGCGTAGCATAGTCATTGGCCTTCGTTGTAAGAAGATTGTGGAGAGGTGGCAGATGCACTGTAACGTAATTCTGTGGGAATCACAAAGATAACTCTCAAACCTACTGGTTGGTAATAGGTGTAAATAATAGGACAAAAACATGGTGCCCTCATATCCACCGCTCGCACTCGCATTTCGCCCGCCGCTGTCGTGTTCAAGTCGTATGCTTGAAAGTATATTATTATTGCACTTATAATGCGCGTTAAGTAGGTCACTAGCAACTCTGTTTTGTTACTTTGATGTTTTGATACATTTCCTCACATTCGCTTGCTTGGTGACCTTTCAGTCGTTTTGGTACCATGTTGGTACCTAAGTTCTAGATAATTCTAAGATTAGATCGCTATCCTCCAGTATTGTGATTAATATTATCACTTATGATGATATGACTGCTAGCCGCTAACTAATATGTGAAACACCGAAGGGATTCATTTCCAGCAAATGTTATGACATGATATGAGTCATTTTAAGCTTATTCACTGTGCTCATGCTGCTATCAATGTTGAGCATTGTAAAAATAAAGTAACTTAAATTTTAAAAATGTCACAGTTTCTTGGACGTTTTGATTGATCTTCGCAAGCTTTATGACAATAGGTAAGTAATTAATTGTTATTCTGTATTATTACTTACACATCTTGTTTCATCTCTTTAGATTGTCTATAATAGAATGTCCATTCCAATTATAACGATGATTAGATAGAAGCATGTCTATCAGCAGTTCCTTGTATTGTTGGAGGCTGAATTTAATGATTAGGTAGGTCCTCTTAATCTATTCTTTGAAAGGATTGGACCTAAGTAAAATATACAGTAACCAGCATATTAGATCATAAACGCTTGTTATATCATAACTCTCATTTTTGCTTTGCCGTAGTTGGGTAAAAATACCTACACAACAACTACAAAACCGCAGTGCTTACTTAGATTGACATGCTGTTGTGTTAACCTTCCTAAATTTCTAATGTTTTACATAATGTATTCAATTAACTAAATTCTATGAAAACCTTAGTTAAAAAATATATAGTATCATGTTTACAAGGTCTGTTTCTCTATGTGACTTTTTTTTTCTGAGCTGCATATATTTTGGCTCTGTTTAAATTTTTTGGATGACAAGAAAGCTATCGCAATTATTATTTAAAACGTTGTTACATTTTTACTAAGTGCTACGTTGCAGAAAATCTTGTGATGTTGAGACATCTATCTTAATTACTTCTTAGGTATACAATTTTATTACACATTCTGAGCATGCTGACTGAAATGAAAAGCAAGGATATTATAAGTAGCTTTATTTACCCTTGATATGTATGTTCTTATGTAAGTACTTAAATATTTTCTGTCATAGTACCTATGTGTCGCAATTTCTCAAACTTATAATAATTTCAATTTGCCTTAATTTTTGAATTGCAATTTTCCATTTTTTATGTTTAAACATCCTTGTCCTTTAGTTTAAAAAGTAAGGGATTCCATTTTAAAATTGTGATTATCCATAAATAGGCAGTAACATGGTAAAATATTAATAGAAAAATGCACTTAAGCATTTTATTTATTGCTCTTCTATTATAAAAGAGCATGGTAATTATTTTGAACTCAACACATAAAGCCTGGCAATAAATTACTCCACTAACGCAGAGCACCTGCAGAGCAAATGCATAATTATGGCAAAAAACACTTGGTTCTTGTCTTGGGGAAATAAAATGTGAGCTTCTATTGAAAGAGTAAACAACTTAGGACAGGTAACAACATACTAGTTGTCTATTTCTAACAGTGTTAGGTAGGAATATAGCTGTCCCAAATTATGTGTATAATTTAAATAACTTTGTACTATTTTTCTTATAGTTACTTAGCAAATGCCAGGTGGTGGTTTATGATTTGCCTACAGCTTGTCCATTGTTCCTAAATGTTTCATATTATTTCTGTTTTTGGTATCTTTTGTTGGTAACACCAATAACTCACAAAATGCTCTAGATGACTGAAATATTTTTCACAGATCTGTCCAAGTTTCGGGCTTTTTGATCTGAAATTTCATATTTCTAAATATTATCTATTATCCCACTGCCATGACTCTCTCATGTTTTATGGACAAATATCCTTACTGAATACCGTCTAGCAAGTGCAGACATCAGAAGGTCTACTATGAAAAACGAAAACGATGTATCGTATTTCGTAATAAGCCTACAGGGCTTCTACTTGTTGCATAAAAACATCCCGGGCCGGGTAAAGTGGGGATGAATTCTGCGCTAGAGAGCGCTTGCGCCTTTGAAACGGAAAACAGGGTTGCCAAGATAAAGGGCAATATCTATACTAATATTATAAAGCTGAAGAGTTTGTTTGTTTGTTTGAACGCGCTAATCTCCGAAACTACTGGTTCGAATTGAATAATTCTTTTTGTGTTGGATAGTCCAGTTATCAAGGAAGGCTATAGGCTATATCACATCACGCTACGACCAATAGGAGCAAAGATATAGTGGTAAATGTGTAAAAAACGGGAGAAAGAAGTCACTACTCCACGCGGACGAAGTCGCGGGCAAAAGCTAGTCTACTATATAAAAAAAGGCGGGTTTTCCTTCCTGACGCTATAACTCCAGAACGCAGGAACCGATTTCCACGGTTTTGCATTCGTTGGAAAGATCTCGGGCTCTGTGTGGTTTATAGCAAAGAAAATTCCCATAAAACGGGGCTGGGGGCGAAACGAAGTTTGCTGGGACCGCTAGTTTTCTTTTAAGATTCGGCCTTGGACTGGGCTTAAGCTCGGCTATGCTTTGGCTAGCCTAGTACAGCAAACAAGTGCAAGTTTCATTCTTTCACACAACAATTTAAAAGTCTCCTTTGGGTTAAAATTACTATCTATCATTTTCAGAACATTCACTACAATCCCTTCCACTATTTCAGCTCTAAAGTTGTGGTGATTCGATCAGAATATCAACCCCAGCCTATTTCAACCATCATCATCAAATTTAAGAGCTAGGCACTTGTCGTTTGAAGCCTTTTCCATGAAAACTCCAAATTAGGGAAGAAAGTGTGGTAGTTTCGCTGTAGCCTTCCAAACCGCAGTTCAAGAACCGGGGGTTCGCCTCTTGATACCCAGTCAAAAGCCAGTACTGATGTTGCTACCCAACATCAGGGGAACGCTTATTTGATGGCGGCGTTTAGGACTATTTCAATTCAAGCAGAACACGTTAAAATGAAATGAGTATTTCAAAGTAATCATAATTTGATTGACGTCAATTTATTGATAAGATACGCTCATACTTTGTCTGCAAACTTAATATAGCAGATGCCTTTACCCAAGTCGATAAACGGAATGATTTACGTTAGTATTTGCTATCTAAAAGAAAAACCGTAATGTGTTGCATTATTTAAAATTCAACTCTTCCAGCTTTCACAGATCATACTTATGGACAACTGTAAGCAGATTACTAATAGAGCCCCATTGGCATCCTGCGTGAAGAACAACCTTCCATTTAATCATGAAATTATCAAGTTTCAGACCCGTCAAACCAAAAAATAAAACCCGTCATAAAAACCATCCAATCAATCGCGAAACAGTTATTCAAAGTTAAAAGTTGATTAGCCATAAAAGTCGGCATAAACAAACTTGGGCACCCTTCACATATACGTCACATCACAATCTTAAAACTTACAGTTGAAAATGGAACTATCGCAATTCAAATTCAAAGTTTATCATCATCAAGCGTCGTCAGCCCTGTCAAACCTGCGCGGGCACAGCCCAACAGGGGAAAGTGACACTGGTCTGCGCTGCGCACGCGACAGCCTCCGGTGACACGAGCTATTACTGAGCTGTTACTATTAGCATGCCACCTATTCATAATAATGTTCTCATGAAATGAGGGTTTTCACTCGCCGCCATATATGGGAGGACCGTGACTAATTAGCTCGATCAAGCGTGACGATTGTGACCAACCTAGGCTATTAATAAAACTGAATGGTAAATAGATGAAGATTGTTTGAGAGGTGCTGCGTTTCATGTATCTTTCTTTGGGAGATTTTGGCTACAGGACGTATGTGTAGTCCGTTCGTGCCTAGGTACCTAATGGCTGGCTGGGGTTGACCGCACCGCCAAAATAATTGCACAAATCAATTATTGCTAAAGTGTTTGATATCAGATCAACTTACTTGAAGGACAATAATTCAGCATATGATAATGGTTGATTCATATTCAACTGAATCTAGAGTATTCACTTATGAATGCTGACAGAGCTATAATTTGGATTCTTGAACATATTCAATGTCAATATCACGCGTAAGTAAACTCTCTCTTAAATGAGCACGCTAACTGATCGTTAACAGTTTAATTAATTCTAATTTTACGCCTTGATCCATGAATTGGAACG
Organism: Pyrausta aurata; assembly: GCA_963584085.1. NCBI lineage: Eukaryota > Metazoa > Arthropoda > Insecta > Lepidoptera > Crambidae > Pyrausta > Pyrausta aurata. Next base: position 2,789,589 of record OY757269.1, on the reverse strand, counting down.
CCAAGTACTGACATTAAAATAATAAGAATGAACAATTAAATAAGTTCTAATCAGAAACTTTGTACATACACGTCGATTGATAAATGAACTTGATAGGCCGATAAATGATAACAAAGACCTAAAGAGGGTATTGTCATCATAACAGGATGGCGTAAATACGAATAAGTTTCAACTTATTTGTTGACCCATTGTTGGCTGGTAAATGTCCTTGTGTTGCAGACCTTTTCCAATTGGTCGAAGCTGCATAAAGTATTTTTATAAATAGTATTAAAAGAGTTGCTTTACTTGTATTAAATCCTCCCACGGTTTTGTTGAAATCACGTTAAAAGTGGTTTGTAAATATGCGATCACAAAAATGACGAAATTCGGCAGTCCATTCGAAGTCTAGATTTTGAGCAATATTCAAAGAGCGTTGACCTATTCTGGCTAGACTTGTAATAAAAATTAATGATCTAATATTTCTTGATTATGTCATCGAATTCGTAACTTGTACAATGTGACAAAAGTAAAACATATTTCGTTCTGCAAATTGCAGTTTAGTTATTGCAGGCTGCTATAATTTATCTTCTGTGTACGTACAGTAACACACCTTCATACCGATGCCATGTTTGGCCACACGTATCCACAACTGAAGGACACTTCACCACACCTCTACAATCTTGCGCAACTAAACAGATACTATGACAACTCTTGTACTTTCCAACTGTGGATAGGATAGTACGTGTCAGAAATTACGTATTCGTCCCTCAATTTCAATGAACACATTCCTTAAATTGACAACTCAAAAGTTCTGACATCATTTTCATATGAATGCACAAACAGCCTGCCCAAAATGTCTTTGTAAAGAACATGCTGCAATGAATACTCAGCGGAGATAATGTCTCCAAAATACTTCTAGCTGGAGTAACAGTATTTTGTTAGAAGAGTCGTTTTAATTTACATGTCTGCTTCCTCATTGGCGGATATCGATGAACGATCGATCGGCATCGGTGAGCATCGCGCACGGCTCCGCAGTCCGAGATAGCTCCGATGTGAATTACAGCTGTTTTTCTTGACGCCGCCATTTAATGAAGCAAATTCGTCAGCCAATTACAGCATGTATTTTTGTAAATGCCGCATGTGGTAATTGCGATCACTTACGCGATTTGGGCTATCGTGATGATGATCAATTATAAAACTGCACTTGAATAGGATTCTTTGCTCGTGGCCGGCTTGATTGATATGTTTCTCGTGTGCTGTAGAATTTTCTGCGCGTTCTGTTTGTTTACCGTTTTCGATATCACTTAGGTTACAACGAAATGCTCTATTAGCGCACGCACAGTTATAAATTCATTAGTGCAATAAATAAGTTTATTTGCTTGAAATCTGTTGTGTTGTTGTTTTCCTCATATCTATTTGTTGGTGTTACTTTTGCTTTCAGTTAATATTTTTGTCTGTTGTAATTGCTATTTATGGCTGCAGCAGATGTTAGTGGTTCGAGTTTTCCTTGCACCGGTAGAGTGATACTAATTTCGTCACCTAGCTAGCTGAACGTGACACCGTTCACTATTTTCCGTGAACTGATAACCTCCTTATTGTCCTGAATTATTCATGTCTCCTGACTAGTTGTTTGACTTGCATCATCACCACACCATACGTGTTTTGGTTGATTTATAATACAAATAAATATTTTTATCATTATTTCCACTCGGTTACGTAAAGCAAGTGCTAATAATATTGTAACGACTTCTTCGTGAAGTTAGTTTTAGTATTTGATTTGATTCACATGTTACGTGATTTAAGACATGTAGTTTTAGTATTTGATTTGATTCACATGTTACGTGATTTAAGACATGTTTGTATTTCCTTGCTTCATTTCAGTGTTAATATGCACTATGCTTAAGCAAAAGTAGGATCATAATTATGAAGTTAATCTCTTACGGGAAATTTATATCAGGTGTTGACTATCAATTCATTATTCTTCAGAATTGCTCTTGGCATTATAAAAACGGGTATAATGTAAAATTAATAAATTTTGTGCACCTGTCTCACTTAGTTTGAAATAAAACCATTTGGGATTACTTTGCGGCAGTCCACTTGATAACATGTTATTCCAAACTGTTTTATCAGACATGTTAATAAAATAACATAAACAGTTTGTAGTTTTAATGGGACTTCATATCGCTTTGCCATTTCGAGTTTTTGGTGAAAATCCGTCTGGTTTAATTAAATTTTATGAACGCTTGTTGAAAGTGAGAGGGTTCTTTAAATTCATGTTTGACGAATCGATGTTCGCGGTCGTCGATAGTCGAGATGTATCGGATTGTTGGCTCGCTGAGTTCTCGATTCTACGACATTTCGAAATCGGTCAAGAGTCCTGCATTGCAACATCAATATGACTGATTATCTGATAATTCCTTAGTCTCTTATCAAACCTAACATATTTTATAGGTTACGAGAAACCAATAAATTAGTACAATAATGTTATTTAATCTAGGTGAATGCTATTTATTATTGTCATTTGATAGGTAACTGCTTTCGATAAAGACTAATCTAAGATACATTGCGGCATTTTCAATCATTTGATAAGATATTATGGTAAAAAAATGTACCCAAACAGTTTTGTATGAAGTGCATTATTAAAACGTTCCTAGTCATAAAATTATTCTTGTTAATCCAGATAAGCTAGCAATACTATGTCTCTTATAAACGAGTATAGTACTCACTGGCTTTTATATGTCTTTGGCATATTCCATTCATTGGCATTTCGCTCCATTTTAGTTCCCTGCCTGGCTTGTAAACATTTTTTTTACTGATCTCTTACAAAATTGCAGCTGCAGATCTTCCTGTGTGGTCGATAATTTTTAACCAACAGCGTTGATTGCTATATCACTTTCGTTCAAGTTTTCTTTTTGTTCTTGTGAACAGCAATACACTTCACAGTTATTTATACTTCTCAAAGAGCAATTAATAAGCCACTGCCAAGTGCGTGTTTCTCAGGCTTATGAGAACTTTGTTAACAGTTGGGTACTGCACAGTTGGCTTTTACGATACTTTGCACTCTTTTTTTTAGGGTTACGTACCCAAAGGGAAACAACGGGGCTATTACTAAGATTTCGCTGTCTGTCCGTTCGTCCGTATGTCACCAGGCTGTATCTCAAGAACCGCGATAGCTAGACAGTTGAAATTTTCACAAATTATGATTTTCTAAAAGAAATATTTACGAGATTATTGTGGCCTTTTTTGCTCGATATCATTTGTTTACCTAGTCAATGGTACGGAGCCCTTCGTGCGCGAGTCCGACTCGCACTTGGCCGGTTTTAAAATCGATTATACAGTTGCTCCAAAATAATCGAATTCTTGTTAATATTTTTTTGACTTAAAGAAGAATTTTATTTATGTACAACCAAGAATGTTGCTAAGTTTATGTCTGGCTTTTAATTAGAGTTTAAATGAGCCTAATTAATGGTACTACTCCGTTTTGTTCATCTATTATTTTTACGAGCATCTTTAAATTTCTTTACCACTTCCATTTGCCATGCAGTTCATTAATAATGTCTGTTACTTTCATTCATTCATCTATCATTTTGTTTTTGTCTAATATAGTAATGATGATAGCCTCGTGTACACATAGGTACTACCATTATTATTGTAAAGATAGTTCTTAGGTCTTAGTTAGATTGTGACTCTACCAATACATAGTTATAGCCGTAGCAATTGATTCAATTGCTAGTACCTACTAGTACCTATTACAAAAAATAACAGCAACGCTTTTTCAAGCGACAGGTGTGCCCGAACGACGCGTGCGCAACGAACGGGGGAGGGGCCCGCGCTTGCCTGCTTTTTGTAAGTACATAAAAGCAGGCAAGCCTTGTTTGTGCTGTAAACTTGTTATTATAATACGAAATATCTGAATACGATTCCAGTGTGTGTTTGTGTGACATGATTTTTTTTACTTCATAGTCGTCATTTTGGAGTGACATTAATTATATGAAGCCCCTCACAAAATCCTTTGGAAGTTGCTTGTTCTGTTTTTTTGTTTGGTCATGAATCCAATGTTTCTATTCTTCATTACTAGACTGTACTTTAAAGTTCATCAAGATTTAGACTCTTGACGGTGGAGTTGTCCATAAAAACTAAGGAAGGAAGACTTCCAAATTGGGGAAGAGAGTTCCCTCATGTCTTCCACACAGACTTTAAACTGAAATAGATAATAACTAAATACAAAGTTGTAGGCTTGTTGGTTCTAATTTCATCGTTATCTATCTACGAGGGGCAGCTTGTCCATGTCCACACTGAATTCCACACATGGCATGGCAGCTGCTGGCCGTTACGTCACAAAATGACGGTTTTCGTTCAAAATTTACACATTTCAACCAGTATTCATAGTTTGTTTAGCGTTTAATAAGATCTGTATCTAACTTTGAATTGAATTCGATCATAGCTTCGAATTTAAAAAACCATAAACTAAGGTGCAATAAAGATGATTCCGTACCCATTTAATTACACAGACGTTGTTATAATGATTCATGCCGACCTGTAAATTAATCCTATAACCTCTCTGTCTATGAAACATGTAACCTAGACTCCCACTGGATTATCTCAACCTATTTTGATCAGCACGTTTTTAATACCCGTCAACGTCAGACCATAACGAGCTCAAGAATCGCCCTAATTACAGAATTTATTATAAAATGCATTCAAGGAATTCTTATGAGGGCATAATGTTATCTTGATGCATCGCATCGTCTGCGGTGTCAGCTCAACACCTTTAAACATTACTTAGCCCCAGGAGGCGGCTCTATGTTATGTCCTAATTAGACAATCGCGTGATGGTTTGCACTTGTTCTAAAATCCATTAATTTTGTTACCACTTAACACGTTTTGTATTCATCGATGGCATTAGCAAGTCTAAATGACACTGCTATTAACGTTAAAAAGCGTAATTCTGCGGATAAATTTGATGTTTTGCTGTAATAGGTGTGTCTGCAAATTGGACAAATTGTAATTTGGATCGCTGCATAATTTTGTAGTTATGTCCCTTTATACGATTGCTAGCTTTATGAAACATTTTGATAGCTACCAAATGAAATTTACTATAAATATTTACACTTTATCCAACTATTATTGGCACAATACCACTCGAATGTCCAGTAATATGAAAAGCTTAGATTAGATCATCGTTTACATTCAGCAAACGATGATGGATAAGCAAATAATACATCCTAATGGCTTTGGGCTGTGAAAATATTATCATCGCTATTATGCCTAATTCTATAACATATTCAAAAATATCAAGTACTGATGTAATCACTCCTAACGACCATATTCATATTTGCGATTTCAAAACCGTTAACAACTCCAAATATAATGTATCTTTCGTTTAATTGAATTTCATTTACGTGTGCAATTTTTTATGGCTGATTGTTTATTAATAGCTTTTTTTATATCGAACGTTAATATTAACAAAGTATGAATACCGCACCAACACATCGCAGTAACAGCAACAAACTATCAGTTCCAGAAAAGTAAATCCATTGCTATCAAACCGCAGTTATTGCCGTTTCTGAGACGTTGTGTCGTAAAAATATTGCTAAAACATGTTACGGCATAGAGCGAAGACATTCGGCTAGCGAGAGGTCGCCGTGAGGTCGGGCTGTGAGTCACCGCAAACCGGATCCACAACCAGTATTGGACCCGGGTAGGGATGCCTGAGATACTAATTCCTTGCTAAAAACTCTGAAAAACTCCTAAACTGAGTCTCCTCCGGTCTTGGTCCAGGGTCTTTGAAGAGTTGTTCAAGCTATTCCAAAGATGAAATTGGTAAGACTCCTCCCGCGTCTTGGTCCAAGACTTGCGTTTTAAGTCTTTCAAGAGTCGTTCAAGCTATTACAAAAATGAAATCGTTTTATTTTGTCTTGAAAATTGAGAAATCTCTAGCAGTATTACGCTCGGTGGCGATGCCTATGTATAATACTTTTTTCAACCCCAAATGAATATGAGAAATCTTGCATGTTATTAAATTCTTACAATGTTCATCTTCCTCATTGAGTGAGTATGATAATGGTAAGTATGGGATATTAGGTTTTTCGTTTGCAGATAGCTTTGGATTTTGACAGCCCTATCTTTAAACTCTACCATACGATGCACTCTCCCCGTGCCAAGCAACACGATCCAACGGCAAACTGGTGAATTGCAATTTACTGTTATTTCATTAGACGCTGGTAAAAGCAATTGATTTAGAGACTACAGTAAAAGTGTTGTCTACGAATTAATCTGTCGAATTACGGATTTCTCCTATATTCTAGCAGCAGATAAAATGCATTATCTTAGTCCTTATTAATGCCTTGCATCTGTGACTATAATATTACTCTCTTGATTCGCAGCTTTCCAAATCTTATTTACGGCTGTGATCCTTGAGTATCGAAAATGTATTTGCAATAATGCCCAAACTTTGTTTACTGTCGGACTAATTTCAGGAGTTGCATCATTGCATGTGGCCATTGTTCCGGTGAACGCCCACCTCCTGATAACTTGCCAGATTAGATTAGAAAATACTTGACACTTATTAGGTGGCCACTTTTTTTACGTACCCTTTCGGCTTTCGTCCGTCACCTTCATTGATAATTTGGTTTACGGTGCTAGAAACTAGAGTGAATGTCTAAATAGGTTTCTGAATTTTTACACTATCATCTTTATTAATGGATGAAATTGTAAAGTCACTTGAGTATACCCGCGGATGAATTTCAGAAGTCTGTCTGGAAATCCCCTCTAATCCACATGATCTGCAATTCCGCATCGACTAGGTTTCTTGTTACACTTCTATCTTGCTCTACCACCGTATTATAGCTTGTTGTTACTACGTTCTGGCAAACAATCTATGAAAGAAACTGCTTATATGTCATTACATGATTCTCTTTTACTTACAATACTAACGACCTTCTCTCGGTTTCACACGCATGTCTGCCTCAGTCTAGCATCCCTGACGCATAGCTCGCTTGCATGCATCACGCATTCCCATTTATGCAAACTCCATGTACGTAATGTCATGAAAGTATATTTTAATCTATGAATTCTTCGAAAAGAAGCCGACTTGATTAGATGTTATATCTTCGACAACTTATCGAATAAAACCTTCTTTTATCATTGTCTTATCTGTAGTATAAATTTATGAGTAAAGCATTGAATAACAATTTCCAATGCAAAGAAAGAACATTCACAAAAAATAAATGTAACGATAAATTTTTCTGCCTTGGTTCATTGCCTGCTAATCTTTCTTTTGGTATTTATTTCTATTTTGTTATCTCTAATCACTGTATGTATCGTCACTAATGATCAGAGCAGAAGTGAAATTCACCACAAACAAAACAGTGGTCGGGCTTTGTGGTTGCATTTCTTCAATAAAGGGTCCATGTTGTTCTTGTTTTTCATCGTGATCGTCATTTTTATCCGAGATCGCCTACTTTTGTTCTACAATTACACCCGGCCATTGCCCCTAAAGCTAATTGTCTAAATTCAACTAAAGTGGTCCGCATCGTAAAGACGTATCTTCTGTATGTTACAAACGGAAACATTTGTTACATCTAATGTTAACTGCAATAAAAAATATTAATCAAATTGTCTCTGGTCACGCAATATCATATAAAAGTAAAATTCTGTGTGTTAAAATTTTAGAAAGACGGAAAAATTACACTTTTCGACACAGACGTTGCGTGGCTTCACAGTCATTTCAATGAAATATTTTTCTTTCGTAATATTTTTCTTTAATTAATGAGACTGGACGTAAGTGAGTGTTGCTATTTAGTTGATACCTACTACTTAAACGTTTGTTTGATCGTTTCTTTTACCGATTTGAGCGCAACCTTATTTGAGTCATGCTTGTGAGCAAGCGTGTGAACTGTGCAATGACGTAAGAACATACATTAGAACTTTTTTGTTATTCAACTACACATTTGGCAATGTACGGACGACAGCACGTCAAGGTAAACACGGCGGTATCTTATGCAGTTGTGATAAGGGTTATTTTGCAACAAAAGTGGGTAACCTGTTGTGCTGGCGACTGTACACTGTCTCAGTGCACGATATATTAACTGAATATAACTATGTGTGTCTTATTTTAAACTATCTTCTAACACGGCGTCACATAACTTGGTATTTTCAAATGTAGAGTTAAGGTTATCGCAGTTAAACTAGCATTACCTTTTAAATTATATCTTATACGGTTATAATTCCATTCAAGAAGGCCTGCAACTGTCCTCAAATAGCAATAAAAATTTTCAATGCATGAACAATAATTTGCAGTATAACTTTGCGCGGTGACATTATGCGCCAATACTCGCATGACTATGTACAGCATTCTAGATACATCTATTTACGTCTCCGAATGGTTACATAATCGTGTAAACGTGGTAGACATAAAGTTCCCGAAATACGCAAAAAGTTGTATGTGTCGAATGAAGCAAGAAGAATTACATCACACCTAATCCAGGTCTTGACTTGGTTTATTGCCTTGATTTTATAAAGGTGTTGTTTTTGCTGCCGTTTCGTCGTCAACACCTTAATCAATCGTTTATTGGAACATTTATCTTACTCCTTATTTGTTTTGTAAGACCCTGTACAGCCATCTAAATCTGATCTTTTGGTGGATATGTTTAGAAATTCTTCATAAATACTTCATATTGTTGTACTGGTGGTACTATGTTCACTTTTCTATTATTTCTTGCTTGTGAGAATTACGTCTGAGTTAGGTTCTCCGTTAATGCTAATTGGTCGTCAAAGTCATTTCAATTATACTGGCTCACAACACGTCCCAAGTGTTAACTTAAGCTACATCACGTGTGGATATCTGGATGACGTCATGCTTTTTAGACATTCTTTGTGAGTTTCTTGACTACTGTTAGCCTGTCCCCATTGTAAGATTAGTTTGTTTGTTCAGTTTTTGGACAGATATTTAGTCAAAGATTTTATGTAACCAAAAAGTCGCACAGAACACGTTTTGTAAGAATACTAGAAGTTCTACAGTATGGCGTCTAATTAAAGTAGTGACTTGAATCTAAGATTTTTATAGGATAGAGATTAATGTATTGGTACAATATGTAAACGGGTTTCTGATAATAGCAAATCCTTTAAATTCTACGTACGTAAGTAAATTACGTTTGTTTGAAATTGAATTTGTGGCTTGCAAATTTCAACAAACACGTAATATGACGTCAACGTCTCGTCTGTAGAGGAGAATGTATTATGGGGAAGCAATTATACACTTTCGAATTGCCGGATATTTTGTTTTAAATGTACAATGTACAATTAAATTATCACCGAAAATGATTCACATGAACACATGAGTTCGGCTCAACTCAACTATCAGCATGTTCAGTAGGATGAAGGTCAGACTAAGCCCTATCCTACTAATAACTATTCTATTAATTTAATGTATGCCTTTTTTCTTCTCAACAAAGGTACCAATAAAGATATCCATCCGTTCGAGTTAATTAAAGCAGGCTAAGCCTTTCTGCAAATGCAGGTTCTGATGTTTGGTGATGAGATCATCTTCAAATCCCTCCTTTTGGTATGGGTTGTAATAAAAGGAATGGAATAATATGATATCATCAACATAAAATCGGCTGCTGTCCTTTTCGAAATGGGATTTCGGGCGCTGTTACCATCCACAGTTCATTTCAAGGATACAAATGTCGGATGGATGCCATTCTTAAGAATGATGTAAATTTCGGTTCTAGTTTGCCAATTTTCGTATAGATACTTTATAAAATTCAATTTCAAAATCTATATTTCAATTTAGGTCATGAAATTACACTTATGAACGTCAAATATACATACATACAATATACATTTATTTATTTATTTGCTAAAATAATCCAACAAGTCGTTTTGCGAATTGTCGGTTAGAGTGACGTCACCACGGTGGCTCCTGCCGAGGACACCCGGCCCCCGATAAGCGTGTGTCGAGTACTAATGTTGCGATTGTTTACATTCACACGTTTGCACCGCTACTTTTGTACGTTTCGGTTTAAATCTTATTGCCCTTTTGTGGACATTTAGGTCATTTATGTACTTTTCCCCGTCCTTAAAAGGATGTAGGTCTTGGACAATGCCTTTGTAGACATCAGCGTGTAATATTTCTTGACAAAAATATCTTGGAGGTTGTGAATACGAAAGATTATAGATAACAATGTGTTGTGGTAGAAGCATTGTTTGTTTTACGTCTTCAAATTCAATGACCGATGACATTGACGTCTTGAGTGAAGCAAAATTTAACAATATTTCATATTACCCTTTCTGGGTTCAGTCTTCCAATCATTTTAATATTCATTGAATGATAATTGTATCTATTTTAACCTTCAGAAGATTAACATTTTTAGTATCTAAAAAAGTATGCTCTTTCTATATGAGTATCTACCATTACAGTGGTCGTTGATCATCGAAAACAAATAACGAATATTTTCAAATTGGAAGCTGGGGGATTAGCTGTCTGTCACCAATACCAACATTCATGATAGTGATTGGACATCTGTCGGAGACAAAACGACGATCGTTTGCAGCATTGATGATTCCAAATTGGTTGCGGGGTGATTGTCTGCAAAGACGACAATGGGGGAAAGTGACGGTGATTGGGAGCACCACGGTCCATCGGCTTGTCTCAGCGAAAGTCGGCCGTTAGACACGCTGCTCGATTAACGGGCCAGACGAAATTTTATACCTATCCACAATTTCTTCTGCTTCTCTATTAGTTATCTGAATTTTGATATCTTAGGTTGTTGTGTTTTTCGAACTGAAATCTTCAGCGTAAACATTGAAAGGTGCTTAACATTCTTCAAAGTCATGAATTGAGCTTCCTCATCTATCTTTGCTTTTGTAGTTCTATTTAGGTATATCCCGGTGCCAAATCAGTAAGTCATGCTAGCCAAAAGTAATTAACTATGTGATTCTGAAACGGTTCGCCCACAATTGTTTGTTCCATGAACGGTTCGTCCACAGAATTTTATACCCATTATCGTTTAGCCCAAAGAACGTTTCGCCCATTCACTATTGGCCCATTGTATTTTTCACCCACTATCGTTAAGCCCAATGAACGTTTCGCCCACAAACTGTTGATCCATGCAATTTTTAGTCCAAAGAATGTTTCACCAACAGAAACGGTTCGTCCGGAAATCTTAAACCATAACTAAACATCAATAAATGGGCTTTTAACTTTTGAGTGTAGCAGTAATCGATGCTATCCGCTCCATCTATTGATAACGTAATTAACTAAAATTACTTGAGCTGTAAGTATTGCGCACTGGGGTCACATTTTTTATTTATTTATAATAAACATACTTACCTGCATATTTAAAGTATTAATAAAAATATTAAAATATTATAATCTTTAAATACAATATTTGTGCTGAAGTGTGATTTTCCTCTAGCAAGTACGATATTTACTACGGGCGTAGTTTGAGTTTAATAATATATAACTTAACTACCAACAAATGTATTAAAAATTTTAATTAATATTCTTAAAGAAAAATTGCGCACGGGCGGGATTCGAACCAGCATCTTTCTGGCTTACCAATTGAGCTACCGTGCTGTCGGTCCGACCGCGTGAAATTCTTGGTCTCTTAGTATACGTCATTGCGTGACGGCAATTTTTGGTTTCTTATTTCATCTTTAAGAATATAAATATGACAATGTGAGTGTTAAAAAAAATTCTAAACCATTTTTAATTAAATCAATTTCTTATTGGCTCATGAACGGGACTTTTAAAAGTCAAGTCCAATCCCATTTGTCCAAACTTAACGATAGTGGGTGAAAAATACAATGGGCCAATAGTGAATGGGCGAAACGTTCTTTGGGCTAAACGATAATGGGTATAAAATTCTGTGGACGAACCGTTCATGGAACAAACAATTGTGGGCGAACCGTTTCAGAATCCAACTATGTGTTCCTATTTTAGACCCTTGTATTTTTGTTTTGGACGAACGTTCCCCTATCAGGATCTTCTTGTTACTTTATGAGTGATTTTCCCCGTTTTAGGTATATATTTTTTACTGCTAAACATTCTAATAACTTTGTTCGTCTTTGTTACAGGTAACAATAAAATCCTCATCTACATAGCACAATCTCAATAATGGACAAAACTTCCGGTAATTAGTAAGAAGGGAGGGTTAACAGTTACAGTGAACTTCTGATGCTAAAAAAAGCTTGTGTTCGGTAATATATCACTCATAACGAGTTAATAACGAGTGCTAAATCGTTAACATCGACGGCCAATAGTGCTGACGATCATGGCATGATCGATAATTGCGATAATCGATTTATTCCAAGGCAAAAGGATCTAGAAACTTGTAATAGAGATCTCAGAGACGAGTCGAGGGGACATGTACTCGGAATGTCACCACCGCATAACTGCACATAATTACAATGGTAATTATTGTAATTAACAACGTGGCGCGAACCACGGATCCGATTACAGTTTTATTCTTGGAACACGTAGAAAATTAACACTAGAAAGTTTTTCTTTTGTTTTAACGTTAATAGTAGTGGACAAAAGGTATTGTTACTGACGATGATAATATGTTTTTTTTCCACCGGTCTAATAGATTGAAGATTATTGTATATGCGCTTAATTTAAATGTGTAAAACAAGCATATTATGAAGATAGTTTAAATAGCGAGGTGGGCTCTTAATAATGGTTATGCATAGGCATGGATATAATGACGATGTGTTAACATTAAAAAAAACCAAGATGACAGTGCAAACTGTGATCGATGGACGTAGAAGCAAGCATAAATGCATAAACAATAAATCAATCATTTTCGATAAAAAGTAAATTATGAATGCATTTTACTGCTGCTATCACTTTGTGCATTTTCTATAATCTGATAATTATTTCTTTTCTGTCTGTTACTTATTATATTCCTAAATCGATCGTTTTCTTGCATGTATCTTGTCTTATGAAGATTGATACGTTGTGCATGCATCTAGAAAAAGATACGAATAAATGAAACACATATTCTTAGACATTCTACTAGCTGGGGTGGCTTGTTTTGAGCTTTCTGATTGAATAGGACGGAACCAACTTAGTAAACCTCCGGTTGTCTGCAAAAAAATTATGAACGCCTATTTATCATACACCTGCTCACATTTGAAGATCTTAGCAAAACAGACTGTAGCCCTTGCAAAAAGAGCGTTAAATAAAATGCGCTGATAGTGAAACGTTTAGTATGCTCGGTAGCACGTGACACACTGCCCCTCGGGCGTGATAGAAACCGCCATAAACGTCCAAGCCCTGAAAGCAACCAACGCCAAGAAATAACGATGATAACTAGCAATAATTATGCATTATACCATCTATGGCCCGCCATCTTTACGACCGGCGGCCCTTTAGAGCTCTATTTATTTTGCTGTTGTTTACTAGATACCCATTATTAACGGCAAGTTAAACGCTAAGTCTTGAGTGCACCTGCGTCAAAAATATAACTTAATTGTGTTGTAATTTTTCATGCATCAAGAGTTTTCTAATATCGATTAGCGAACTCTATCTTTAATAGCACGCGGTATGAATTTATGAATATTTTCGCCAGTTCAGATTTCACATAAGCATTTTAACTTATATGTTTTTTAGAATCGATACAATACATTAGTTAGGTAGTTCTAAACAGCGTAACATAACATTGCCTGTAAAACTCCACGTTACTAATATATCATCCAATTCTAAACCACCCAACAGTATAATATGTTTATAATTGTTATGTTTAGTCAAAATCTTCCCATCGCTGCATACATAAAACCTGAACGACCTTAGTCCACAGTTTGTGCAAGTCTCCGTCTGCACTTTACCAACCTTTCCCCACGATGGCGTGCACACGGCGCCATGCTGCGCGAGTGCACGCCAGTCGCGGTCGATTACGTGAGGTCGCGATCCTTTCTAGTCCTAAAATCTGTCACGATCCACTGAGCTGTCGACATTTCATAAATTCAAATCTAGAGCGGAGACCTCAAAATTGTGGCGAGTTGTACTGTTTTTAAAAACAACGTACAATCTCTTTTAGAAACATGGTAAATAAAAACAAATCCAGTAAAAAGTATGGAATAAATAATTTTTTTTCACACACTTCATCCGCCATAAATTTTTCATCTCTCCTGTTCGGAAAATAGCACTTTCCTGTGTAGAAAGCCGGGTGGAAAATAGCTTATCCATCCCTAGGGTGGAAAGTAATTTAATTTTAATTGGCATGGTATAGAGTCAAGGCATGCAGTCAAAGCTTGGGTCAAAGGTAATTGTGTCACATCATAATTTATTAAAATAATAAACATTTTTGCTTAGCTATACATTGAAAAACATGTTTATTATGATCGTTGATATAAAAAATATTCAATTGATTTAATCTATGATTAAAATATGCATATTACTAATCTGTGATTAAAATCAATTAAAATATTCGGCTTCCCGCCATAATACCAAGATGACACTTTTTTTTTATTTTACATGTCAGTGTCATTTTTTCTTTTTGAACTCTATGCCTACTTTTTTAAATTTTGACAATTATTATCTGTGGGGAAAATTCGATCGATATTTTTTACAAGGATTTTAATTATTTCGTATCGTCTGCTTTTTCGTACTGTTTTCATGTATTCGTGTCGTTATTCTTTCTAATCATGTTAGATGTTTGGAGAACTGTAAATTAACTGTCTTTTTGTGCAAAAACTTGAGTTTTCCTTTCTCGCTGTACTACATAATACCTGACCAGGACATCTACAACCACTATTGTTAATTTAATGTTTTTCCTCACAGTCGAAATGAAAAATAGTATGTTTAACTCGGGTGAAAGCACCATTTCACTCTCGAATTATTGGCGCTCTCACTTCGTTCGAGCGCCAGAAACATCTCGAGTGAAATGGGTCGCTTTCTCCCCTTGTATAACAATCTACTACTGTATGTTTTCCGTAATTGCGAAATATTGATTACGCTTCCACAGTAATTGTGAAATAAAATAAGGAAAATACTGGTAGTTAAGCGATGTTTCAAACTTTAAATCATGACGTTTGCTTGTGTGAGACAAGGCCATGATGTCATTGTCATCGCTGATGAACGGCCATATTTACTTAATAATATTACAGCGTGAGATCATCTCAATGTTGTACGTACATTCTCATTGAGGAAACATTAAAAGGCCAGCCGGAGATGGAAGGATTCTTTAACTATCGCGTCATATTGTTCCATTCACTCACCATCAAAATTATTTTTTAACGTTATAGGTAATTCTCACTGTCATACAATTAGTTATTATTGCAACTCTCAATACTCTACCTGCGCTTCTTATCCTGGTAAATAATATCCTTTTTAACCAACTTCAATTTCCTTGCCATGTTATAATAATTGCCAGTGATTGAAGTCCAATCACGTAGCAGTAACTCAAAAGAACATCTTCATCTCTGTCCTGAGCAGGGAAAGTATTTCCTTTTATGGAGCTAATCCTCGACGTATAACAACAAGCTACTCATATAAAGTTATTTTATGAAGCTATTGTAAATTCCAACAGGCATAGACTAAAATTCCTAGTCTTAGTACACTCAGGCATTTCGACAATAAAGTCAATCGTACACTGGCAAAAGCTATCACAGTGCTACGATTAAGTTCCATTTCAATAATTAATCCAGAACTCGTCTAAAATTAATAACATCAGAAAATGAACTGTCAGCAACGCAATCAAAAATTACGTTTCTTACGTCCGAAAACAATTCTCGCTATTAAAAAATCATTCATTGTCAATTACAATCCTACTACTATTATAAAGGCGAAAGTTTGTAAGTATGGATGTATGGATGTATGGATGTTTGTAACTCTTTCACGTAAAAACTACTGAATGGATTTGAATGAAACTTTACCACAATATAGCTTATACATCAGAATAACATATAGGCTACAATTTTTGAGGTTTCTAATGTGAGGTCGTAAAAAAACACATTTTTTGCGCTACTAGACGGGACGAACCTGAAGTCCACGCGAACGAAGTCGCGGGCAAAAGCTAGTGATATCTAAAATCGTAGTTTAGTGTTGGAAATTATTGCTATATTTCGCTTGCCTGGGTTAAACTCCTAACATTCTGGATCCTCATCACATACCTACAGTTAAGCAAGAAAGCTCATGCGATTCACGATCAGAATTTTAACTGCTCATTTGCTCCTTATGCGTCGGCAATCTGTCTTAATTAGATTGTTCCTTGCATTGTACCAGAAAACCGTCACACAAATAGTAATTAAACTGATCAGATCACTATTATGTATATTTAGCTTAATATTCTATTTGCGTTACAGAAAAACGATAATTAGCGCATACACCTGCGAGGTGACATTATAACTAATGTAATTAATTTAGTTTGTTTTATTTTTCTGGCATTAATTATCATCCTTTGCTATTACATAGCTATGAGCCTATGACCATACGTATGACAAGAAATTAAGCATAGACACCATTTTTGGTCGTCGCGCATTACTGGGTTGTCTGTTGCTTGCAAAACGATTAACAGTTCTGGCATTCCGCAGGCAAAATATGGACAATGTGAGTAAACACATTTTTTTAAAGACTGCATTGATACGAGAATTTTATTGTTTAGAGTTAAAGGTGAAGTACTTCTCTTATAGATTTTAGTTAATAATGTTGTCATGTTGATTAACAGCGTTGGGGCACATTAATATGTCGTCAATGTATACACGATGATACGACAAAAGTTAATTTATAGCCAATTTTGAATGGTATCCCATGCGCTACATTGTGTGGTGTGCCTGTGGCACCGGATGGCGGCGAATTGTGCAAACCACCGCGCCCTCTACATCCGTAGTTGGCCTTTTTTTCTGGCCTCAATACTGCTGCTACCTGTAAATATCTATATTTATGTTTAGTGTCAATCATCTATCCATTTTTTTTATCAAAAAAGAACCTACTTAGTTCGTTCCTATTTATTATTCGGTATAAACAACTAGAACTACACATTACTTAAATTTATTCATTCTTATTTTCGCTTCACTTAACTTCGCAGCAGTAATAATAAGTAAATTCGCAATCTTGCTGCAATTTCATCCAAATCAATTAAAGATTATGTCAGTGTCGATCATCGTGTTATTAGTCTGTATAAAACGAATTCGATCAACGATTGTATTTTCATTTCGCCAGTAAGCGTAAAATTTTAATTATAAATCGGACAGTAATTGGACAAATCACTTACTTGAAATGAAAAACCTCTTCCTCGAAGAAAGGTAAGACCAGTTAGCTAAATCGTTACGTTATTTTGGGATGTGTAGTAAGCAAGCGTAGAGTGAATTATTGTAAACCCGTCATGGATTACTACGGAAGTGCATATTGCACTTGCAATACTAAGTAACTTTCGAACGTCAGTGGATGCTTTTAATTATAGATTAATGAATCAATTATTGCACAGGAACTCATAGGATACTTGTCGAGTTTCACCGTCTTTCATCTTTTCCTTTTCATCAATTACAAATGCCATAGAAATGCAAGTACCATGTAAGTCTACTCGAGACGATGGTAATTAGAGAGGTGGGCACACTTTCACGCTGACTCCGAGGCCGGTCCATGATCTGGTCAGGTGTTAGCTGCATTTTCACTGTCGCGGGTCAGTGCACCTCCCCACTTTTTGCTTCATCTTAAATGAATCATCTATCTGCCTATAAGATACGACTTTCGCAAATCTGCAGCAATCACCTCTATATCTATGCGACCAGGTAAACAGAAATCAGTGGATTTGTATAATATTTGTGCAAACAGGTTATGCCATTTTGCCTTTGATAAACGATATGATAAATTAATGATGCAAGCTCTTTGTCACAATTTTTCCCATTTCGAGTAAACAAACGACATTTTTATTATGTTTAAATATTCATCACAGCGTTCAGTCGGTCAATCACCAAGCGAGCCGGTTAACGTTGTGTCATAAATCGTGTCTATCTTCAGCAGTGCAATGTAAGTGCAGAACTGCGCTATTGACAAATTGGTGGCCGCTGCGCCGGTGCATGCTGCCGTGACGGATTATCAAGTTTTTTCGCCGCCATCTTAGCTAAAATGGCGCGTCTTGCACAGCGCGGGAGATGTATGTGCCGCTTTCAATTTCACGAAACTGAAAGTGCCTATATGTTCGGGTGATGTCGTTGACTCTGATGTTTGTTTGTCACGGTTGGTTGGTCCTTTAACGTACGCCGCTAAGACTTATTCTATCGTGCTAAAGTGGAATGCCGTAATTTGGCATTGCGATTTATTTTGTTTTTAGCCTGTCTTTAATGCAGTGACGCGTCTCGCACCGCTGACCATCACGACTACTCTTTCGTTTTACAGTTTCTTGTTGACTTCTTGGTGAATAATTTCATCTACTACGCGTTACACACTCATAGTCATCTTTTGTTTAATTTATTACGCTTTTTCACATTCAAGCATAATTCTCGGAATGAAATGTGATGCGTATCCTATATTATTTTTGTTAGCACTTTTACCAGCCATAAACCACGTTACTTCATATTAGGCAATGGCAACGTGCGTCGAATTCTACAATTTATAGTTTTCTTTTTGGAGTATGAAGTGATTATGCAATGTTTATTTTTATGTAGGTGCGTGCTGTTAGTGTAGTACCAAACTGATGAATTATTAATAACTTTTGTGCACAACGTATCTTCTTCCGCCACATGGCCTCACTGTTAGCATTTAATGCATTAGTTTTGAATAGGAATAGTACTTTTCTGATGATGTGAACAACAAAACTATTGTCAGACCTCTGATTCTGAAAGAAAATACTCCGTCGTATTCGATCAGGAGTGGCTGCACAAGTGAAATTGTCTTCCCCATTAAAGAAGATTGGTAACAATTTCGTTGAAGAATATATGGCGAAATAAAAAGTGTCATGCACGCACCAGTAACACAGTTGTCCAGTTTTTTCGTGCTGTCTCCGCAAATTGATAGTTTTCAATACAGTGTCGGGCCGTCATGTTGTGCACCGTCCATGGATTGCACGTTGCGCTCCATCGCTCGTCTGGTTTCTATTCCACTTGGCACCGGCCGCTAGTGACACTATGCTTGAGGCAAGACCGAAGTAAACGTCTGCCTGATATGATCCTCCTTAATGTTTCAAACCTTATCTAGATGAGTAGGAGTAGGATGGAATTGATCCTGCTCGAGCGTTCGAGCTGTTATTAGTGCAGCTTCTGTAAGAAGATATCCTACTTCTTATTGTTAAATCCATGACTACTGGAGAAGTATCTGCCTAAAAGATACAAACAATTGTTGTTTTCTTCTACTTCTTCTTTGGAACAAAGTGTCTTATCCATTTTTCAGATGCATACGGCACGTTTTATTAATCGACGTTGAAGTTGATAGTAATCCACGATTGATTACGAACGGAAATTGTTGGTATTCGCGTATTCCTAAGCATCACGAAATCATATCCACCCCGCATTCCGCAGACCGAAGACGCATGCAAATGAAAACAACAACCACGTTATTCGCCATTTCATTTATCAGTCTATCTATTGTGACAACTCGCCGTTACACCAAACGTTTTCTCCAAATAATATGCTATTTGGCTTAGAAAATATCGTTTATATGAACACATTTTCATATAATTACGAGAGGCGGTCGCTTGACCGTAACGAGGATGTTCCGATTAGAAAATGATATGAGAACATCTGAACCATATAATTTATAATGCAATACATATCTCCATGTTACCAAGAAATTGTTGATGGAATAAGAAAGCCCCGTTTTGTTCGTCAAACCAACAATAACAACCGATGTTGTTATCATTCCTCCAATCTAATAACGTGCAATCAGTGCAATGCCAGCGATGTGTGAAGAGATTGGTTTGTCTAAATATCACGATGAATTGACGGAACCGATATATGAAACAGTATACATTTAGCCTTTAGATTTCATATGAGCGAATAATTTAGATCTTAATCTTATCTTATCTACAGTTCTGAGAATTATTTTGTCATTATGTAGTCATGCTTCCTATATCCTGAATAATTTATGTGATAAGATAATATTACAGGCCAGAATACTAGAAGAATCTTACGGGCCTTAAACCGAAATATGCAACGTTTGACTTTAACAGACACATTCAAAGAAGAAACAATACCTTTCTCTTTAAAATCAATCAAGCGTTGTTCGAACTGCGATGCGCGTGCGTCGCAAAACAGAAAGCCCTTTGACCTAGTAGAGTGGGAACATACATTGTTCCAGCTGAGTCACGACTTGACAAAGCTTTCATCACGCCCCCACGCGAATGTGGAGCGCGTACAAACATGTTTAGCAACTCGTGTTATCTGTTACTGTTTGCTTGCTAGGTTCGTTGTACTGTGTACACAGGCATAAGTTAGAAATATGCAAGTAAGTTTCAACTGGCATGATCCAGGTCGCTAGAAAAAAACTTAGTTGTGTTCTCAAGGGTAGTTTGTTAGTAATTAGATAAGGTTCCAACAGCCTGATTACTACATAGAGTACGATAAAATAGAATAGCTCTACCGTTCCCAAACATTTGTTGAAGTTGCTGTTTCGTTGCATGATTGTGGAAAACGCTTACAGACGTCATCATTTTAATTACAAAGCCCAAGGTAATACTTAATCACATAGCGACTTCTAATGATTTCTCATTATCTAACATTCAAGCGCAAGAATGTTTTAACTCTTCAGGATGTAAAATAAGAATTAATTATCGCTAGGATCATCTCGAGACGTTAATTATACGGCGTAACTTACCAGGTGCTCTTAATAGTAATAAATACTCGTCCTTGTTGAAAATGAGAGTTGTTCCACAGAATACTATTGTACAAACAATCAGCTACGGCTTCACTCCTCACAACAATAGGAGCCTGTTGAATATTCAAAAGGTTTTCTTCTACTTCGCATAGAAACCGATCGACACATTGTCATTTTAGTAATGATATGCTATCAGATATTGCAAACTTGTAAGTACTTTGACGTCGTATCTAATTCTATAGCACGTATCTCTGAAACTTTTCAAATCTATGTACTTCAGAATGTTTAGCTACCAGTAGTAGTTGGTCAAACCGGTTAAAGCCGGAATACATTGTCAAGAACAAGGAACAGCTTATCCTGATGATCCAATTCCCTTGTTCAAGGATAATGGAAAACGAGTGACAATCGCACAAATATGAAGTCTTACCGGATCTTAGGTCTCATGGTCAAGCAATCATACATGACTAGATTAGACACGGGAAACGTTGTTCCGAGATAATTCACCGCAGTGACATCATCAAAAATTATATGGTAAACACAATCCTCGAAAGGATAAGGCATTTTGATTCCAAAAAAATTTTTTTGAGATGATAAAAAGAAGCAGTTCACTTACATACCTGCGTATACCACACATTACGAAGACTCACGTCACATCATTCATCATGGTCATATAGGAATTTCCTCATTTCTAATTAAGAAGCTGTTTAGATTACGAGTGGGCAACACATAAGTCGAAATGCAGGTCAAACATTACATTACTCTGATTTCATATTTCTCAACGTGCGGAAACAAACTTGGACGCGGCTTATTAACAAGTATAATTAAACGGAGTGCACCGACATTATTTAGAGTAATGTATATTTAAAAAAGCGCACACACCGAATAAATGTTTAATCTCGTAAAACTAAATGGAACTCAAAAACGGTACATCTTAAAAGAGTTTTATTAGACGTCTTGGCTTGCGTAATTTTGCATCAGACCATTCAATCATGGATTTTAATTATGTTTTACTTATGTAGCTTCTGCGTTAAATCTTATTTCTTAAATATGTTTTTTGGTTTGACTCTTTAAGCCTTACGAATTGTTTCGCATCGCTTTTTAATGCACACTTTGAGATATATCGACTCTACCCTTTTGTCTATTGATATTGTGATTCTGACTTATAATTTTATGTCCAGAAAATGGAGATCATTATTATATTGTGACTTATATCAAATTTCATTTAATTTCCAGGCATCGACGATTGACGGGCGGCGGAAAGGCGCGTGTTTGTTTTGTCAAGAGTACTTCATGGACCTGTATCTACTAGCCGAACTCAAGACCATCAGTTTAAAGGTCAGTAATCAATGTTTTTACTGCTTAGACATTGTAATCATAGTCACATCTTGATAGTAGTATGTGACATCCGCTTCCTCGTGAATTATGATCACATTGGTAAAATAATGAATAGCCTTATGAATTTGTAATAGTACTAGTCAAAGTTAATCAGTAATCACGCATTTAAAATATTAGTAAAATAAAATTGAAATACACAATAACACTGTCTGCAATGACCACAGTTTTTAATCTAATTTTATGGTTTCTGGCTGCTTGCCGAGATTACGTTTTATCTAAAGATTGCACCGTATCGTAACGTATGCAAATTCAAATGATAAGAGCTTGTAAAATGCTTTTTAGACCACCCGGTGGATACAAAATCTTTGGGTATCAGATAATGCAAGGTACTGCAGATTTTTAGTAATCCATACCTACAACACTTGGTACAATTTGAAAAGAGTGCTACTAAGTTTGCAAGGCTACTGTCAATATCAACACAATGCAATATTTTACCATGAACATAATCCAATAGTTCTATAATATTATTTTCTCATGGTTTTGCGGTCGTTGCAACGGTATCTAATATCGATACTGATGATGATGTAACCGCTTCCTTCCTTCTAATAAGGGTTCCCTTCGCACAAACCCACAATGTTGCCAATTTTATTCGAATGATAGCTTAACATGGTGGGACCTGCGTCCTATACCTCGGTAATGTTTTTGAGTAAATGATCTTTGAAATAATGCAATCTTATTAAATTTATGTAGCGTAAATACGTAGCGTACTGAAATCAGTAATGTAAGTATTTCTTGCCATTCACCAATCACCATCAGATAAGATTTAAGCCAAACCTAAGTTTGGACCAAAACAAAAGAATTGTACTATCTCATTTCCTAACTCCAAAGTATTGAAATGAGAGAAAGGCTCTCGAGTTGTCACGATCGGATCAAATCGATCTCGAGGTGAATGCCAGGGCAGGCCAATGGATCAGTCAGTCCTCTTTGATTGGCGGTTGCTGAAATGACGCAGTCGCAGCGACAGCTTTGTTATTATTAAACTCGCAGTCAATAATTTAGCTCACGAACTAAATCGTTGACTACTCATGTATATTCAGAAAAGATGCAGGGTAAAATACCAGTCCACCCAAAGTGAATACTCTAAGTGGCCCGGAGTGAGAAGATGGTTTTCGGAATGATGCTCGAACGCCACAATTTATGGAGAAAGCTCTTAATTTTTACGTCATGTTCTAACTTTTTATTGCACACTTCACAGTTATATGTCAAGATATTTTAGTTATTGCAAAAAGATCAAAATTTACATTCAGAATTTCACAACCATTGCAAAAACTTCATGTAATTTTTGCAAAATTTTACAAACCAACCCAGCACAAGTCAACATTGCTACGAGTATGTGTACTGGTATTTATGTTGGCAATTGTGTTCTAATTAAAAATATACTGTCCAATAAACTAGTTCGTTGGCCTTTCGTTCTATATCGGACTGCAATCTACATCGCGTAATGTTTTGCGTAAAACTTTATTTATATGAGTAGATAAACATCTATGCACTAGTTTTTATTTGACACGCTTCATTATTCAAGGTCTTCTATTGGATTTCTTCCTAAGTGTCCATCCAAGTCACTAACTCTACGAAGGTAGTTGGTACAGTCCGTACATCTCCTGGGGTAAAACTTTTAGACACTTGCTCTTTATCAAATTTAAAAGCTAGGCTCTTGTCGGTGGAGTTTTTACCACAAAGACTCCAAATTAGGCAAGATAGTGTGTCGGTTCCCCTCTTGCCTTCCACACCTCAGATCAAGAACCGGCGGTTCCCCGCTTCTTAATATCCAGTCCAAAGCCTTTCCTGATATACTATATCTTCAGCCTTCTGCCAGTACTGCTGCTACACAACACCAGGAGAACGCTTATTGATGGCGGTTACTTGCTAGAGTAGTATGCTTGCTTGTAGTCTGACATTAATGAACGCATGATTGAAATCTCGATTAGTCTTCTGCTTCTCAGGCACCTTTGCGTATATGGTTGTTTTTTTAATTGTTGTGTCACTTAATATTATAAATTGCACGTGTTAAAAGAATCTGTGTCAGACAAGGAAACGAATCCTTTGTCTGTCCTACCCTATCCGGGCGCATGTACCACTCGAGACATAGGCGCTTGCCTATTGAACCCCTTGCCTGTTGAACTAGGCAAGCCTGTTGAATTTTGCAAGTGCTTTCCTTAACATTATTTGTCTGACACAATTGCTTTTTACGAATGCAATTATAAAAATGTAGTTCACATTGAGTAACAGTCCACTATCACGTTTCCAGGTGACGACAGTGGACATGCAGAAGCCGCCGCCCGACTTCCGCACGAACTTCGAGGCGACGCACCCGCCGATACTGATCGACAACGGGCTCGCGATACTCGAGAACGAGAAGATCGAGCGGCACATCATGAAGTCGGTTCCGGGAGGGCACAATCTTTTCGTACAGGTGATTGCAGAAGTATTAATAGTAGATTTTCTTTCCTAAAGTAGTCGGATGAATGCTGGGCCTGAGGTCACCTCAATCTCAATTCTAACTAATCTTGGACAGACAAGAGACATAGAAATAAAGACAGCTTTGTGAAAATGTTTTTAAATGGTCCTTTTAAAATAAATAAATATCTACATAATAACAGAAGGTCTATCGTGTTTATGCTATGAAGCTCATGTATAAATTGAAATACTCTGGCTGGCATCTTATGATAGGCTGCATATGTAAAATTTTTGTTCGTGCATGAAGTTTTAAATTAATAATTGAATATACAGCATATGTGTAAGAATGTTTATTACGTTACGTATTAGAAGTTCAGTGATATAGGTAGACCGCAAAAGTGAAACGGGAGCGCGGTGTGTGAGCGGCGCGGGCGGTGGTATTCGCGCCGCCCGCGTCACTCACGCACCCCGCTCTTGCCTCCCCCCGCGCCCCGCCGCCCCGCAGGCGAGGTGTCAATGACGCGGTTTACCTATAGCTATTGCATTAAGTCCTATATTCTTACAAAGCACGTGCTATCGTTCCCAGGACAAGGAAGTGGCGTCGCTGATCGAGAACCTGTACTCGAAGCTGAAGCTGGTGCTGGTGCGCAAGGACGAGCAGAAGTCCGCGGCGCTGCGGGCGCACCTCGCGCGCATCGACGCGCTGCTCGAGCGCAGGGGCACGAGGTCAGTACGGCTGGTGTTGCAGTCACGCTGAACTTTTAATAAACGGATAACGTGGGTTATGATAATGCTAAACTGACAAGTTTAGTGGCCTCGGCAATTAACAGAGTCATCATTAAGAGTTTATTGATATATCTTTGTTATGGAAACCTATTTAAATTTATAACCATTTTTTTTGTTAATCTAACCTTTGTGGGTAGTTTAAGATTGTTGACACTGTACTGGATTTAAGGATTGACTAGCTAGCACTAACTGCTTAATTTATTTTTGACATTTTGATTTTTGACATTTAAATTTTTCCAAATACTGACGTTCTGTAAACTGTACCTATGACTATTTTTAATTGATTTTATTGTAATTTTTATTGTTTAATTTATTCGCATGACGATGTCAAAATATTTGCTTATCGATAGATCGATTAAACATGAACGCCCATTTATAAATGTATAATAAGAACTGAATCTGTACTACCATGTTTATTGCAAATAAAGATTTATCTTATCTTATCTTATCTTATGTCCTTTTTATCATAACGTTTATATATCGTTTGCAGGTTCCTAACGGGCGACACGATGTGCTGCTTCGACTGCGAGCTGATGCCGCGGCTGCAGCACATCCGCGTCGCCGGCAAGTACTTCGTGGACTTCGAGATCCCGGTCAGTACATAACAATACCCAAAATCTTTATAATCTAACGACACCTGAAAACAACTTAAAGTAAGTTTTTTAGAGTCTTCATTCAGTAACTCGGCCGACTAGATAGGTTTGGTGCGAATTTTGTATGCAGTATTTTGCGACCTGGGTCACTTTACACAAAAAAAAATACGGAGTTGTTTGAACGTTGTCATGACATTTGGCATACCTTTAGCATAAGCACAGTCTAAAGAAGTTTTCGTGAGGTTCTGAGAGTTGCATGTCAAATTCAAAAATTCTAAAAAAACAATTCAAAAAAAAAATTTTTACTACTTCGATGGCTTGTGTATGTTAATTTGATGATAATTAAACCGCAAATTTGCCTGCAATGTGATGTATTATTACTTGTGTTGTGTGGTTTGGTTTTCAGCATTAAACGAGATCGAACGTACAGTGCATCCAGAGTTTATGATTCAATATCTTAATAAGAATTAATGTTATTATTATTTGTTGATATAAATCTATTATATAAAAATAAGTCGGGTTTTCCTTCCTGACGCTATAACTCCAGAACGCACGAACCGATTTCCACGGTTTTGCATTCGTTGGAAAGGTCTCGGGCTCCGTGAGGTTTATAGCAAAGAAAATTCCCATTAAACGGGCCCGAGGCGGGACGGGGCTGGGGGCGAAACGAAGTTCGCTGGGACCGCTAGTGTATTATATTTTTTAATCCATATTAAACCTTATTACAGACAAGCTTCCGCGCTCTCTGGCGCTACATGTACCACATGTACCAGTTGGACGCGTTCACGCAGAGCTGTCCCGCTGACCAGGACATCATCAACCACTACAAACTCCAACAGGTAACGTGTTTTTATATTCACTTACACGAACAGAGCTGGACTCTTACGAGGCCCTGAGTGGGGGCCTCGAAACGTAAAGGCTAACGCTCCGTAGTTTACTAAAACAGTGGTCTGATCAGGCCATTTAATTAAAGAAAAATATATTAAAAAAACGTAGTCCAGGGTGTCTTTTTAACATAGAGCACTTACAGCCTGTGTGGTCTTATTTTGTATATTTACCGTATTTATTGTTATTTTATATGTACTTTATTTTCTTCCTTTCTTTCAAACATGGTGTTCTACGTATGTAATATCATTTATTGGCCTTTTAGTTTCTCTTTCAATCGTTTTATTTTCATCTGCACTTTCAAATGAAATACCTTTTATTCAAAAACTTATGCGATTGGAAAGGTCCTATTTTAAATTCTTGTAACCCCACATATGCAACAAGACATACATGTCATGTGTCAAGTTGTGTAAAGTATTATCTTTTGTGTACCTTCTGCCCTTGGTAATAAGTGTGACTATCGCCTGCAGCAATCGGCGCAGGGGCTGGGCATGATCCCCGCGTCGCGGACTAGCGCTAGCAATACAGACACGGTACGTTGGGTGTGACGTCGGCATCGCCTCATTAACAACACTTTACCGTGTAGATTCGCGGCATTCTCACTCTTGCATTTCCCACCACCTCTGCTAGACATGGTTTTTAAATAACATTTTAATATGACATATAATCTTGAATACATTATAAAAAATAACGCTTGGCCTTTTGAGCCTATTGAAATTTTTCAGCAGATTTCAAAACATAAGAGAATTAAAAAGCTAGAATAACCAAATACTTAACCTACGCTTGAATACGTAAATACAAGCTACTTAATTTCTATCAGCCTTTTATTTTTACCAAATGTTTATCGTGTCGATTCTTTTACCGGGCCTAAACTTTTTTTCTGGGGCCGATTACCCCTAGATGCGGCCCTGTAGAATAGTGACTAAACTGTCGGCAGAGGTGGCTTTCTCATTAATGGTGTGTTTCGTTCGTGTGACGCCTTCTCACTTCATAATCCACACACCGTTTGCCCCATTTCGCTAACAATCGCCAATATAACTGGGGAAATAACGCCACATTCATTGCTGAAAACTGAAATAATACTCGAGGTTGGTGCTCTGATAGCGCTTGTTATCGCAACACTGTGAGGAAAGAGTGGATAGGCTGTTACTTGTCAGATATTTTCCGTCCTCAGTCTAATTATTGTCCACTAGAGGTCCCTCGCGACGGCTTCCGCGCGTTTTGAGTTGGCTATTTCCCCTCTCGTCGCAGCGTAGTGTTTTATAGCCTAAACCTAAATAAAAATAAAAACATTTATTATTCAGACAACAAGATCCAGAGTGTTAGTAACAATAGCTTATATCCTATGTTAGTACAATTCAGAAAACACAGTAAGTCGCAATAGATTTTACACGATGAATAAGTTTGCCAATAAGTGGACAGTCCCCACGATTGGCTATAGCATCCAGAACACTGTTGCGGCTGCCGCGAACCCTTCTGAGCAAAGAACCAGCTTTTTTACGCAGTATTGTCGGGAAACTGTCGACCTGCGCATCCGCGAACATGCCCGATGCACTACACCATCGCGGCAGCCGCAGCAGTGCCCTGAAAGCATTATTATATTGAACGCGAAGGCCGTTGCAAGACTTTTGTGTAAAGCTAACCCACAGGCTGCTCGAGTAGAATGATGTACAATATGCCTGAAATAGTGTTATTTTGACAGTGTCTGAACATCGAGCAAACCTGCGGGCCAACATATTAGCCCTTTTTGACAACGACCTGCGCTCTCTTCTAAAGCCTTCCCTGATTAATAAACTATCCAACCAACTCAGTTTTTTTAAAATATCTGTCCACCAGTTCCTGAGGCATTCTAAAAACAAACAAACCCTTCAGTTTTATAATATTAGTACATATAGATTTACATATTAAAAAGTTATTTTAATTCTTGTTCAATCAATATTGTGTCTCTGTCAGCTTCATTACTGTTAACAGACGGAATGATTACAGAGAATATCCAGAACTAAGCCAATTTTATTGTTACATTTGAAGGTACAAACAAAGGTAGGTACATACAAAGGCCGAAGAGACCGATGCAATGTTAAAATAGTAATAGAGAAATGGTCTGTAACAATTTTGTATTATCTCCCTCTTTGTTAAACATAGTAGACAGATACAATTAAAAAACAATGGCTACGGCTTGCTTTAGGAGAAACCCAAATGTCTGTAAACTCATCTATAGTGATGATAAGTGTTATCAAAGCTTTTACTTTAGAGTATTATTTTAAGTTCAGACCCTACACAGCGTGATGATATCGACATATCTGTATATGACTATCACTCTTTCTATGCTGAAGAGGAAGAGAGAGAGAGAGAGTTCAATACATAGGATTCATCTTGTGATGTGGGGTTTTATTCCAGCCCAAGCCCATGAAACATTATAATTGTGGTGTTATTCATTATGTGTGTTTATTCCATGGTTGGTTTGAATATATCCTAAACAATAGTGAATTCAATTCATTCAGTTAGTAGTGTACTAAAGTGTAGTCTCAATGTAGACTAATTAATTAGAATTGCTACTGCACAATTTAGGTAGCACTAAAAAATCATCAATGCATATCAACTCTGGAAGAAATTAGTGTAAGTCCGATGTAAAACTAACAAAAACTTAAACGTTCGGCATCCAATCTTTTTTGGGAGACTAAGGAGGATTAAAACAGTAGGAGCTACGTAGACATTCAATAGTTTTCTAAGGTTTAGTAATAGCATAGCATTCCCTTACTTTACTAGGAGATGATACTATAGGTAGACCGCTTCATTGAGACCTCGCCGGCGGGGCGGCGGGGCGCGGGGGGCACTAACGCGCGCGCTCTCGTCCCCCCCGCGCCCCGCCGCCCCGCAGGCGAGATCTCAATGAACCTATAGTGAATTGGTATTTACTAACCGCACCAATGTTTGTACGATGGAAATGTTCGATCAAATCGTTGTCTCAGTTACTTTTACATTTTGATTTTTTTAACATAGGTACCTAGGCATATTGTTATTTTCCCCCTTGGTTAAACTTTATGATTATTTATTACTTTTCTTAGATTAATATGTTTTATTTATCCTTGCCTTCTCTCTATGTATTTAACAAGCTTTGTATGTTTTACTAAATTCCTTTTCAAATATGATGAACTAAACATACACTAATTTCTAATGATCTATTTATATGATTGAAATCATTTTTGACCAGAGTTTTATAGGATCTTTGTTTTTGCATCTCTGTTATTTTACAGGGATATAACTTGACTAGGGACGTTTGATTTCATTTGCCACTTTGATGTAATTAAGTTAATTTAACTGCCATTGTGCATACAATAGCTTATCCATTATTTTGTAAAAAAAAACCGGTTAAGTGCGTGTCGGACCCGCGCACTGAGGGTTCCGTGCCACCCTTAACTGAATTCAGGGTCCACTTACTTTCACTTAACGAAAACATCACAATATATTGCGACAGCAAAAATAACTTTGTTTTTCATAGTGTTTGTATGAAAGACAAAGTTATATTTGCGGTTGATAAAAATGTGCAATATCTCAAAAACTACTGGTTCGATCTCCTTCAAACCAATTTTCGTTGCAAGTTTTTGTTGAGATCTACATCATATATTTTTTTCAAAATTTTCACTTTCTTAGTTCAAAAGTTAGATGGGGGGGACGCCCATTTTACCACTTTGGAAGCGTCTATATCTCAAACCTTACACTTTTAGAAAAAATGGTTTTAGAAACCTCAACATCATTTTAAAAGACCTATCCATAGACACCCCACACGCATAGGTTTGAGTAAAAAAAAAATTTTAGATTTTAGTTTCATGTATGGGAGCCCCCCCTTAAATATTGATTTTTCTTACTTTTTGTATCTGAATCGGAAAGCGGTGAACAAAATACATCTACCTACCAAGTTTCAGCTATGTGATGCTAATAGTTTCCGAATAAAGTGGCTGTGACATACGGACGGACAGACAGACAGACAGACAGACAGACAGACAGACAGACTTGACGAAACTATAAGGGTTCCGTTTTTTGCCATTCGGCTACGGAACCCTAAAAAGGGTAATCCACAGAGCAACCGTATTCGAATGTAATTCCATACAAACTTTGTTAGTAATTTGATATTATTTAAAAAAAAGCGACGTCGACCTGTTAATCGATTTGTAATCTGTTTTGCGACTACGTTGTTTCATAAAATTTCTAAGTTTTAACAGACTACATTATTGAGGCCCACTTGCGCATGATGATTTAACCCAGGATTACGTAAATCCCGGATTAAATCTTATTTATGTTTCTGTCAACGTCAAATAAACTGAGAGACAGAATGGTTAAATCATCATGCGCAAGTGGGCCTAAAGGCTTAGAACAAATTCAAATTCAAAGTAAAAAAAATGACATTAAGTGTAGTAAAGGTCTTAAAATGAGGTATATTGAGGGTTCACTACTTAATGACCTTGTGGGGTATTGCAACTTATTAATAGGTTTACTTAATATTATAAAAAATAAGTTCAAAAATTAATACTAATTAATTTTGTATGGAAACATCAGCTTACGGCTCTTAATCACCTAACCGCATATTCACCCACCATTTATCATTCCAGGCGCTGAAAATGAAGAAACACGAAGAACTCGAGACGCCGACGTTCACGACGTCCATTCCGGTCGACGTGAGCGAGAACGCGGACTAGCGCCGCGGGGAACTGAGCCTTGGTACAATACACATTAGGCGGGAAATCGAATGTCCACCGTTATTTAAGCATATCGAGGTCTTTGCCGCCTTACCACTTTAAAAAAAATCGCTTACACACACGACACAAAGGCGTCACTTCAAAAGACGACGCGAGGTGCAAGCGGTTTTGGATCTTAAGGTGGTTAGGCGGCGGTGACCTCGATACATACGTGCTGTTTCTTTGCATTTCTCGGCGGGGGCTACGGACAAGGGATAGCGACGCGCAATGGTGACGCGTGAGGTATGATAAACGTATGATACTTTTTGATACGTTTTTTAAATAACTTTATCGAACTTGTACTTAAGTTTTTTACATAAGCCTAAAAATATGTCACAGGATTTGTTTTCTTTACATGTAAGAATATATGTTCACCAGAGGGCATTGTCTCAATTTAGTCTGCATTTGTCGTGTGCATCAAAAAATAAATCTTAGTATGTCAGACGCCAGCATGCATTTTTGTTGTAAAATTACCTATATAACAACTAAGATGATACAGCATTTAACCTTTTATGGCGTTTGTATCAATACTTATCTCATTTTGCTCGCGCGTCAATCAGTAATATTCATCCATGTAGCCCCCAGCGTCGCCTCATGCCGTCCGGTCGCCCTAGACGAGTGGCTAAGTCTATTTTAGTTGTATGGAACGACTCCAATTTGTACTGATGACATAATAATATTCTGTAGTTTCATGTGGCTTTATATAACTAAGCTGAAACCGATCCGATATATTTTCAGCAGATGAAGTGCTAAAGTTTCAAAGAAATACCTCCTCATTTACCATATAATATTAGGTAGGTGCTGAATTTGGAAAATTGAAAATATATCAGCCGAGAGTGCAGCCCGTTGTACCGAGGGCTCCCCCTCCCCCTCCCCCGCGCCCGATCAGAAAGAGACAGTAATATATTTTTGTAAATTTTTAGTCTTTTCTATGTGCGGTACTAGAGTAGAGCGATTGTGAATGCCTGGTTCGGTGCAATTGTATTGTATACAAAATCGGATAGTTGTTGTGGGTTGTTGTGTTGAGCGACTTTTTTTGGCATTTTATGACTGTACAAAATATCGATCGAGATACTAAACACTTATCCCCTTATTCATAATAACTCAAACGGTCTTTTAAACCTATTTTAGCTATTACACTGTTTTGTCACTTTCTGTCTAATGATGACGGCGCCAAGAAAGAATGAGACAAAACAGTGTAATAGCTAAAATAGGTTTAAAAGTCCATTTGTGTTATTATGAATAAGGGGGTTATAAACTACCCAATGCACATTGAACTAAGTTCGACCGTTTAACCGTTTGATACCTTGAGCGATATTTTTTACTGGCAGTGTTGCAAGGAATAACGAATAAAAGTTAATTAATTTATAATATCCTCTCTTGTTACATCCGAATATCGGTTTTGTGTCAGTATCGAAAGCAAATGTGAGAGGTGACAGTGGCCATTAGCGTTTCGGATATATGCGGTTTTGAAAACTGCACATTTATTTATGATTTTTGTAATAAAATTGCTGTATTTAATTTCCGGCAGAGGTGCGGAACAAATTACACCAAATTACGCGAAGTATACTATAAAGGTCGTAGCACACTTGCCTACTCGGCGCGGCCATCCTACCGACCGATCACGAGAAATCGAAGTAAGAGCTGTGGAGACATCTTTTCAAAATAAGTTTTCAGCAAGCTTATAAAAGCATTTATCTACAAGGATATTTCCGATCCAACAACTAATATCATGCGTGTTATTGCATTAGCGCTTGTTTACATAATGATTTTATATTGTCATCAAAAAAAGTTAATGTCCAAGTTGTGGTTAGAAAACAATCGATTTATCACGTGATCCTTTCTTACTTTACTATACTGATACCAGTCCGTTAACAAACGGTTTTAAATTGGATGACGGCCCGGATTAGTCATGTGTGCGAGGGCCTTAACACTAACTCTAACAAAATGTAAAGTGTGCCTTGTCTGTCCGGATATATTTTCAGTTCATTCATCATGGAATACATACCTAGGTAGTTATTAGACGAGTGTTCAAACACAACGAATAGGCGATCAGTAATATCATGTATCATAATCACGGTAGATGTAAGATTGGTTTACAGTATTCATTTTATTTGTTCTTTTTTGGACTCCCCTAGATAAGTGTTAGGTTAGCAGTAGAGACGATTTCACCGCCATTTTGTTTTAAATGCCTCTGCCTTATTTTGTATTCTGTGTCAATTCTAAACTTACAATTATTTATGTTTTTATACCAATAAATAGCATTTTGTGAGTGCTCTTGCCTGCCTCGAGGTTACCTTTTTAAAGGTAGTTTACATTAAGTACTTATTTCTTTTTCATTTTATATTTAATTACAAATATTAATTATTTATGTTTTTACTTTGTTTTTATGTGTGAGAATTACAATAGAATGTTTAAGTGAGGCTTTAAGTTGGACCACCTATTTAATAATAAATTTTGGAATTCTCTCATTAGAAGGTACATTTTTGTTATAATATTTAAAATTATAAGAAAAATTTATGTTCTAAAAATATAAATCCATTTGAGCAGTACAGTACACACAGAGACAAGGGCGAGAGACGATCAACGTGTCGATTGGACAATGTATAAAATATTAACTAGATTATAATGTAAATGTTAAGAAATAAACCTGGATAAATATTATTATTTTTTGGTTGAGTTTTATTTTGGTTTCCTTTCCTTTTGTCGGCTTCTTCAGAGTTATTTTTGTTATTTTTTTTTCATCTAATGAAGAAAATATGAGAAATTAACAGTTATAGTAGGCAGGCCTATACTCATTTAACTTATTACTCCTCTCATCTATTTAAGTCTAGCGATGTTATGTAATAATATCTTACAACGAATTGACTGATGTTATTAATGATAACCTATAGCACTCTTAGAAAACGGTGAGTTTTCGAAAATAATGATTGTCAGTGCCTTTGCTTTATTTTTATAAGGGCGGCGGAACCGGCACCGACAGGTAAAGGGTAATGTGATAAGTACAAGAATCTGCTGCTTGCTGCTCATGCATGTGATAATATTTTGTAGCTTTTTAATGATATAATAAAAAAATGCTTTTTACTACAGCTGGATTTTTTATTGTCACGAAAATAAATATGAATATTAAATAATTGCCGAGCCGAGGCCGGCAAAAAATGTTTTAAGCTATTGTTCTGGCGTCTTCGAATCGATTTTCTTTCTCATCCACTCGTTATGATATTCGTTTTTAGACAAAGCGCAAGCTAAAAACACATGCGTAATATAAGCGGTGATTCCCCAGATTTTGTAATCTTCAGCTATAAATACTGGTAAAATGTACCCGCTGCTAAACTGGGTATAAAACTGATTCTTCGGATCACACAGGTGGGGGATAGGAACTGTAAAAGCTTCTGCTACTTCATTTACGTTAATTAACAAATCTTCCTGCTTCAAGTCTTCGATCGCCCCGATGACGGGTGTGATCATTAAATCATTGGTGCTGCACGGTATTACTGGCCCTTGACCCCAGATACCTATCTTCTCAGGGGCCAATCCCAGCGCTTCTTTTGTTTCTCTAAGAACAGTTTGTACAGCCGTTTCATCGATTCCGCATCTACCCCCAGGAAATGTTACCGGACCACTGTAGAGCACATCCGGTCGGAGAATTGAGGACCTTATTGTGTAAAGCAATGAAGGTACCCCGTCGACCTTGCATAGAGGTACGAGCACCGCCGCCGTAGCGCTCGGGGGCTTGCCGTAGGTAGGAAGAGGAATCAATGTTCTCATCTTAGACATGCACCGGTCGCGGCATGCTAATGAAAATAAATTATGCACGTTAAAGGAACACATTATTTTTAAACTTATTCTAACTTATAAATTTCATAATAAAGTGTGGCAGTTTTTTAATGTTTTAAAATATTATTTTAATTTCATTTGTGACTGAAAAGTGACAAACTTTTTACTTGTTTGTTTTTGACAAATAACATGGACAAAATAATGATGTTCACAGTTAGCAATAAAACTTATAATAATTTGGACCTCCTTTTATGAAATTCCATATTAGGCTTTAGTTTGGCTGTATAACAAGCGATGTCTTTGCCAACACTATCGTCTCTCTCTAATGACGTAAGGCTCATAAGGACAAGTATCCAAAGCCGTAAAACGGAATTTAAAAAAAAAACTCTAATGACGTCTGTCATTAACAGATGTTTTTGACAAGTAAACATGAAGTAAACTCCAATTTGCGAATATCAAATGAAGCGAAGTGATTTTCTTGTAAATTTTGATTTGTATTGATTGAAGGAAGACGTAAACCGCTTATAGTGTGGACTTTGGAGTTTGAATGTCGCATTCCAATATTTTCTTATAAGTACGTGTTGTGTTGTCTTGTGTGGTTAGTTAATTAAGTGAAGTTTTTATCATGCCTCTTTCTCCGCAAGTGTTATTAACAAGTTTGGCTAGAGAACGATGTGTAGCGAAATTAAAAGAATTACCTTTTTTCACGCGCCTAAAAGGCAAGCAGACTGCTGCTGTTTTGGTGCCTTTATGTGTTGAAAACGGGAAGGTATGCCTTTTGTATACTCTAAGGTCAACGAATTTGAAGAATCACAGCGGCCAAGTGTCGTTTCCAGGCGGGAAAAGTGACGAAAATGAGACTATAATCGAGACAGCACTGAGGGAAACCGAAGAAGAAACCGGTATACCGAAAGCCGATATCGACATCTGGGGTGAGATGCCAAAGGTGATGGGACGCAACAAGGATGTGACGATCACTCCAGTGGTGGGCCTCGTAAATCAGTTTGACACAAACAAACTGAAACCCAACTCGGACGAAGTACAAGAAGTTTTCACTATCCCCATGGATGTTCTGTGCAATCCAACCAACCATGCACACATCATGTATGAATCACATCTCATTCCGGTCTTTCTGAATGATAGACACACAATTTGGGGCATAACAGGCTTGATAACACATATGTTTTTGCAATGTTTTCTCCCTGAAAAGGAATATAAAGTTGATTTTATGAGAAAAAAGTTTGTTCTAGCTGATTTACTACCAGCAAAATTATAGACCAATACTTAGGAAAATAAATAAATTTTGGGCTATGTGTGTTAGAGATATTTGGAAGGTGGCTGTTTAGTTATTTTTTATAAATATAAAATGCATACCTGATAGATAAATAATAATATTGTGATAATTAGTACATTCTATTACCTACTTCTGGGTAAATTATAAGTGTGCTGAAATAATTATACTTGTAATGCTGTGCATTAAATCAATATTGTTTTAGTACCTAATAGACAGTGGGCAAAAGAGAAGATTTTTTCCTTTAACTTAAAACTTCTACATTAATAATCTTACTTAATTTACAGTTATGTTTGGATAAATTTTGCCATGCAATACAAGTGTGGAAATTGCTTAACAAATTAAGCCAGTAAAGGTACCTTAATTACCAAAGTAATTAATGTAATGGCTACAGTATTTATAGAAAACTAAAAACTGACTGATTTCTGATTTCATAGAACCTGCGTAATATCTACCTAATTGAATATTATGATAAAAAAAACAATTATATTTTTGTAAATAGTGTATTATTATTGTAACTACCTTTACCTAATTAAATATTCATACATGTCATAAAAAAAACATAATAAAAGAAAATGTAAAGAAAAACAAACACTAGTCAGTCACTGACTTCTTCTACCTGCATATTTTTTTTAATGTAAAAAATATGTTGAATAACTTAATTTAACACGTTCCGGGACAGTGAACGCCTAAAGGTGTAAAACCAAACAAAACATCTATTGTGTCTGGAATAGTGTCCCGGAACTTGTTAATAAAAAGTGAATAGGCCCTTATTATTGTTCAATCAATTACAAAAAGGCAGTCAGTTGCTACACCAATGTTACATTTATTATGTAATTATTTTTGCTGTACAATGCAGCTAAGCCATTACTTTCCTGTAATATTGATTTGGTTGTATATGTATATCTATTCCGTGGCTATGTTTATATAAAGCTAGTATTTTATTTGATATTGTTATTTTATGATTTTCTTTATCTTTACTGTGTCACTGATATAAATACTTATAATATATAAAAAATACTGGATGTTTTATAATGTTAAGAATAAAACTGATTATAAAATAGCTTCATTTTATTTATTTCTTGCCAACTTACATATACTTAAATTCACTCTTAAATTAAAGAATAATCAATGTAGTAAATAAAGCAAATAGTGATAAATATTGTAATAAATAAGACATGTTACATTATTCTTACTCTAAATTATAAAATATTCGGAAAGCTAATGAAATCTTACTGATTTTGTTCTTTATACGATTTATTTTCAAAGATATGCCCAATGTATTTGCGTGACAGAGACAAACGCTCTACAAGACGACGTGCTATCTTCGTCACACACGTAAAGTTTAGTGACTTTCATTGGTAGGTGGAAGGCTGCTGCAATTCACCACAGCCAGAGGGGGCTGGTTGTTCAGTTGTAGATACCGTTGTCGGCAGATAAAGACACACTGGTTGGTGTAACGACGCATGTCCGACGCGCAGATAGGGTCGTAGGGTGGCATGCAGGGGCACTCCCACTCTGCCCAGCCTGACCAACCGGGGAGGCTCTGAGGAGCTGCTGATGCTGATGATAGGAGTACTAGGATGATAACTGCAGGAAGAAAAATAAATTTAAGTTAGACAAATCGCTGATCAGGTTATGGTTACTTCACCATATATTTTCAATATCATTGAAATAACACAGTGCCTTTAGAATCGATCGTCAATTTTCGTTTTCGTCGTCGATTTTCATGAAACATATCTAAGAAAACTCTGAATAAAATTATCTATGACACACAAAACTAAACGAAAATCGGATCAACCGTTTGGGAGCTACGATCTACCACCGACATACACGCTACACTTAAAACACCCTTATTTTTGCTTCGGGGGTTAACAGGTCATGCGCGGATACACCGTTGTGGGCACTGTGGGCATGCCCACAACCCTAATCACAATTTACAAAGTGCAAGGTAGAAACTTTTAGTCATTTAACTAAATAAAGAAGCATTCTAAACAAATATCTCGTTCTCACTTTGCTCAGCCATTAATTCTTTGCTTGCTTTTATAAGCGGCGTGATTCGTGAACTAAATTTTAGCGCGCTCACTTCGCTCGCGCTTGAATCTTGTTCATATTTTTCTTTTGATAAGAGTCAAATAATCAATTTGTAGCGCGCTCGCTACGCTCGCGCTTTTAACAATTATTGCTGTTTAGTTTACATGAGTGTCGAAAGGCGCTCTCTTCGCTCGAACTTTTAAGTATTATTGTGTTCTTGGTTTAATGAGTGTCGAAATCTGATTTGTAGCGCGCTCGCTTCGCTCGCGCTTTACATGATAAACGTGTTCTTTGTTTAATAAAAGCGTTTTAAATTTCACTTTTGTCTCATCGTCGTATTATGTTAAAATCCCTATCATTGAAAAACCATTGCGTGCCCACAACCTTTTTGGAGAGCTGGATCCGCGCCTGTAACAGGTATGGATTTAGTTATTCGCATTTCAAAATTAAACTGGTGCATGTAGGTACTATTTACCTATCTAACTGATTGTTGGTGTCATTGAACTAATTGCATAAGTAATTTGTAAACTTGTAAGTAATATTGATTAAGTAGAAGAACGATAATTAAAATGGTAAATGAGGAAACATTATACAGCCATTAATTAACTAAACTTTCTTGACCCATTTCAACTAAACGCGTAGTACTTAATAAGTCAATTACTTAGTTAAGTACTTTGTTTGTGCATAGTGTTAGCTAGGCAAATTTGCTTGTGCAGTGCATGCAGTGATCAAGCCTTTAAAAATCTCCAATAATATTATATTTTGTAAACAGTTTTGTTTGTCTACGATCGCATTTTATGAGTGCATATTATAATAATCAAAGACAATTTAGCCATGTATTTTCTTTACGGCATTTTTATCCTAACGGTTTTCTTCAATTAAAAATAATGTATTTTTTTACTTTGTTAACTCTCTCTCATCATGGACAGAATGAGATTCCATTATCCTTTTAATGTTCGTCAATAAAAAAATAATGCGGCCAGTCGGCCACCCTTCTCATACCAACCTAAATTAGGCCGCCGTTATTCATAAAACTCTTCGCATCTAGCATTCTTGACGACGACAATCCTCTTCCCATACTGTGCTAAGTAGTCTGCGCGGCACTGGAACTCGCAGGGGTTGTTGTAAGTGCGCCCATCGGATGCGCAGAGGGGTCTGTATATTCTTGCGCACGCGCACGCAGGATCGGCTTGAACGGAGATGCAGGCGCAGCACACCAGCGCCAATATGAGGACTGCGGAAAAAAAGTTCGGTCCAAAAAATAGTACAGGATGGCTGATGTGCAATTTCTATTTCGAAACTAGCTCCCATCGTAGTACTTCTGTTGCCATGCCGAGGCAATTATAGTTCAGGTTTTTTGATACCCTGTCTACACATACGTAACGCTTTCGCGACGAAACAAGGTCTAAATTAAAACGTGATTTGTGGTGATGGATGATGCATAAACAGGTTGATAGATAGTTACCTAAACCGCAGCATTCTTACATGTGTTAAAATTATTTAATAGGTAAATGACGATTAACCCTTCATACATTAAGTTAGTTGCCAGCCTAGAAAGTAGGAAACATTGAGTAGG
This sequence comes from Pyrausta aurata, assembly GCA_963584085.1. Classification (NCBI taxonomy): domain Eukaryota; kingdom Metazoa; phylum Arthropoda; class Insecta; order Lepidoptera; family Crambidae; genus Pyrausta; species Pyrausta aurata. The sequence goes on along the minus strand of OY757269.1, from coordinate 2,749,388 downwards.
TGCTTACATGGATTTGTATTTGCAACCATGTCAATTTTGATGAAAACACAAGAAAAAATGCGTTTAACTATTTACACATAGCCTACAGTACAGGAGAAGATAATTTTCATGTAAAATTATATAACGGTACGAATAAGTACAAATATTAACACGTTCCGGGACAGTAAACGCCTACAGGCGTGAAAACAATAAAACATCTATTGTGATATGTCTGGAATAGTGTCCCGGAACGTGTTAAGTTACCTACGAGGGAAGAAGCGAGTTATTCCCAATACAAGTGTCCCTGACTACCTGGAAAACTCGACAACATACTGTAAACTGTTTTTGAAAATAAACGATTTTTTATATTTAATATTTATTTCACTTTTCTTGAAAGAAATTGCATTTGCAGCATAAGCGTGATTATAATTTAATAGCTCATTTTTAAAAGCCACACGAAAGAAAGAAAAACTCACAAATTTTGCCGTCCATGTCGAGGAAAATGTATTGTTATCCTTAAAATAATACGAGGCTATCAGCTTCTTAATGCGGGTAGTACAACGATCGCTCAATGCGAAACTTTCTCCAGACACTTGCTCCGTATGTTATATAGAGGCACTTGTGAACCAATAATTTGTTATCTGTTTGTTTCCGTTGATAATCCAAGTAATCAACAATTACAGACCACTTTACGAGTGTTTTATATGTACCATGTGAAGCTAAGGACAACGTTATCCTCACAACAGTTTTAGCACTGTACGATTGTAACTTGCCAAGTTTTATGAACGTACATGCGCATCAATTTATCGCATGCCACGGTTTTTCGAATTGTCTAAATTTACATAAATTACGCATAGATCACAAAGACGGAATTGACATCGCCTATAGTGATCAAAGGCTCGTGCATTAACTCTACAACTACCTAGTTGCAAGTATGTGACGATCCTTGATAAAGAGCACTTAAATGGTGAAGTGTTTAGTAGACAATACGAGCCACCTTTATTAGATTAAAAAACATAAAACTATGTATAGATAGTGCCATCCACGAAGGCGCGCGACATCTTACGCCATAATCATTTATAGTACATTTGTGCAAGCTTTTTCCAATATTTGATGATGTAATATTAATTATAATTATTATAGGTGCATAATTAAATATTTTAATTTTTTGCGCGACAGACTGAAACTAGCTCTGACGACGTCTCCACGTCGCTTTGCTCCCGCGAGCGCCCTAGACGGAGTGCTTCGTAATTTTAATTATTTTTTCATCGAGTCTAATACTCGAATTATCAGTTAGTTTTTGTGAATCCCATACTGGGTAAGTTGTGCAAATAATTTATTATGCTTTAGTGTAGCTGTGTGGTGTTTCTTTTATGTGTAATAAGCCTAAATAGGTGACGTGCCTCGATTACCGTTACAATTTCAAAATAGTGTTATTCACTGCTTTCAGCTGATGTTCTTTTAGTATTATTTTAAGATATGTAGTAACTTATTTATTATTTGCTGATGCTTTGAGCTCGTAATAGGCCGTCTTCGTTACGTAAATTTAAATATTCTCGAGCGACCTGACCGTTACTGATTTAAATTTTAACGGCCACCTAGTCTCCTTCCTCCTTGTGCTAGCTATGGTAGTTAATCTAGAATTTCCTCATAATCCCTAGGTCTAAAACCTTGTCGGAATAAATTGTAATGGGAGTGAATGATGCGATTACAGGAACACCCACTGGATTTAACCTTCTCCTGAGCTCAGCGTGGAAGCAGTGGTACTGAACAAACCTGGACCCCGGGAACCTGATCAAACCTGCGGACCGAGAGGAATGATCTGAGGAGAGTGGGGTATTCTGGAACCGGGGCAGTGCTTTTTATTGAGACCTAGGCGACCTACGACCCTATATATATTTTTTTAATAAATCTTTATTCTTTTAAACTTTGAATATTCTTTCTTTTACTATCGCTTCTTTTGTTCACCCTCTTAAAGGGTGACAATGGCGCCCAACGTGGGGCCATTGTATATTTCGGTTACTTGTGATCGCGGTATGAGCAATGATTTATCTAAATTGAAATATGATGGGAAATCTTGTGTTCGTTCTTTTATACAGAAAGTTGAGGAATTTCGTGTATCTAAAGGTGTGTCAGAAGTTAAAATGCTTCAGTCTGCTATCGATATATTCACAGGTGATGCCTTGCATTGGTATCGTAGTCTTAAGGACAGGCTTGTTGATTGGTCAACCTTGATTTCACTTCTTAAGGATGATTTCGATATTGCTGACTATGATTACCGCATGACTGCGGAAATACGAGATCGTACACAGGGTGATGATGAAAGTATAGTAGTTTACTTGTCAATAATGGAAGGTATGTTTTCTCGGTTAAGTAGCCCTTTATCAAACGATAGTAAATTAGACATACTTCTACATAATATTCGTCCTTGTTACTCCACTATTATAGCTGCCAGCCCGAATATTAAAACTATAGATGATCTAAGAACCATTTGCAGGAATTATGAGAGTGTAAAAGTGCGTTCTGATCATTTTAAGGAACCACCGCAGGCAAACTCTAATATGCTTGCTCCTGAGTTCTGCTATCAACCGCAAAAGCGGAAAGAATTTAATAAAAATATTCACGGTTATAACGCGGTTCCATCGAGACCTTTCAAAAGCAATACTCAATATAACACTTCTGAAATTTCCGTACCTTACTGCTATCGTTGTAAAGTTAATACGCATTCTATGAGAGAGTGTACTGCTGAACGTACTGTTTTCTGTTTTGGCTGTGGTGAGAAAGGCGTGCGCAAGCCTGATTGCAAAAAATGTGGTATTAATAGAGGTGTATCTACTGATTCAAAAAACTAAATTCTGAAGATTGCAGGAAGTCCCCAATAAATAACTTTGATATCACAGATTGGAATAATTGGCTAGTGTATTTAAAACGTTTTTTCTCTAGTGATTCTAAATCTGTTTCTGCAATTTTCAATACAAGGCCAAGCGAGGATCCTCGTCCTTATGTCAAAATTGGGGTTGGCAGTGGCAATAATGCAAATAACATGTATGGACTATTAGATTCTGGCTCTGCTGTCACAATATTAGGCAATGATTCACATAAATATTTGTTGGATCTTACACTCTGCTCTGATGATATCATCACTGTAACTGCAGCAGGAGGTCAAAATATAACCTCAATAGGATATATACTTTTACCTGTAACTTTTGAAAACAAAACCGCTATTATAAAGGCATATGTCATACCAGAGATTAAAACCACTTTAATATTAGGTATTGATTTCTGGAATATTTTTAATCTTTGTCCTAAATACTTAACTGATACTAGTAATCTGTACAAAAATGATCCTGGTCTGTCTGAAATGGCAATTAACTCTGAAATTCACTTACAAACTTATGAAAATTTAACAAACGATCAGAAACTTATTGCTGACGATATTTATGAACAATATAAATCAATATCTTTCTCAGAAAAAGGCTTAGGTAGAACTCATGTAATTAAACATCGCATAAATACGGGTGATGCTGAACCTATTAAACAACGTTATTATAGAATGTCACCTGAAAAGCAGAGAATCATTACTGAGCAGGTAGATGAGATGTTGAGTTTAGATGTGATTGTTCCCTGTGAAAGTCCGTGGTCTTCCCCTGTTTTAGTTGTTGGCAAAAAGGACGGGAATCCTCGTTTCTGTTTAGATAGCCGGAAGCTAAATTCAGTAACTAAAAAAGATGCTTATAGTTTACCCTACGTCTCTGAGATTCTAGACAACCTAAAAGATGCTAGATTTATATCTAGCATAGACTTATCTAAAGCTTTCTGGCAAATTTTGATTGATGAACCTGATAGGGAGAAAACTGCTTTTTATGTCCCAGGGAGAGGCACGTTCATGTTTAAAGCAACTGCCTTTGGTTTAACCAATGCCCCAGCTACTCAACAGAGATTAGTAGATTCACTATTTGGTCCTGAATTTGAATGTAGAGTCTTTGCGTACTTGGACGATATAGTTGTTATAAGTAGGACATTTGAAGAGCACGTTTCTCTACTCCTGCGTGTTCTAGATAAACTTCAATATGCAAATCTTACCATAAACCTTGACAAATGTAAGTTTTTTCGAAATAGACTTCGTTACCTCGGCTATGTTGTTGATGCTCAGGGATTGCGTACTGACCCAGAAAAGGTTAAAGCAATATTAGATTACCCTACACCAACTACCAGGAAAGAAGTAAAGAGATTCCTTGGTACGGCTTCTTGGTACAGGCGTTTTATTTCAGAATTTAGCACAGTCGCGGGCCCATTAAATAAACTTACTTCAACTCGAAAAGACGCACCTCCTTTTCAATGGACTCCTGAAGCTGACAAGGCTTTTCTAGAGCTTAAATCTCGATTAGTACATGCACCTGTTCTAGCTTGTCCTAACTTTGAATATCCATTCGAGGTGCATACTGACGCCAGTAGCTTCGGAGTTGGAGCCATGCTGTCTCAGACAATTGACGGTATTGAACATCCAGTGGCATATATGAGCCGGTCACTGACAAAACCTGAGCAAAATTACAGCACGACTGAACGAGAAGCTCTTGCCGTTCTAACAGCCCTCGAGCACTGGCGCTGCTATCTGGAAAATGGTAAAACCTTCAAAGTTTTTACAGACCACTCAGCACTAAAATGGTTTATGACCCTTTCAAATCCCACCGGCCGACTGGCGCGATGGGGAGTACGACTTTCTTCTTTTAATTTCCAAATAGAGCACCGTCGCGGAAAGGATAATATCATCCCAGACGCGCTTTCTAGGTGCCTTCCTATTGATGCCCTTATCAATACCGACACTCATACTACTTCTATTCCGACTACTCAGGATGAGTGGTACCTCAAAATTTTTAAGGGTTGCCAGGATACACCAATTAGTTTTCCCAACTATAGGGTAGAAAACGGTATCCTTTATAGATATATGCGTAATAAAAATGTTCTGACTATGGAATTTGATTGGAAAGAAGTGATACCTCAAGAACATAGAGAACAAATTCTTCAGCAATGTCATTCAGAGACTACAGCTGGTCATTTTGGCGTGTTTAAGACTTATAAACGCTTGGCACTTCGTTTTTATTGGCCAGGCATGTATGCAGATACTGTAAGTTTTATTGGTAATTGTGAAATCTGTCTCGCATATAAGTTACCAACTCACGGTACACTGGGAAAGATGGGCAGGCCCAAAGATGTATCTCGACCCTTTCAGACAATTTCAATAGATTTGGTTGGTCCACTACCTAACACTAGAAGACAAAATAGCTATATTTTTGTCGTCAATTGCTGTTTTTCTAAGTATTGTTTATTTTTCCCACTCCGTAGAGCTACTGCTGAACTTGTTGCTAAGCATTTAGAGAACGACATATTTTTAGTTCATGGAATTCCCCAAACTATAATTCTAGATAATGGTTGCCAATTTATTAGTAATGAATTGGACCGCCTTTTCAAAAAGTATAAAGTGCCGAAGGTACACTTTACGCCAAAATATACTCCTCAAATTAATACTGTTGAAAGGTATAATAAAACTATTATCACTGCTATTTCCACTTTCATTGAAAACGATCATAGATCATGGGACTTAAATCTAGCACAAATACAATTTGCAATCAACAACTCTGTCAATGAAAGCACTGGTTACACTCCCGCATTTTTGATTCATGGAAGGGAATTAGTCACATGTGGTTCACATTATTTAGAAGATGTTGATGCACACAACCTAATCTTCCTTCCTCGGGATCCTTATGCAGAAAATTTGGGCCATCTATCTATTATCTTCGATAAAGTCCAATCTGCCTTATGGCATGCTCATGTAAAAAATACTGAACGTTACAATCTCCGTAGAAAAGAGCATGAATTTAATGTCGGTGATATCGTTTGGAAACGCTGCTATTTCCAAAGCGATAAAGATGCGTATTTTAGCAAGAAATTGGCACCAAAATATCAAAAATGTAAAGTTAAATCTAAAAGATCTCCCTTGATATATGTACTGGAGGATATGAATGGTCGTGATTTAGGAGTCTGGCATATAAAAGATCTAAAAATAGTAGGTAGCAAACAATGAAATAAGACTTTATAATAAATAAGCCGAGTATAAAAAAAAACATAGTTTCCTTTATTATTGTTATATTTTGATAAGTTTAGCTTTTAATAATTATTAAACAAGGTTTCTCAATCTGCTCGCCTGTAATTAACGGATTTTTCACAGGAAAAATCCTTCTCTAAGAGAGGGGGTACTGTAACGTAGCGTTTACTGTTAAACGTTAAACCTTAAAACAGTCTTTTTCTTTAAAGGAAAATACTAAAATTATTTTTGAAATACATAATGATCGTAGTTGCGCGCGCGGCTAACCAGCTGAGCGGACAAAAGGACCGGTGGAGGAACGAGTTCCCTGCCCCCCGCGTCCCGTGCATGAGTTCGTCTCGCCCTCTGCGCGACAGACTGAAACTAGCTCTGACGACGTCTCCACGTCGCTTTGCTCCCGCGAGCGCCCTAGACGGAGTGCTTCGTAATTTTAATTATTTTTTCATCGAGTCTAATACTCGAATTATCAGTTAGTTTTTGTGAATCCCATACTGGGTAAGTTGTGCAAATAATTTATTATGCTTTAGTGTAGCTGTGTGGTGTTTCTTTTATGTGTAATAAGCCTAAATAGGTGACGTGCCTCGATTACCGTTACAATTTCAAAATAGTGTTATTCACTGCTTTCAGCTGATGTTCTTTTAGTATTATTTTAAGATATGTAGTAACTTATTTATTATTTGCTGATGCTTTGAGCTCGTAATAGGCCGTCTTCGTTACGTAAATTTAAATATTCTCGAGCGACCTGACCGTTACTGATTTAAATTTTAACGGCCACCTAGTCTCCTTCCTCCTTGTGCTAGCTATGGTAGTTAATCTAGAATTTCCTCATAATCCCTAGGTCTAAAACCTTGTCGGAATAAATTGTAATGGGAGTGAATGATGCGATTACAGGAACACCCACTGGATTTAACCTTCTCCTGAGCTCAGCGTGGAAGCAGTGGTACTGAACAAACCTGGACCCCGGGAACCTGATCAAACCTGCGGACCGAGAGGAATGATCTGAGGAGAGTGGGGTATTCTGGAACCGGGGCAGTGCTTTTTATTGAGACCTAGGCGACCTACGACCCTATATATATTTTTTTAATAAATCTTTATTCTTTTAAACTTTGAATATTCTTTCTTTTACTATCGCTTCTTTTGTTCACCCTCTTAAAGGGTGACAACACATCCCGCACCCCGTGCTTTTCTCATTTAAAAATGAACGGCGCGCGCCTTCGTGAATGGAACTATCTATAGGTATGTCATAAATCAATGTAAAACATTACACAAATTACTTAATCGTGGTTTACGAATTTTACAATAATGATGGTGAATCAATCACTAAATAAATACTCCTTCATTTTTTACAGACTTCAAAAAAGGAGGTAACCAATTCGACCTGTCTGTATGTATGTGTAAGTATATTTGGAATTAGATACTGTTTATGTGGGTTTAATGATCTTACTTATGTACATAAGTAAAGTAAATACTTACTTTATAAGTACTGTATATTAAATAAATACTTACATAAGTATGCATAATTTCGTAAGTGCATGTAATGTTTGTTCTCGGTTTACACGAAAACGAAAAGTGATATCGAAATTATTCTTGTTTTGGTTTATAATAGATATAGGTATTCCTATTTAAAAAAAAATAGTGCAAGGTAAAATCAGGGAGGGTCATTGTGCAAGCAAGAAGTTTGATTTCCAATCAAGACAACTTGCTTCAAACAAAGCTTTACTTATATCGTGCATTTAGGATGAACCTTACAACGAAAAAAATCTGTTAGCCCGAAAAAAAGGAGATAAAACCATGTTTAAATTTATTTAGGTTTTAATTTCCCGCAGGAAGCTTGATTTCTTGTATGGTGACCTTGCGTTGCAGCGGTGCCGGCGTTGTACAGTGGCCTTATTCCAAGTTCCATCAGCTTAAGATACGGGATACGGACGACAGCACGTCAAGCTACATAGCGGGTGTTTAGCTTGACGTGTTGTGTCGTCCGTACATTAAACTTACCTTGCGCTTATTTGGTCTGTTGACCCCGTCCTAACTCTACTTCACGAAGGTAAATGCGAATAATGTAAAATCAGCCAGGTATACAAACCTGTCTGCTGCAGGAAAAAATAAAAAACCCAACAATAAACAAGGAATGGAAATAGGTTGTATAACCACTTATTCCTTTGCTTTAGATATACAGTACATAATCTGTGCGTCAGTGTCAAACTCGCTCAAATGTCACTGTCAGTCTATCAATCTGCGACCACCACGAACCACTTTTGCGAGTTTTTGGCGGGAAACGGGAAGAGAAAGATGGTCTTTGTTTCTTAATTTTCGTTATTGGTTTTTTCGGGTCCATTGTTGTGTTTTTGTGGTGAATTAACATGATAATGTGTGCTTCTAAAGAATACAATGAAGTAAAAGTAAGAAATAAAGAAAGGCGCTTGTATCTGATCCGGATCGTTCGCCCGCTCCAAACTTCCTCGAGCATTGGAATGTGAACCAGCCTCATATTTCAATGAGTTAGGTTAAGTTTAGGTTAGTTTAGTGTTAGTGTTAGTTATAGTGATAAATTGTAATTAGTGTCTTACTGAAGAATTTACTTATCAAGGGAAAAAATAAACTAATGACAAGGCAGCATGGTCTATGACCTTAGCCTGTTCCTAGAGGAACGAACAAACAAAAAAAAAAAAAAACACTTTTGCGGTTGTTATTTGTGGTTTGTGGTTGTTTGGTGGTTTTGTAAAATTGGATTATAAAAGGGATAGGTATAAAACAATTGTTTATTGTGAAGTTTGTGTACTGTTGTTCTAGAACTAAATATCAGCTATCCATATACCCCAATATATTCATATCTCGCAGTAAGAAAAACGACAAGAGTTCCACCATCATGATCTAATTTATGTAGCTACATCAGTAAATTCATTTTTGATTCACATATTACTATTTACCTACCTATTTTTACAGTGGAATTCAATTAAAATGGTATATTACTGAGCTAAATCAAGTAAGATGTCTACTAAAAGTTACAGTAATTTTGTGAGACCTGGCTCATCGGATGATGTTAGTAGAACTAGAAAAAACATCCCACGCATCGCACTAAGTGGCGAGGAAGCCAAAAATATTTATATAAATGAAGTCAAACATGTCAAAGAGCCTGTGATAAGTGACAGTGATGATTTTGATAAGATTATAAAACCTACAAGTTATTCAAAGAGACAAGTAATCAACAATGAAATATTTGATAAAAATTTGTTCTTATCTGCTCAAAATGATGATATTGACACAATAAAAGCAGTATTAGACAATCATCCAGATAAAATAAATAAGCTTGATGATTATGGCTGGAGCTTACTCATGATAGCATGCCAAGCAAACAGCATAGCAACCGTGAAAGAACTACTTAAACGTGGATGTGATACATCAATTCGAGATAAAGCTGGGAATTCAGCTCAGAGTCTAGTTATCAAAAATAAAAACTACATACTTGCTGACATGCTTTTAGGTAACATAAGAAAAGAGAAAGAAATAAAGGCTAAAAGAAAAAGAACCACTGATAATATTAAGAAAGAAATTACAGATTTCTACTGTGAAATGTGCAACATCAGAGTAAAAAATAGAGAATACCATTTATCATCTACAATCCACAATATCAATCTCAGTAAAGGTAAAAAGATACGGCCAAATTATGTAATTCCTGAATCAAATAAGGGATATCAAATTATGTTAAAAGTCGGATGGGATAAGGAATCTGGACTGGGGCCTGATGGCTCAGGGAAACAGTACCCGATTAGAACAGTGCAAAAAAAAGACAGAAAAGGTCTGGGACATGGAAAGAAAGTGTCAAAAACGGAAAAAGTAACTGAAACAGACACACAAGGGAATAGAAAAACTCTAGCAAGTGATCATGAAGCCAATAGAAAATTGGAAATCTACTTCAGAAGACAATTTTACTGAAAATAATATGTTATCCAAAATGTTTTACCTATGTGACTCTATTAAATGGTCGCATATTCATGATGTGCCTTCAAAGAGTAAAGTGAATAAATAACTGGTACAGTGTTCAACATATTTAAGTAAATAACAGTCTGTAAATACTTTTACAAGTTGTTAACAAGTTTGTGAATAAAATCTTCATGAATATTTATTTTTTTATACCTTTTTATTACTCTAATAATATGAACTTTATTCTATCCTAGCTAGTGTATAGTGTAAGAATAATAAAAACCACAAATATGTAATGAAAATAAACACTTTATTTACAACACTGTCAAACTGCCAATCACTACAATATCACTATTATAGTCGCACAGAATGCAATAACAATTCTCTGCGATTTGAGAATCATTAACATTTGTGCTAGAAGACATTATTCGAAGTTGAAAACATAAATCTTAAAAATGGTGATAACCTAAATAAAGCTTGGTGTAATAAAACAGAACTATTGGTTACAACCATTGATTTGTAATGTAATATAAAATTTATGCAGAGTTAACAATACTATAACAAATATAATGATTTTACAAAATCTCTGTTGTAACTAAGATAATACTTACATTTATTGAAAATATACATTTGAATAGCTCTTTACACTTACATAAGTAATAATATTATATCAAAGATTAGGAGCCACCCAATCAAGGAACTTTATTGCAAGTTCAAAGCCCACAAAACAAGCTGCATTGGCTGGGAAAGCCCTAAGCATAACTGGAGTCACACCTTTGTACAAAGCTTTTGGTCCTTCTCTTTCCATTAGCTGTTTGAACACATCTCTCAGTCCATTTGGATAGGTACCCTCTGGAGCAGTTTGTAGTCGACTCTTCAAAACATCGGCAGGCATGGCTACCAGCCAGTTAGCTATCCCAGCACAACCACCTGCCATTATAGTAGCCATCAACTTAGTTTTGGAACTAGCATCTTCTGGGACAAGGACCTCTTTAACCCATTCATATGCCAAAAAGTACATTCCACTGGCTGGCACATCCCGGAGAATGGTTGCCACGCTCCCCTTGTAAATACTCTTTATGCCACCTTCCGCGTACAGCTGCCGGGCGCAGTCAACCATACCGTTGTACTTCTGTACACTACCTCCCTGTTGGATCTGCAACAGGCATTTTATTCGTTCACCGGGAGCCATGATAAAGGTAGTGAAGAGTCCAGAGAATGCACCAGCGGCGAAAAGCTGAGGCTTGGACAAAGGTTGGTCGTCATCTTTCGTTTTAACGAGTTTCTTGCCAAGGCCAAATCCTAAGAAACTGATAGCGAAAATTGGTGCAACTCCAGTTAGAGGCGCGGACATACCCTTGTAAAGGCCTCGGAAACCCTCTCTCTGGACGGTTTTCTTGAAACAGTCCCAAGTGCCAGCGTACAAGGCGACTTCGCCTGGCTTGGGCACAGGCATCGTCTGTAATCTCACTTTTACAGTGTCCATTGGGTGTCCCGCTAAAACTGTGCAAACACCACCGAAACCACCGCTTAGAAAATACTTGGCTGGGCTACTATTTTCAGACATTTTGGCTTAGTTTAGTTAAAATTGGAACGAAGTTCAATGCCAGAAAACGACCAAATAACTCGTCATGCAAGTTCAAGACGGCTGTTGATAAATTGAAACATCAAAATGTCAAAGTCCAACAGGGAAGGGACATCGGAAATCAGCTGGCTGAGACAGACAGCTAAGGAATCTTATGGCCTTTCTACCTTTCTTTGATTGGAAGAAATGATGAATGGGATGGGACATTTCATCAAAGTAATTCATTGAAAAATTAAGCAGAAACTTACAGTACTTATAATTAAAATAGAGAATTAAATGATATTAGAGAAGAAGTATAATTAACAATGCCTTGGCTTGCTATTATGATGACTTTAAAATATAAAATGTCATGTGCGAGTGCGAACGTCAAAGTTTTGGCTGTATGGCTAAGCCGAGGCCGTAAATCTAGTATTGAAAAGAAAAAAACGTCAAAGCTATGCTGCATTGGCGGGAGCGGGTTCATTCAATACTTTCGTATGTAAGTACATGTTAATTTAAGGGTGAATTTCCCAACAGCAAATTTTACGCGGCATGAGTGAAATCGGCAGTGCAGAGTGATACAATGAGGCTTATTTATTTTTTTATTTATAGAAGGCGTCATCCCGTATACATACGAGACCATAAATATTTTTTGTATAGGACTACGTTAAATACGGAATAAAAAATGATAAAGCACCATATTTTTCATTTCGGTTGCGCGGTCAAATCCATTTTTCTGTGTAATTTCCCCTATATAGTAAAAACTTTTGGTTATTTAGTATTATTGCTTATTTCATTTAAATCGTGAATAGTTATAGTACTATCACATAATAATTTTATAATTTAACCTATTTAATTAAATGACTTATAAGTAAAAATGCATGTGGTCAAATAAGACTTTTCATATCGGTGAATTTTAGTTTGTCGAGAATATTTTTGCGTGGGACAACTCTAGCACCTTGCCCCCGCGCTAAAACGCTACATACCAGTGCCGCCTCAATGCTTAAAGTAAATAGACGTGCGCCGCTTGCTCCGTGTTCCCGCCAAAAAAGTAAGTAGTTGGTTTCGGTGACATGGGACATTTTATTTTTCATTTCCGCAGGTTGGAATATATTGTCATCCAATTCTCCATAAAATGTATGAAATATTTATTGGTATCCTTCCCAAACTACGTTTATTAGTGTGGTATTAATAACGTTGTGACTTTAAAACTTTTATTGTTATGTTAAATTATGTCGTTGATTTTAATATCGGTGTTTTCATTTCGGTTGATTCGGTGGCCTAGATTGACCACCGAAATGAAACAAAATTCACCGAAATGATAAAAAATATCATTTCGGTGAATTTTATTAATTCCGGTGGGTAAATTGTTCATATCGGTGTTTTTTTTTCTCATTTCGATGGCTTCATTATATCATTCCGGTGAAATCTATACTATATTATACAGCTGAAGAGTTTGTTTGTTTGTTTTTTATTTGAACGCGGTAATCTCAGGAACTACTGGTTCAATTTGAAAGAATATTTTTGTTTTGCCTTCCTTTTTAGGATTCCGTACCTTGAAAGGTAAAAAACGGAACCCTTATAGGATCACTTCGTTGTTCGTCCGTTTGTCTGTCCCTACCCTTTTTCTCAGGAACACGTGGAGGTATCAAGCTAAAATTTAATCAAAAGCTATGCGGTCCCTTAAAGCTGTAAAAAAATCAAACTTCTAAGCCAACGCAATGAAAAGATACAGCCGTTATTGCCGTAAATATCAGCAAATTTCCGCAAATTTTCAACACTCGAAAAGGAATCAAAACCTACCTACAGAGTACTTCCCATGAACTTAGAATTCTTGAAATTTGTAGAAAGCAATGTCATTTATAGTACAGATACAGGAATAATTGCGAAAACTGTATTTTTTTGTTATATTATATAAAAACAAAACTTACTGCCCCTTTCTTCATGAACGCGTTAAGGTGTTAAATGAAAATAACAATGACATACATAATGAACTAAAATTAAGATACAAATTATTCATTCAGCGAAAAGCGTCGTCCTTTTATTACAAAATGTCACAGAAAAAAAAGACGCTTTAAATTTCCATATAACTACTATTGATTCCCACTCTACGCTCTGACCGATCCAAAGGTTCCCATTATGCTAGCAGCATTGCATCGTTGAATAGCAATGGAAACCTGTTGAAACAGCCAGAGTGGGGATCATTACCCTTATCCCTCAGTCGTTGTCCCAACTCTTTGAAAAGGGCCCAGCCGTCTCCACAGCGATTGAAACAAAATCATACTCAGACTTTAGCTCAGCATACTTAGTATGTTTTAACTTGGCAGCATTTTCCGCCGCTGAACCTGCTGAAGTAACAGGCATACCTACCGTAACTTCAACAGGTTCAGTAAATGTGTCTAACGCATGTTGCGTCCCATAAGAGGCTACGCCCTCTTCGCCATGGAACCAACGTTAGGTCATCTGGTCTCTTACCATCCATGCGGGACAAGCCTGGTGGCTCTAGGACGCAAGGAATATTTACGGAAACCGTGGCCCGACGCACAAATACATTAATAGAATGGTATAAATTGCACTTGTAAAAAGCAACTGTGAACCTGTGACAGACGAGGAATTGAACCCCGTGTCTTACGCAATCCGGGCAATTAAGTTTGTATGGTGACAAAACACTATAAAAACAAAAATAAACTTGACAAATATGGAGTAGATTGGTGTACCTACTAGGAGCTTAAGGAAACACACGTCTAACCTTTTATTGATTTATTTCCAGACTGGCGTAAGTAACATGAAAGATTCACACCTACCATCATAATATTTATAATTTGTATACCTACATTACACCTCCACCATTAAATCAAAACTTATAGTAGTTCTAATAAATATTTTAAACATTTTTTTTGTTTTTGTGTTTTAAATTAACAAATGCTACCTAAAATAATGAGTTGTCTACAAGACACCAAATGGTTTAATGCTTAAATATACTTAATCTATTTCAAGACCGAATCTAACTACAGGTTTACGAATCCTCTTAGAGTTATTAGGTTCAGGTTGCTGCGGTGCATGGGACGTAGCTGGTGAAGCATTGTCAGCGGTAGGTATGGAAATTTGTTGCGGCGAATTTACTGAATTGGGTAGCTCTGTAGCATCGCCACTCCCATCCACCACCGCACCCTCGACCGGCACGACATCCTCCTTCCCGTTGTCTCGTGATTTCTCTAAAGAATCTTCGTTGTACGGTACCGATAGTCGGGACCTGCGACGAATTTGATCAACGTGTCTTTTAAATTGACCATTACCATTTTCCACTACACACCTACGCGACCCTTCACTGCGAACTACGCTACTCTTGATCCATTTATCCTGCGTTCCGAAACCTCTTACCCATACAGGTTCACCGACACTAAAACTGCGCTCTTCACCCCCCGAAAATTTAACTTGATTATCCTGTGCTTGGGGGCCGTCCATTAATCACGTGAGGTCGTTTTTCTCATTTTTTGACCCCCCCTCCCCTCTGATGATATTTGGTGAGGTTTGGGACCACTCCCCCCCCCCTCCCCCTAGATCACGTGTATTTTTTTGGAAGTCTATGTAAAGGCTATTTTTGCCTGGAAAAAATTATTTAACAAATGGCGTTTTGACTCGAAAAACATTTATATGTACATATTTGCAGTAAAATTAATGAATAATTAATTAATTAACAATAATTAAGTAATGTTGCCTAGCAACGGCGGGCGAGTCAATCAAGGTCATACTACAAATCGTTCAAATTTTCGCGCCGTTCAAAATTTCGGTTCAGAAATAGCGCTTTTTGACAAAAAAGAAAAAAAATTAATACACGTGATGTCTAACGAGACCCCCCCTCCCCCCTCGTGATGTTTCGTGATGTTTTCCGTACCCCCTCCCCCCCCCTTTTGAGCCTCACGTGATTAATGGACGGCCCCTTGCTTGACTCGCTCTTCAACAACGTAGTTACCACGAAGTAGATCGAACCTTGAGCGCAACGAACGCTTTTGTAATAACCTAGCAGGAGATTCCCCCGTTGTACTGTGAATCGAGTTCCTATACGTTAACAAAAAGGTTTGTAGGGCAGTATCGACGTCTACATTATCCCGTAAGGCTTTTTTTATTGTACGTTTGCATAACTTGACTGCATTTTCAGCAGCTCCGTTTGATGACGGATGATAAGCTGGCGAAAATAATTGTCTGATTCCGTTGTTTTGTAAAAAAGCTTCAAATTCAGTGCTCGTAAATGGTGGACCCTGATCTGACACTAATTCTACTGGTAAACCGAATCGTGCAAATGTACTTCGAAGTGTTTTTATGACGCATGCCGCCGTTTTTTGTTTCATTTCGTAAGCCTCGAGCCACTTAGAACTGGAATCGATCAAAACTAAATAAGAAAACCCTCTGTACGGTCCTAAAAAGTCAATGTGAAGGCGCGTCCACGGCTGCGGCGCGTAGGGCCATGGGCGCGGGGCGGCTCGCGGCGGCGCGTCCGCCTCCCGCGCGCAAGTCTCGCACGCACGGCACTGCTGTTCTACATCCTCATCAATACGTGGCCACCAAACGTAGCTTCTAGCTAAACTCTTTGTCTTCACGATTCCTAGATGACTAATATGTAACTGTTTTAAAACAACCGGTCGTAATGTATCAGGTATAATCATTCTATATCCCCACATAACGCACCCATTATCCAAATATAATTCGTTCCGTCTCATAAAATATGGTTTAAGTGCTTCCTCTGAGCAAGTCACTGGCCAACCAGATTCAATAAAAATCTTAACCCTATTTAGTGTTTTATCTCGCGCCGAAGCCTCTTTAACCATGGCGTTAGTAACAGGCAAAAAGTTTTCTACAAAATTACTGTAAGTTACCTCCTCGTTATTATTATTTTTCTTTTCCTTATTGACATTAGGTGGTAATCTCGACAATGCATCAGCACAATTTTTCTTGGAAGTAACGTACTCAATATCATACCGATAACCCGACAAAAGCACAGCCCATCGCTGTAAGCGCGACGCTGCCATAACCGGAATACCTACTTTATTACCCAAGATATAAGTCAGCGGTTTGTGATCCGTTCTTAGAATAAAATGCCTTCCATATAAGTACTGATGGAATTTGCGTATAGCAAACACAATCGCTAGTGCCTCTCGATCTATTTGGGCGTAATGGCGCTCGGCGGGCGAGAGCGAGCGCGAGGCGTAGGCGACGGGCCGCTCGCCGGCCGGCGTGACGTGCGCCAGCACCGCGCCGAGGCCCACGCTGCTCGCGTCCGCCGTCAGCACCAGCGGTAGCGTCGCCGAGTAGTGCGTGAGCACGGAGCTGCTAGTCAGTCTACTCTTCAACTCCTCGAAAGCTCTTTGACATTCATCGCTCCATTCAAATTTTACACCCGCCTTTAGTAAATTATACAACGGTGCTAATAAGGTACTGACGTTTGGCACAAACTTAGCATAATACATAATCATTCCAATAAATGATCGAAGTTCGGATACGTTACATGGTGCAGATGTGTTAATGATGGCCTTTATCTTGTTCGGGCAAGTATGAACCCCGTCCTTGCTGATAATGTGACCAAGATAGGTAATTGACTCCATGAAAAATTCACATTTCTCCCTTTTAACCCTCAGACCATATTTTTGTAATCGCTCAAATACCTTATTTAAGTTGTCTATGTGTTCGTTTGGATTTCTACCAGTAATTATGATATCATCCAAAAATACCCCAACCCGCGGTAAATCTGCAAACATTTCTTCCAAACGACGTTGAAAAATGCCCGGGCTAGAGGCTAATCCATACACTAAACGATTATAGACAAATAAACCTTTATGTGTGTTTATTACAGTGTATTTCTTGGAATCGTCCAGTTCAAATTGTGCATATGCCTGAGATAAATCAATTTTGCTAAAGTGCTGCCCTCCATGCAAACGTACTAACAAGTCTTCTACCCTTGGTAATGGATAACGGTCAATTTCTAAAACTTTATTTAAGGTAATTTTATAATCGGCGCAGATCCTGATACTACCGTCTTTTTTAACGACTGGCACAATAGGCGTCGCCCAGTCGGAGCGCTCGACGGGAGTGAGGATGCCATCCCGCACGTGCTGTTCCAGCGCGCGCTCCACCGGCTCGCGCAGCGCGTACGCCAGCGGGCGCGCGCGCAGGAACACGGGCCGCGCGCCCTCTCGCACGTGGACGCTCACTGACCCGCCGGTGTACCGGCCCAGTCCCTCCGCGAACACATTACAGTATCTGGAACTGAGATCGGACAACAATGACGAACCGTTCAACACATTATTTACATTACTACACTCAAACTTAGGCAACTGTATATTCAATTCTGCCAGCCATTGTCTGCCCAATAAAGCAGTTTTACCATTTTTTATAACATATAGATCCAATGTCTTTACATCACTATTGTATTTTACATTGGGTTGTATCTTTCCTACCGGTTTAACAATTTCTCCTGTATAATATCTCAGTAATAAATTGCATGGTTTGACTTCAAAATGGCTAAAATACCTTTTATACATCTCTTGGCTAACACAAGATACAGCACTCCCAGTATCACACTCCATATCTACTAATTTATTATCAATTTTAAGTGAAATTATTATTGGTTTGCAATCATTTAAGGTTAACTTATTTAAATCAATGAAAATTACCTCTTCACTATGGTCACTATCACTGCTGTCTTCACCTTCAACCGAAGCCTGCACGTGATATTGGTTTGTTGTTAGGTTAGGACACACTCGCTTTAAGTGCCCAGGTCGATTACACACACGGCACACGTAACTACGGAATTTGCAGATAGATGCGTCATGTGAGTTGCCACCACATGCACTGCACCCGTGAGCTCGCTGATCCCGCTCCCCCGCGCGGCCTGGGCCGGGCGCGGCTGGTACACGCATGCCTTTTTCCCGCCATGCACCTGCGCCTTGCGAAGAGGACTCCCGCGCCGTGCCCTCTCCCCGGTCGCGTCTCGACGTCTTTGTCACGTTGCCGGCGCGCCTCGTTCCCGCTGACATCGCCTGGCATTCCACAGTGGTTTCGACCGTTGACCTATGACCTTCTACCGTGGCTGCATCTTTTTCCGCTGCTTCCATGCTGATGGCTATGGTGTACGCCTTTGCGAAATCGAGGTTGGTCTCGGCGAATAGTCTTTGTCGGATGACCTCACTCCTGATGCCGCATACCATCTGATCCCGTAAGCTTACTTCGAGCCAGCTGCCGAATTCACAAGACTTGGACATTTTTTTCAGCACCGCTACGTACTCCGAAATACCCTCGTCCTTTTTTTGCGTTCTATGTCTGAACTTGAACCGTTTTCGGCCAATTCACTGGGCTTAGGCTGCAGATGTTTTCCCATGACGTCAACAATTTCCGAAAACGATTTATCTTTAGGTTTCGCAGGAGTACACAAGTTCACTAACAATTCGTAGCTTTCCGTTCCCATAACAGTTATTAACGTTGGCACTTTTAACTCGTCTTTCACTTCATTCACCACGAAATATTGTTCCACCCTTTCAATATAAAGATTCCAATCGTCTTTGTGCACGTCAAATTCCTTTATTTTTCCGATTGGCATCGTAAATGTTGCACGCGTCCAGTTCTAAAAATAACCTGTCGCCACTGACAAATATGGAGTAGATTGGTGTACCTACTAGGAGCTTAAGGAAACACACGTCTAACCTTTTATTGATTTATTTCCAGACTGGCGTAAGTAACATGAAAGATTTACACCTACCATCATAATATTTATAATTTGTATACCTACATTACAAAACTATAATAGAATAGTGCTTCGGGAACCACCCCGCACATCTTTGGCAACTCAGTGCATGGTGGCCGTTTTCATCTACCATCACACCACAAATACAGCGATGAGGTTCACAAACTTTGCTGCCCAGTCTTAAAGCTACTGCAATTCTTAAGGAATTGTTGTCGAGAAGCGTACCCAACTGTTGAGACGGCAAAGCATGCAGCCAAGCACCAGATTCAGCAACTGCTTTAAGGCATACCAACATCACGCTGGAACCTACGGGAACGGAGTAAAGGCAAAACGCACAGAAGATGTCGAAGAGGACCGCTAGTAGTGTTGTTAAGCTAAAAAGTTTTTTTAATATGATATGGGTTTACTTTTGTCTCTAGACTATACCAGACGAGGCACAAACAGGGACGACGATGAAGCGAGCTCACCCAGAAGAAGCCTGTTCACTCTTTTTCTTAAAATAACAGGGTTGTAGACCGATGGAAACACATATGCGGGTAGAGAGTTCCACTCTTCTGCTTTGCGCATTATGAAAGTTGACGAGAAGCGCTTAGTTCGAAAACTTTTTAAACGCGCTAATCTCAGGAACTACTGCACCGATTTAAAAAAAAGGGTTAGATAGCTCATTTATCGGAAAAGGTTATTGGCTATACTTGGTGTCGTTTAAATAGAGGTCCAGCCTAAAATAGGTGATAGGCTAGACAATGACAGTCATTAGAAAATATATAAAAAAATGTAAGTTATGTCCTTTTCAAGTTGTGTACATTAGAAAATCTACCAACGACTACTGTTAATACCACGTTAATACAAATACTTTTTTTACTTGTTTATTTTGCGATGCGAGTTTATATAGCCGAAGGCCTATTTTATTTGTAAATCAGGTTACATTTAATAATAAATAGTAAATAAAAAAGTGAAAAATTGTAGTCACAGTAGTCTAGCTTATTACCCGTATTGTGTGCAGCGCACGGCGCTTAAATTTCGCGGGGAGAATTGCTGTTTTTCCGTTATAATAATATATGAGTCCTGAAAGAAGGTTAACTTCTACATACGGGGTACTGTAAAACATCACGCTACGACCTACGGGAATGGAGTGAAATCAAAACGCACGGATGCAGTCACGAAGAACCACGTGTTTTAGTGTGTAGAAGTAATTTTGTTAAAGGTTTTCGGTGGGTGGATAAGTGTTGTCATTTCGGTGGGCGAGAAATTTCATTTCGATGAATCGTTTTTTCATTTCGGTGGCATCAAAACTTTGAAGTAATGTATCTTTTTAGTTTATCACGATATTTTGATGGCGTTTCGTATTGATCTAAACAACATCAAGAAGTATCATTAACCATAGTTTGAATTCGAAAAATGTTAAAAATAAAAAAGTTCACCGAAGTGATAAAAAAATCGACTTTGTTGAAATTGACCCTTAAACTCTACATTCTAGTAACAACTCACTGGTTTCATTCGATGTTTTCAGTACAAACATTACTTCATTCATACACCAGTAGCCAAATCTGGTTGCGAATACAACTGAATGAACTGATATTAATTTGGCTTATTGCCAGGGATATCTTCCAGACAACCTCTATCTAATTGAGTAAGTAGTTAGAGCACCTTAGCTAGCTAGTTGGTTAAAATAATTAATAACACACTGAATATCCTTGTATAGGCTTAGACAATATGTTATAAACATTAATTTCACAAATAATAAGTAATACTTACGTATTTATCGGATTTATTATTGTCGATATATTTAAGTAACATCGCTGGTCCTAACTGCTTTAATTTTGTAGGACGATAACAAATTTAAATAATTTGTTTCAATTGAATACAAATTCCACGGCAATTATTGATGTACTGGCTACATCATCCCTACCTCGTTTAGGTAATTCATAGTGATGTTTTCCAAAGAGAGTAGAAGTCTCCATCGGCTACCATGTCTCCATCTCCGTCCTGACTCCAAGCTATTACTTACCTAGGTACTTATAAGTATCATATATTTTAAATATAGAAAATCTAGAAAACACTTAACGGTTAACCACTGAATTGGTAAATAAACTTTTATTTAGCTATTCAGTGGGTTAAACCCAGGGAGGACCACTCGAACTCGGTCAGAAATAGCGAACTAAGTCATAATCTGCGTCTGCGCCTGATTTCTTGTCGACAAACGCGTTTTTTTAAATTGGTGTAATAAATGAATCTCTTCACATAAAAGTAGGTAACATACTTAGTACTTACATTTAATTTATGTATATTTCAAATATAAATAAAAGCAAATGTAGGTATGTATGTACGACAGATTAAGTTATGACATGACGATAAGACAAAAGGAAAATTAAAACCTCAGTAAAAAACCGGCCAAGTGCGAGTCGGACTCGCGCACTGAGGGTTCCGTGCCAACTTTAACTGAATTAGGGATTCTTTCTTACTTCCACTTAGCCAAAATACCACAGTATTATAAGTATTTCGCTCAAACCAATTTTCGTTGAAAGTTTTTGTTGAGATCTACATTATATATTTTTTTCAAAATGTTCACTTGCTTAGTTCAAAAGTTAGATGGGGGGGACGCCTATTTTACCACTTTGGAAGCATCCATCTCTCAAACATTAGACTTTTAGAAAAAAATGTTTTAGAAACCTCAATGTTATTTCGAAAGACCTATCCAGACACGTATAGGTTTGAGTAAAAAAATATATTTTGGTTTTAGTTTCATGTATGGGGGGGCCCTTCAATATCAATTTTTTGTACCTGAATCGGAAAGCGGCAAACAAGATACACCTGCCTACCTACCAAGTTTCAGCGGTGTGATGCTAAAAGTTTCAGAATAAAGTGGCTGTGACATACGGACGGACAGACAGACAGACTTGACAAAACTATAAGGGTTCCGTTTTTGCCATTCGGCTACGGAACCCTAAAAATCATTTAAGTGCGAGTCAGACCCGCGTACTGAAGGTTCCGTGCCACCCTAAACTGGATTCGGGGTCCACTTACTTCCACCTAACGGAAATAGCACAATATTTTTTGACAGCGAAAATAACTTTGTTTTTGATAGTGTTTGTATGAAAGACAAAGTTATATTTGCGTTTGATGAATATGTGCAATGCAATATCTCAAAAACTACTAGTTCGTTCTCGTTCAAACCTGTTTTCGTTGAAAGTGTTTGTTGAGATCTGCATCACGATTTTTTTATTATTTTAATTAAAATTAATTATTAATATAATTATTATTCAAACAAATTATTTAATTCAAAAGTTAAATGGGGAGGGGGGGACGCCCATTTTACCATTTTGCAAGCGTCCATCACTCAAATGTTAGACTTTTAGAAATGAGGTACGGAACCCTATTAAAAAAATCCTTAAATGTATTTTTTTACTTTTTGTATCTGAATCGGAAAGCGGTAAATAAGATACAACTACCTACCAAGTTTCAGCTATTTGATGCTAATAGTTTCAGAATAAAGTGGCTGTGACGGACAGACAGACAGACAGACTTGACGAAACTATAAGCGTTCCGTTTTTTGCCATTTGGCTACGGAACCCTAAAAATTGCATGATGATTATTATAAATCAATACCTATTACTTCAAAAATACAACAATAATAAGATATGTTACTTAATTAAAACAATTCCGTCTATCTGTTT
Organism: Pyrausta aurata; assembly: GCA_963584085.1. Taxonomy (NCBI): domain Eukaryota; kingdom Metazoa; phylum Arthropoda; class Insecta; order Lepidoptera; family Crambidae; genus Pyrausta; species Pyrausta aurata. Next base: position 2,726,412 of record OY757269.1, on the reverse strand, counting down.
GTTTAAATTATTTTCGGCACTCGATAAGCTTGTTTCTCGGAATGTCACTTAAATGATTAAATTAGTCAAGTAGGTACGTTCCCGAATAAAATACATACAGCAGGAAAAAAAAACAAAGCGACGACTGTAATTTCTCACAGTAAATATTTATTAGTTCACAAATAGTTCCTAGTAGTAGGTAAACAAGACACAGGCGCATTGTTATTGTCTTAATTAAACGAGCAAACATTTGTTTAGCAAATATGACTATGTATGTAAGTATAATGAGGTTTTTAGCGCTAATTTACTTACGCAGGTAGGTACTTTCCATATAAGCCCTGATTGATTTAGGTCAGGTTAGGATACAGGATGATTAAATAAAGTATAGAAAATAGCTACTGACAGTTTACGTTACCAATAGGAAAATCTATTGAAAACAATGGTGTGAATTCCAATTGGTTTTCACACCAAATGACCTTTAGTTTCAAAACGAATAGCTAATTCGAACGGAAGTATAGGAACTTATAGCTATTTTTCTGACTTTTTCATCCTGCTAGTATTTTAATACCTAGTTGTTGCAATCTGCAATCGCGAGTAGATAAATACTTTACCTACTTCAATAAAAATTAGACACCAATAATCAATCACATACATTGCTTGAGTTGCTAAAAACTCGTAAGTAGTAGTAGTCGTAGTGTTATAGAAATCAGAAAATTCAGAAACAAACCAAGACCCGAGATAACATAGAAAACTATGGATTTCTTATATTGACCCGACCGGGAATCGAACCCCCTCGGAGATGGCGACACCTATGGGCGTGCTAACCGTCACTCCACCACGCTGCTGAGATTGATCGCTTCTTACTGTGTACAAATACTATACTTTTTTTCAGCGATTTATTGCTCCTTGGTGAGTAGCTAAGTATACCTACGACTGCTAAAACTCCGCGTGGTCACAGAACGCTAACTGGCAAGACCAGGCACGACGAAGAATCGCTGTTCGCATGCACTCCGTCGTCCCTGTGGAACCACCATGCAGCTGACGAAAAGTTCGCCCCTATCGCCACTAGGTCCACTGGGAGGTACTTAGCAAGGGCTCCCGCCGAAAATCAGTGTCGTGGCATGCTACCATATGCTGTTACGACTTCTACTGAGCGGGGTCCTTTTTGGCACACTATGAGGCTTTGTGTTTTTTGTTCCGTCCAATTTTTTTAATTTTGTATTTGGATATTTTTGTTTTTTATTTTTATTTTTTGTGTGTGTCAAATAAATAATAATTCTATTATATTCTATTCTTATGGTAGCTATCTAGGATACGCAAGTAGCGCCTCGCTTCAAGTCGCCTTCGACGGAGCCGGACTCCTGGGAGTCGTTTATCTCATTCGCTCTGCAGCCCCATTTTATGATATGACGTCTTGAACAGAACGAGGCCTCTGGTTTCCAGCCCTCTTTCTTGTCTAGCATTTGGGGGTCACAACGACATAATATGTCAGCGCGCAAGTCTCCTAATGCCGTGTACTCCGCCAAATATGTGTTTTCGGCAGTGTACCCGTGCCCACTTGTGTAAATGGTAAAACATCAGAGTCGCCTCTCTTCTTGCAAACTTTATACTTAGCCTGCTAATAATATCTTTTCCGCTATTTTACACATTGACCCTAAGCTTTAAATAAAACAAATACAAAAACTTATTCATTTCTTCAAACATAATAAAGATCTATATGAGCCGTAGGATTTGAATGATGTTAAATACACGGAAGGAAGTACAATTTATTACATACGATTTCTGTTTCGCCAATTACTACCTAGACCTAGTTAAACTTACCTAGAGTTTAAAGATAAATCAGTACCATTTACCAAACGATGAGGACTTTACGGCCTGTTTGCAGTTAAATTTCGTCACCCACACAAGGTATGATTACGACGACACCAAGTCTGTCGTTCGCGGAACTCTTAACTTGAGTTTTTCTGACGCACAGCTGAACGGAATGGGGAATCACAGTGTTTGTTAACCCTCAATACGCAGTCAGCAGTCGGTTTTATTATATAAATCGCCTCCATCAACTCGGAGCTTCATTCTGAAACACGCAGCTCGTTCCGCCAGAACAGAACAGATAACCTTTCTTGACACCAAAATATATAAATAAGATTTCAGTATTATTTTCAGTTAGTAACGGTTCGGCAAGATGATATCTAAGTTCGGTAAGTTTTATATTTTATTTAATTCATGGACTTATTTATGTACATGTGAATAAATTAAACCACTTTGCATTTGTACGTACTCAACAGAACAACTATACTTAATTGTTATGAACCGGAAGTTAGTTACAAAAACAGGTTTTTCAAGTTCTTCAGTAAACACTAAAAACCCGTTACTTACCTTATTTTTTGCTTTGAACTGACTATTTATAGTGATTAAAGGTAATTTTATCAGATCGTAAATGATATTGATTGTAATAAATTGCACTTTAGGTCGTGAAATAGTCTATCCTTCCTTACATACATTGATATTTGTAAACTTAAGTCTAACTAACGTAAACCATATGCTCAGAGACATAAATGAAATGTCAAGGTGTACTCGTATTGTCAATAAATACCTATTTATGTAAATCTGTCGTTCGGCATTAAATAGCTGCTTGTTTATTCTTAATGCTTATAACAAAAACACCTAAGGAAACGGTTGACCTTCTCGATAGCAAGAAAAGAGGTGCAACTAAACCATAGCAATTGAAAATACTTATTTATTAACGAGTTTATGTTGCACACGTTAATATTTTTGAAATATATCAAAAAAAATTATAGTGTTATATTATTATCATCGTGATAAATAGAGGCTAACATTCAGTGTACGAGCAGCAATTATAAGCACATAATTGCAGGACCTCGGGGAAAACACGTCTACTCGTTTCTCGCGTGACTTTACGACAATGATAAATTAAGTACTAAGTAACTAACATCCTTTTTTTATTTACAGGGATTTTGGTAGTCGCTGTGCTAGCGTGCTCGGCTAATGCACTGCCCCCGTGCACATGCACTAGAAACTACACTCCTGTCTGTGGCACTGACGGCCAAACTTACAGCAACGAGTGTATGATGGAGTGCGCTGAGCAGACAAAAGCCAGAGACGGTCCGTGCGAAGTGACAGCTCCTGTAAGCTGTATCTGTACTTTGGAGTACAACCCTACTTGTGGATCCGACGGTCACACACACCCAAACCCGTGCACCGCTCGCTGCAGCGGAGGTGTAGCCCACCTCGGTCCGTGCCAGAGTGAACAGCCACAACCCAAGCAGCCTCAGTGCACGTGCAATAAAATGAAGAAGCCAGTCTGCGGCAGCGACGGCAAGACCTACAGCAACGACTGTTTGTTAAATTGCGCAACGATTGAGAACTCCAGATTGAGCATCGCCTACTTCGGCCCTTGCACAGCCGGAGAAGGTACTGTTCATGTAGTTGACAATGTTCAACCCGAATCGGTGCATGTCGTGGACGACTTTAAGGTGGAGCCAATAAAAGTCGCGCCTAACTGGAACGATTGCACTTGCACGAGGAACCTCAACCCTGTGTGCGGAGCTGACGGTGTTACGTACAGCAACGAATGCATGTTGAGATGCGCGGGCGCAGAAATGGCGAAGGAAGGCTCCTGTGATGGAGGGTTGGAACGCGAGCACCAAGTTGTTGTAGAAGAATAAAGCACAGCATTTATGTAAAGACTTAGTAGACCTGTAAAATTGTTATTTGTGAATTAAATAGTTTAAGTAATATAGTAAAACGAATGAAATTTCAAGTATATTTATGTCCTCTACACAAATACAAAAAAATCTTCATAGATTAACGAACCGTAAAACAACATAAAAACCGGTTAAGTGCGTGTCGGACCCGCGCACTGAGGGTTCCGTGCCACCCTTAACTGAATTCAGGGTCCACTTACTTTCACTTAACGAAAACATCACAATATATTGCGACAGCAAAAATAACTTTGTTTTTCATAGTGTTTGTATGAAAGACAAAGTTATATTTGCGGTTGATAAAAATGTGCAATATCTCAAAAACTACTGTTTCGATCTCCTTCAAACCAATTTTCGTTGCAAGTTTTTGTTGAGATCTACATCATATATTTTTTTCAAAATTTTCACTTTCATAGTTCAAAAGTTAGAGGGGGGGGGGGGGGACGCCCATTTTACCACTTTGGAAGCGTCTATATCTTAAACCTTACACTTTAAGAAAAAATGGTTTTAGAAACCTCAACATCATTTTAAAAGACCTATCCATAGACACCCCACACGCATAGGTTTGAGTAAAAAAAAATTTTTAGGTTTTAGTTTCATGTATGGGAGCCCCCCCTTAAATATTATTTTTTCTTACTTTTTGTATCTGAATCGGAAAGCGGTGAACAAAATACACCTACTTACCAAGTTTCAGCTATGTGATGCTTATAGTTTCAGAATAAAGTGGCTGTGACATACGGACGGACAGACAGACAGACAGACAGACAGACAGACAGACAGACAGACTTGACGAAACTATAAGGGATCCGTTTTTTGCCATTCGGCTACGGAACCCTAAAAATCACACAATTACTTACCTACATGTTAGTAACATAACGTAACAAAATATAATTACATAGTTTTCAGAATAAGTACCTACCTACTTATAATAATGACCAAAATATTTCAAAAGTTTGCTTTTTGCTGCAAACAATTATATTTTATAAAAACCGGTTAAGTGCGTGTCGGACCCGCGCACTGAGGGTTCCGTGCCACCCTTAACTGAATTCAGGGTGCACTTACTTTCACTTCACGAAAACATCACAATATATTGTGACAGCAAAAATAACTTTGTTTTTCATAGTGTTTGTATGAAAGACAAAGTTATATTTGCGGTTGATAAAAATAAGCAATATCTCAAAAACTACTTGTTCGATCTCCTTCAAACCAATTTTCGTTGCAAGTTTTTGTTGAGATCTACATCATATATTTTTTTCAAAATGTTCAGTTGCTTATTTCAAAATTTAGATGGGGGGGGACGTCCATTTTACCACTTTGGAAGCGTCTATATCCCAAACCTTACACTTTTAGAAAAAATGGTTTTAGAAACCTCAACATCATTTTCAAAGACCTATCCATGGACACCCCACACGCATAGGTTTGAGTAAAAAAAAATTTTTGGTTTTAGTTACATGTATGGGAGCCCCCCCTTAAATATTATTTTTTCTTACTTTTTGTATCTGAATCGGAAAGCGGTGAACAAGATACACCTACCTACCAAGTTTCAGCTATGTGATGCTTATAGTTTCAGAATAAAGTGGCTGTGACATACGGACGGACAGACAGACAGACAGACAGACAGACTTGACGAAACTATAAGGGTTCCGTTTTTTGCCATTCGGCTACGGAACCCTAAAAAGTCACGTCTAACCACGTTTATTCGCAAAATGACATCACATTAAATTACTCAGTAGTACTTATTTATTTAGTTGCTCGGTCAAAATTTATAATTTAAGCCGCTGACTGAGAAAGTTAACTAATGTTTTCTTCCTTTCCAGAACTATTTATAGATAAGTAAATAATACAATATGCACTTCTTACATAAGTTATGTAAGAAGCTTAGTTTACCTATAAAATAGTCTAGCTAGGCGCGAGACAAGGCGCTGTCGCCCAGCGTAAAGTTTTAAAATGGTTTCATTACTTAGTTATCTGAGATAAGAAGAGCTTTTGGTATCTACTTTAACACCCGGGTTTGACAATATGTTGATACGAGTTAGATTGCACCAAATAGAAAGTTTAAATAAATAAAAAAGACTATATGAATCGCAGTACCATTCAATTTTTTCAGAAGATTGATGGTTTGAGTCACTATTGATCAATAGTATTGATAATAATTATACTAAAGAATAGAGCAAAGGAAAACATAAGTAATCGCTTTGGCACGATTATCTGTTAGTTATCTATTCGTTATGTCAGGCTTCTAATTAGGTATACTATGCACATGTAAATAAAGGATACCATGATTGTAGTACTAATTAGTACCTAACCTACACCTAAGTACACAAAAAGCGATTATCCTCATAAATAGTTAAGCTAGTCAATATGATGACAGCATCAGGTACAGGCCTTAGGGAGACAAGTAGGTAGGAGTTTCTTTTAAGGGAAGACGGCCCTTACAGTGCTCTTGGCGAGGGCCAGCTGGTGTCCCACATAAGGGTAAAGGCATAAGGCTAAAATATTCTAATTCCAAGAAATTTTCAACTCGGCACTTATTTAGCTTCCTGTCCTGGTTAGTCGGGACAAATAACCCGGCGCTTTATGTCATCCCGTGCAGACGAAGGGTAAACGACAGGATTTATCTGACGATAAAAAGGCAGGTTTACTATATGCGTGTGTGTACATAAATAATTCTTAGTAAGAGACGACATTCGGTCAGTCAATTACGCTTGTTTGTTTTACGGCAACGGGGAATCCAATGTTAGCACAGCCTCGGTACATCCTTTAAAAGATTTAAGCAGTCTTCAATACCAACACTTTACGAACTGGTGGTCACACGGCCACTAGCTTAGTCTATAAAATAATTAGTTGTTTAGTTTTCAGTCAGTTGGTCAGTTTTTGAAGATGATAGCCAAATTCGGTAAGTGTATATTTTGAAAACTTCTTCGATCTGAAATGCTTAGTAACATTAAGCTATAAGTTAGTAAATAAAACCGTTATTATTAACACAGAAAATCAGTACCTACTTGATAGCCATGGTTTTAAATTAAGTACACTATGATGGTATTTGATTGCATACCTCCGACCGAATTTAGAATGATTAAACGAATCGAGTCTCTCAATAGAGTTAAAGTAATCTACATTGTGTTATTCGTTAAACAGCAAGTTTTTAACAAACTCTTGTGATCTATGGGATCATCTTTCAATTATTAATTTTATTTTCTGCCTCTCCATACATTACTGTTAATGTAGGTGACTGATTTTGTATGGGGAATCTAAAATTTTATTTAGGATTTAAGATTTTGACCATGAACCCATAGTCAAAGTTGTTCATATTGACGGTCTCATTCACCTCTAAAAATTTGACACCCCTTTGCAATAACAGATAAATTCAATATAGGATGCTATTTTTTTTAAATGCGTCTGACTGAAGTGTCTATTAGAATTACCGTCAAAGTTACCCTTGAACTAATCTTTCTTGTACCGCTAAGGATGCGATATTTTGTTAGCAAACATAAAAAACCAACACACATCTTAGAAGGATGTTTAATCTTCTCACAGAAACAACGCACCGTCAATATAATTAAGTCTAAAAATAATTCACAAATAGTACTTACTTACTCGTGTATGAGTTAAGTGTATAGACACCAAGCTAGAAATACAACCGGCCTTATCAAAATTATCATAAACAAAGATTGATCACCCTAAAGTCTCCATCATCCTCCACTCATATAGGTAAGTACTTTACTTTATCTCATCTCTATTTTACAGGGATATTGGCGATCGCATTCCTCGCATGCACTTCGGCCTCCGTCTCCAAATGCTCTTGTCCAAGGGTGGTGCGTCCAGTTTGTGGGACCGACGGTAGGCTCTACAACAACCCCTGCGACGCTCGTTGCCAAGGAGCCAGCATCGCGCACCCTGGAAGATGCCTAGGAATACTCGTACCACGACCGCAGTGCTCTTGTGACAGCAAGAACAAACCAGTCTGCGGAAGCGACGGAACAACATACACAAGCGATTGCTGGCTCAACTGCGCTACCCAATACAACTCTAGGTTAAGCATCGCTTACTATGGCCCTTGTATAAGCCAACCCGACAATAAACAACCAGAGTGCACATGTGACAGTAAACACAGTCCAGTGTGTGGCTCAGACGGAGTGACGTACGACAACGATTGCTGGCTCAACTGCGCAACGATTTACAATTCCAGATTAAGTATAGCTCACGCAGGATTTTGTCCGGAAGAGAAAAACGTTGAACAACCTGAATGTTCGTGCTCCGATATCCATAGCCCAGTGTGTGGCTCAGACGGAGTATCATATGATAACGACTGCTGGCTCAACTGTGCAACGATTTACAATTCTAGGTTAAGTGTTGCTCATTCCGGATTTTGTGAAGATGATGCCGATTCCAGCAACACCCACAGCAACCAACCTGCATGTACGTGTGATGACAACCACAGTCCTGTATGTGGCTCAGACGGCGTCACTTACAACAACGACTGTTGGCTCAACTGTGCAACGATTTACAATTCCAGATTAAGTATCGCTCATTCAGGCTTTTGCCAAGACAGCAACATCGACGATAATACTAACAAGCAACCAGAGTGCACGTGTGATAACAATCATAATCCGGTGTGTGGCTCAGACGGTGTGACGTATGACAACGATTGTTGGCTTAACTGCGCAACGATTCACAATTCGAGATTGAGTATAGTTCATTCCGGCTTCTGTGAAGAGCAAATGGGAGGACCGGGACCTCAGGAATCGTGTACTTGTACCAGGAACCTTAGGCCAGTGTGTGGGTACGACGGGGTTACGTATGGTAACGATTGTCTTTTGAGATGCGCGGGCGCAAAGAAGGCTTGGGAGGGCGCGTGCGACGCTCAAGGGTATTAATAACTCGGAACTTTACGATTGATCCCTTAACCTAATACTATGATATGAGTTATAGTCATAGTACTTCGATTACTGTAGTAGACGATAAGGACTCCGATAAAAATAAAATCATGTGTCACATTTCCGATCAGGATCTTTTTGTTTTATTTAGAGTAATACTTTATCAATTTACGGTTTATTTACTTTTGATAAAATGTATACAAATACTTTTATTTCTTTTATTTGAAGGATCTTTTTTAAAACAAAAGCGACTGAATGATTCATTAATTAGTTCATTGATCGATTATTTGTGCAACCATCCTGCTTTCGGCATCGCAGATAAATATCATCATGATTATTATTACAATTCAAAGCATGAATTAGTGTATTATTAACCACTTTCCTTGTAATTGTTATATTTTATGCAATAACTCCTGGAATTTATTTCTTATCAATATTATCAGATGATGCAATAATATATTTACTTACTTCAAGTTATTGTTTACAGTTAATATTCGCAGAATCGTGTCAATTTGCGGTGATATTTAATTAAGCACTAAATATAAAAAGACATGTATGTTATTGCGTGAAAATGTTTGTAAATAAAACGTTAAATTACTAAAGATAAGTTATTTAATACCTAACAATCACAGTCTCAATTGAATATTATAAAACTAAGGTGGCTAGTAAGGCATCGTCTTCATCCTCACCAAAGAACGGTTCCCCGAAAAATGATTCTTCAAAGGCACTGATTTCATGCATTGTGACGTCATTTGACGTTTGACACGTCGATGTGACGTCATTTGACGTTTGACATTCCGATTTGACGTCAGTTGACGTTTGATCCACTGTGACGTCATGAGTTACTTGATTATTTGAATCACTTTTCGAGTGATTTCCATTGAATCTAGAAGCGTGTCCGTTTACTTGATCATTCTCTTTCTTCGATTTAACACTATCTTTCCTTATATTAGTTCCGGGTATGTAATCATTCTTGTTTTTGCTTACCGGACTGAAATACTGCGTCAAATTGTTTTTACTTTCCTGAAAGTTAAAACTTATCGGTAATGTTTGTGTATGCAAAACAATAACATTTGCTTCTTTAATTGCAAATGTATGTTGAATAAATTAATACAAATAGGGGTTTTTAAGGTTCCTTACCTGATGTTTGAGGGTAGAATCTTCGAAAGTGTCCTTGCTCAGTCCGACGTCATTTAATACCTGTTGAAAATGAGGATTATTATTAGTCAGAGTTGATTATAACATATGTAAATTGTTTAGTGTCAATTTTAGTGTTCATGTTGGAGTTAAAAAAATCTGTCATCAGGTTTTAAACACATTGAAATTACTCCCAAATCTTAGCGTAAAGTGGTGTGGTGTCACCACCACAATTTGGCCAGATATCGTGGCTAATGATGTGTAGTTAGTAGTTGCCGGTAAAATTGCCGTGTCATGTAGGTATATTTAAACAACATTCCTTAAACAGCCGGCAAATTTTGCAACGTTTGTTTATCATCTTTTCTCTAAAATATTAATTAAATTGAGCATGTACGTAATTTCCCTACGGGGTACGGGGAGGATACCGTCTCTTATAGTGGTATATTCTCCAGCATTTAATGGTAAAGTCCGTTTTTATTCTTTGCTAGTCGAATATTGTCAATCTGTAACTTTTAAAATAATATCAGTCAATATAATTAATTAATATAATTAACTATTTGATTTAAAAATATCTCAGTGTTCAACAATGAGCCACCTATAGCTATGTAGTCAGTCTGGAAGTTTTATGTTTGTCTTATTTTAAAACGAATAGTTCCGATAAAAAGGAGTGTCAAGATTGTTTACAATAATCGACAAGCAAAGAAAAGTGGAGTGTACTTACATCATTGAACTACTATTACTAGCGTGTGGAACTGACATCACAAACAAATTTTGTGCTCCATGAATTGATGCCACGTCATCAACTCGGAGTACAAATCATAATCGAAATACAAATTTTCAAAGAAAACGTCACAATCTTGTCGTCGTTTTTGCGACACATTTTTTGCTCGGCATAGCTTCTCTATACGTAGTAGTAACAACTGAGTGACTCACATTGAGCTTGTGCTGCAGCATGGGCCACACGTGGTCGTCGGCGGTGGCGCGCGCCAGCAGGTAGCGCACGCGCACGCCGCCGCGCTGCCCCAGCCGGTGCGCGCGCGCCTCCGCCTGCGTCAGGATCTGGGACGCAACTACTTCTTTATTACGAACTACACCGCGCTGCGGGGTACAGGGGCGCGGGCGGGTGTATCTGCGCCGCCCGCACCCCTCACGACACCCACTCTCGCCTCCCTCCACGCCCCTATGTCCCGCAGACGAAGTCTCAATGAATGAAGCGGTTTACCTAATAGTAGACCTAGAGAACTTTGTTTCGCCCCCGGCCCCGTTCCGCCCCGGTCCCGGTGTAGCGACATCTATGATCTACTGATGTCACTACATATCATCGTACCGCGCTGACTCGGCTCGACACGACTAGATGGCGCTGTAATCGATGTATGGAGACTGAACCGCGATAATAAAGATTTAGATCGGACTTAACTACATATGAATAAACCAAGACGGTGAACATTGGACTTTGGTCCCCGGCCATAATACCCGGTCGGTAGGAAGCGCTTCCCTTTGCCTTCCTAACACAGTTGCGCCAAACCGGTATGAAAATAGGTACCCCTAAATTTTATAATTAATCGCACAATTTTCTTTTTTTTTTCATTTATAAGATCCCTTTCCAGACGGTAACAATCACAACAAAAAAAGAAATAGCGAAATCGCTCCAGCTGTTCACGTGTGATGCCGCCGTGAGAGCGCTAGCAAGACGTGAGACCATAATGTCGATAGAGATAGGAATATGCGGCGCAGCGCTTTTTCGGTAAGTGCAATCGAGATGGACATGCCACTGTCACGAGTCACGACTCAGTTGATAACACGACGAATATAATAGTATCGGCACGGTTAATAAGGTTTCATACTTCTAGGACGAAAAACAGGGAACACTTGAATTTTCGTTTGTCTGTGAATATTCTACATCTGCCTCTCAATAAAACTTGATGATATCGATAAGTTTCTTCAAAGTATCTATACGGCGCTAATATTTTTCGGTAGTGATCACACTATCGGGCTAAACAGTTCAAAAGTGGCTTCATTGCCGTTACGTCAAAAATTAAGAATTAAATTACTTATGTACGTTGATTTTTGTGTTTATCTAATTTAAAAAAAAACATATCATAAAAATGTTTACAATATTCGCGACCAATTTTTGAAACTGCGTCTTAGTAGCGGTTTATCAGCCCAGCAGCTTAGTCTTACCCACTGAATAGATAAATAAGGTTAGAAATGCCCCGGTCAGTGCAGCGGAGGTGAGCTAGTTGTGAGCATATGCACCTTATTTATCTATTCAGTGGTCTTACCCCAGGATTCCAGTGCAGTTCAGCGAACAACACCAAGCTGGCCGCGGTGAGCGTGAGCCCCGAGTTGGCGGCCGTGATGGACAGCACGGCGCAGCGACACGACTCCGTGTGCTGGAAGCGGTCTACCAGCTCCTGTAGAAATTACTAGAGTTATTAGATTTAGTACTGCTATAAGCAGGTGTGTGACTGCCTCGGTGGCGCAGCGGTTAGAGGGTCGCTTTTTAAAGCGACGGTTGCGCCAGAGGTCTCGGTTCGATTCCCGGGTCGGAAATATGTACCTGAGTTTTTCTGTTCAGAAATTCTCAGGGAAGCCCGGAGTTTGGAAGTTGGGGGTGTTTCACCCCCGTGCCTCGGAAAGCACGTAAAGCCGTTGGTCCTGCGCCTGATCTCTCTCCGGTCGTGTCAGATTCCTGTCCCATCGGGTTATGAGAGTGAAAGGAATAGAGAGTGCACCTGTGTTTGCGCACACACTTGTGCTCTATAATATGTCCCGCGCAGTCGGTTAGTCGTTGTAACTGGCCACCGTAGTCGAAATCGGCTAGGGGGACTATTATTCAGGTGTGTATAAAGATTTTGCCCACTAAGCCGTAGCATACAAGTCAGGTGTGAGACAAACAAATATCCTTTGTATTGAAAGCTATGCACATTGCCCACTAGACAGTTCCATCACCGACCAACACGGTCACTTGCCATGCACAGAGCGTCCTCACTCGCTCTCGCTCTCGGTCTATATAACAGTTAGAAGACAGAACGCTGTCAATCTGTTCAGTGGGCAAGGTAGAGCGTATTGTGTTGCTTTTCGTGCCTGAAGGCCTACTACGAAAAACGAAATCCGTCCATAAGATAATCGTTTTGCGGATCCGAAGCATTTCATAGTAAGGATTATTCCATACTAAAAATGTTTCGGATCCGAAAAACGATTATCGTATTGACGGATTTCGTTTTTCGTAGTAGGCCTTCTGACACGTTCCTGGCACGGTCACGATGTGGTACGGTGCAGTGGTAAAAAAACTTTATGCTGCATAATGTTAGCCCTAAAATTAAGTAATAACGTAGACAAGATAGTATTGATGCTATCGGCAGACGTTTAAATAACGTTCGACTATGAACTTTCGATGGATAAATTCAATTTGAATTCAAATTCGATACTACCGAAATGGTGATCTATCAATTGTCGATATAATTCGCATCGCACTATTCTTCGAGTAGTTTGGCTGCCGATTATTTTGCTATTGTCAAGGTTTATTTAAGGAAATGGTGTCTATAGAGTCGATGCAAGTGCATTATCATGGAGTTATAAATAAATAAATATGCACCAGACAACACACTGGTTTCGAAGTAAGGATTTTTTTTATGTGCTACGAATACCAGACAACGATATTGATGGGGGCGTCTCCCATAAATACTTAAATACATATTAAGATCCATGACTTGGGTATAAATGTTCGTGCTCATCACATAAATATTTGCCCCTTGCCCCTTGCGGCATTGGAACCGGCATAATAGCAGCAGCTAACCACTAAACTCCATTCATCTTTGCTATTCCATCATTGTAAACAATATTTTTGTAACTTTTAAAATAATATCAGCAAATAAAATTAATTTACTATTAAATTTAAAAAGATGTCAGTGTTAAACGATGATTTAGCTATGTATGTTGTAAGTTTAGTGTTCATCTTGTTTTAAAAGGAATATTTTATAACAAACACACAAACAATATAAACGAAATTGTAACAATTTAATGCTGTGTCTATATTGTGTTTGTGATAAGAAATAAACTTGATTTGATTTGATTGATAATGTAGTAAAGTAGGTAGTGTAGTAGACACAGAACGTACCGCGCGCGCGCCGGTCGGCGTGGAGCCGACGATGCTGATGTAGTGCACGCGCTCCTCGTCCAAGGTGGAGCTGATCGCCTCGATCATGTTCTTGTGATGCGCGAACACCAGGAACTTCTCCGACGTCTCTTTGATTACTTCTCTTATGTATTTGCTGGGGACAAAAGATTATACTTTATTAAAGCATATGAGTTATAAACTTATGATAAACATATAACGAAGAGACGACGCGTTTGGTGTATTGGTTAGCGCTCCTGACTATTACGCCGACCATCGAGGGTTCGAATCCCGCAAGGGGCAAATGTTTGTGTTGACCACGAACATTTGTACCTAAGTCATGGAAGTTTGTATTTGTATTCATGGGAGACGCCCCCATTATAATCTTTGTCTGGTACTTCGTAACACAAGGAAGAAAATTCCTTACCACGAAACCAGACAATTGGTGTGTTGTCTGGGGCATATTTATTTATTTATATATTTATATTTCATGCATGTCTTATCTTACTTTTAATTTTCTTTGGTATGTTAATGTAGAAACGTAAGGCCTGTTTCTTAGTTCGATAACAATAAAAAATACAAGAACCACTAGAACTAGACTGCACCTAATAATTGTTGCATTCTATTTTAAATTTAAACAAAACTCGTCGTAAATAAAAAACCGCTGAACAGATTTTCAATAAACATGGCTAAGAACACTCGGAATAAAATTATATAAACTAAACGAAAATCGGTTTATCCGTTTGTGGGAGCTACGATGCCACATCCTGATACACACACGTTAAACTTATAACACACCTCTCTTTTTGCGTCAGCGGTTAAAAAGGCATGATAACTAACCACACAGCGGGTATCTTGACTCTAGCCGTCTCGCTGAAGTAGGTGACCAAAGCCGCGTGTTTTTCCGTAGCCCTTTTAGTCTTATACGCCTCCGCCATCTGCGACAAGCCTTGCTGCTCCGCATCAGAGAACTGGAGTAATGTTTGATCTAGTAGTACTGTTTCTCTGGAATAATAATGGGGATGATGATTAAAGTAAAAAAAGAAAATATATATTGACTAGGTAAATATACAGGATGTAAAAAAAGTACGAGCCAAATTTAAGGGGGTGGTTATCAATCGAGAATAGATTACAGGAAAAATATAAGAAAAATAAAAAAGAAATTTAAAATAAAGCAAAAGTTTTTTTTAATTTTCCTGTTTTCTAGACGTGACTTAAACATCCCCTTAAATTTGGCTTGTACTATTTTACGCCCTGTATAAAATTTTAGGGATCCGTAGACATTTTATCTTATAAATATTCTTATTATTTCTTTGTATAGGGTGTTCAAAGAAGTAGGAGCCAAATTGAAGGGGGTGGTTAAGAGTCAAAGCTAGAAAACAGGAAAAAACTTGTTTTTTTTAATATTTCTCCTGTATTGCAATTTCGATTGACAACCACCCCCTTGAATTTGGCTCGTACTTTTTTTACACCCTGTATAATGATAGTAAATGAAATTAATTTGGGCTTTATTTTACGAGTCTTTGCATAGTAACAAGATATTTTGGTGAGAGTGACCTCATTACCTGGACAAAGGGTCACTAAAGATGATAATATGATCACTATTATGGTTAAAGATTATTTATTTCTCAATCGAAAATACATTTCACTTACGAGAAACTTAAAAAATTACAATTTCACATAATTTTTCTGAGCGACGTGAGCTTCTAAAAAATAATACAACAAATGTCGGTATCTGAAAAAAATACAAAACAGTCGGATCGCGAGTTACTGCGAGCGATAACTATGTTACATGGATGCGCTAATACTGGATGTGGCACCGCTGGCATTCATATGGCAGGTATGTGGCATAATTATAGTTTTCTCAGCTTTTAGGTTATTCATTTTTTATGTAGTAATGAACAGTATATTTTGTTAGTGAAGTATATGTAAACAATATAAAATATGTATGTACATCTTATATTATATTTTTTTTATTTTTAACTGAAAAATTGGTAATAGTCATTTAGTATTCTAGTTATTTGTTTTGAGCTTGATGTTAATGTTATTTAGTTATTAAAACAATAAAACTAAAAAAAAAACAGCAAAATTGTTATAAATCTCTATTTTTCCCACTTTATACAAAAAGGCAAAAAGGTAAAATTCAGGCGAACTATCGCCACTAGTTCTATCACGGAAAAGGCACAAAAATTAATGTTATTTAAAAATACGCAATACCTAGTTTTCCCTTCCAGTTTGGTCAGCACCTGTTCCTTGGTCCTTCTGATGAGGAACTTCTTCTGCAGTATAATCTGCAGCTCAACTAGATTGGACTGCCCGCTCATGTCCCAACCGAAGTTCGTCTGCTTGCCCGCGCAGTACCTTTTACCTGTGTACAATATAATAAATTATGGAGGTAGTGAACATATGAAACATGGTCTTTTATGGGCTTCACAAAGAAATAACTCATGATTGATCATTGGGAGATGATGGTGATTCAAGCTAGGGAGTATGTTCGGTGTCTAATCAAATTGGGAACATACATTACTCTAGGGATGATGATTCAAGCTAGGGAGTATGTTCGGTGTCTAATCAAATTGGGAACATACATTACTCTAGGGATGATGATTCAAGCTAGGGAGTATGTTCGGTGTCTAATCAAATTGGGAACATACATTACTCTAGGGATGATGATTCAAGCTAGGGAGTATGTTCGGTGTCTAATCAAATTGGGAACATACATTACATCTCGGTCACCTATGACTATCTTTATTTAATCACTAGCGGACCCAGCGATCTTTGTTTCTCCCCCGGCCCCGCTAAGAAAGTAAGTATTCTTACATTTTCTAATTTCTGCGCAAGTAACTTATACATTTCTTTCATAAGAAACCTCTCGTGACAATAACAAACACAACAAAAAAAGAATTGGCCAAATTGGTCCAGGCGTTGTTGTGTTATGCACTTACCAACAAATTTTGTGATTCATTTTTATATTATAAATAGTGCTTACACTTCGATTGTAAAACAGGCTTTTATGGTTTAATGGTTTTGCTGTCACTTTGGATCTCTGTCGATTTTGTGGATTTTACTTATAGGTAAGGCCTGCCTGTAAAGTGTAATGCGCATCATTTTGTGTATGTCTAGAACAGATCAAAGATAGTAGAGCAGAGATGAAGTTGACCTAGAAGAGAAAAAGCAGTGCAGGTCATCACACTGAACGCGAAAGCAGTAGCACCGCTGTGTGGGCAGTTGTGAATACTCAGTCACAATAAGGCTACACTCAGTCACTCACCATACTCAGTATAAGAGCCAAACAGCTTAGGCTCTATAAGCGCGAGCTGTGTGTACAGCTCGGCGGGGCGGCTGAGGGCTGGCGTCCCGCTTAACAGTACGACGCGTTATGCTGTTTAGGGCTACACTCAATCACTGTAAGACTACACTCGGTCACAATAAGGCTACACTCAGTCACTCACCATACTCAGTATAAGAGCCAAACAGCTTAGGCTCTATAAGCGCGAGCTGTGTGTACAGCTCGGCGGGGCGGCTGAGGGCTGGCGTCCCGCTTAACAGTACGACGCGTTATGCTGTTTAGGGCTACACTCAATCACTGTAAGACTACACTCGGTCACAATAAGGCTACACTCAGTCACTCACCATACTCAGTATAAGAGCCAAACAGCTTAGGCTCTATAAGCGCGAGCTGTGTGTACAGCTCGGCGGGGCGGCTGAGGGCTGGCGTCCCGCTTAACAGTACGACGCGCTGGCAGGAACGCGTTATGCTGTTTAGGGCTACTGTGCATTGGGCCTTGTGCGACTTTAGGTAGTGGGACTCGTCCTGAAAATAGACAAGAGTATTTATAATGAATGGTGTAAAAGACAATGACTGATGTAAAAAAATAAAAAATTATAACGGAGTTTCTATTATAAATTGCACTTGTAAAAAGCAACTGTGTGAGACAAGGAATCAAACCCTGTCTTATGCTATATACGGGTGCATGCCTATACCACTCCGGATATGTTAGGGCGTATATAAAGTATGATGTATAGTAATAAAACACTATAAAAGCAAAAATAAAATTATAACGAAGTTTCTGTTCAAAAGACTTAATTAAGATAAGTGGCTTGTTGGATTCGTCTTTGCCTCGAATAGGATAAAAAAAGGGTGAAAACGAGGTTCGCCGGGACCACTAGTATGTTATAAAGAATAAATAATACAAAAAAATACTTACGATAATAACCACTCCAAACTTTTTACTTTTCAGTAAGTCTGTGTGCATGCTTGTGATCTTGTAACTTACTATCACGATTTCTGTCTGTAATGTTAACAAAAAATATGTTGTGTAAGAAATAGAGAACAAGGCAATTTAATTACTTATTCTTAAAAATTCATGATTGATGTCTGATTTTATATTTATGTTAGTCTATAAGGTCAATAAGGTTCTATATATCATTAAGTTATGATGATTCAAGCAGTTGGGATTCAAAAGTAACAGTTGGGAGTCATACAGATTTAAAATAGTATTTAATTTTACTAAAATAGAATACATACTTGTCTGTCAGCGACCAGCTGTGCATCTTTCCCAGTAGTGAGGGTGGCGATGTTCATCAATGGCACAGATGGCAGCAACTCATGGATTTTACTCTGCCAAGTTTCTCTGTATTATAAGAAACAGCAATGTTGAAATTAAATAAAAATGTCAACCTGTATGACAAAATATCAAGTTAATTTTGGCACACTGACAATTCATTAATGTTTTTTTACTATCATTATCTACTTATTTATGTGTTTGTTTGCCATTTGGCCAAAACTGGCATGGACAGCATTTTAGAGCCTACAAGAACATTACTTATGGCCATTTGATGCACATTAATTTTGCTGAACTGGCCATAATCTGTACAACTAGGTAAATTAATCCATCAAACATATGGGACACAATCAATCAATCAATTTATTTATAGCATGGTAATAACAATTGATTGGCTGTTGTCATTACTAAAACAATAGTGTTTGCCTAGCTAGACAGATAGTTAACTCTTCTTGGTAACGTAAATAGTAGTTGAATGTTCATGGTCTCACCTCATTGAAGAAGTGGTAACAATGAGCAGGGGCCAGTTGTGTCTGTAGTAGCTTGCGATGCCCAGTGCCTGGAAGGTTTTTCCTAAGCCCATGTCATCCGCTATCATGCAGCGCCCGCGCCGCGCTATGCCGAACCTGAAACATTATTGTCAATCAATCATACCATGGAAACTAGCACATATTTTTATATTTTAATAATTTTTAGTTCTTTGTTAGATTTTACACCTCTCCCATCCTATGAATAGCTTATTCCTTTACCTACTGGAAGAGATTGCTTTTAGCTATAAGATAATTTTAGTTGTAAATTTCTTTTACCTTGTGTGACATGCAATCATCACTAATTATTATCTTTCATACCAAATTAAATATTAGGTAAAGTTTGCAATCATTGTTTTCTTTGCTATAAAAATTGCACCACTACCAGATTTTGATTTGATTTACCAGAGGCAGGCAGTAATAATTGTAAAAACTTAATATAGCTTACCTCACGCCTTGTTCCTGGAAAGGCATCAGTTTGTGTCTCAGTGTGGCTTCCACAGGTGTTAAATCAACGTTGTTTGGATCCATCATGGGATCTTGTAATACCTGAATGTTGTTATTATGTTAATTGTAGATTTTTTTGTAAAAAACAGAAAGCCGGTCTAATAATCTAAAACCTATCATAATTCAAAAACATATAGCAAGCATTGAGTGTCACTCATTTATTTCTTTATTTTAGGCTGTGTTTCCAGAAAAGTGGAGCTCAGTGTAGCCAATCAGAGACATGTAAAAATAGCAGATGGTGTTTTATGAC
The DNA here is from genome assembly GCA_963584085.1 of Pyrausta aurata. NCBI lineage: Eukaryota > Metazoa > Arthropoda > Insecta > Lepidoptera > Crambidae > Pyrausta > Pyrausta aurata. The sequence goes on along the minus strand of OY757269.1, from coordinate 2,706,731 downwards.
AAACTGAACATCATTTTGAGCAACATACATTGGTATATACATGCTCAGGTCCACTTCTGTGGAAATGCACCTTTATTCCTTGATAAAAACCAATAAAAAACACATTACACTACTTTAAAACAAGTGATTTTTGTATTTTACCTTCAAAACATATGATGGTAGAGATCCTAAGACTATATGAGGTGCCAATGGAGCCACTTTCTTCATCAGCTCATGGTAATCATCAATAGAAAAATTCCACAACTTTGAGCCTGAATCTGAGAAACAAATTTAAACTGTATTTTTATAATCTTGATAATCTTTAAAATAAAAACATGTTGCCTTCTAAAAAGCTTGTACATACATGTCTTCTTAAATTTGGGGACTTTATTTTCACGAAGCCAATACTGGTCTGGCTTATTGGACTGGCTTGTCTACTGGCCTTTAGGCAAGGCAGGGGTAAATGGGCCATTAGGCAAGTGCTGAGAAGTGAGAAGAAAAATGTGTAGGCACTTTATAGTGACATTCTTACATTGTTATTTTACTTACCATAACTTCTGGATGGTAATGACTTGAAAATATTAATAAGTGGCGTACAGAATTCTGAAGGGTTTACTTCGAATCTGTCTTCAGATATCAGATATACCGTCCCGTTGACGATCTTCCCCACAGGAACACAGTTTTCAGTCTGAGAGTTCGATTTGTTTGATACTTTGGCGTAAGGGTGGAAGCTTGCACTGGGTGGTTGTACATTATTCTTTATAGGCCCGAGTGAAGATTTAGGGGTTCCGAATGAATTTGTGTTAAGCGAAACAGTGGATTTGTTGGGGGTAACACACAAAACTTTGCTCTGTCGTTTCTGGATCGCTGCAAGTCGTTTTCGTTCAATTTCTTCTTTGGTGCACGTCATTTCTTTACATGAGTGAATAAATTAGTGATGAAAACGAGACCTATGTTTATTTAAAAACCCAGAAATTATTACTTATTTTGAAACAGTACTTCTTCTTCTTCTTTTCCAGTATTCTTCGATCATTTTTTTTTTTTTTTTTTTAAATTGAGTTTTACGGCTTGCGGCTTCTTAGCCATCCAGCCAAATCTTCAGTATTGTCATAAATCTTGATGGTATTTCCCTATTGTATTCTTCGATCATGATCATCCCATAGATACAGTGCGACATGGATCCCAAGATGCATGGATCTTCTGGCCAACGGCATACTCTTACTAATCTGTGGCCAACGGTGACAGGTGGAACTAACGCTGTCAAATTAAAAAATCCGGCTGCCAGATCGAGTGTCGGAAGTCTCCCCAACCTTACAAGAGATTTTCCGATTTTCCTTTTCATTTTATTTTCGTACGTGTTCTGTGTAAAGTATTAATATGACTGTTTTTTGATACCGTAGAGCTAAACTCCTTAAATAAAAATTTAATTTTCAATGGTTTTTATTGATAAAACAGTTGATTTGCGTCTAAATTCGGTGGAACATACTTGATATGCTACTTATGGTTGAAAATGCCTTCTACGACATTTCCATCCAAGAAATCTTTTCTTTGACTTTGCTGTGGTTGGGTAAAAAAACATTAGCTTGTAAAGGTGATAAATATGATAAATATGGTTGTTTTTTTTGTCTGTTTTTGTTTTTTGATTGTATTTTTTTTGTTGTTTTGTAATATGTAATTTGTCATGTGATTGTGTATTTTTTTTTGTGAACTCGTTCAAATGTTTGTGTGTTTGTGATGTCCTAAATTAATAAATTCATTTTCTTTCTTTCTTTCTTCAAATAAAAATACCCTAATGAATAATAGACTCCCTGAATCAAGGGAGATTTTCTTGCTCTGGCAACCCTGATTGAAAAAGCGTCCCCCTGACAATGTCATCCATCCGTTGGCCAGAAGATCCTCGTCGCACTTGTATATTTTTTTTCCGGACCGGCAATCCGGCAAAAGACATAGATATGTCGCAGTCAAATCGTATAATTCCGCCGTTCACATATGGCGTCGTCTGTTTATAAATGCTCGCGGATTTGCTAAATGACGAAGGCAAAATGTATATTGCCGAGTCATTATATATAATGCCACAACATTTTATCTATAACCGCAACGCATTATACATAATGCCGAGAAAAATGTAGAATTAAGTTCTTTATCGCACCACGGGTGTCACTATTGAGCATTAAAGAAAAATGGCGTCAAATAATTAATTCATATGTGAAAATCTGATTGAAAAACAGTGGAAATGTCGCAGGCAGACGCAGTCCTATTTGTCCCACACAACTGTGTTTTATCATGGTCATGGTATGTCGGCATGAACTAACCAACCGTCATCAAAATTATGACAATTGAAAAGTTAGCATTTTGCCCTCTGCAATTTGCAAATCCGCGAGCGTTAATAAACTGACGATGCCATATGTAAACGGCGGAATTATACGATTTGACTGCGACATATACAAAGTAAGATTAAGATTCGATTTCAGAAATCACTGATTTTGAGGAAACAGATAACTTTGTGTGATTATTCAGTTTAAATGTACGAAAGAAATTGTTAAAGACTATGGATAACTTTATTTATAAAGATGATCCTTACAAAATTAAATTTAATGCTATGTTAGACATCAGATACAGTAGTAAATTAGGTCTACAGCTTCTTAGATATTGAACTATTCATAAAACATAACTCAAAACATGTAACCTTCAGTTTTAAACATTTACATTAATTGTATTGCAACAATACTAATTGCGGCATTACACGTCATCAAATATGTAATCATATCTTATGGCAAATAAAAGTATTGTTGATTTTCAAATCACATAATTTGTAGAAAAATAACATGACCTGCCTGACTCAACAGCATGTAATAATAATAGTAGGTATTTGTTCTACAATAAAATAGCAGTTTATGTTATAAAGAAGTAAATTCAAAGAATATCAGTTTTAATATCATCATCACTTTGATAGTTCTCTTGCAATACTTTTAAGTGCCTCTGTTTGCTCTTTGATTAGTTTTAATTTCTGTCTGAGATAGTCTTTCTTAAAATTAATAAAGTCTTCTTTCAGTTGAATTTTTCTTTGTTCAGATGACGCAATCATATCACAGTTGAAGAAACAATTATTTTGATGTTTGCCATTATGTTTGGAGCTGGAGCTCTTAACTTTAACTTTGGGTTCCTTAGGCACAACTGGAAACACTTTTACTTCAGGTGGAGACTCTGGCTCACTGTATGTTTGTGTTGAGTCCATTTCATTGTTGTATGCCTCCTGCATGACATCTTGATCTAGTGGCACAAACTCTGTCGTCTCCTGATAGCTAGTGGTGGATGACACATTTTTCACACCCAACGCTTCTTGTTCCGCTGGAGTAAGCATAACTACTGATGGTGGAACACCGTTGATCTCTGCCTGACGTTTCTTGGTCTTTGAACGAAGATCTTGCCAAGTCTGAAAATGTCTGATTTTAATAATGGCTTTCCAATGAGATAGACTTGTAATAGTGTTGTTTGTAATATCAAGCAAAAATAACAACACATTTTTGACAACACGTTTGGTGTATTGGTTAGCTCTCCTGACTATTACCCCTGCTGTCGCGGGTTCGAATCCCGCAAGGGGCAAATGTTTGTGTGATGAGCACAAACATTTGTACCTGGGTCATGTATGTTATATGTATTTAAGCATTTATGGGAGACGCCCCCGTCATAATCGTTGTCTGGTACTTTGAATCACAACGAAGATTTCCTTACCACGAAACCAGTCAATTTTATTGGTGTGTAGTCTGGCGCATATTTATTTATTTGTATTTTAATGAAGTAATTCATACCTTTCTCCACTGGCGCCAAGTTTTTCTTGCGCCCGGCCCGGGAACGTTGTTGCACTCGTTCGCTATGCTTTGCCAAAGTTTCTGGGAGTCACTGTAATTGAAATCCTGAGTCACCTTACACGCAATCAACTGTGGGTGCTTCGTAACCAACTCAACGAGCTTCTTCTTCTGCCTTGCCGTAACATACATCGCTCTTCGCCCTTTTCTCTCATCCATTATTCAACAAACAATAAAATATGACGAAAAATCATTGCATTACTTGGTTGGTGGTGAATGCCAAAAAGATCTTTAGTGAATCTCGAAAAATCCGACGCTTCGCCGACGCTTTTTTACAAACTGCTCTATATTCAGTTACAGCTGAAATTGTTTTTACATCATATCACAATGCACGTAAATTCAAGTTAAAACAAAAAAATAGTGGTTCGGAGCGGTGGTTTGGTTGGAATCACAGATTATGTAGTAGTAAGCAACTTAGACGAAGTATATTATAGACTTGACAGCCGCGTTCACCCGTATGAGACAGATATAAAGTACTTACGTATTTTGAGGTGGCCATGTTCATAAAAATTTACTCCCCACTCATATAAATACACTAGTAACCTTAATTACAATAAATACTTAATTTTACAGTCAAAATCTTTATTTATTTGTACAAAAAAATATTAACATAGGGATAAAACAAAAATTGTGTACAAAAAAAAAATTTAAGAAGGAAATAGGATTTTTAACGTCATAGAACAGAATAAGTCCGCCAATTATACAACTTACAGAGCAATAAAGTTTAAATAAAATAGTCAACAAATAACTTTTATGGGCCGTTAAATGATGTAAGTTTATTAAATAATAACATAAATACGCAACATTAATTTGTTGCGTACATTCAAATATTTGCCAAATAAGTTATCCGTTGCTTTTTCTGAAAGCATTCGGTTTTAAAATGGATAGAACACATGCGAGTGTGCTTGGTAGACTGCCAGTTTTGCCGTCCAGTCGCTGCAATCCAAACCTTTAGTACCGTCTCGTCTTTTGGAAATCTATATAAATGAACACAAATCATAATTAGTTCAAATAATAATGATCACTACAACGCATGAAATGTTCATCCAGCAATTACCTCTAAAATACATATACGATTTTTAAAATTAGTCGATTGTAAATTACCCTTAAATCGAGAACTTTTACCCTTTGTATTGTGGTATCCCTAAACGCAACGATAACCCAGCAAAATTTAAAATACTAACAAAATGGCTACCGTAATAGCCATAACCCACAGAGTTGAGCCATAGACGACCTTTTATATTTGGTCAGGTAATTACAAAAATATTTTACAATTCGATTGATAATTCACTACTTTTTTCCACTATTATGTATGTTCTTTTATAGGATTTAAGATTAATGCACTTCGATGCAGGTAAAACATATAGGAACAATATAAATGAGGCTTACTTACGTGTGAAATGTTATGTTTTCATATTTACGCTCAGTACGGCTTTTACATCCAAGCACACAACAATTTACCATGTTGAGTAAGTAAAACAATCACTCCGTAATCCACAAAACACTTCACTTGCACAAAATTTATTTTAAATTTGCAATTTTATTGTATTTTTCGCATAGACGTCAAATGTCTGCCCTTATTTTTAAATTGTGGCACTAATCTGTGTTGTGGCAGGCCGAAATTACCTATGAACGGTGATAAGGACAAAAAACAATATCTGCGTCTCTCTCACTCTTAAGTACTTTTGTATACAGCCATCACTTTCTAACTTGTCAATTTTAAATATGTGTCAAATCTACAGGATACATAATCTAAGGTAAGCAAGCAAGCATAGATATTATGACAGATACTAATATTGGATGGAAAGCTCTTGAAGACCCACAGATGTGACAGATATATAGATTGGAAAGCTCTTGAAGCGTTTAGGACCCTTATTATAAAGTTTTGGGAATATAGATGGGCGCCTACCCGGATATAAACCCAGCCACTGGATAAATATCCAATATACGCTATTTTAACCCACCCGATTCCAATTGATACCGGGTATAAATTAAAGCTTGTTTATAAAAAACTATTTTTACTGAAGTTTGTCACTTTTATGGTGCGATTCAATTTCTTTTCAAGTAATTTATAATACTGAACTATAAAAATGGTATATTTTTATTTAAATCCAATAAAAACTGTCATTTAGCTGCAAATACAGTAAAAAAAACCTGCATTATGGCAATCCCAAAGGGGAAGAGTGAGACTGTGTAAGGTTGTTTGCAAAGTTTTATTCAGTGCAGTACATTATGCTTATTTCTTTATCTAAGAATTAAGTAGGTACGAACTAATTTTATAAATATATTCATATAATGTGGTTTAAATTTAAGAAAGCTTATCGACAACATTTACTGCAATAATGCAGCCTAACGTAAACCATAAAGCGTTTTACGAAAGGTCACGTCAACGAGTTATTCTGAAAATACTACGAGAGTATTTAATACATTAAAAAGAAAATGAAGTGCTCAGTAAATTCATTACTTGTCAGCTCAACGATCACACATTGGCCATAGTCACACAAGCGGTAAGACAGTATGCAAACAAAAACAATACCTTTACAACCCTTCCCTTTATCTTTTTATCTACCTGGGATTGCCACGTGCGCAGTCCTATCGCCGTTGGCTATAACTTGCCAGTTTTGAATGTAATGTCGCTGCGCGTAGTCTGTGTAATAACTATTTTGTACATCTTCTCGACCGACGACGGATTTAAGGTACTGTCAAACATTGAGTTACAAATCTTACAAAAATCGCGTAGAGTGCATTTATTGTTATGTAATACTTATAATACAAGAATGCTTTAGCAAATAAGTAATGATATGTCAAAGTGTTAAACGTACTCAAAATATATTAAACTCAAATACTGATGCAAAACAAAAAAGATACGTTGAGATGCAGATTTACATTGAGTGCTGTCACCGCTACCAAGTACCCCGTCATCAAGTGAAATATTGCAAAGTTGAGATAACTCCTTTTGTCTCTGTCCTTTTGTAAGTTATACGCATTTAAAAAAAAACGGTTGTTCATATTACTCAACATTATCCGAGTATGTTGAAACGAATAATATAATTTATGATTTTAAGTGAATATGATGTCTGACTGTATAGCATAAACGATATTTCTAATCATATTGTAGGTCTAGGTATTCATACACAGCCAACTGATACTCAAAACAATGAGTATACAACGTAAATTTAATAAATACCCAGCATTCTTAATAAACACCTGGGTATATTAGGTAAAAATCAATTTTTACCTACCGGGTGGGAATAAATTGGATAAATATCCACTGGATTTCTACCTACCCGCCCATCTATATTGTTGTTTCATTATACTTAACTACACGTAATAACCATACGTAACCTACACGCTATTTCTTTTCATTTTGTTCTAAAATAGAATTCTATTTACTATCCGCGTCTAGAATTCTGGGGGTTCCTCCAGATTCGGACGATTTGGCGCGGAGAAGTGTGCGAGGTTTCATGAGATTTCATATAGTTCGTTCGGCTCGTTCGGCTCGGATAAGTGTGCGTTCACCTTAATGCGGACGACTCGGAAGAATCGCTGGGATATCTTCCATCTCACTTCCACCTTTAGCTGTCACTCAAAGCGCTATCTCATCATGAGACAACATTCGCGGTCGATTCTTTCGGCGCGGTCGATTCGTCCGGTTCGGATATGACGTGTCGTGTTCGAGGCCTCCTCCTTGACTTAGATTTGTTCGGCGTGTTCGGCTCGAATAAGTGTGCGTTCACCGTAATTCGTTTGTCCGGAAAGCGAAGATTTTTTTCTTTCTCTATGGTCCGGAATTTGTAGGAATCGCTCTACTCACTCACTCGCCTCGTCCGTCTCTTTTCTTCCGTCCGTCAGTCAGTCAATCAGTCATATTTCGTTCTCGTTTTGTAGCGAATGGTGGAAAGTGCGTCGTAATTATTTCACAAATAAATCATACCAATTAACACTTACAGTGTATAAAACTATGATATGACGACATCAGAATTCTTTTAAATACATTTGTGTATAAGTACAGTGAAAAGCAATGGCTGATTCGTGTGGAAAGTTTTTACCCCGATTTCTAGCAGCATTGGGCTGTGTCCTGCTGATAAATTTTGTAAATCATGTAAGTCCATTACAAATTATTACACTCCATTGTTCCGCACTAATAACCGTGTTTGAATGTTTGTTTAGTCTTCACACAATACCGCTAGTTCCTACATGATATTCCCGTAATGATAGAAAATGGATGTGAAGTATTCTTATTGCTTTGCCTACCTTCAATGATTTGATAATTTACGCATTAAATAGTTCATTGTTGTGACCCTAATCAGCGCTCAAGATTTGAATAATTTTGTTACTGAAATATTTGACTACTTGGTTTATACACTGTTCTACAATCTCTCAAATTCATTGCAACTATTACTTATAACTACAGAGCTACCTACTGTTTGTGTCAGTTTATATGTAACTTGTCTAGGTATGGACCTATTAGGTACCTAATTTGGTATAAACATCAAATGTGATTACTTAGGCTTAGCATAATAATTATAAAATCACATTATAAAATTTTAGATGTCTAAGATTTCTTGAATGTACTTTAAATATCAGCGATGAATCTTGAACATTGACATTGTGCTTCCTTGCTGCTATAACATCTATCTCCCTTGATCTCGTGATTTTTATCAAGCATATTTATGGGGGTCTGCTCAGGGCTCTGCGCCTCTGCTGTCACATCTCCATAGATGGTCCAAAGCATAAAAAAGTCATGATTACTACTAATGAGTTTTTATTAAGCCAGTGTAATTGTGCTTGATTTCCCAGGGAATTTGTTAACAGAAATGGGTTAAGAAGTGCTGCTTGACTATTTTTAAGACAGTGTTTCAACACTAAGTACAGACAGTGTAAAAAAAAAACACAACAAAATACCCACAAAGATGGGTTTGAAATAGTATAGTAATATAACATGTTTTCTTTAATGAAACATTCATAATATCCGAGGTATTTATGTAGTGTTTCATAATTTTTAATTCCTTTACTCAAATCCAGGTCCCATTTTCTAAACACCTTTGTAGCGGAGATGTACAGAGTTAGTATTTTTGGCTTTTCAGCTAATTTACAGTTGAATATGTTTGTGTAAACAATTGTTTGTTGGTAAACAATGACGTTCATGAAGGATTAAATTCTTTAGTATTTTTATAATGTATTTGTTTTTGGTATGCACACCATAATTTATCATTTTCATCATTGTAGTGTTTTCAGTAAAATACATTAAATACATTAACGGTAATAATGGTATATTATTAACTGACAAGGCTGTTTATAAACATTTAGTGGCAACCTATGTTTCAATGCAAAAATGTTGGATACAGACACTATCTCTCCCATGAACTTGTTGCATGTCAACTCAATCAAGATACATTGTGACCAATTTAGATTAATTTATATGTCAATAAACTGAGTATGCTTTCAATTGGCTCTAAATTATGCTTGTAGAATCCCTTGTTATTTTTGTTAACAATCATTGACTTTTTAACCTAAAGTAATGATAAGGGTAGCATTATTCCCTATTATCACTTACTACCACAGAGCTAGGTTTTTATTTGTATCATTTACTGTCATAATAAGTAAACATCCCTTTGTCAATTTTAGTTAGCAACAAATATGATATACTTCAGTAAAGAAGCCAAATCTTTCTTCTGATCTCCCTTCTGAGAGGTAGTACATTCCATTAACCAGAGTACTTGGTTTATTAAATGGCTTTATACATTTATTAACGTACACGAATAGATCTAATAAATTGTTAATTTCTATTTGACAGTTTTGACACATTCATAATGATAACGGACCGCTGATGAAGCTCTTTTTAGCCTGATATACAGGTATAACCTAGTTCAGGCAAAGAGAATGCACCTTGTGATTAATTTTATTTATATTCTGAATTTGATAAACAACTTTATGTTATGTTAATAAGACTGTTTTTTTCCCAAATAAATAGAAAAAAAGACCACTTAACGAGAAAGCGTCTCAGTCGAAGTCGATGTAGGAATGTTTCACGCCGGCTTTTCCCACAATGGTAGAGCCTTGGGCGAGTTGGCGCGCGCGGTTGCGGATCCTTACATAATGGTCCTCGCAAAGCGCTGAGGTTTTATTTTGGTCAGTTTAGGTCCATAAAATTAAAGACACGTCTTCGAAAGCCCGTCGAAAAGCGACTTCTACGAAGATTAATAATTACCGCGAAAAAAGTTTTAGCCTGATTAGCCAAAGTATTAGTGTGGCGTGTAAAACGCAAATGTTAGAAATTGAATTGAAATAATCACAAAATGTCAGCCTTATCAGAATTAAGTATAAATAAACCCATTCTAATATATTGTACTGTATACAAACAATGCGTGATGACTCACTGGATGGATGGTGTTGATGGATAAATTGAAGTCAATGGAACATCGAATATTCCAAGTGGACTAATGATGCAAATGTGAAACTATTTTAAATACGCAACTCAAGGCTCCCACCATACTAGACAGCGCAGTTGTCTTACGATGACACTGCCCCTCGTCCGCCCGAAGAATAGTAATGAATTAAATGAGTTTTCCTCGTAAACGCCGCAATTAACTCGCCAAGGTGACTTGGAAACACGTTTTAGTACTTGATGCAAACTTGATTTCATGCGGCTAAACTTGCAAGGAGTTTTGTTCACGTATCTTTATGACTTCTAATTGTCCGTCTTGGTGGGCTATCAAGATATTTCTCTCTGTAAAGTACCACAGATTGCTGGTTTGGAATAGATTAGAGTGCCTTTGTGACCAAGGACCACTTTTGTTTTTTTTTTGCTTTAATAGGATCTGCAACCCATCAATCATCATCATCATAAATTATTGTTATATTATCGGCAATGCTTCTTAGTGCTCTTATTCTACGGTTTTTGCTATTTCAAATTATTTAAAGACATACATAGTAGGCCTCCGAGTCCGACTTATGCCAAATCAAATCAAATCAAATCAATGCCCTGTTTTAATTGTTTTGTTTTCAATAACGGTGTGCATAATTGTCTATGTTTCTTCAATAATTCTTTAAGCATGTGGGTAGTGTCCTATACCACGGCAGAAGGGCCTCTCTTCTCTATCCCTTTCAGTAACGTAAAAAACCAAATGCCCATACACGTATCAAATACAGGAACCGTCGAATAATGAACAAACAACAACAATGGAGAATACCTCTACATCACGTAATCACAGCACACACTAATTGATCTGACTCAATTAGGGCATCGTGAAGAGCATTACTTCGTTGATTTATAAGTCTTACACTAATTTCATTGGTTTTGTCAAAATTACGCGCCATTGGAAGCTTTCAGGGCTTTGATAATTTTCTTTCATGGAACAATCAACTTTGTCGTATATTAAATTGTTTCTAATCTATTGTGTTCATCATCATCATCAAATTTAAGAGCTTGGCTCTTGTTGGTGGAGTTTTTTTTACATAATATCTCTAAATTAGGGAAGATAGATAGTGTGGTTGCTTCCCTCTTGCCTTCCACACCGCAGCTTAAGAACTGGGGGTTTCCCACCAATTAATGCCCAGTCAAAAACCTTTCCTGATATACTTTATCTTCAGCCTTCTGCCAGTACTTCCCCTAGTGTTGGGTAGCAGCAACATCAGTAGCAGGAGTTCTGTTGTGACTCAAAAAAAACAATTTCTGTCATGAACTTAGCTTTTCACAGGAACATCCTTTCCATGGTTGTATGATTCGCCGAAGACTGCATGGACGTATGTTTTGAATAGTATCAATTATTAACATGTTAAGTAGTTGTATTTTTATTTTCAAGCAGGTACCTTCGTGAAACATCTTCGTCTTTTCTGTTTTGAGCACATCGATATTTTAGGCGAATATACCGGAAATTGAGAATTTTCCATACGATGCCGTATTAACCTCGAAAAGTCACAGAACCAGACATGTTTTATTCACTTGTGAATCAGGCCCATAAAATTTACATTATAATTTATTTTAAACTGAGTCGCGACTTTGTCCGATTTTCCATACAGAATTTCGACCATTTTAGCTATTTTCTTTGATTGCATACAGGTCTACAAACGTTCACATCAATAATTTAATTCGCTGTAGCTCTGAAAAGGTATCAGGTTTCAGACACTCATTACCACACTTATTCAGAGAGAGTTCAGATTAACATTACTCATTTTTCATTTAGAGGCGTAAATAATAAGGTGAAATATCGACCACCGACCGAGGTGACGCTGAGTGCTAAAAAGAAGTTTGCAAATTCACGAACGCTTCTTCATTCACGACCTTCATGTAAAGAGACATTTTATATGCAATGCAGGGCGATAGGCTTGCGTCGAGAATGCCATAAGTTTCAAAGTGGTTTCAAGGCTATGATTTTTACTGTTGGGCTATAAATCGTTTAAAATTCAAAGTGTTTAACTTGTTTTGAAAAAAGTTGTCTCTAGTCAGTTATGAAATTACATTAAATTTCAAAGTTCTAGTCAGCAAGCAATTTCAGCCCGAGTTATTAGCATCAAAGATAAAAATAAATATGTTTCAAACTGAACATTTCTAAAGCTCAATTAACAGTCTTGATTAAGTATCTGACAAGCTTTGATTTCTAGAAATGAGATTAATCAGGAAGGCTTTCAAAGAGATCCCAAATTGTGAACGGCAGGCATAATTGAGGCTTGAATTTAAAATTTTAGGCCGTTATTCTTTATTATCATGTTAGAACAACTGTCATTTGCTTTTAACTTCGAAGTTTCCACTTCTCTATGGAGTTAGAAACACGCGAACTTGTACTCTTCTGTTGATGGCGTTTAACTTGACATCCGAATACGACACATATACTAAGATATTTTTTTCTTAATTAAATGAATACTAGGACTAGCTGATCAAAAGTATTTAAATTTTATAGCTCTAATTTAAACTTAGTTAAAAAATATAGTATAAAAAGTCATAACCCGAAAACTATCATACACAGGATTGATTCGGTTAGCCCTAGTGACGCTCTACCTCTGGGCTTTGGCTTGACACAATTTTTTTGGTCATTCTGTATATCGTCTTTGTACTACCTTCCCCTTTCATGTAGGTGCTTTATTTATTGATCAGTTACTACAGTGTGTAGTACTTACCTACATCATGCATGAGCTGAGGTCTGGTGCTAATGAATGCCGGAAGGTCGCACGGCCTTGCAGTGTGCAGGCGAAGTGCGGTTTAAATTTAACCAGCAAATAACTCGGCAAAATCACACTCAGATTATATTCATAATCTGAATCACTTCTGGTTACAGTATGTAGAATAAAGGCAACGGTATTTGAATTGAGGTGTCACTCATGCGAGATTAAAATATAAAGGTCGTTTTCCTGGTTACAGTTTTCCTTTAAAATAGTTGTTAAAACAATGTCATATCGTTTATCAGGTTGTTTCAGATTCGCCAAACAAATATGATAAGTCCTAGTAGTTTTCAGGAAAAAATATGTAGTCTTGAGTAGTACTTTCTCAGATATTTTCCTTGTTTTCTCAAGTACAAAGGTCCGAAAGTCGTGCCCTTGTTCCTGTTGTCTGTCTTTGTTATTCTACCCGCATGTACGAACTATTTTAGCGTTTACTGAAACGAGACAGACGGTGTCGCCATCATCAAGTGAAATAGATTGAAGAGGGTCGACTTTGTTATGGAAATTAAGCTCTTATGTCAGAGTAGGTAGAATGAAAATAGGATACACCTAGAATGGGAAATTCTGGGTGTCCAGTGTCGGGGTATTACATTTTAATATTGATTGATGGTGAATCACGTCACTTTCTTGATTTCTCGATAATGTATGTGTATAGGAAAAGCGGCCTGTTTACCTACTTTAACATTTTATAGTGAGTAACTTCATCTTTTCTTATATCTTGGAAACTTAATTGAAGAGGCTCTCAATCATAATTTATGTAATAAAATGACCGTTTTCTCATCATACGATATTAAAGCGGTTCAAAATTTTTTTTATTTATAATTTTAAACGAGAAGGGACCCTGTTTATGTGTAAGGTACTCACACTGACTCACGTCAGTCAGTAGCCCGATCAATGACGTGTGCTCTGTACTGTCTGCCAGCATGACTCACACCGGAGTTAATGTATGCGAATTGTTTATCAGAGGGTCTCAAAACCTTTAAACGACCTCCGACGAGTCTCGGTCCTTTATCAATCTGTTTGTATTGAAGTAACATGTATTTGGACATGAACGCTAATCAATTTTGATTATTAGTACATTGCCTACACGTGTGTCTATTGAGTATGATCACATCTGTGGCAATACAGAAGAGTGATTCATTAACAGTCACATTAATTATTTTTATTTATTACACAACACTTCTTAAGTTTTTTTTTTCGTTTTACTTTATCATGAGTAATAATTGTTTGTTAGGAGGAAAATTACCCTTCTCTGGACACAAATATTATGACAGTAGCACAGTCTTAATTTCTAAACCAATGCAATACGTTAGGATTGCATAGACTACTCCATAGCTTTACCGCTCTACATCTACATCGATGCTAGCTAGCCCTTGTTTTGATCAAAACAAGGGCAAGTCTTTGTGTTCAAATGTCACTTCGGTGACTAACCGACTAGTTAGGTGGTAAAATAAAATCTCGTGATATCTTTCTCAACAAAAACAGGCAAAAAGCGCTGCTCTAGAAGAATGAAGACTAAAGTAATTATTTTCGGCATTAGTGCACCTTAGTGCCAGAAGAAGGGCTAAAAGAAAATTATGACCTTTATATAGAGAAAACTTAGTGTTTCAGCGACATACTTCCCTACCATTATCAATTTCTCTTCGAAAGAGCCCATTATTCTTAAATTGAGATAGTCATAACAAAATAAATTTAACCTCTGGTCCGTCTGTAGATCCGCTGTGGCGTGAGAGTAACAAACAAACAACTCTGTCTATGAAATCAGTTATTTTTAGATTCAATGCGTTAATTATTAATTCTCTTAGCATATTATTTCCTTTGCCTGTCGTGAAGCTATTAAAAGTAAAAGGAGCTCGCGATTAGTAATTTAATATCTCGATTCTAATGTCATTGGTCCCAATACCTTATCGTTGCGTGTGTTTGGTATCCAAGTTCCGAGAAACAGATTCTTCAAGGATTATATTACGGAGTAGTTTAATTAATTTGGAATATTTGTTTTACGTTACGTGCGACTTAATGTTGTTTCAAATATCTTTATAGGACTGGTAATGACTGGCTTTCTTAGTATTTTTTTCCTCTCCCCAACATTATTTCTATAATGTAACGAACGAACTGCAAAGCTGAACCATATATTTTCATTATTTATTTCATTCACCTCTACAGAAATAATAGCAGATTTTTACCTAACGAATACGGTTCGGCGTCAATAAACTGTTTTTGATAACGTATTTTTAGGTCATCGCCCTATATCTGTATAAAAGGATTATTTAAAAGGTCTGCGAACTCAGCCGAGCGGTTTTCTATGCAAGTACATTCTATAGGTCAAAAGCCCGAGCTTTTCCGTCTAATTAAAATTTGAAAAGCGGTTGCATCCACGCTAATAAGCTTTGAAATATAGTTATGTAGTAACTAGTGTTCCCTGCGAACTTTGTTTCGCCCCCGGTTCCGTTTTATGGTTATTATTATTATCTTATTCGGGGCCAAGATTAATCCAACAAAGTAAAAATTATGAAAATTGGTCCACGAGTTTTAAGTGTGTAACTAACACGACTTTCTTTTTATATCGATAGGTAATGGATAATGCGTCTTTTTCTTTATTTTCGAGTAGGTGGTTAATGAAATACGTTCTGCTGATACGGTGAGGAATTTGTTCCTGTTTACTTACACGCAATATTTTCCACTACTGCTGACTCCTAACGTTTAGCTATCACAATATTGATATAAATGACGTATTCATATTAATGTGCCTAACTGTTTACCCGTGTCAAAGGTGAAAGGTCAATGTCTAGAAGTACTTACTATTGATAGATTCGGCGCCAGGTCATATAATCGGCGATGACCTGGATGGAAGCATATTTGACTGAAATATTAATAGGCACTCTGACGTGATGAATAATAAATGCCCGATCCAGTTTCGGGAATCACTGTTAGTTAATAAAATTAGTCCTGGGGTAGCTTGGCAACTGGAACTAAAGAGCGCTAATCGGATTTCAGTAAACTATGATCAAGTAACCAGATTCTCAGAGTTGTTTAAGGAAGATACCGAATTAAATTTCTTCCAGTCTACCAGACGATATACATACTTCTTTAGAATTATACAAGTTGATTAGATTATTTAGTAACTGTAATCATAAGTAATCATAATAAATTTAAAAGTCGAATAGCACCCGCATTAGTTATATTGAAAATCATTACTAAATAACGGACCCGCATCTGTATTCACGTGTCCCATATTAGAAATTACTGTATAATAGAACTTTTATTATAAATTCTGTATCCTGTATTATAAACCGCAAATAAATATCTCCTTCGATTTTGAACCTTGAAATGTGAGGTGTAGAGTTCAGTTATATTGAACGTGCGGTTTGTTTTTGATTTCCAAAAATACGATATCAATGATAGTCTGACGTAAGCAGGGCATTTTAAAGTCAAAGTGACTCTTGTCAAGATGAAGAGCTAAATAAAACGGGAGTAGGCAGGCAACATGTATGTGATCGCAATGCAAATTACAATAGACAGACTTGATCAACATCTGTTAGTAAAATATCGATATCTGTAACTTTGTATAAATGGCGGTGACGCTGTTTAGATGATATTTCGGTAGTCGTGGTAAACTTTCATGGGTAGGTAGGTACTTATGTGAAATCTTATTTCATGTGGATATAAAAGAAAAGCAGTCGTTGAAGGTACTGTTATTGCTATAACATTTGAAATGTAAATTGCATTTATGTAACGTTTACAAATGTAGCAGTAAATCGCATTTCACCATTCACTGCGCATTTTATACTTATTGGTTCGAGTCTAGCTTACTTTCAACGAAATGGTGTTCTATGACGCAGGGAATAAGTATAAAAATATTGAGATTTCATGTTGAATTTATGAGTTAAATGTTCCATTTCCAGAAATCCTTGCTTCTACAGTCCAATTATTGTCATGTTTATGTACGTAGGTCATGTTTGGCACGGCCAATGGCGCTCTCTATTTAGAGTTTTGGGCGGGGGTACCTACAATTTGTGTAAATTACTGTCTAGCACGCGACGGTAATATAACAATCGATATTAGTTTAGGTATAAGCGTTAGGCAAGTATGTTTGGAAATACCACGACACGTTTTCAATGTTTACATTAACAAAATTAACATGCTTATATTCGATATTCAAAATATGTTTCTCTAGGCGACGTAAGGTTCAACCTTGCCTGCAGAACCTATGCACCAATTACTGGACGGTCATTATAGAAATATTCAAAGGCCCTCTTACCTAGACCTGCTAGATCCTGCCCTTGGTACATAAACGCTGCTATTTCGTTGCATTTTTTGTTCAAAACCATTTTTCCTTTGTTTCAGATTCCGCTGGCTTCGGCGGAAGGCCATTGCATTTGGTATGGTGTGTGTACAAATAAAACAGACGCTAAGCAGAGGTACTGCCCGTACGATGGGCCTGCCAAGAAAATTGAGGAAAGCGGTCGGGTAAGTCAACACATTAGTTAGTCCACTTTTACTATCCAGACAGAGATAGCATTAAGGAATTACTCGGGGTTAAGAATGGCAGTGCGACTTTCTGTCTCTATTTTAGATCATAGCAAATGGCAAAACTGAAATATGATTTAATCCAGAGTTAAGGTAAACTATAAGACCTAATAAAAAAACTAAAATAGTATAACGTGGTATCATCAATTACGGTAGTATGATTTAACTTCTATCTATATAATCTATGAATATAATTCATTCAGCCGATCTTGAAGTAGAAGACACATTACATTTCAGATTTTTTTAAATAAATATGTAAATGCATTTGTCACTTGCAAAATTGATACGTAGGCATGCATAATATTGGCTATCACAGAATCTTCATTATTGGGACTAAACGTGAAAGACAGTTCTTTCCGAGTTGTCACTCTTCGATCTCTACCATTATCAATATTATTCGGCATAATATCTCTCCACCTAGCTGGCGTAGAAAGTTTCAACATTCGAATTCCTAGAGCCGAGCATCACAACTATCCAATAGTGACTTCGAATTGGCGCCAATGAGGTCGTCTGAATACTTTTATACTGTCTCCTGTACCTCTACCGCTGGCACACACGTCTCTGCGGATCCACAAACAATCTCCGCTCGCTCGCGACCTTTCGGGGCTTAAAATTTTCAATCAGATCCGAACTTCCCTTTCTCTCAAGGGCATACGTACAGCCTGAACTGGGTCACCGGGTGAGGTTACTAAGTGCTAGCTATATTTAGCACCGGCGTGCAACAATGACGTCACAGTAGTCCTAGTTTCAACCGAACCGGAGCGCATAGAACTTGACCTGGCATTCGGATAGGTTTTTCAATGGTGGTTATTACTGCCCGGTCGTTTGCGAGGAATTTGCATTGATGAAAACAAAGACTTGTGCAAATCTCATATCTCTACAAGTTTTTGGTAATTTATTTATTAATTTTTATTTTTTTAAGTATGATCTGATAATATCTTTACACTGTATTGATATATTTCTGTCAATATTATGGAGGCGGCATAGTAACTATAGATGAATTCTTAACCACCATCAAATCATTCCTTAATTTCCTGGACAGCCGGATAGTTAAAAGGCTATTTATATAAGGATGCTTTTTATAAACTGGTGAAATTTAAAGGGCAACTATAAAAACATAAATAAATCATTTAAATTAAAAAGAAAAGCTTTTATACACTAGTTTTCGAGAAAAACGCCAAAAAGTAACTATTTTATTTCAACGTAAAATAGCGCCTGCGGTCCTCCTGCGCGCCGTGCACCGCGCCACATGAATGAAATGAGAGAAAAGAGAGAGAGAGGTTATGACGTTGGAATGTTTCAGACTAGACTCAGAATGCTTTAATTTTTTTTTGTTTGGAAAAATAAATATGAAAACTAGCTAGTTTTTAGTAAAAAAAAATATAGGGTCCGGTTTCTCTAAAATAATTAGTAGTTTTGTTATAGTTTCATCAGTTCATAAACAGCTATTTATATACTTAGACTCTGCTCTGGTGGCTTATGTGTGACTCTGATCCTACCGTAATTTATTAGCACCTCAGCTCAATTCAATGTTCACGATTTCAGACGTCATCGTTTCAGCGCGTTCGTTCCTATTTGTATTTAATGTTTTCATAACATCCACGGGGAGTCAACTGAATGTTATTCTGGCCAAATTCCCTTGAGAATGGCATAATAGTATATAATGCACCATCAGAATGATCTAGCATACTCATTTTTGTTTCGTATGATCATTTTATGTGTCCAAGATTACAACATTACAAGCAGTATTAATCAGTCAAATCATCTGTTCTGTTTTTTGATGTTCTCCCTTATCCATCCATTATGTACTTGTTATGTCATTCATATCAGACGTGTGTCCACTGTGTTTTAAATGCTCAGAACAATGTTGCATTGTTTAATTTTTCATTAAATAGATATAAGGTTTGTGATAACTTTAAAGAAATTAACCTTTAATCCCGTTGCCGTTTGGTTGATCCTGATTAATTATCAAGTAATTGTAGTTACAATGTAGCTATCGGCGGATATATTGACATAGCAACGGTTGTGGTGAGCTTTAAGATAACATTATGTGAAATAACAATAAAGCATTGATTTGCTTGCTACTGTACGCTTTTATGAGAGTCAAACCTAACAAGTGGCAATTTATTCGTTCATATTTTGATTGAATTGCTGGTTAGTTAGGTTAGTCATTTCCTTCCTTGACCCGCGCCATTTTAGTCAGATGTAGAAAGGAAAAACCTTCTGCTATTGAAGCATCTATACCTAACTACACCCTCACTCTGTAGTGCTGTTTTAAAGTTCGATATAATGATTTAATGATCGTCGAGTTTGATACGCAAACGACTTCTGGAAATCACTTTTTTTGCAACACGTTACCAAACTTTCCATCTGACGTCCAAACGATAACTCTTTGAACGCGTAAAAACGTTTCATATAACCATTAAAATCGATTTAATGTCTCGAGTCTCGTTCTAGTTCTAACAGGACTAATGAGTTGCATCACAAGTCATAGCGAGTCGTTGACTCTGTAAGTTCTTTGTTCGTCGAGAACCTTCCATGCTTTCTTGAGTGTTCTTCTCGGCTGTTGGCCGACTTACCTTGAGTCTAGGCCCGGTATTGTCTGTCTGTATCTGTCAACATTCTCTTCAAAACATAAAAATTATCGAACATAACTAACACGACGAGTTACCCAAATTCGTTTTTGGGATTAAGGAAAACATTTACCTCAATGAAGACGGTGAAGATGATTATTCAAATACAATTTGCATACAAATTGAATATAGTGAAAGTGTAGTCGTCTTCACGTCACTTCCTTGCAAAGGATTGAGCCAAGCTAATACTAAACCGAACAGTGACCTTGCCGTTTAGGCACTCCACACGTCGGTACCAAGCAGAAATAGAGATTACTCATGCATAAATCCAATTCAAATGCTACTTCCAACCAATGCTAATTTGTTTACGAAATATATCGGTTGAAAAAAGGATCGACATATGCGGTGAAGAACTTAAAATTTTAGAAATGTTAATTGTTCTTTTAATCACAAGTCACAACTAACTATTATCCTCTTTTCGTAGTCGGTTTTCCAACGCCGAGTGTGGTAACCTGACCTAACAAAGAATTGACATGATTATGGTATGTATACCCTGTGAATACCGCATATAAAACTATATTTTAGTCCTTCAATGTCTCCGAAGCTATCTGACAACGATATCACCGGAAAAGTAAAATTTTCCTTTTCCAATCTACTAAAATAAATAAATGTTAGGTTCTATAACTGATAACCAACCACAATGTTCGTATGATTTCATAACGATGTTGATTTTGGTTCATGATTCATGCATAGCCGATGACAAATAGTCGAAACCAAACGTGAATGTTATCGTTCAAAAGAGTCACAAAGGTGCAAAAACAGAATATGTATTTACTATATTATCTGTACTTTAATATTTATGACTTTGATAACGAAGTAACTCTAGTGTCTCAGGTGTTTGGTGACGTTATTTGTAAGAATTGATAAATATCTTATCTCATAATTTCAAATCCGATGTAATGCCTCAAAGTTATTGAGTGTAACTCCAACCAATCAGCAATCACTATGTTCTGCGAAATTTTCTAAACGCGGTTGGTAGGTCTCTCAGAATTCGCGTATCAAATTAAGTATTTGCAATAATACATGTACACATTTTATGAATTCGTATAAAAACCGTGAACAAGACAAGTTTTGTAAAACAAACACAACATAACACGCTTGCGTATTTCGTAAATGCCAAACCGTTCATGCTAATTGCGTCAAAGTAAATACGTTGATTTATTGTGTCTATTAATTAGCTGATCATTACGATGGATCTCATTTATTGTTTTATTCTGGTGTTCGAGTTCACCTTACAACGTTCGTTACCCCTTAACATCCACGAAGTCCTTGTCAGAGAGAAACATTTGTCCTTGCTCTTAGTTCATCAGGGAACACATTTGTACTCAGATTTGATAACAGACACCAAACGGACCGTACCTGAGGCCATATTTCAAATTAATCTGGTGTAATATTATTATGTTCTTGAACTTCCCCACAAAGATATTCTCGGCCGTGTGCCAAGTTTACAATAATACATACCGACGCACACCGAATCGGTTCTTAGTGTGGTCAGTTAGAGTCTAAATTCGTTCGTGGTTTATGTCCATATAAAGTTTATTGATAATTCTGGTTATTGTTTACAGCTGCGATGAAGTCAGCTTCCTGAATTGTTTAGATATTTGTTGTTTATATATGAAGCACTCCAGAAACGAGTGAAGTAACCGCAGCATGTGTCCTTTAAATTCTGAGTTCTACTTTTAGACTATATTTTTTGAAATTTGCATATCCTGTAAAGTAGTATTGATCCAATTGAGTGAAATTAGATGAATCATTAAAATCGACATTGGCTCAACTAATTACATTAGAGCCGCCTGGCTTCGTTCTTTCTTTATCGGATTACCCGATTCTGTTTGTTTGTCAAGATACAGCGTTTGTCAACATGTGTGTGTTTGTGGATTTACTCTTTCTGATAAGTTGTCTTGTCGCCATTATTCTCGATAATTATTTGGTAATGCGCAAATTCTAAATTAAATGGATTTGTTGTGACGTAAAATGTTACTTTTGTACCTCGAAATTATTACTCACGTTTACTTATCTTTTGAGCCATAAATAGCTCTTCGATACGCAGTGGAAAATTTCTAAAACGAAAGATCAAATCCTTTCGTTTTCTCATTTTCTGTAACGATATTGAATGACGGAGTAGGCTTGAGCTCAATGAAGTAGTGAGAGCTCGAAAGTGCGTAGTCATCTGTTGGTATAAAAATAACTTTCCTTACAGTAACGCTGGAATCGCAAAATTCAAATACTCCACACGTCATCGTTAGATCATATTTTAGTGTGAAATGTGAATATTTACTTTAACGCTATGTCGATGTTGTTCCCACACAGGAAATGTGCTGTATGATATTTGATGGATGATGGTGATCTGTTTCCGTTGGAGAGTTTTGCTAATTTCAACTGAACTCTAACAGTTTCTGAATCATTTTTCTTTCCGCGACCATCACTTACTTTCTGATTACTACATTCAAGATCCCGTTATCAGATCCTGATCTGATGACCATGATTTTTGAAATTTTAATTTGTTGCAAGCGCGATTGAGTAATCCTCACCATCCTTTTTTGAAGTCGACTAAAAATTTTGATAATTTCAGATAGAAACGAATATAGAGTTGTAGGGTAGTAGATAGTACATTCGACGACAATACCGATGGTTAATGAATGAATAAATAAGCCTGCGTACTCCGGAGCAGTCTCGAACGGTCCGCGCATGCGCGCTGACTCAAATTGATGGTATTCAATCTGTGTAATGAGTTTAATTGCGGCAAATCAATTCCTTTGTCACATAAATTCCTAGCTGTGTATCTTATGTACTTACTTGTGACAAAGACTCTTGATTTGATATGTAAATGTTTGTGTACTACATAATACTTTTCGTTTTAATGATTTACTATCTACACACAACTTTATCAGATTAACGAATTCGAACATTTGATACGTATCTTGATTATTTCCTGAATTATAATTATAAGCATTATAAATGTATCTCCTTCGCCTGAAAGTTGCAGTCGCTTCAATTTTATATTCCTTTTTGGAAAATAATTTATTTCAAGCTTCGATATTCCTTTCGTTGCGTTTATTTTCTTTTCCCTGTAACAAGGAAAGTAGAGACGAACATTTTCTATTCCAGATATACGATTTCAACTTCAACAGACACGTGTAGATCATCTACAGTATTCTACAGGTTTTCATAGTGTCTACATGCTACAATGTTGTTTTATTGGAATGTAAATGGGCTAGAGATCGAGGTGTGGGAGACATCTTGTGTTCAGTCAGTACCGCACCGCGTCGTTAATAAAATCGGCTAACCTTTCTGTGCGCCGGATTTTATGGCTTAGTAATTTCTACCCAAAGGAAGAAAGGACCTAAGACCATAAATAATTCAAATGTAGACGGCAGATGTCTGTCAATGTCTAGAACAGCTCTGACTTTAGCTAAAGCCTGCATTATAAAGCTTGAACAGGGGTTAGAACCTAGAAGTTTGGAAATAGGCAAACGAATTAATAACCAGTTCAACGTCAGTGTGTAAGTATACTATAGCTATAACTACAGTCGAAATCTGCTGAAAAATACTCTGAAAGATGTCTTTCGTCGTTTTTGGTTCCAGATGTGCTCTCGCTCGAACATTCGCTTTGGCATGAGCTGCCACAATTACTGATAAATGCCATCAAAGTTCTCGCAAGTTTTCTTCGTGAATACGAAATAATTAGAGTAGGGCTTCAGAGACAATCAAGCACATACGAATATAGTTGGATGCCGCGACCGCTTACGTCAAAGTTCTTACTCATTATTATCTGCCGCGGTTTAGCACAATGACGCGGATGGTCAATAATTAACGAAATGAGACATTCTGCAATAAGACATTCGCTATTCTTGGAAAATAATACACATAATGTGTTATTTTTAAACGATTAGGGGACCTAAATCATTGTCACTGAAACCTGCTGTTATGTTAAACTTTTTTTTGGGAGTGCTTTGTCACATTTTAGTACCAAAGTAAACAAGCAATAGATTTTTCTTGTGATGTTTATGCACACGTAGTTCTATGTTCTAGGTATTTATTTTTTATGGCTCAGTTCTTTCTGTTCTAAACAATGTTTTTTTTACACATCCATACAGGTAAACCATGTTGGGGATAGGTATTTTTCTTGCTAATAAGTCCGTGTTATTAAGACTTTACAGTATGTTTTGCATTTGTATGTATTTATTCTATGGCATTACTAATTACGAGTTTCTTCCATGTCTGAATAATGAGTTTAACTAATGCATACGTTTACTTTGTAATGGCACCTGCTAGATCTATTGTTCGAAACAATTTCAACGCATAATAAATAATGGATTTTGTTTCAGTGGAGTTATTTTTCGGAGCATAGTTCTATTACTTATATGTTGTTGTTATTGTAATACATATATTTCTCTTATAGTATACAGGCATGACAAAGCGAATGTATTTATTTGGCATCGGATCGTCCAAACATACATAATAGAAAGTGAAGTTTGTTTTTCTGGCTGTAGGAGTGCCATGTTTTGCAAGCCATTCACATTTTTTTTACCGATTTCATTACTTATCCTACAAAAAAATAGTCCTAAATCCTAATAGAATATTATTTTATTTGTTTTCATTGTTCATGGGTTTTAAGCAAAAGTGTGTTATCTAACTTCGGTCTGTATGTCTGTCTGTCTGTAGCATTCACTCGCAAAGCCAACGTTTGTTTGTGTATACTCAAGTTATGAAATTTGGCTAGTGTACATGTGACACAATACGAACGCAAAGGACAGCAAACAGGTTGTATTTATTCTCATCATCATCAAAGAGGCTAGGCTCTTGACGGTGGAATCTTTTCCATTAAAACTCAAAATTAGGAAAGATAGTGTGGTGGTTGCCCTCTTGGCTTCCACACTGCAGTTTATGAACCGGGGGTTTCAAGTATCTTAACACCCAGCCAAAATCCGTTCCTTATTCCTTTAAAGGCCTTTTTTTCAAACGTCAGATAAAACTTAACTGAATGATAAGGTAAAGTATAAAGCGACCGATTTTAAAATGACTTTTACATAATATATGACTGCCGGAAGGTAGGTGACGTTTTCAAATTAGACAAAGTATTATATTCGACGAATATTCCCTAAGTGACTATTAAAAAATACGGCCTAAAAGCCTTTATTTATCTAAAATAAAATACACTGCGTGGGCATTAGATTCTCTATTATTTGAACTCTTCCAAATTGCTATATTTAGCGGTTGTGGTTACCAAACTACGCTTCCCTCGGGATAAATTCAACTTTATTAGTCAAGTTTGATTAATGAACGAACTTTTGATATTGTATGTTCAGCTTTAATAATATGCTCGTAATTTTGCGTTTTATTAACCTTATTTACTTTGTATCAAACGATAATGTTTTCAAAACGCATAATAGAAAACTAAGTTAGATTGTATTAATTTGGTTATTATATCAACTTCGGGCGCGATATTCAAACGGCAGGAAAAATCAACAGTTTTACTGTGACCAACGTGAAAACCTATCGAAAGATCTATTGGTTACTACGCCGCTCACAAAATATTGTCCTTACCCACACACACACGATACCTTGCCCACTGAACGGATTGACAGCATTCTGTCTCACCGTTAAATGGAGCGAGAGCCAGAGAGAACGCATTTTGCCAGTGCTGACACGCTCTGTGCATGGCACGCGACGGTGTTAGTCGGTGATGGAACGGTCTTGCTAGTGGGCAAGTTGTCATAGTTTTCAATACAAAGAATATTTTTTTACCTCCCTCAGGCAAGCGTTCAAGTATTACGTAACGCAATTTTTCAAGATTTTTGACCCCCCCTCCTTCCCTTGTAACGCACCCTAACGTTTTCATGTACCCCCCTCCCTCCCCCTCTCTAAACGTTACGTAACACTCAAGTGACCATATTTACCCTAAAGTCGCAAAAAACTATGTTATAGTTTTAATCCTTGGTATACTTTTTAATTTAAATTAAAAATTATAACCAGACTATAAAATCGAGGGGTTCTCCGTAACACGTAAATGAAAAGGGTTGCCATTTTGGGAGTTTTTATTCCCTAATTAAAAAAAAATGTTACGTAACGTGTTGTAAGAAAGACCCCCTCCCGCCCCTGTAACGCATCGTAACGTTTTACGAGACCCCCCCTCCCCTCAAATTGCGTTACGTAATACTTGAATGCCCCCTGACACGTTCCTAGCACGGTCATGGTATGCTACGGTGTAGTGGGCAAAAGCCTTAATTCTTATTGATTCTTTTATCATACACAAACCACTTAGGCTATTGCTGCCAGTATACATAGTAATGATAGCTAATTACGTGATGTGTAATCAATTCCGTAACCAACGCAAGGTCGTCTCGCTCCTTTGGGAGGGCGCTCAATCGTTTCGCGTCGTTATGTAATGTCAAAGGCTGGATATACACGGACAGACAGGCCGACTAGGCTTTCCAATGTCCGAGACTGTTTATATTATAATGATACCTGTCTCTCTCTTTGCTGAAAATCGTCGGGACACACTTATTACATTTCTTTACAAGGTATCGCGTGTTTTGGTCTACGTTTATTGGGTTGCATGCCTACAGATCAATCGACCAGTGACAGCATAAAATTAACGTGTTATAATTTATGAATATCAATCAATAAACAGTATATCGTAAAAGCTGTAGGTTCATAAAAATTGAAGTTGTATACTTGTTTGTGTCGCTGTTATTTGTAACGAACTAACGAATGTATGTGAAATGAATTTGCAACTGTATCGATATTGAATAGTGTTTGTATCGCTACAACAAGTCATAGGTCGTAGTGTATAAATGTCCCAATACTTACATAACCTGTCAGAGTATCCCTGTTATGTCACGCTATTAAGGGCTGATCCGGGCCAGTTAAAATGTTTGTCTATGAAAGGGTTATCTAACAGCTCCCGGCTTTATTGTTCTTTGAAATAACATAATTAGTCGGGAAACAAACAGCCTGTTATGAAATGTGAGAGAAGTTATATTTAATAAACGGAACTTCACTGCTTGTTTGCCTTTCCATTCGAAATAATATCATCCACTTAAAATTGTCTGGTATTTTTGTGTCTACTTTTCTTCAAACTCATCCAACTTATTAATTGTTGTTGCTGATAGTGTAGAAATTAATTGATTATTTGTGGCATTAATGTATGTTGAACACCTGACTGAATGTTATTGGTAACATAACATATAAATAACCGATAGTCAAATGATATCAGAATCACCGGAGCTTCCCAGAAAGATATCACGATTTGACAAAGCAGATATTAGCAGAATAAGTTTTACTCATTGTGCTTATCACAGGCAAACGATAGTTTGAAGATTAAATATGATAATCAGGCAGACGTTTAAAAATAAAAAGCAGAAATAATACTAAACTATTTCATATCGTCATTCAATGAATGCGAAACCGATATCTAAAAATGGATTAATTTCATGTAAATGTCAACCTGTTGCTGAGCCAATATTATGCAATACTTAGCCGTCTCGAAGGTGTATTTTTGTTTCAAATCATTGTTTTTATTAAATGTGTATTAACAATATGATTAGATAATTATTTGAATTAATATTTCTTATTCGGAACGAGACACGAACGACCATGGCCATTTTAAAATACAGGAAACAAATGGTCTGTCTGCGTCGCTTACCTCGTTTGATTCGGATTAATGATTAGCCTTCAAACTATGTATTAACTTAAATACGCTATCATCATAAATAGGCTGCCTGCTTTAATCTGTCTATCTATTTGATTAAACTTTAAAAAAATAAGAGATTGCCTACATTTTGAGTTACATTTCTGCCTTGCTCTACCTAATTCAATTAAAAGCAGACCTCTTACATTCAGGTGATAATGACATGTACACGGAGAAAAAAGACACCACCATAAATTAAAAAATTGTTTTGTATTTGATGCAAATACTAAGTTTTAATATTACTTACAAAAGTTTTGCTTTTTTTACAAATATTAATGATTTTTAGGAAATCATTTGTATTTGTTTTTGTAATTCCTAAAAATCGGTTTTAGTCAATGCCAGATATTACAAATTTTCTTGGTTATCGCAAATCATAGTAAATATAGCTAAAGTCTTGTAATTACTGCAAACCTATTTAGTATGTTTTAAAAAGTTCATTCATATTTTCAAGAAATGGTTTTAGTAAAAGGCAAAATAACAAACTTTTGTAATAATTAATGGTTACATCTTAGTATTTACATATGAATTACTTGAAGTTACTAACGTATTTCTTATAATAATATTACTGTAATGTTTTGTTATTCCAAGTAAGCACATATTTGTATTTACATATGGTTTACTTGAAACGATTAGCGTATTTTTTATAATAATAAAAACTAATCTGTTTTGTAATTCCAAGTAACCTGTTTTGTCAATACAAGTGATGCTCACGGCACAGGCAATAATTGTATGCCATTACAAGTTTGCAAGCGCTCCAGGTGACACGGTGTGCTTGCTTTAAACATAGTTAACACCTATAACTAGTGTTGTAGGTAAATACAATTTTTTTGTGAATTTTAGTGCTGTGGTATTGGTAATTTATCTAGTTTAGTACCTTTTTATAAGTAAAGACCTAACGTACGTACGTACTGGATGTGCTAACAGAGGTGTCGAAAGATATTTAAGTCGTGAATTTATTTGTCATTTTGCACAAAAATTACTCACAAGGACAATGACGATAGAATCACCTCTTAAAGACATGCGATTTCTCAGTTAGAACATCCTGTATAGGTGTTTACTTATAATTAGGTAACTAAACTAGATAAATTACTAAAACTAGAGCACTAAAATTCACTAAAAATTAGTATTTACATATGACGTCACCATTTCCGATATTACAATAAAACTCTTAAAATTACAAAACACTTAGTAAGTGTCTATGACGTCACCATTTCCGATATTACAATAAAACTCTTAAAATTACAAAACACTTAGTAAGTGTCTATGACGTCATCATTTCCGATATTACAACCGAACTCTTAAAATTACAAAACATTTAGTATTTGTTTATGACGTCATCATTAAAGAGTAAATACTAAATACTAAACACTTGAAATTACAAAGACGTTACATGTAATCTTTACTAACAGCTTTTACAAAAATCCATTACCAATTATTACTGAACATTTGTTGTCCTCGGATTTAGAAATATTTTAGTAATGATTACTGTATTTTTGTCAGATTTTCTCTCCGTGTAGAGTCGAAATGGACGTCAACTAACTAAATAATGCTGTGTATTGTACTCCGACAGTCACATCACACGTAGAACACAACATGTAGTTAGGTTTCTTGTAATCGCTTCGCGGTCTGTTGGGATTTTTTCGGTTGACGTAATTGTTTTTAACAACAGCTGGTTTATACCGTTGATATAAACGTTAAATAGCTGTATAGAATATAGGGTTTTTATTTAAGACAATTTGACATCGTCATTCTTTCAGATACTTTAAGTTGATCATATTGCTGGTGATCTGCGGTCGTATTTAAAATGAAATTATTTCCATGAAGCTGATCAAAATTAAATAAGGAAGGAAGCGTGCTGACATCACGACTAGACTCAATTTGCATACTCTCAATGCGCAGACGCTCCTCTCCAAGTGACACATACGACGTTTTACAACCAAGTTTTATTTATTTACAATTTAAATTGTAAACGTAACCTGATAAGTGTTATCATTACTTCATCAGTATCCGCCAGGTGTGTAAGATTGTTCAAGTTTACAATAATGAGAAATAACATTTTATCCATGTTTCTTTGTAAAATCTAACTAGATTTCTGCTGTTACTCTTATAATAATCAGTTGTCAAAGAACAAATCTTGCTTTGTCTGTGGCTCCAAGATTGTATCATTTTAAAGGAATTAAGTTTTCCCCAGACACCTATACATCTAGCTTGATGATAGTGTTGTACTTATCTATACCTATAAAATGCTTTGTCCTGAACTACTGACTTATTGATTGACTGACTGACTGACTGACTGACTTTTTATGTTGTGAAATCGATAAGGGCTTGTGTGTCGGGATCTTGATTCAAACACTTATGACACTATTAACTGTTTATTGATTACTTTGCACTATTATTACAATGTTGCACAATGATTTAGACTATTTTAAAAATAAGAATTACAGAGCGCACTGTTTGCGACTGACTGACTGATGGATCAACGCACAGCCTAAACCGCTGATCGTAGAGACCTGAAACTGGGAGGGTGTGTTCTTTGTGTGACGAAGGGATCCGATAAGAAAGGATTTTCAGAAATTCCACTCCTAAGGGGGTCAAAAAGGGGTGCAAAGTTTGTATGGAACAACGTGATCCCTTGGTCCAATCTACTTCAAATTTTGCATACACATTCTTTTACAGAATTGACGGAAGATTTATTTTATATTTTATTGCAATTAATCTCCTAAGGGGGTGAAAAAGGGTGACAAAGTTATCCTGGGGGTGATTTTCTTCGAAGTTGATATCAAAACTCTTTAGTGCTAATGATAAAAATATTTTGTATTATCATTTTTGACAATCATTTGACATGTCTGAGACACAATGTTTTGACACATGTTTGTTATTGATGTTGCTCTTGAGAAAATGCTCGAGAAGAGATTTTATTCCTTAAAACAGTAAATAATATTTTTTGTGTTTAAACAGGGTAGGTATCAAGCGGTCTGTGTACAGTGTAGATTGCAGGTCGTCTGTTCATATTGTCGGTGGACATTCAACGCTGTTTCTGTGGTCGAAGGGTGTCCAATCTTTTTTTTTTGCAAACTTTTCGTGGGGGCCTATGTTTAGCAGTGGACGGCTTTTGGGTATTGATGATGATGATGGGGTAGATCCCTACATAGAATTAACCCTTTGAATTCACGATTTGAATTCAAGAAAGTAGAGTATTCGCTATGACTATAAACAAAGCTCAAGTTCAAACTCTTAAGGTAGCGGGAGAAGACTTGAAGGAATTTGCCTCTCCCAAAGCCTGTATGTGGCGTGATGCTGTGTAAGCGCACGGAGTATAGCCTGGGGCCCTATTTTTGAATCACTCGCTATAAGATGATTAAAGTCGAATTTTGGAATGAAAACCAGTTGTAATCTACACAAAAAGGATTTGAAAAATCATTGCTCAATTTTGTGAGTACTCACGTCTAGATTTTGAGTGATTTCCGTTGATTTTTTATGTGTTTTAGAACGAAAATCACACGCCCTATCCAAGCGAGTGATTCAAAAATAGGAGCCCTGGGGCCCTATTTTTGAATCATTCGCTTCAAGATGGCGAGTGATTTTCGTTCGACGTAGTGTCAAAAGACATAGAAAAAAAATCGTTTTCGAACAAAAATCACTCGCCATACCCAAGCGAGTGATTCAAAAATATTAGCACCCGAAAGAAATGTACGATTGACGATAGGCGTAGTAAGTATTTCCATTTCGTTGTAAAATAAAACGATATTATCCCCGTGTAAGTTTGACCAGATTAAAGACCGGGCTACGTGTTGTATGTACATAAAATATAACATTACGCATATATTTAAAAACTGGATGTTTTTGTTTGTTTGTTTGAACGCGTTAATCACAGGAACTATTGGTCCGGTTATATTTTTTTTTACATACATTGTTAGATAGCTAATTTATCGGGGAAGGCTGTAGAAATAGTTAAATGCGTATCGGCTTATAAATATTTTCACTACGATCTATGGGAACGGAGTAAAACTATTGCGCGCGTACGAAGTCGCTGGCGGGCCGCTAGTAGAGTATAAAGTACGTATGGGACACTTAAATAAGTTATGAAGTTTTTTTTTGTGTGGCAACGGGAAAATAACACCATGGCTTGCTCTTCAACATAATTTCTCTCTGCTTATTAAACGGTTAACTAATGAGAGCAATCAGTGTCTATTGTATCATCCATGACAACAAGATCATCACAATGACATTGCTAACACACGAGCTAGTTCAATGCCACGCGAAAATTACCCTAAAACCATACACATATCTAAATTGAAATGAACATTATCGATCCTTATCTGTTTGAATAATGCTTTGTCAAAATGCTGATCGATGTTATTGGTGTAGAAAAATATCATTTTAATGACTAATGTCAGCTCTACGAAATTAGTAATTTTATCCAATTTCTGTATTGAAAAAAATATAAATTTTGATATGACTCGTGTTATTTGTTTTGCGTAGGCATTGTCATGTTGTTTCGCAGAATTCACCAATGAGTCAATCAATATTTATCTACATTTGTGTGGAGTATTTCCTAAACAGCAGACATAACACAGGCTTCACAATTAAGCTGGTAATAGGGAAAATTTCGAAATTAATAAATGTTAAAAGGTTATAAGTACGTGTTAGTACGGTGCCATCCACGAAGGCGCGCGCCGCCTTTCGTCCTAATCGTTTATAAAACATTTGTGCAAGATTTTTTCACTATCTGATGATATTATAATGAATATAACTGTTAAATATTTATTTTTTCATATATTTATACATGCCACACACCCCGTACCCCAAGATTTCCTCAATCAAAAATGAACGACGCGCGCCTTCGTGGATGGCACTGTCTATACCAACAGACAAGCTCACGTGTTCCTTAATCGAGTTATTGTATTCATAACGTGACGAGATGCTTTGAAGTACTTGACGTTTCTTGGCTCGATAAGGTCACGTGAACCTCACAGCATAGGCCCTACTCCGTACTCCGTCTCGATGTACGGACGACAGCACGTCAAGCTAACTGCTGTTTACTCTTAGTGTAATAGGTTCGATTTTGCAACGAAAATGTATCGTCCCATACTATGTTGGCGACTGTACTCCTACTCCTTTCCCAAATGTCATCCCACAGCTAGACAAAGGTCTTCCCCCAAATTCCTCCACCAATCTCTACCGACCAAAATGACCTTACCAAATCTCTCGCAAAATGAACCACTGCCAGTATTCACAGCATTAGTGGCTACGCTGTTTTATTGTAGAACTTACCTAATTGAGGTTTGTGTAACAATAATTTTGGCTAAATATGCCACCGGGAAATTAGCAACGATCGTCTGTATATGCCAGTCAACAGATTAGGAATTGATCAATATTCCCCGTATATGAATTGACTTTATAGTCACGTTTTCGGTTTATGACCCAATTTGTTAGTGAAATAGAGGGCCGAGATTAATAGTAAGTAGGTATTAAGGGTCTTTCTAGAATTCTAGATTGATATATTTTGAGTCCGTCCAGTCCACGAGCGCATAATTTGCTGCAAATACACCTCGTTCTGTACTTGTTAAACAGGCAATTGACATTGTTTTGGGTCAAAATAATGTATGGTGCACCTTTAAAGAGTTTTTACACTAAAAATGTGCTCCCTGGGTACATTTTCGCGCCTTGTGTGATTTTTCTGTCCTTCTGACCAGCTGATAGCATTGCACTTAAAATCCGACCTTTTGCGTGCAGCAAGGTCATCTCAATCTAGTTCTACCCATTTCTTATTATGAAAATACTGTATCTTTAGAGTATTTCTGGTTTTTGGATGATTTGAAGACCTGTTGAAGGCTTACCAGAGATAAAAATAGAAATGTTTCTTTACTGCACCGTAAGAAACGGTCCCGTGTTGTCATGAAAGAAAACATCTCAACCAATTGTTGACTTCTTCCACGATTATTTAATTTTATCTCGTTCTCACCTTGACACAATATAAACCAGTTTTTTTCCTACTTAGCAAAATTGCAATAATCTCATCTCAATGGAAACGGGAAGTTGAATGGAATTTGTAAACGGTCTTTTGAGGTAACGTTTTAGTTTTAAAATAATGATTTGGTTAATCTTCCTCGTGTATAAAACTGTGGAATACTGCATGACGTTTTGTATGTGGCATACCTTTAAAATATAAAATAAAATTGTTTAACACTCGAAAATTCCTACTTATTTATAGAAATAAGTAGGAATTTGCGAGTGTTAAACAACTTGAGGAAATTTACATAAACATGTTTTGGTTTATTTTGTGGAATTTTCTGAGATTTTGTAATATTCTGTGAAAACCTCAGTAGATTTTAATAGCGTTTACAGAGGTTAATGCTTATTGTCCGGGGCAGCCTGATAAACTCCTGACAGCGAATGAACGATCTTTGTTTACGATAAGATTTGTTACACACAGCACTTTGATCCCCCGGACACTGAGATAAGAAGTCAGGAGATGTCTGTATACCAATGACTCATCACTATTGTTATTCACTGCTATTAACGGCATCTCATTCTCGTTTTTGCAACTGTTTTCTTTTTTGACGTCACAAACAATAACATGTATCTTTGCCCCTGAATCAGAACAAAAACTTTGTTTTTGCTGACATGGAGGCGAATGAATGAAAAATTATAAATACATCTCTTTCGTTTATGTTTGTAAAAAAATCTGTCACAAGGCCAAAATATCATCAACACACATTGAAACTAAATATAACTGGTTATATCCGAGGTGTTCCTGTAATTCCTTCAATGTATATCCCTCAACTAGAGATGCGCCGAGTAGCACTTTTGCCGAGTACCGAGTACCGAGTATTACTCGGTTTATTTTTTTTCCAACCGAGTACTCGGCCGAGTAACTCGGTTCAATCAAACTCCTGTTTCGGGTGTGTAAACAAGTACAAACCAGGTTCGCGCAGAATAAGCTTTCATCAAGCCACTAGAGCGCAATGATCCTAAAAGCCCCATTACTTTTTTTTGTATTACAAAATCCACAGCATGATGATAACATAAAATATAGACATGGAAGACTTACAGCCAATGACGAATTTACATTTTATTTACTAAATTTAAATAAGGTCGCTATTTCAGAGAGAATTTGCTAGCATAAGACAAGTGTCCGTTCGAGTAGTGGGCAGGGCCCCTAACAAGGTATTTGGAACTAACACGCTTAAAAAGAGTGTTTCTATGAGCACCTGCAAGCACCATTCACAGCTGATTATTTTCGGAGGCTGGTAAAGTCTACGAAGAAAAATGGAATTGTTTGTTACTAGAACGTGCAGAGAGCTTTTCATCACCACAACACAATCTAACTTTATAAAATTTCACATATTATTATTTTTATTAACGTTTTCCTCATTTTGTCTCTACTCATTTATTATCATAATTGAGGTTGTGATAGATTTGCCCAGTCGTTTATATAATTTCTACCTAAATATATTGCTTTACTTAAACCGAGTATACTCGGCATTGAAACCGAGTTACTCGGCCGAGTACGAGTATCAAAAAACCTGCCGAGTACGCCGAGTACCGAGTATTAACCGAGTACTCGGCCCATCTCTACTCAACCAAAGGGACAAAGTTCAGGGTACATACGTACACGCAAGTACATTTAGTAACAATTGCATATTTGGAAATTATGTGATTGAGTAAAATAGTCGATGTCTATCATCAAATGTGCAATGTATATAAAACGAGGACAGGATATGCCTACGAGGAACTTATATTCTGTTAAGTAGTTGGATTAGCGTCTCCAAGAAAAGATGACTCTTCTATTACAATTCAACATCCATTGCAACTAACGTCTACTCTAGTTCAGTAAATTATGACGTCATGCATAGCTATGCATCGCATTGAAACCGATCAGCCTTTCAATTTCCTGCTACTTGTTTGTGGATGCGGTGCCTTCAAAGATGATGTCATCACTACATTCTTAACCTAGGTAGAAATGAGACCGACTGTCTTTTAAGCAGACACCTCTCTGTTCCTCTGATTTCTGACCAACCCTCTTCTAAAAACCCCTTGTTTTGTTCCAGGCGATACTCGAGAAGTACTGCCCAGACCTTGCCGCCGGTGGGGTAACATGCTGCAACACGGAAATGCTTCAGATAGTCCAGGTGAACATCGCTCGAGCGGAGATGATGACACGCTGCCCGTCTTGCATGGAGAACTTCCTCAAACACATCTGTGGGATGACGTGTTCACCTGAGCAGAGCAACTTTTTGAAGCCGGTGAAGATTGAGAATTATACTGGTGAGTTTATGCTTAAGTTTTCATTGATTATTTTTTGAGTAAGTGACTCAAAATGTTACTATATGTGTATTCTATTTAGGCAAGAAATTGATTAAATGTTTCGTTTCGTGGGTAAATAGAGACTTTAATATTGATCCTTTCTACTTCTGTTTACTTCCATATCAAAATATTATTTGTAGTACTGAAACACTCTCCGTAACTAATTGTCTATGTTTTTTCAGCATCTGCAACGGAAACTCGACAAGTAATATCCGAGATTGATTACCATCTTGGTGCGACGTACATGAACACAACCTTCACGTCTTGTTCACAAGTAAGAATAATAGATTATTTTATCAAATACTTAACTGTTCTGTCAGAATCTTGGATGCGAAGGTTTGCAAATCCAAGAAAAAGGCTTAATCAAAACCTCCCTATGACCTTATGTCGGTCATACATTTGAATCGCAATGCTGTTTTGTCATATAGCCTCATATAGGTAAATAGTGCAAAAGACAAGCAAATGCAGGCAAGTGTTTGTATAGTTTGACCAATAGTGCAACTAAACCGCTGATTACATAGCTGTTCCTTATAGGTAGACCTCGAAATTGATACTTCGCCTGCGGTACAAAGGGGTGCGGGGGGAAAGTGGTAAACGCATGTACCACACTCAATACCAATTTTTGTCTTTAAGTCCAAATGCCATCGTCGAATCAAGTGGTGATGGATGGACCTCATTCGCCTTATTATGTCATTATTTTTAAATTAGTCGGTTTATACATATTTTAGAACGGTTCTATGCCTGGTACTTAGGTTTGTGTTGACAACTGATAACTAATCTATCTTTGTTTTCAGGTCCAGATGCCGTCTTCAAACCAGGTGGTGATGGACCTGATGTGCGGCGACTACGGGTCAGCGTACTGCACGCCGCAGCGCTGGTTCGACTTCATGGGCGACGTGAACGTGCCGTTCGTGCCCTTCCAGATCAACTACAAGAGCGGGGACGATGTGGTCGACGACTTCACGCCGTACAACCCCAAGACCAGGCCTTGCAATGAGGGGAGCAACGTAAGTAGATTGCCTGTTTCTGTTAGTCAAATAGGGTTCGCTAAGGTTCGTCTGCATAAAGTCGCTTGATTGGGCCATTGTACGTGTGTCCTTCTATTTCAATCACCCCAGGGTCTCGCACAAGGCCATAGCAACCTGCCCAGGTTTTTGCAATCCTCCGGCAATGAATGATTTTAAGTTACGCTAGAATTTCTTGGGTTTAACTCTTTCTGCAGCGTAAGATGTTTTCTAACGTGGTGATAGATCTGTGAATCCAAGAACGCAAATCACACTTCACTGCTCCTGATTTCTTGATCTGTGAAGTGGGTGGAAGGTGGCTGGAAAACACGGTAAGCTGTTGGTCCAGTGCCAGATGTGTCATGTCACCATGAGGTTGTATGGCAAATATGAGGTTCAGGTTCCAATACTATGTGATCCAACGATGGCAAGCACACTAAGCTGTTGGTTTCGCGCCTGATATCTCGCCAAGAATAAGTTCGCCTCGTTTAAGAATGAAAGTGCTGAGAGTGAAAATACAGAAAATGCACTTGAGTGCGCACTCATTCTCACAAATAATATCTCTCGTGCAAATGGCTTACCTCAATAAGATTGGCGGTTGTGATCGGACTTTAACGTTGCACTGCTAAAAGCCAATGTTTGTTGAGCAGTATAAAGGTTTTATACCTTTCCGACGAGATGGTGATGATGATGTTGACGACCACAATGATTTCCCAGGGCCAGCCCGGGTGCTCCTGCCTCGACTGCGCCGCTTCGTGCCCCGCGCCGCCTGCGCCCGCGCCGCCCCCGCGACCGTTCAGCATCCACGGCGCTGACGGCTACGCGGTTGTCATGGCGATCGTGTTTGTGATATTCACCACGCTGTTCCTCAGCGGAGTGTACTGCTGCAACCAGCCGGAGAATGCTATTGGTGAGTGTGTTTGGCAACTGTAGGGGAGGAGAAAAAGATAGTACCACCAGACTAAGTACAGTTAGTAAAATATAAACCGACCAATTAGAAGTTAATACCACAATGATGACATGCAATTCGGAATTAGTACTTCTCTTATTTGTCGAGTTATTTGAGTCTTGTTTTAAGCCTGGTACTAACTTTTTTAATAAGGGGGACAAGTTTAGTTAGTGAAGCTGACCATAGACCAGAATTCTTAGCTGACCAGTTATACTATTATGCGAATCTTTTATATTTTGCGAAATTATATAAATAAACTATATTTAAACAAACAAATAATATAATAGCTACAATTATTTTAATGCCAGATAACATTGTATATACTATGTTTATCACATAATGATTTCACCTTTTGACATTGTGTGGTAAAATCAAATTATCCTTTCTCTTATCCAATAACTGAACATGTGGTACAAAACGGTGATGGATCGAATTCTCCCTTTTATACTAACAAATTATGCTAAGTTTTAGCACATTACACTAAAAGCAAGAGATTTAGCGCGAAAAGAAGCAACTTCAGCAATTTACAGCATTAGAATCTATACTTTTACTCAAAAAGCCTATTTTAATTTTCAAGTTGTTTCTTTTTGTTTCAAACTAAACACGCACAATGATTGCATGCAGGTTTATGCACTTCACAGTAATTTTGTTTTCGGTTTTTAAGTGGTAATAAATTTTAAAGTAACTTCCACTATGATTTACGAAATATAATGCACATGCTATGAAAACGACAAATTAAACGATGTAAATCTCAGTAGGTACTTATATTATTATGACATTTACATAAATATTTATATTTTATATAGTCACTCATATAAGTTAGGCTTTTGTATTAATTTATATTTCGATCTTTCAGGATAAATACATAAGAATTATTTATTAAAACATTATTGCACTGTAAATTGTACAATTGGTATTAAGTAAAAGGATAAATATAAATAAATAGTTATAAATAAACATAGGCCTGCATGTTAGTTTGTGTGTTATATTGTTAACGAGGTGTTGGTAATGAGGAATTTCCATTTACCTTGCTGTTTATCTTTAGTTTTTGAAAATAGGTAACACCAGACAAGGAAATTAATTAATTTAAGCACCAATAAAGGGAAATTCCTGAAGAAAGCATGTATAATTAAATATAAGAAATTGCTCAATTAGGTACTAAAATTGTGGCAAATAATTTGTTAGACCAATTCTGTTCGCATTGTTCACTAAGCTTAAACTCTCCACACTTTATCTTACTGGCAAACAAGATAATAACTCAGAATACACATTACAGATTGTAAAACACGTGAAGTTTTTTATGAAGCAATCCCTTGATTTAATTCGAACGACTTCATATTCATTTGTCCTACCTTTTCTGTTACTCTTTCCAAAATCAACTTTCACCAATGGGTGAAAGTTGATTTTGGAAAGAGTAACGTAGGACAATGGTCCTACGTTATATCACGAGAAAAAAATGTTACTTTGCACAATTTGTAAATATCAAACAAAACAAAACACGTGCCTTTGATAACCTTATCTACACCTTTATGACATTATTCATACTGCACTTTAAATACTTGTGATATGTCGCTCTTTACTATATTTAAGGCCGGGTTGCGCATGTCAGGATTAGTCGAATACTCGATTAAATCATCTTTCTGCTTATGTCTATAGAGGCAGAACGATAATTTAATCCAGAACTAAGCTAATCCTGACTTTCGCAAGCGAACCTATTAACTTCAATACCTTTCACCGTAAAAATAATTAAGAGAAATATTCTCACGCACACATCACAGCCACCTATCTATTTTCTGTTGGCGAATTTCGATCCCATCGTTTATCTTTTGTCTTAGTACCATACAAGATTATTTTTTTACGTTCTCATCTCTCTCATTTAAACTTTTAAAGCCTTGTTCATACTATCATTACTTACTTAGTATACATACAGCAGGGCAGGGTTGAAAACGAAAGTAGAACGCGAAATTAAGACCTCGCCTGCGGGGCACAGGGGTGCTGGGGGAGACGAAAGCGCGGTTTGTTGATTCCGCGCCGCCCGCACCCCGCGCGCGACCCGCTATCACCTCCCCCCGCGCCCCGCCGCCCCGTAGGCGAAGTCTGAATGAAGCGGTTTATCGAGTTGAATTATTGTATAATTTTGATCCATAACCCCAGTACAATAAGGTTTATAACAAATATTTGCCACAACTAACTGCCGGTGTTGGACAGACGGTTGGGCGCGCGAAGCGGAGGCGAGACGCGGCGGGCCTGAAACGAGTCCGCTGCACAGCCACAGATCTAGTACGTATACACACGCTTGTGACACGGGTGCGTGTGCGCAACTTACGAGTAGAAGGCGGTACTGAGGTTTAAAGGCGGTTGAGCTGGTAGCAAGAATGATGTGTGTCCGCTATGACGATTGTTTGAAGATGAAATTGGAGTCTGAATTCCTCCACAGACTGAAATAGATTGTTCTTTATAGTTAATATTTAATTTGATTTACTGGTGATGATGATTTTAAAATTTGTAAAAGATTGTTTACAATATTTGCCAAGCAAAGAAAAACGGACTTCTGACTTTAAATATATTTACTTAGGATTTAAAATCCTGACTTCGTTTTAGTCTTTTGCAAATATTCTAATAATACATTTTTGTATATGTTTCACGATTTTTTTTCCTTATTTCTAAATAATCTGAAAAACATCATCAGTTATTTTGCTTTATCGGCTTAAAATTGCTTATAAGGAAAGACTATAAATGCATTGTTTACTTGTATGCAAATAAAGCCTATCAATTCATTGTTTCCCCAAGAATGTTATCGCAACATGCTTCAACTTTAAACCCATAAACTCGTTCAACCGCCCCGCAATGTCTCGGTACAGTTGCGCACATGTGCTGCCGTGCGATTGTAGTTTGTGTCGTGTGTTGCTAGATGTAGATGCACCGGTGTGGTTTGTGACGTCACTATGCACGCTTTATGCACTTTGATGATGGTCATGTCATGGGTTCGTCGCTAGAATAAGCTATCCTTCAATACCTGAAAAGAGGTTGTCATGGGGGATGGGTAATACAAATACCATGCTATAGTAATATGTAGTTTTCTAAGCTTTTGCAAACAAAAGATGGTGAAATGATTATTTATTATGTCATTGTTCTTGGTACCATTGAATCATAAACGATTTATCTGCATATTTTTCGCTATCATTTTGATAAATTCATTATCGATGCTATGAAGCCTTTTGTGTATTCACAAAATAGATAACATAAAACAATAACATCTCTGAAACGTGATATAAGTTAAGTGCTCTGTTATCGACCAATAAACCCTTAAATTGCTTGAACTACTACATATGAATAAACCGAACATGACAAGGCGATCTGTGTAACATTTATTTTGCATCAAATAAAAAATATTTTGAATTATTAGTTCACTTACCGCATGTGTTTTTATTATATGTTTGTATTTGTGACGTTATGGTTTGCATCAAAAAATCCTTTATCGAAATCAAACAAGGCTTTTGCCACAGACGTAGTTACGTATGGTTTTTAACTTGAAATAGAGTTTTACCAATAATACATACTATTTAACTCATTTTCTAACTAATAGTAGTTTTATATTGTGAAATTTATTCGGAATGAACAATTTGACACTTGATTTCCTTTTGTTCTTTGTAAGCATAATATGTAATTTAGTTTATTACTTACTTATAACACAGTTATATTTTAGTGTATGATAAAATCTTAATAAATAAATAAAAATATTTATCTGTTTGTCTACAAACGTTTTTCCAATAAAGTCATTATGACATATCACCGACCAATATACCTACATATTGCTGATCCATGTGTTGTATGTGTATGTTTCTAATAGCTAAATTGATTCCGTATTTTTTTGTATTTGTGACGGTTATTTCTTTACTTGTTATTTGTTCTTGTATTATTCCACTAATGTAATGTAGTTTTGTATCAAAACTAAACATGAACAGGTAAGAGATAAATCCCAAAACTAATCAATGTACGATTTAAAACCTTATTGTTTGACAACAGGTGTGGCATCAGACACAAATCAAGAAATGGCGACCAACCCCCGCCCCGCTGGTTGGCACATCGATGGCGAAGGAACTGAACGTGCTACGTTCTTTGAGAAACTTGGAGCTGATACAGAGTCCATGCTTGAAGACTTTTTCCAATGGTGGGGGCATCTGATGGCATCTAAACCCT
This sequence comes from Pyrausta aurata, assembly GCA_963584085.1. Taxonomy (NCBI): domain Eukaryota; kingdom Metazoa; phylum Arthropoda; class Insecta; order Lepidoptera; family Crambidae; genus Pyrausta; species Pyrausta aurata. The sequence goes on along the minus strand of OY757269.1, from coordinate 2,664,411 downwards.
GGACTGTGCTGTTCGTTGGTGAGTTCTTCTATCATTTAAAATAATTTAAAAACTGCCTCAATATTCTTATACACATGAAACTGCTCGCCAGTTCTGTCAGCTTGAAAATTAGGCCATCAGTAAAACTTGTAAAAAAATACGAAATAATGTTTCTTCTTGAACCATCAAGAGCTGATGATTTCTTCAATGGTAGATCTCAGAATCTTGGTTCCATTTAGGAAGATAAGAAAGATTGGCCTGTAAAATATTAAATGACATTACATTGTGCTTATGACATTAAAGCTAGAGTACTATCAAGGGTACAGCCGGTAAGGTGGCTGAGCTTAAAAGCCAACATCGCTTGCACTTAGCGTCGTCTTTGATCTTTCTTTGATGTAACGCCTGTTTTTGATACGTGAACGTCGTTTTATCCAAATACCTTTAAGGACAGAAAATAAATACATATTAACCTTTTTCTTTACGCGGAGGGGGACGGCAATATGTGATGTGGGACTACTTTGACGAATGACAGACCACTCGTCAAGTATACCCACTAAAACCTCCGCGAGTTCCCGCAAGCCACTATAAGCAGGACCGTCCGTCCTCCGTCGTCCAATATATCTATACAGGGTGTGACCTGTAATAGGAGCAAAAAATTAAAATGTAGGCCCTTTAAGTGACGAGTAATCCATATTATATGGTTTTAATTTATTAAATTGAAAAATAAATTTATTTTTATTTATTGCTAACAATATAAATCGAACCAGCAATGTATTGCAAACAAATGATCCAGTCATAGAACTTGAAATTGTCACTAACTACAACAAGTTAGCGATTTTGATATACATTGACTAGAGATTATAACTTTGGATTACTATATCTTTTAGTCAAAGCATTTAGGAGCACTATGACCAGGTCAAGGTAACTACGAATACTTTGTAGAATCATTGATTAATTTTTTTGCTCCTGTTACAGGCCACACGCTGTATGTATTAACCTACCCATGTATTCTTCCACAGGTTTCTGCGTGATCGTAGCCCTCGGCCACGGCATGAAGTACATGCAGCTGACCACCAACCCGGTGGAGCTGTGGGCGTCTCCTCACTCGCGCTCGCGCATCGAACGCGAGTACTTCGACTCGCACTTCGAGCCCTTCTACCGCACCGAGATGATCATCATCAGCTCCAAGGGACTGAACAAGATCGAGTATGAGACGCCGTCGGGCGTGCTGGAGTTTGGGCCGGTGTTTAACGCAACGTTCTTGCTGGAGGTGCTGGAGTTGCAGAACAATATTATGGGTGAGTTGTACTATTCGTTGTTATGGTCACTGGCACGGACCCGGGTTAGATATCTCTGGGTTAATGCGTGAGTTATACTGTTCTTTATAAATAACTCTGGGTGAAATTGTTCTGGTATCGGTTTCAGTGCTGATTAGGAAGTGTTAATTCTGGATTGTACAAGCCTGGTGGTGTGGTTAGCGCTCCTGACTACACAGCCAGCTGTCAAGGGTTCGAATCCCGTAAAGTGCAAATATTTGTGTGATGAGATGTCTAGTATTTGTAACACAAGAGAAAAAAAAACTTATTTCAAGACAAGGGTTGTCGTTTCTGGCGCATATTTATATTTATTTATTTACTTGACTATCGGATACTTTACTACCGAGCTTTTTAATTATAATATTATAAAGGCCGATTATTCAATGGGCAGATAAAACATAACAGACTGATAACTGAATAATCTTCTTCTTTTATTTACTGGGATCCGAACTTAATGTTTCCCACACTCTGGGTGCGACATTTGGTAAAGCAAAAAAAAAAATACAGTTGCGTATGATGGCTGCTGACAATTAGGTGACGTTACCAAATTAGCCACATTGTATTTGGTTCGACGAATTTTTCCTATCTGACTATTGAAAAATCAGCCCTAAAACTCATAACCACATATTTTTCCCAGCCCTCCGCGGCAGTACAGGGCTCGAGGAGATCTGCTTTGCGCCGCTCACGTCCCCGTTCAGCGGGCCCGTGACGCCGGACAAGTGCACCGTGCAGTCCGTGTGGGGCTGGTGGGGGAACGACGCCGACGAGCTGGAGATGGACATCGAAGATAACAAGTACTTGGACAAGGTCATCGCTTGTTCTAAGTGAGTATTGATTGTGTTTTGTTCTGAAGATTACGCGAATACTACTCATTGTTTGATGTATTTGACCACGGATGCTGCAAAGCACTCGAAACATCAGGTGTTTAATTAATGAGAAATGTTCGCGAAATCAATCCGTAAAGTGTTTTAATAAAAAATATGTCAGCAGTAATCGCTTACTCTATATTTCGATAGTACTTACGATAGTGGTTACAGTAATCAAACAATCAGTTTTTGTTTAAAATCAAAGAAATAGTTGCCCAAGGTGCAAGTTTGATTTATCTAATTAAACCGTCTGCCGAATTCCTGTTTTGGATGTTCAATTCTCTGACCAAGACGTGATTAAATAACACTAAGAGCGCTATAATTAAAAATTGTACGTTACTTTAGAACTGATTATGATTTGTAATATTGAGCCGATTCAGGTAGCAAAAGCTTTGACAAAAGTAGGTAGTATATTCAGAGCAGGATTTTATCGTTGATTTTTATTTTAATATTTCAACTACCTGTCAGCTGAATCCATTCGGCTGCGTGAACAAAAGATTGTTGATAAATAATGACGTGAGGGATTATAGCATATTTGTCTCTTTTCCGCAGAAACCCGTACATGTGCCTAGCCCCGTACGGAGGGCCGGTGCTGCCGGCCGTAGCGCTGGGCGGGTTCCTGGCGCCGGGCGAGCCGCTCAGCAAGAAGTCGCGCTTCCACGAGGCCCAGTCGCTCATCATCACTATACTGGTCAACAACAAGCACGACAAGACTAAGGTAACTTGTACATATGGCGGCCGGGGTTGCCAGCGTAGCCCTGGGCGGGTTCCTGGCGCCGGGCGAGCCGCTCAGCAAGAAGTCGCGCTTCCACGAGGCCCAGTCGCTCATCATCACTATACTGGTCAACAACAAGCACGACAAGACTAAGGTAACTTGTACATATGGCGGCCGGGGTTGCCAGCGTAGCCCTGGGCGGGTTCCTGGCGCCGGGCATATGTAGTTGAACTCATCACCGCAGTGTTTCTTATTCCATTTACATAATACTTCGTTCTTATATACGTAGAACGTCATTTCGTATGAAGTATCCCAGTATGCCAGATAACACTAGGCATGGTAAAATCTGTCTCAATTTGAACATAACCTCTAACTTCAACATAATATTGTGGCAACACTTTTGGAAATCTATAATTAGCCGTACCTACAAGTTATTATGAAACACAATGTATTGTATATTTTTTCGCCGCTGATTTCCTAAATAAATGGAAAATAAAAAAATGAGTTTTTATATTGTGAGCGAGTAGAAAATCGAGAAGCATGGAACGGCACTAGACTAGCGCGATCAAAATCAAAATCAAAATTCTTTATTTGCCATTAAATTTAAGATCAATGCGTATGAAGGTTCACACTGCCTCCATAATATAACTGTATTTGTGGACATACCTACTGTTTCAATTATGACTTGATGAATAATGAAAGTGTAAATTAATGACATCAAAAATCAATTTTTATTATATGTAATTTAATTTTTTTATTTCAATTTAAATTTTTTTAAATCAATTTTAATTCTATATTTTTATGTCAATGTAATTAATTTTATTTTATTTATTTTGTGTAATTTGCATGCTATAAATGAAATAGCTAAATAGGCTTAAGGAACACAACTTTTAACATCTGCTTTTGTATATACCCTATTTTAGGCATGAGTTAGTTATATCAAAACGTAACTGAAAACCGATATGGGTTCCATATCGATATCATATCGATACCCTTAACTACGTAACAGTTATTATAAAAACTATGAAACCGATGCAAACGCAAAACTTATACTCGGATACAAGTTATGAAAAACCATAACGGTACGACAAAACCGAAACTACGCAAAACTATCCATATCCAACACTTCACTCTTCTCGTTATATTCGCGCCGTCCCTTTTACACACGCATGCTTGAATAAGAGTAAAAGAGACGAAGCGAATATGATATCGGCTCAGGATATCGGTATCGCTGGTCGGTCGGTGTTTTTCAAATTCCTTATTACAACTCAATAAGGTTTAATTTATTAATAGGTAGATGCGGCCATATTACGACGTTTTAGTTTGGCGGAATTTAGATCACGAGAAGTGTTTTTGCAAAAATGATTTAAATAACATTGCAGTTATTAAATTCATTATTGTGTTGAGTTTAAATTTAAGTTGAGTTTTCTCTGTAACTTTTAATGTTTGTTATTGCTTGGTGTATTTGGTTATATTAGGTTAATATTTTTTTACTTTTGGCGTGTCCTTGACCTTGAGTGGCACGTGCTGCGGTTGATTTGTTTGTTGCTAAGATCTTTTATTGATGCAATTGCAAATTAGTGCAGTACCTATTATTAAACAATTAATTTCATTGAAATTATGCAATGCACAGCGCAATTTATTTAATTTTTCTGCTTGTCCTAAGCCTAGTTAAAGCATGAAGGAAAATCGTCGTAATTGTGACAATAATAGTTATTTATTTAAGTAAGTACTTATACATCAATCATTCGTAGCGTGCGTTCGGAGTTTAGTAGTAGCAGTGTAGTAGTTTGCGTTTTGAAAGTTTTGAATAACTTATTAGTTAGAAATAACCATAAGTGAAAAGAACCGTTTCATCTGATATCGATATCTGAAAACGGATATTGATATCGATATGCAAACTACATATCGGTTATGTAACGGTTTGCCTAGAAAAACGAAAACGCCCATGCTTACTATTTAATGGCAAATAAAGAATTTTGATTTTGATTTTGATTTTGATCTGACGCGGACCAACGCATAATCCGCGCGCAATTGTTGTGAAGCTCTGATTTCAATATTTACATAAATAGATTAAACGCAGTGTGTTTCAGTGCTTTCAATATGAATAAATTACCCTACCGATACTCACAGCGCCGTTCTTTTGCAGTTGAAACCCGCCCTTGACTGGGAGAAAGAGTTCATCAAATTCATGAAGAACTACACAGAGAACCACATGCCCTCGTACATGGACATAGCGTACACATCGGAACGGTCGATCGAGGACGAATTGGACCGCGAATCGCAGTCGGACGTGTCGACTATACTCGTCTCTTACTTCATTATGTTCGCGTATATTGCTATCTCGCTTGGGCGGTTCACAAGCTTTTCAAGACTGCTCATTGATAGCAAGATTACGTTGGGTATTGGAGGTAAGTTGTTGATTTTATTTGTTTTGAAAATCTTAGGTTTTATGACCTTATCGACTGGTTAAAATAAATAATAGCAACTTTCTTTACGAATTCAAATATCCATCCACACAATCTAGAGTTGGCCTATTAACACGGGACTAAAGGATTAAAGTTTTTGTGAAATTCAAAGTGAAATGTCTCTATTAACAAAATAGGCCTACCAAAAATTACGAATAAGCACGAATTCATTTAGTTTTCCGGTGTTTTATTATGATTTTTTTCACTATTTTAAGACATAATAATTGCTTATACTTTGTTTACCAGCCTTTTCTTAGATGCTGATGGTTTCAATGGATTGTTTTACTGTAAATTGTTACGTTAACCCTTTAACAACCGACTATTACAATTTGTTGTATAATTTGCCCGTACTCAGTACCCCAATCACGAAAAACTATCGACTGCGTAAGCGTATCGTGAATTTATGGAAATTGGACTAGCGCCCCTGGCGGTGCGTAAATAAGGGCCTTTTCCACTATCGACATGAGCACGAACTAACGAATCACTAAAAAATGGAACGTCGTTTCGTATAAATTGTTAGGTAGCTAACCAAAATTTATTAGAACATTGTGAAACTAGCCGTGAATCTCCACCTTTTCTTCATAGGTGTCCTCATAGTATTAGCTTCAGTTGTCTGCTCGGTGGGTCTGTTCGGTTTCGCGGGCGTCCCGGCCACGCTGATCATCGTGGAGGTGATCCCGTTCCTCGTTCTGGCGGTGGGCGTCGACAACATCTTCATACTCGTGCAGACCAACCAGAGGGAGGGGAGGCGGCCTGACGAAACTGTCGCTGAGCATATTGGCAGGACGTGAGTGTTTAATCAGCTTTGTTCAGGCAACTTTACAACCATACACATTACACATCGATATCTATATAATAAAAATGAATTGATATTTGTGTTAGTCTCGCTAAAACTCGAGAACGGCTGAACCGATTTGGATGATTTTGGTCTTGAAATATTCGTGGAAGTCCAGCGAAGGTTTAAACGGTGATGAAATATAGGATAATAAAATAACTATGCAAAGGGGACGGGGCAAACTAGGGCAACGAAACGGAAGTTCGCCGTGATCGCTAGTTAACACTAATTACTTTCTCACTTCATTTAAAATTAAATTAAATTAAAATCAGAAGTCAATTTACTAAAACAACGTAAAAGAGCCTTAATATTTGTTCTCTCACATAAGGCATAAAATAAGATCTTCACCAACTATTTCATTTGATTTGTGATACATTATTCTGTACGAATCAAGTAAGTGATCTCTCTAACGGTAAAGTGTGATTGCCTAGGATTGTGATCCTCATAAAATTAATATGTAAATGAGGAAGACAAGCCCCAATGAAAATAAATGTTGGATTATTAATCAAATATTTCTTCCACAGACTCGGTCAAGTCGGCCCTTCGATGCTCCTGACTTCAGCATCGGAATGCGTATGCTTTTTCCTCGGAGCCCTATCCGACATGCCGGCCGTGAGAGCGTTCGCCCTATACGCGGCTATGGCTTTGTTGGTAGACTTCTTGCTGCAAGTCACATGCTTCGTGGCCCTGCTGGCCATTGACACGCACCGCCAGAATGATAACAGGTTAGTTATGTCACTTACTAGCTCTAGTCTATTCTCAAATCGTTTGATTATCGTCGGAGTACTATGTGACATGCCGGCGGCCAGAGCGTATAACAGGTTAGTAATAATATTGTAACTAAAAATAGTCTATGGTCTATATACCATTTCTATGCCAAGAGACTTTGCTCTTAGTTAAATGGGCATTTCAAAGTGGTAAACTGGATATTATGTTTTAATGTCCCCATAATTTTAAACTAGTAATTTATTTAATGTTTTCCTTATATTGTACATTTGAACACTAGCACAGAATATATAATAGTACTACATACAGAACGGCCACTCACCTCCCCTCCCTAGTCTGACTTACCTCACTGTCGCGCCGGAATTAGGGTTCACATTATGCGGTCGCCTAGCGGGCATGGCACGCGCATGTTTGCGACGTTAACGGAAGAACAAAGTTTTGTGTACGAGAGATGCCTAGGTACTTTGCAGTGTACGGACGGGTGTCTTTCGTCCTCGAGAAATGACTCCGATAGAAGCTTTTTTGTCCGGGCTGTGACACTAGTAATAGTGTCGTTAAAACATAACGTGACTAAAATGTTAAAAATATCATTAGTCGGACAGAACAATCTTTGAACTCCTTATTTCTGTCCATATGTTATTTTAAAGAAGCATGTAACACACTTGAATTTATAGTTTTTTTTGGTCGGTTTTTGCCCCTCTTTATGCCACACATGCCAAAAAGGTAGGCTTTTGTTCATTGCTTAAAATATGACAGCCGCCTTTAGGTGTCAGAATTGCCAAATTGTGGATTCATATTTTTTCCCACTGCACCGTACCATACCATGACCGTGCAACGTACGCCAGGCACGATACGTTCTACCTTGCATACTGATCAGATCGGATTGACAGCGTTCTGCCTCACTGTTATATAGAGCGAGAGCGATCGAGAACGTATTTTCCTCCGTACATGTCACGCGACAGTGTTGGTCGGTGACAGAACGGTCTAGTGGGCGTTCCTAGCACAGTCATGGCATGCTACGGCAAAAGGCTATATTATCGACTGCAACTCGCGAAAGCCTACCTTTAGTTTTAGTAGAACATCTATTTATTTCGAAAATCTTGCTCATTTTTCTATGGCGCCACAATAAATGTACATTTCTCTATTCAGATTCGACGTCCTCTGCTGCATGCAAGGCAAGAAGTCGGACGACGCGGCGCAAGGCGGCGACGGCGCGCTGTTCAACCTGTTCCGGCAGATCTACGTGCCCTTCCTGATGAAGCGCGAGGTGCGAGCCTCCGTCATGATCATATTCTTCGCCTGGCTGTGCTCGTCCGTCGCAGTGAGTATAACTTACCACAATATTGTATCGAATAGCCCAATAAAAGTCCTGGTCGCGTTCTCTCTTGAATTTAAACAACTACGATGATAGTGCCATCCACGAAGGCGCGCGCCATCTTTCGTCCTAATCGTTTGTACTACATTTTTACAAGCTTTTTCCAATATTTGATAATAAAATATTTATGATAATTATTAAATGTTTATTATTCAATATTTAAATATTAGCCACACACCCCGTACCCCACGCTTTCCTCGTTCAAAAATGAACGGCGCGCGCCTTCATGGATGGCGCTATCTATACAGTGTCTTTATCAATCTTTTAATAAAGAACCTTTATGTTAACTAATCTAGAGGAGAGTAACTTATGAGTTCTATCAGAAACTTACTGTTATGACCATTAATCCGTCAAACCCCAACGACATAATATGGTACGCGTAACAATTGATTCTCTATTGTGTCTGGAATCTTGGTGTTTGACTAATTGATAAAAATGATGGAATAATAAATTAAATAAATTGATTGTTATCAAGTCAGTGATACCTAAACAAAAATGGTGATCCGAAACCTAATTAATAGCTATCCAACTTTTATGATCCTACTAATTAGCATTTCAGATTGATTTGTCATAATGAAACTTTTTTTTTTTGTTTGGGGTTTCATTTGCGATCAGTCCGACTGACTTTAAGCAGATTTGTTGCGTGCGTTTTGTCGTGAAAAGTACTGCTCCCAGTGGAGCCAGCCCCTTATCGATATTAATTCCCCTTCCAGGCATCAATTTGTGTCAAATATATCCCGGCGTTTCTTGAGCCGGCGTATGGTTTCCGGGATAGTGAGTTGCCCCGCCAGATGGTTTGGGTGCCTCTCTAGTCGTTTTCTATAGTTGGATCCATGAGTTTCTATTTCGGATTTAACCATGGGCATGTTTAGAATTTCATGTACCTCTGCTATTTTAATGTACCAGGGTGCATTTGATATTTGCTTCAGAATGTAATTTTGGACACGTTGGATGACCATAACATTGGAGGCACTAGCTGAGCCCCATAGTTGTATGCCATAGCACCAGATGGGCTTTAGAATCGTTTTGTATATAAGCAGCTTATTATCCATGGACAATTTAGAATTTCGCCCAAGCAACCAGTAAAGGCCCTTGTATTTTAGGTTTATTTCGTCTCGTTTTGTTTGTACGTGTTTCCTCCAGGTAAGTCTACGGTCCAGGTGCATACCTAGGTATTTCACTGTGGTTTGGTGAGGCAGTTGAACGCCATTTAGGGTAACTGGTGCGCAGTCATCCTTTCTCAGTGTGAAGGTTATATGCACCGACTTGGATACACTCACTGCAATCCTCCACTTGGCTAGCCATTTTTCAATTTCATTCAGGCTGTTTTGTAGGACTATAGAGGCTTGAAACGGACATTTGTTCGAGGAAAGTACCGCTGTATCGTCGGCGAAGGTTGCTATGGTAACATCCGCATTTTGTGGCAGATCGTACGTATATAACGTGTACAGGATCGGTCCCAGAACAGAGCCCTGTGGTACACCTGCAGATATCTCATGGAATCTTGATGTACAGTCACTCTCCCTGATCCGAAACAATCTATCACTCAAGTACGACTTCAGGACATTAAAGAACGTGTGTGGCAGGGTAGATTTAATTGTATACAACAAGCCTTTGTGCCAAACTTTGTCAAAAGCCTGCTGTACATCCAGGAAAACTGCCGAACAATATTCCTTTTGTTCCATAGATTTTCTAATCACTCTGCAGACTCTGTGCACTTGCTCCACCGTTGCGTGTTCTTGCCTGAACCCAAATTGATGTTCCGGAATGATCGACTTTTCTTCGATGGCGTTAAGCATTCTATGGAGCAGCGACTTCTCTAAAAGTTTTGACAGTATCGGTAGTAAGCTTATTGGTCTATATGATGTGATCTCATGAATGGGTTTTCCAGGCTTTTGAAGCATTATCACATTAGATACTTTCCACAGATCCGGGAAGTATCCCACTCTCATGACTGCATTGAATAGCATTGTTAGGTACACTATGACTTTACGTGGTGATTCCTCTAGGATTTTTGTGTCGATCATGTCATATCCTGGTGCTTTGTTCTTCTTGAGTGTCTTTATGAAACTTCATAATGAAACTGATGAAAAAATTATTCGTTTATTCATCGATTCTATACTCAAACTAATTTCTCTTACCTCCAGGTTGCACCGCACATAGACATCGGTCTCGACCAGGAGCTCTCGATGCCGCACGACAGCTTCCAGCTGAAGTACTTCCAGCACCTCAACAAGTACCTGAACATCGGGCCGCCGGTGTACTTCGTCGTGACCGAGGGGCTCAACTACTCGGACACGGACGCGCAGAACATGATATGCGGCACGCGGTACTGCCGCAGCGATAGTGTTATGCTGCAACTGTATTCCGGTGAGTGTTGTTCTGGAACTAATTCCGGTATCTGTTATATATTTTGACGGTTCTGATGGCCTAGTACGAAAAACGAAATCCGTCAATACGATAATCGTTTTGCGGAGCGTTTCGTAGTAAGCATTCCATACTAAAAATCTTTCGGATCTAAAAAACGATAATCGTATTGACGGATTTCGTTTTTCGCAGTAGACCTCCTGTACCAAAAGGGTAAAGACGGGAATATTACTGATACTCTGTTGTTTGTCTGTCTGCCTGTAACCAGGCTTTATCTCAAGAACTGCGATAGCTAGACAGTTGAAATTTTCACAAATTACTTTTTTCTATTGCAGATATAACAACAAATACTAAAAATAACACATACATAAAATAAGGGCCATACAAAACGCAATTTTTGCCTATTTTTGCTCAATTACAGAAAATAAAAAGATATGAAATGTGTGCACTTACTCTTATTACCTAGTCAATGGTACGGAATCCTCCGTGCGCGAGTCCGACTCTTACTTGGCCGGTTTTGTTGAAAATTAACCCTTATTTTAACTCTTATAAGATACCGCAGTAATTAACTTCACGTGCTGTTGTTCATACATGGAGTAAGAAGTTATTAAAATTATATATTGAGTTATTTGAGTGTTTGAGTGCAACAATAATCTTATTATTTTTTGACTATTTCACTAATACTTTTCAAACATTTGCTTACTTATAAGTTTTTTTTAAATATAAAATTTCTTTGTATGTAGCAAGTTACTACATACAAAGCAATTTTATATTTTAAAAAAAATTATACGATACTAATAAGTTTTACTCTTCCGCAGCTACCCGCACGCCCAATGAAACCTACCTGTCGCAGCCGCCCAACTCGTGGCTAGACGACTTCTTCGACTGGACCACTATATCTAGCTGTTGCAAGTACTTTCCGGGCAACAGCAGCTTCTGTCCACACTCATACAGTACAGGTACGAATAAAGCTTATCAGGATGACGCTGACTAGAATTTATTGGGACATTGTGAAACAGGCAGTTAGAGTGTACTGTGAGTGTAAATCGTAAGTTAACTTGTAAGCCTAACCTAAAACTATAACCTAAACCTAATCATAGCTTAACTAAATTCTTAATAACTAAATAATTATAATGTAAGTAATACGATGTCCACGAGAGCTCTTCCGACAAACTGTTACACAGTTTGGCAGAATAACGCATATAAATATGTAGTTACTTTTGAAAAAATAAACTAAAAAAAAAAGACTTCCACTAGGCAGCATTTGTTTTTCCTTATTATATTCTGTTGTTTTGTTGCTTGACAGTATTGTTGACCGGGTGTTTATGTTAATTCATACTATTTCTATATGTGAGGACCTGTAAGAGGTTTATGAGTTAACTATACTATCTCATATTAACCCTGGTTTTCCTGTAATAATAAAAATAAAATAAAATAAATATGTCGCTCAACATGTTGCTCTTCATTGTTGAACAGCAACGCAGAACTTTATGTAGCAACGTTGTCTGTCCATGCATTACGTTTCGTTGGCAACATGTCGCCAAAGCAAGCAGTGTTCATTTCAGCGGCTATGTTTATAATTTTATCGATAAACATCGACTGCGCGTCACGTCTCCACTAGACAACATTTGGTGTTCAACTGCATGTTGCACGGAAGCAAACAACGCGCCCCAACCGACAACGTCGCGCGCTGTTATGCAACGTTGATAATCACGTTGCGCGCCAAATGTTGCCTAGTCGAGGCTTAAACTAATGACAGCGAAGAGAGTGGTTAGCAGGTCCACACACATTCATACTTACTTACTTAGTTCCGGTGTCGCGATCGATAGCTTACTCAACGTGCTTGTTTTAAAGAAAAAAATTTTTTTAATTTAGTATGGATTTGCTTTTGATCCAGTACCGTTACCACGAGTTCACGTCGGTTTTACTCGCTAGCGGCGACGTAACCTTTTGTATGGAAAATTTAAGTTCAGCAAGTGACCGCTGGCGGCGCTGTGCAATTTTCCATAGCCTTTTTTACGTAGTCGCTAGCGAGTAAAACCGTCGAAAGCTAATCATATTTATTAATGCTTTTTTATCCTTGAAATCCGTGAATAATATGCAATTCGTATTGCCAGACGTGTGCAACAAGTGCAACATCCCGCTGGTGGGCGCGGAGCAGCGACCCAACGCGAGCGACTTCCGCCACTACGTGCCGTACTTCCTGCAGGACAACCCCGACGACACCTGCGCCAAGGGCGGACACGCCATCTACAAGAGGTATTTATACTTTGCCGAACATTCATTTTTATTTTATTTAATAAGTAACACAAAACAGAATAACATCATTAAAAATACAGTATACACTTAGATTAACACTAGAAGCTATTTCAAAAATATTACATTATTAAAAACATTACTAGAGAAAAAGCTTGAAAAATTACCTACTAGAACCTCTTTAATTTAGCTAGGCCCTTGTCAACTGTAGTTTAAAGACGTTTAACTCGTCGACGAAACCTCACCATATAGTACTAGAAAAGAGGGTTGAAAAATCCCTTAAAATCTATACATATAATAAAGTTCCTCCTATGATTTGGATTTGTCTTGGCCCCGAATAGGAATAATAACCATAAAAAAGTCGTGGCGAAACGAATTCGGGACCGCTGGTATCACGTGATTTTGTCGACCCCACAGGAATTTGCACAATACACAAAACTGCGCTCTATATTCCTTTGTCCTTTGTACTCTATAACTTTTTTAGCTTTATTAACACCTGAGAAAGGCACAGAAACAATTTCAATTCAAAACTCTTAAACATTTTAAATAGAAGCCAACAAATTGACCACTAGACTAGACCAATGAGCAGTCAATATGAATACTTTTTAACATGAACGAATACTGACAAATTATGTTTTGTTTGCAGTGCTGTCAACTACCACATGATGAAGAATTTGAGTGAAGCTAACATCGGAGCAACATACTACTCAGGTAAGATACATGCCATTTTGCCATGCCAAGAAACATTCTTAGAACGAGAACAATAAAGACTTACCCCTTATTCACAATAACTCAAAACTAATTTTAAACCTGTTTTAACTATTACACTGTTTTGTCTCATTCTTTCTTGGCGCTGTCATCATTTGACAGAGAGTGACAAAACAGTGCAATAGCTAAAATAGGTTTAAAAGACCGTTTGAGTTATTATTATGAATATATTATTATTATTATGGTTATATTACTGCTGAGACATTACTGTTTCGATAACATGGAGCACAGAACATAAAAAACGAGTAGAAGTAGTAAGTAGGCGGGCCCCGTGTAGCGACGCATAAGCCAAGCTTGGCGCATCTTAGGTTCCCGCCCCCTTCCACGCGCTTCAGACAGTGACAGTTGCTCGAACATTTAAGACGTTTAGCTGTACAAACAAAAAACTTTAAATATGCCGACCTGCACTGTGTTAGAGTGCAAAAACGCAAGCACTACAAAGAATTTATCCAAAGGAGGCGTGACATTACATCGGTAAGTAATATTATATCATTATTTCAATAGAAATTGTGAATTTTGCAGAAAATAACAATCCATAAAAAATTACAACCTAAAACCATTCCACTGTTCATAGAGATAAGGTCGAAACTATATTTTGACTGTTACTTATTCTCGAAATGCTACTCATTTAGGGAATGACCAAATCAAAATATCGATAAGTTAGCTATCGATACTTGTTATTGTATGACATAAAAAAGTAAAGCTTTTAAAAAGGTTGATAAATTGCTGTTTTTTTACAATTTTTTTTCGTATATAATTAATAACTTAATATTATTTTTTTAAGGTTCCCTAAAGATCGATTCATAAAAGAAAAATGGATTGCAGCAACCGGTAGGCAAAATTTTCGGAGAGGTGTTGTAAGACAGGGAGATTTATGTCTCTGAACTGTTTACAGCGGCATTAGAAGACTCCTTTAAGCTACAGGAATAGGAAGGATTCGGCATCAACATCAATGGCGAATACATCACACATTTCCGCTTTGACGATGAATAGTCGTTGTGGCAAATACGCTGGAAGATCTGTTGACTGGGGCGACACATTTAGCAAGTGGGTTTAAAATGATATTTAACTATATTGGAAGTTGAAATGACTATGTTTTAATTTATTCCTTATTATTAGTGAATAAATGTAAATCAAATGTCTCTTGTAAATAAATACAGATTTTTCTTAAACGTGCGTTTATCGTCTTCTCATAATGAACATTGCCTATAACTCTTTATTATGGTATTTTTTGTCATTTATAGCTTAGAATAAAGAAGTCATTAACAGTTTGTATTTTTTTTACAAATTTGTTATGATGTAATAATTAAGAAGATAAGAGAAACATCGTTAAACATAACGCTGTATCATGTTCCATAACAAAAATATCGACATGACTGTTGTATCGTAACCATCCCACCTCTAGTTATCAATGATTTTCAAATAGCATCTGTCGTCAGGTAGCGGAACTATCTGATAGTGAATAAGAGCAGATAAGAGGCATCTAGTGTCGGGTAGCGAAACTATCTGGCAGTGAAAGGTAACCAATCACAACAAGACATTCTTGGTGTGCGTGATAATGTGATATAATCACAAATGTGTTAGTTTGGTCACACTGGTTTTCATAAAAATAGGAGTTAATACTACTTCTATCGTTTTTTATGTTCTGTGACATGGAGTGTCTACGTAACAACTATAAATATTACAGAAGTATGATAAGTTGTCTCGAAAATAATTTATGTCGTTCTGTATGACGTACCCTACATAAAACATTTAAAAGTTAATAAATAACATCAAAACTCGTCTAAAGTCAGTCAGTACCGAAGTTTAAAATAATTGAATTTTACAGGCTACCACACAGTATTGAAGACAAGTCAGGACTACTACTCGGCGCTGCGAGGCGCGAGGAAGGTTGCAGCCAACTTGACAGAGACGCTCAACCGTAACTTGAAGGAACTGGTAAGTTTCTATATTCCTTTGTGGTCCTATAGCTAAACCGCTTCATTGTGACTTCGCCTGCGGGGCGGAAGGGCGCGGGGGGAGACGAGAGCGCGGTGTGTGAGGGCGGCGCGGATACGCCTATTGCAACATTGTGAACTTGGTATATGAAGCGTCTTTTGAGAACTGTTCATTCCTGGGAACTGTACTGCATTATTTATTGGGTATTAACAAACTAATACATAACAAAACAACTATAGCTTACCCAATCTCAGAGAATACTATTTTGACATTTTTAATTTGTCAAAAAATGTATGGAAGGAATGTCTAACTTCCTGACTTTGACGTTTAGGTTTCTGTCAAAATTAAAAACGTAATAATAACATACTTTTGAGTGGCAAAATTATAACTAAAACAAAACCTAACTGATGGTCGTTAAGTGATGGCAAAATAAAATTTCTGAGATGAATTAAATAAAGGTGATTTGTGATTATAGGTAGATAATTATTTTTGTGAGTTTTGTATCCAATACTAATACAACAATCTATACAATACTTTCACCAAAGAAACTTTGGTTCTTCCATTACAATGACAATTTCAGCCATTTTAGGTTCACACATTAATTGTAGGTTTTAGCGATCCAGTTTACACAGATCAATTATATCTAAATAGTAAAAAAAACCTTGCTTTAAACGATTATCGTAGCACAATATAAATAGGTATATTTTTGCTATTATCAAAAGTGTCTTGACTTTTTTATTTACGTAAGTACAATTTGAAAGCGAGTTTTTAATGTTTCAGAACCCAAACGCGACGACAGTGAACGTGTTCCCGTACTCCGTATTCTACGTGTTCTACGAACAGTATCTGACGATGTGGCCCGACACGCTCAAGTCTATGGGCATCTCGGTGCTGTCCATCTTCATCGTCACCTTCCTGCTGATGGGCTTCGACCTGTTCTCTGCGCTGGTGAGTGTTTTAAAAAGAAAATGATGTTGGCGCTGTCGGTTAGAGCGAATATTATCCCTATACAAGGTGTTTCAAAACAACGTGTAAAGAATGAAGGGACCTACTCAGAATCAGTAACTGAACATCTTTCTCGTAGAAACATAGGTCAAATAACGCCAAAAATAATTTGACTTCCCATACTACATCGGTCACGTGACCTGTCTGATTTCTATGGAGAGTCAATTAATTTTTGGCATATTTCGACCCATGTTTCTAGGAGAAAGTTGTTCAGTTACTGATTCTGAGTAACTCCCTTCATTCTTTACTAATTGTTTTGAAACACCTTGTATCCTACTACTATTATAAAGGCGAAAGTTTGTATGGATGTATGGATGTTTGTTACTCTTTCACGTAAAAACTACTGAATGGATTTGAATGAAACTTTACCACAATATAGCTTATACATCAGAATAACATATAGGCTACAATTTAGGGCTCTGCAGTGCTTAGTTACCGTATTTCTTACTTATTACTAGACTAGACGGGACGAACCTGAAGTCCACGCGAACGAAGTCGCGGGCAAAAGCTAGTATTATTATAGCTCGTAGGTTCGCCAGGTGCTCAAAAGAGGTCAAAGCGACGCTCTTTCGGCCGTATTATACCTTGCTCTATTCGTGCAGCCTATGAGCTACTTAGTTAGTTAGTTGTACGGCAAACAGCTACAGCGCTCTCCGCGTCTAATTGAATAATGCGTTCTGGGCGGTGATGGGGTTTACTATCTCCCGATAGTAAAGTTGGTCAAGTGAGTGTGCAATACACAAGGACACTCTGTACCTTCAAAATCACAGTCAGGCGAGATGACGTAATGACTGGAGCGCGAGGGGTAAAAATACCGGCAACTTTAAAAAAAAATCAAAAAATATCTGTCTTTCCAGGGATTTGAACTTGGGACGTTTTGAACAGAGATTATATAGAATTGACCACTAGATTTGTGTAAACTAAGTTACAATGTTATTTTTTCAGGTGGTGGTGATAACTATCACAATGATTGTGGTTAACCTTGGAGGTCTCATGTACTGGTGGGGAGTTAGCTTGAATGCCGTTTCGTTAGTCAATTTGGTAAGTTGTTTACTTTCTGTTATACAGGATGTCCCAAAACATTGTGTCAAGTCCAGAGGTAAAGCATCATTAGGTTATCCGAAACACCTCCATGTACGTTCCGCGAAGAGTTAAGATTTTTTGAATTTATGTGTGTAGGCACCTTGATGGCAAAGTAATTGTCGTTTAACTAGGTGTCGACGCAAGGAAAAGTGAGCTAAAATGAACTGTATAAACACGGATCGGACGAACGGCGTGCGGGCAAGCGCGAGGGGCGTGACCACGAACGACAGGTTCATTCTTAGGATAATTTAAGTTAGTTTGGACGGTGAAAAAATTGAAATTTTAAAAATGAAATGAAAAATGTCCATTGCCTTTACAATGATACAGGCATATTATGATTAGAACAAGTAAATTGTAATACGTATTAAGTAATTGTAAATAGGCTAGTTTCACTAAGAACAAAACACAAAGTTGTTAGTTTCTAGTGATTAATTATGATATGGAGATAACAGAAAACAAGTTTATTTGTTTATTTAAATTTTGAATATTAATATTTTTAATAATTCAGTTCGTCCAAAAAACGCACATTTGGTCAGGTGATCGCAAACGTCTATCAGCGGAAGTGACGTCATTCCTTGCGCGATGGTGGGCTATTTTTGCAGTCTTTGACAACTCTTCATAGTATTTTGCTGTCGAAAAGACTTTCGCACTTCCGCTGCGACGTCATTCAGTACGTCATGACAGTTTGAGCGTTTTTGAGATTCATTTTTTCTAAATCATAATTCGTATTTAATGTTAATGTTGAATATATAAAAAAATTTATATGGTAAAAAGTATGGTATTATCTTTTTTTTTAAATTTGGTCAAGTACCCTATTATATCGTCCCTGCTCGTCAAAGAGTCGGCTGATATCTCACGTGGCCGCTGTGGTGCAGGTGATGGCGGTGGGCATCGCGGTGGAGTTCTGCTCGCACCTGGTGCACAGCTTCAGCACGGTGGGCGGGGGCTCGCGCCGCGCCCGCGCCGCCGCCGCGCTGGCGCGCATGGGCTCCTCCGTGCTCTCCGGCATCACGCTCACCAAGTTCGGCGGCATCATCGTGCTCGGCTTCGCCAAGAGCCAGATCTTCCAGGTACCTACATATTGTGCACGGTTATTTATTGTTTAAGTGTTTCCTAGACATTATATTTTGAGCGAATTCGAGGAGAGAGTGAATAGGCTATTACTAGGCATGATCGTTCATTGGCACATCATCACTTACCATCAGGTGAAATCGTGGCCAAACGTCTGCCTAGACACTTTTTTTTTTAAGATTCTATATGTTCGAAGAAGTCTACTTTGACAGAGGACGTTTGTGTACGAAACCGTTAAGTACGCGTGACTTACTCGGCGTGGACCCTGATCATATAAATAAATAAATATAAAACTGAATTGCTATTTATATTATAAACTTTATTTATAAACTCGAGAACGGCTGAACCGATTTGGATTATTTTAGTCTTGAAATATTCGTGGAAGTCTATTTTATTATTCTAAACAATTATATCTAAATATTAATAAAATAACTATGCGACTGGGACGGGGCCGCCGAGAGCGATGAAACGAAATTCGCCGGGATCGCTTGTAAATAAATATAAATATGCGCCAGACAATAAACCAATTGATCTTGATTTCAAACTGAACAATTTTCTTCCTTATGCTACGAATACCAGACGACGATAGTTTAGTCAGCTATCGCCGTCTGGTGTTAAGCTGATAGCTAAGCTAACCCATTGTTGTGTTCGTCAGGTGTTCTACTTCCGCATGTACCTGGGCATCGTGCTGGTGGGCGCGGCGCACGGGCTCATCTTCCTGCCCGTCATGCTCTCTTATATCGGTGAGTGCACACCGCACGCATGACATATATACACAGACTATTGTACTGTATACCTGGGGCTCTATTTTTGAACCACTCGCGTCAATACGTCGTGTGATATTCATTGATTAAAGTCGAATTTTAGAATGAAAACCAGTTGTAATCTACACAGGAAGGATTTGAAAAATCATTGCTCAATTTTGTGAGTCTATATTTCGCATGGTTTTCGTTGATTTTTTATTCGTTTTCGAACGAAAATCACACGCCATATCCAAGCGAGTGATTCAAAATAGAGCTCCTGGTTATTGTAAGAATGGCAGGTCCACTGTGTGCAAAACTTAACTGTATTGACACGAAACGGACGAATGCGCGGAAAAGCGGCAGGGTTGTGACATGTTTGACAGGTCCATTCTAACGATAACCAGGTAATACGAGAGGCGTCTATAATACAGAAGAAAGAATGTATAGGTAAACCGCTTCATTGAGACTTCGCCTGCGGGGTGGCGGGGCGTGGGGGGAGGCGCTAGCGTCGCGCGCGGGGTGCGGCCGCTCACTAGCCCCGCTCTCGCCTCCCCCCGCGCCCCGCCACCCCGCAGGCGAGGTCTCAATGAAGCGGTCTACCTATAGCCATCTGTGTCATTCGTGACAGCACAACCTTGCGAGTGGTTGAGATGGCTGTATTCGAAAATCCGGGTAGGTCTTTCAGTTTTCTAGAGCCTTGGCACCTTTTGCTTTCGTGTATGCTACGATATAGGCGGTGTTTGATTTTTTGAATTAAATAGAATGTACACAATAGAATATATATAATATTACGCACCGAAGCACGAGATGTTGTTCTTAGATTATTATTACGAAACATGCCTAATTTATTGCAGTTTTTCACTTAGGTTATTATTATATCTCAACTGTCACTTCTACACAGACACATGTAACATTGAGACGCTAGTGTGAGTTTTTGACTTTATTGCACGTTCAGATTTGTAATTAAAACGCAAATTTATCGAAATCCGCAGTTCATGTAGAGCAATATTGACCAAAAACTCTTACTATGCCCCTCTGACCTACTGGTGGTACTAGTCAAAAAAATCATTGGATTTAAATCCTAAGTTAATGGGATAAAGTTCAAAATATGATGGCAATATATTGCTCACTACCTGTCAAAGGGTTAGCCGCTCAGAAAATGCTTTTTGGTATTTTCAATTATTTGACACCAATTATATGGAAGAAATGTCAAACTTCCTGACTTTGGCGTTTTTGCCTTAGTTAATCTGTCAAAATTGAAAAGGTTCTCTGAGCGGCTGAACTATAAGCACCTCTACACTCAGCACTATGTCAGGGCTTTGCATGCCGTGTCTCCACATCATCGCACTTTTAAGTACATACATACATAAGTACATACGGTGACTCGCTTGTATATTGGACCTTTTCTGTTTTCTATTTATTTTTAAGTTCATTATTTTTAAATATATCACGATGTTTGACATTTTACGGTGTCGTTTTGCTGAATATTAAACTATTATTATTATTTATTTTTTAATCAAACGTAAATTTTACAAGCACCAGACTTTTTGGCTGAATTGAAGGACAATATAAAACTACCATTGATTTATTTTCAATATTGTAAATACAATATGTTTTGTTTTGTGTTGTGTTTTTGTTGGAGCCGCTTCTATCCGCTAAAATTAACCCATTTCGACGATCCGTACTAACAAACATCATAGGAAGGTAAGGTACCATATGATAGGCGCTTCTTTTGAAGGGAAACGCAAAAGTACTCACACAAAAAAATAAGAAAAATTATTTGAATTCAATGCTAAATTTATAAAAATTCAAAAAAATAATCAATACACAAAAAGTAATATTTTACGGTTTTAAAAGTTAATCATCCAATAACACACAAAAAGTACTGTTAAAAGTTGTTTTTGCTTCTTCCTTTTAAAATTGCTTTGCTTTTTATTTTGCCCGAACTTTCCGCAGAAAAAGGCAGGTAGGCACACCAGTTAGCAAATCACCATTAAATTGTTATTAGTGGTTTTATATGACCCTAAAAATATACTAAATAACGTGTGTTATTCATACGTTTCAGCAAACATTAGTCATATACTTTTAAAGAAACTATGTCATAAAATGGTCATTTATTTGATGGACACACTGTTAAAGTCATAAAAAAAACATCGAAACTAATTTTAGTTACTATTAAAACATATAAGAGCTTGAAATAACGTTCTCAGATTCGTATCAAATTATTTACACAGTATCAATCTAACTGAATAGGAATTTGTCACCCAACTCATACTCACCACATTCCATATAACCGTAGCTTAGTCCAATTGACGTCAGGCAGGTGATTCTCCTCTCTTTTCCAGGCTCCCCAGTCAACAAACAGAAGCTGGCCAATCAGATTCTGCGCGGGAAGGAGATGGGCGTAGCGGAGACCTCGCTCACACGAGTAAGAGACGGCAACCACCCTTATGTATATGTACATACTAGTTTACAGGTACCGCGCGTCTAGTGAGCGCTTTGGGACTAACGAGAATGAACTTAATTTATTAAGAAATAGAGATGAAAGTCGACTGGCTTTGGTACAGCTTTCGCTGGTCTGGTCTCTTGAGATTATGCTGGAACTATCTTTTGTACTACAGCAACATAAATGGAACATTCTCGTTACAGTTTCAACTAATGTCATACGAAATAACAATTGTTTTTTTTGTTGCTGTTTCGTATGTCGAAGCGTTGTAGTGGGAAGGCTATCAGTGGTTCTAGGAGTATTATTATTCGTCTAGATTAATTCCTAGTTATTAACCCAGGAAGTTGAATAATTCCTGTTTACTAACTAAAATATAAATTACATTGCAAGTGTATTTTACGTGAAACTTGCAATTTGTTACACGTGAAAGACGTATGTTTGAATTGAAATGTATGTCGTTTTTTGTTTGAAATCGATTAAGAATATCGATTTCAGAATCGATTAAATCCTAGTTACCTGTTGAGCCTTACTGCCGTGACTTGTGGTGCTCACACACTTGATAGGGAATCGTGTTACATATTTTATAGTTTAAATTATGGAAGAGGTACTTCTTACTAACAATTTTATGTAGTTGTGCTAATTCGTAACACACCCTAGCTAGTGCATGAGTATCCTAACAAGTTATTTCCAAGCGATAAAATATATTTTTCTTGTATGGTAGCACGAACGGCAAGTGCTATATTTTTATTCTATCAAGCTTCTTATTTATTACCATCTCGTTATAATCATTTAAATGAAAATATTTTTATCGCTGTTTTAGATTTAATATAACATAGGTATGTTTTTGGGACCTCGGTGATTCAATACTATGGTGCGTTGTTTCGTACTAAGTATTGATGAATATCGAATGTCACAAAAATGGCTGTGTGGGAATCTGGTTCGATTTCCCAATAATATTGTTAAAGCATTTATTGTATACGAGACTTGCAAAAAGTGATATGTGATTGGTGTAATGAAATTATATGTTATTTGAAAATATAATCCTATTATACAGGTTGTTTAAGATTGATGTAACATGATATTCTGCCTAGGAATATGAGCAAGAAAATGTTGTTTACAAATATTTAAAAAACATTTTTCTAGCGTAAAGTTTGTCAAAGTAAAAGAGGTTCATTACTATATTAATATGTAGTATATACATGTTTTGGCTTTACCAATCGCCCTGTATAAGATATCACTTGTTGCAAGTCTGTGAGGGAACGGTTTCTAACCAATACCTGCGGTTGGTTCTTGGGACACCCTTCTGTATAAACGCGAATATATTTTATTGTAATCTGCATGTACCGATCGTTATGTGTTCAGCTGTGAGGCGACGATCATTCCTATCATATTTCGAATTTAAATTATGTTTTTTTTATGATTCTTTTGTGTGGCTGCTTTGTCACTGCCTTTTTTTGCGCACCTTTTTTTAGTACTTAGATATTTCAGTACTTATTCGAAGACCGTACTTAAACACCACTCCAAATAAAGGCATGACAACTAAGTGGATGTTGCGTAACTTATTTTATTAGCAAGTCTATTATTTGGCACTTATTTATAATCGCTACTTAGCTAAATATTTAATGAAGATAAATTGTAATACCTTAAAATATTCCAACGAAGGTATTGTATTAAAACGAAATGTATCAATTTATTTAATAGAATATATTTATTTACGCGAATGCTAGTGTTAGGTTACGATTTTTATGTTGTTGTAATCTTAGGATTAGTTGGGTGCGAGAAATCGACTTGAGTGTTTTATTTCTTACGCAGTATTTAAACTGAAATATATCCGTTATTGAAGTTACTTGGCTTAAGGTTACACTTATTTGTGTAAAGCCAAGTTTTGACAACGATGACATAAGTCTTGAGATTAGTATATTAGGCGTTAGTATGCACGACGGGCAGAGGAGATCACGCTTGCAGCACAACGGTGATTAAGTTGATAGAATGCGTCAAGTCGGCTTCGCGTTACAAACTTTTAGTTTGTGCCAGATACCGGTGCTCATTTGACATACACAAAGTTGTATCGCTATGGCTTATATTAAGTGCGAACGCGTTCTCATATCCTCGTGCTGTGTATACGGATGTCAAAAACTTTAGCACCGTTATCTGTCACAAACGTCATAGTCGTATGTACGTGCACATTGTATTACTATTTTTATTTAATTACCTCTACTAACTGAATGGCTACTAATTCTGGTGAGAGACGGTGGCGGTTCACGATAAAGCCCTACTGTCCAATACAAGCAGCCGTCTGTTCTTACAGGTACGCCTATAGAACCTCCAGAAATCTAAGAACAAATTATTTATAGCACTAATTCTTATTTTTTTTGTGTATAATATTTTCCGTATTATTCTTTGTGATTCCTCAAAGAGATTTATTATTTTAGTAGGCGCCCTCTATGTTCCTATTAATGATATAAATGCAATTTAATTGTCTATAGAATATTTCAGTAGACCACAGTAAATGTAAAGGTTACTATCACAAACACTGGAATCTCCTACTTAAAGATAGTACTTAATTTAGAGGGGAATGAATTAAATGTTAGCTTTTTTTATCCAAAGGTAACGGCTTTCGATGTCACATGTAGCGACAGAATAATAATTACAATGTAATAGAAATAAATTATGTTTTTTAATTTTGTTTTGTTTTATTTTTTAGTTGTAGAGCACCTACACGTATGTATGGGCACCGATCATTGTCAGGTATGCATAACAGTTGCATGTACGCTCATTTTGTTTCATCATCTCATTTATGCAATCATATCGGTGCAACTCTACCTGAAATTATTTTTTGTGGAGCAACATTTTCTCTTGACAAAGTCTAGAAGTGTGTTAAGATTACATATGGGCAGTTCATGTTGCTTCGCAAAAAGTAACATCGGTGTGAATGCACCTTAAACACCCAATTAGTGAGTTAGGGAACAAAGGTCCAATGTACAACAGTAGATGTAAAGTTAAGGTGTCTACTAACTAATCCGACGCTTTTCCCTGTGCCCATGAAGGAGCTTCTGAGTCCGACTCAAACAGAAGTAAGGAACGTTTGGTTTAACACAATAATTTGCATTAAACTAGGAACACAGACACGGTCACTATTGTTGCAATCAAAATATTAAACGTAGGCAGAACGGGTTGGTACTGAAAATGCATTTTTGTGTCGATAGATGATGCTATTTTGTTACTCTTATGAGTCCGCTTCCTATTCTAATCTTAAATTAGACTTAGACATAATCACTTCAATAATAGACTACGGGCTGATTTTTCAATAGTCAGATAAAACATATACGTCGAATAAAGTACAACATGGCTGATTTGAAAACGTATAATCTACTGTCGGATATCTTAAAAAACACACTTTAAATAGGAGGTCGCTTTATAAGTTATCAGGCAGATATTATTTATCTGACCATTGAATAATCAGCCCTACATATAAATGTATCAAAAAATAACACAAATAAAGCGGTAAAATGCATTTTCAAAGTGCACCATGGCTATTAGACGTAGTGTGATACTTGAATATTAAGGCCCACTTGCGCACGATGATTCATCCAGGCTGGGTAGCAGGCGGGCTAGAACTACTCAGTGCGCCTGGAGCCTTAGCGGCCCGAGTGGGCGGGGCTTCAGGCGGGGTCCGGGGCCCCATGATTACGCTAATCAAGGATTAAATCATCATTCTGTCTGTCGGTTTATTTGACGTTGACAGAGACAGAATGATGATTTAATCCTGGGTTAGCGTAATCCTGAGTTAAATCACCGTGCGCAAGTGGGCCTAATAAGTGCATCAAATGATAACAAAAACTTGGCACAAACAGGCTTTTTTGGGTGCAATACCTACGCCCATTTACCAATATAAATTGACGAGAATCTTGGCAGTTCCCAATTTTTTTTATCTTGCATGAGTATACTATTCGTGTCTGGAATACATACTCATGCTAAATTACAGTTGTCTAGTACCAAATACCTTTGAACTGAACCGCGGACTAACAGACAGACATGGCGAAACTTTAAGGGTCCCTTC
Organism: Pyrausta aurata; assembly: GCA_963584085.1. Taxonomy (NCBI): domain Eukaryota; kingdom Metazoa; phylum Arthropoda; class Insecta; order Lepidoptera; family Crambidae; genus Pyrausta; species Pyrausta aurata. The sequence goes on along the minus strand of OY757269.1, from coordinate 2,638,394 downwards.
TCGGACTACGGAACCGTAAAAAGACGCTCACAAAGCAAGATCAGACATATTTCTATAACTTTTATCGAGTTATGGGAGCTTGATATTGATATTTGTTTTATTTAAAAAGGAATAAAATCACGTATTAAAAAGAAAAATTACTCCCGTCTAATAGCCATAATGACACGATTCACAAATATCACAGAAATTCGCAGTGCAGCAGTAGAGTACAGAGTTGACTGTGGTTGCAAACGCCGTGTATCATCAATTTCGATATTGACAAATTAAGAGTTACGATAATGTGCTTTTGTATTGTGATTCATTGTGAGGCTTTGTAATGTTGAAAAGTTCCGTACAATCTTCATGCCATGGGCAATCGTTTAAAAAAAGAGTTCTTTATACCTATAAAAATACGAGAAACTTGTGTGAATTTTTGACGGACTTAGTTTTGATTTAGATCGTAATATGGAATAAAAGCTTTATCAATCAGGCAGTATCCATTTCAGGATAAGCTTCTGCTGCTCTATGTTATATTACATTTTCTCAAAAGGAGGTACAATTAGACAGGATTAGATAGACGATATTTTGAGACTCAATATCCGAAAAAAGATTAAGTGTAATTTGCATAGTTAGTTATTATAATATCTTAAGTAGACATAAATAGGCATATTCTATGTTCTGTAGATTCTCTACATACTCGTAAAATGATTCAGACGGGATCCTATAAATAACTTTAGGGCTTGAACTTCATATCAGTCAGATAATGAATGATACAGAAATTATGGGTTTGCTACCCAGAAAACTTGTATAGTAACTAATAATTCTTCGAATTCAGTCACAAAGTACTTACTTCACCCGTCATATTAATTTTCTATGAACCATTGACTGTTAAGACTGTGAAGTTGTTCTAGTACAGTAAAATGCAATTAAGAAGATACGTGTTAATAGTAATAAATTTGTATTAAATTAGTAAGACTTTATCCCTTGAGAGATTAAAATGGCTAAATACTTTATGTAGCAAGCTTTTCGCAGAACAATTTTCTTTTATCAAAAACAAAATCAAACTGACAAGCAACATAAGAATAGTAAAATACGATTGCTACCATGTATCATAACATTTATTACGTAACAACAATCCCGTATCTAACTATTCTAATGTTAGTGACCATGAAAGTTTAAAACAATAATTGACCAGCAACAATCCATATGGCGCAAAATTTGTGCAAATCACATACATTTACATATTTATTACATTGACTGTACTGTTAGGAAGGTCTGTGACTAACGCTTTGACCTCATGCAAATATCATTATCAGCTTATAGCATGACTACATGTCTATAGTATAGTCACAAGCATCGCTGGAAAAAGACCCAGTCGACTCATCCATGCATGGCCTGCGAATAGTGGTGAGGTTGACACTCGTGACATGATTTAGCATTTTTATTATTTTTCATAACTATATTCCTAAACTCAAAAGGAATGCTATTACACAGTAACATATTTTTGTACACATGAACAGAAATTATATTACCTATATATGCTAAGTTTTGAATTGTAACACTACGGAGACACTCTTAGTCAAATTGTATTCTTCCTGAAGATAAATGACCACGACTGAAATGACAAGCGGTTAAGTGATAGGAAAAGCATTAAGCCAAGGCTTCTCCCCCAATTTTACAATGTTGTGCACTAAAGTTTAAATTAAATCTATTTCAAATATGGCGTCATTATTGTACTTACTAGTTTTCACCGCCAGATGACGTCATAGGCTAACAGCCATTTTGCGTTACAATCTACCCTCAGCAAATAACTGATAGAATAGGACATGTAAAAGGGCTTGTTGTGACAAACCTAATTTGATCAATGCCACGATTGTCAACCTCGATGCATGTCAGCATGCATCCACCAGAGACCGAGAACAAATGACAGCAGTGTTATTTCGTCCAGGCATAACAAGGCGGCGAGGGCGTTGGCGGGTGCCCCGCGGCGGCGGTGCCTACGGCAGTCTAGGCAGCGCGGAGCCCCTCGCGACATCTAGCGGCACCGTCAACGGCCTCACGGAGGAGATGTGATGGACGTCAGCGACTTAAGTCGACCTGTGCAGTGGATGTGGTTAAGTTACAACAGTTCGGATTGATGGGATCTTACCAAATGGTAGTAGCGTTAAATAGTGTCTCTTATTGACGATGTAATTGTTTTATCGCATGTAAAAGTTACAAAACTGATCATGAGATCTTGCTTGGAATTGCTGGGCTCAGCTATTTTGACATTTTGCTCAAGTGTCAAAACAGCAGGTCGTTCAAAAAATTGCCTGCAATAGCTGATGGTATAGATAGGCGTAATTCAATCAATGGCAGTTGTATACACTCGTACATGTGACAAGTTAATTACGTAGTCAAAGTGAAATATGGTTAATTATTTCTTATTTACTTCTAGTAATTCCTTTAGTGAGGTTCTTTAGATAATTTTGCAGTACGTTACATTACCTATGTGAGTGATCATCACGTGACTTACAAATAACCGACTCAATGGTAATTATGATTTTGTATCAGAAATTTCCCAGTTAATGACCAAAGAAGTGTACATATAGGCATGGAGCATGGTGAATCGTTGTAACTTTTTGATGTCCCTATCCTCTTTTGAACTTTTAGAATAAATCTCTAGAGCTTTTGTTGAGTTTCTGTGATACGCTCCATTAGCTCAGGGTGTTTAGGGCTACTGGTGTTAGTTCGGCCACATACCATGAGCGTGTATATATTCGTCCTTATTTTGAATAGCCGTGCTTATTTGTATAATAGCGGGGCATTTCAAAAGCAAGACGGCTGTAAAAGCTCCTGGTAAAGAGACGAGAGGTGAAAAGGAACGTCCACTTTTGACAGTATTTTGCATATCAATCTAAATAGCTGCAACTTGCAGTCCTATATGCATCTATTATAGGCGTATTTGGCCAAATGCCATTTTTAATTGCTGACCAACAACTTGTGTAAAAACGTTTTGTAGAATTTGTATGTATTAGTGGTCGATATCCCGTTAATCCAAAAATACCATGACTTGTTTATTCTTCAATTTTCCTTTGAAATAACTAAAACTATTAAAATTAAAAATAATTGAACAAGATAATCACTTAGTTTTTTCAAAAACGAATTGAATAGATAATTTTTTAAGCAATCTTTCGAGATTGTTATAAATTTTTATGTTATTGTTATTGCACTTATAGTAAAAACAGTTTTCACTTTCATGATTTTGAAAGTGAATTATTGTGACCAAAGTACAGCCATTGATATTTAAAAGGGTGCGGTATAAATTTCGAAGTTGTATATAAAATAAATAAATTCAAATAAAATTACATACTTAATAGATAATAAATTACAAATTACTAGATGCCGATTCATTATCATCTGCAAATACTTTTTTTACTTACTTATGCTATGCGTCGTGTATAATATGAAGTTAGTCCATATTACGTGATATTATTGATGAATATTATTATATTTAATCTTTAGCTCTTCATGAATGTTTTTGTATTAAATATTAAGTGTGCAGTGGAGATACCTTTCCAAATATTATTGTTATAATATAATTAAATCTTACAAAATTTTCAATATTGACTACACAGCGTTGTATGTTGTTTTGAATTCGAAAAAGCAGATTTCTTTGGTACAGTTTGCGGCAATATTGTCTGGTCCATGATAAAAATAAATACTTACTTACCTCGTTAAGTATTAAACTATCGTGTATTGTCTTACCTTGTATAGCAAATACGCGTGTACATAGGCTAGTTTGCAAAGCATTTAAGTATTTTCGTTGCCTGTGCCTTTACAATGTCAATTTGACGATAAGCATAGGTGTGAGTGTAGAATATGAATATGACTGGTAAAAATATCTTAAATATACAGACTAGTAGATTAAACATTTGCTTAACTTTAGGGGGTTTGCTAAGAAATTACTTACTGCAAGTCTTGTTATTAACGATTTAAAATATCAAAAAGACATGAATAATTGGCTCTATTTCCACTTTAAAACAAAAGTACATTTACAGTACAATTATAATTTGAGATTTAATTTTTGTAATATTACTAATTGTTCAACACTTGATAGTTGATATTTAGCCGCCAAATGCGGGCGTAATGTAAGGATGATAAAAATCGGCAATTTTTCTGCTGTCAAATAGTTAGGAGCTTAGAAAAAAAAATCTTACTAGCTATGGACTGCGGTTGGTATACCAAATTCCGTATTATATGTAATGTATCTGGGTATGGAAATAATAGCTTTGGCTGTGGGCTAGTATTAAATAAGTGAAATGGATGAGATCTGTTAAAAACGGATCTTATTAGATAGTCCGTTGATAGTAAGACTAAACCTTGTCTATTTATAAAATATGGATGATGGGTATTGGGTACTGATCTTACATAAATTAAATGACGAGGCCTAAACATTTTACTCTCGTGACTGTACTTTGATATTGCTAATAAATCTTTATGTTGACTTGAGGTAGCTTATTTTATTTTTATTATGATTTTTATAACTATTAATTGGAATTGGTCATGTATGTACCTAACATAATTTCGTATTTTTAAGACATTATTACAACACAAATGCTATTATTCAATCATACGGTAAATATGTACTTATGAATTTGTAAATTATCGATAAATATTAATTTTCTTTTTGTCAAGTATTTATAATGACAAACGACCTAAAATAGACGAATATTATTTTTCAAAATACTTTTTTGTTGTTAATATGACACATATTTACTGAGTACTTTATAATCTTTCACAATACCTCGTTACAGATCTATTTTTAGAACATTTTTAAGAATATAATACGAGAATTTCTCATGGTCAGTCATCGTTTAGATTTGTCTACCTTAATTAATTAGTCGAAAAGTTGTTTTATCGCTATAGTTAAGTCAGTTGAGGGGCTCTATTTTTGAATCACTCGCGTGCGCGTCCATATTCCGAGCGATTTTCGTACGAAAATCATGTCAAATACTGACGCGATAACTTAAAATGTCGAGTTATCTTTTTTAATCAATCCGTCGATTTTGTCCCTTTTTATACTAATCAATGAAATCACACGCCATATTGAGGCGAGTGATTGATTATAAATCGGGCCTCTGAATTAGTACAGTAGAAAACTGAGTCTTTTTCACGTGATTATTTAGATGACAACTTTGATACTAGCAAAATGTTCTGGAATGTAATTTGAGTTAGTTTGTTGACCATGTTATATTTTGTCCCGAACTATACAATACTCACCCTAGATACCACATCATGTAAATAAGAATCTGTATCATAGATCAGAGATTGATTCGATCACTGTACCATAAATAACACATCTGTACCATAATGTAAAGACAGTAAGAAGTAACTGAGTGTTGTTTATTAATCCTGTGTCATAGAGTTTGTAATAAAAGTATTAAAATGAATGCTGTATTTTTTTATTATAAGGGCCTGTCTGTATTCACTTAAAGCTTTTTGCAGCGATACAAGAGCGATTCAATTTCTTTGCAGTATCAATTTGGTCAGCATGGCCGACGCAACACCTATGTCGTAGAAAATCGTCTATGGATGTTATGTTGTACCTTTTTTCTACATAACCGCGCTCATAAGTCTTTCAAGCACATCTTAGTGTCTCTGCAATAGATGTCGCAGTGTATAAATTCCCTTTTTCGTTTGACATTCACCTAAAAAAGGGTAACACACACACAAAAAAATAAAACAAATTGTCTTTTGATATTTTTATTAAAACGAATATTTAGTCAACAAATATATTTACAAATTATAGTGATATTATCGCGGTGACTAGATTCATTTTGTATGTCTGAGAACAACCATCAACATTGCCCGTACATTCCCCATAGAGTCCACAGGATTATAAAGTTACTGCCTTTGTACATTAAAATTAATAAACCTAACTCGTCGAAAACCGTCTGGTTTGTTTCGTTCGTTTATAAATTGAGATAATTATAATGATACAAACCTTTATTTAATAGATAACACGATAAGGGGGAATCAACATTCCAGAAATCACAAAACAACACAAAAATACTTCATAATAATAGATTAACTCTTAACAATATAAAAATAACTATTAAACAACGATACAATACATATGTAACAAATCAATAATAAATAAGAATACTATAAAGAAAAATAAGAAAACTATTTCCGTATAAAAAACCTCTAGCAATTGTACTTAAAAATAGAGTTGTAAAAACATTTTACGTAATACGGAACGCATCTGAAATATTGTGTTTTATTTTGGTTTCGTATCGATGCGGCGTTGTATTTTTGGCGTCATTTTCCGAGGTGGCGTAAAGTAATTGTAAATATAGAATGTGTCGTACATTCTGTGATGTAGGCCGGTAGTGGGGCTGTTGTGATGTTGCCGGCCTTGTGGGAAGTCATTAACATGTTTTCAGATCGTGTCAATGTCAATTTTATTGGCCGTTAGATTTGAACGACTTCTAAGACAGAGCGCGTTGCAGCCATCTTTATTCCTTCCCGAATGTTCTTTAACGCCTTATGAATTAATATTAAGAGTAGGTGTGTCAGTCAAGCTTATAGTAAGGGCGAGTTATAGTTCTAAGGGGCCGAAGAGGTGCTTCGCGGGGCAGTTTTCGCTGTTGTCCCCTAGGAACTGTGCGAACAGCTCTTGGTACCGGGATACTGTGAGCCCGCCCTTCTTCCTGTCGTCATCCTGGAATATAAAAACAAATAAGCACACTCTTTCTGTAAGAAATAATGATAGCTACGTCGATCACTTTTCTAGCGAATAGTACTAGGGTTGGTTAGATGGTTAATAAACATACATAGCTGTTGAAAATCAAGACCCGTCAAACTGCAGCTAGGTACCTAACTAATGGAGAAAGGGATGTATGTGGATGATCATCCATTATCATTGACAAGAGATATCATCAACACACCCATCATTATTCAAAGGGCATGCACCATTAGATAAAAACACGAAGATGTACGGAGAATTACCGAAAGAATCGAACTGACGTCATCCATGACCTCTCCTCACCTCACCTCTAAGAAAATCTGAACTATATTCCCAGACTAAGTTTTTATACACTGGTGTAATCGACTCCTCCCGATTAGTGTAATCTCACAATCTAGCGATAAATAATGCTGAACATTTCTTACACGGATTGCATACTAGATGAGCTGAAATGCGTAAAGCACAATACATTCTGTTGGCAGCGCGCCAGTTTGAATGCTGTTATCGTTTTGTTAATCTTGTTACATAGTTTTAGTTCTTCCTATGGATCTGTGATTTATTTCGAGTATTTTTGGATCGGTACTTAAGTTTCTCAGATAATTAATATTTCTTGCATTATAAATTATCCAGGAGATGTTAGGTTTAAGATTTTTTTACTGTAAAACTTAAAAAATATATATATCAATTCACAGTATTTTAAAGTTATGATGAACCTTCCATTTGAAAATTTATTGGCGTCTTTCATTGACATCAATCTACATTGAACAGTATGCCAAACTCAGCTACCCACGTGTTTGGGAAAGCTTCTAGGTAAAATTGAGGGAAATAGACCAATGTGCATGAATAAACAGTTTAAATTTATCTATTGGATCATCAAAATTGACTTGTTGTGAGCTATGGTGATTCACAAAATATGTTTATTTCCATTATTTTTTCAGTACGCATACATTCTTGATCGGTAACTTACATGAACTGAGATTTGGTTCAAACTATTTAACAGATTAAGTATATAAGTATCAATTTCTTCCGTGAAATATGACTTAGTTGGAATACATTAATTTACACAATAATGCCAACACGTCGGGCGCCAAATACGTGTCAAACGACATCTTAATTTTTTGGCGCGAAAATCTCTGTGTGTAGCTATTATAATTATTTTAGACAATTTTAATTGATGCCTGTTATGATTAGCCATCGGGAATAGCTATACAAGCGATTGTAATGTTTGTGCCAGGGAACCACATCTGAGAAATTGAGACGAATGATAAATAATTATTGTTATGTACTTATGTAGGACCATTTGTTATAACGTTTTCTGCACGCCTTTGTTTCATTCGGTATTATCATCAATTTGGTATTATAACCATTCCTAATTGTAATAATAATCCTTGCCTAGTCCGGCTTTTATTAATGGATTTTGATGAAACTTTACAATAATACTTATAGCTCGTACTTCGGAATAGTACATAGGCTTTAATTGTGATATTTATAAGATCCGACATTTACGCGGGTGAAGTCGAGGGAAACCGCTACTAATTAATAATGGATTTGAAAGCAATCACTTATGATCATATTGGATCTGATACTTCCTTCAGTCTGTTGATAACACTATTCATGTGATTAAGAACCGGAGTAGTATGCGAAATTGTTAGTTACTGACCAGACAGACTCATAAAGCTACTTTTCGTACTCACATTAAGTAGTGTGTCAAACGCGTCGTCAATGACTTTGATGTCCTCTATAACCATTCTCTGGACGCAGTCGTATCTGTACTCCTCGACGCCGATCACTCCATCGGAGTTTATATCGATCATCCGGAAGTTGGACTCGATGAACGCCTTCATAGCTTGAGGGAAGTCTTCGTACTTTTTACCCACACAGCTGTTTTTGACAGCCTGTTTGAACTCTTCGACCGTTATCATCCCGTCCTGTAATGTCAAGGCTGTAAGTTTACGCATGCCTTGGGCAGAAATAAAAAAAAAGTGTGCGGTAGCTGTGTGCCTACGCTACGAGATCTACGTGTGTGAGTATGTTAATGTATTTGTTGGGGTTGCCAGCACAGTGATTGCTGTTACTCATATGCTGATAGATCAGTTATCAGAAATAAAGGAGAAGTAGAGGTTTATTCAAGAAAGCAGTCCAAGTCGAGTTAATCAAAAAAGGTTGAACCATTTTTGATCAGCTAACTTGCTTGCACCATAGAATTATAAGATCATGAAATCAAAGCATTTTCTAATGGTATGTAAGTACTGGCAATCTCAATCTCAACAAGTATGTAAGTATACTACTGAACGAACAACATTAATTTTATGCATTGCTATGAGCCATTGCCAATAAGCTGCTTTGCTACAAAACTTTAGCTTGATTTTAATCTGAGAAGTGTGATAGTTTAAGTTTTGTATTATCATAAACTGATTTCTGTCCAAAAACAGAAAATATGCTTATTCTCCAATAACCATGGCATTTCATGTACATACTCGTACATCTGCAGAATTGCAGTTGCAACCATCAAAGAGGAACAACCATATTTTTTTACTCTTTAATGGGACGAACCCGGCCATGCCTCTGCAAGGCCGTTTTATAGGTAAATGTTTTCGGACTTGTATGGTGATATCACGCAGAGTGAGATCAGTTTATGACAATTCTGTGTAGTATTTTGCTGTGTGTACCCTATCATCTTCTGTGTTTGCTTTTGGTCTTCCAGATTCCCTCGCCTTTCTGGGGTAAGTACTATAATTTATTAATTAAGAAGCGTTATAATTATTTCGTGTAATTTTGGACAATTATAAGCTTTCTAACTACAACATTCAGCCAATACATCAAGCCAATGAACTTTTTTGCTATGGTTGGATCCAGCATTTGATTGAAACGCTTTTCGGTTCGAGTTTACTCGTTCTAATCTATTATAGTATTAATTTATCCAAGTAAATACATTTTCTCCTATCTTAACATGTACCCGTGTTCTGTAGTTAATATCTTAGACTAATTTCCCTACTGTGTTCGAAAAAATGAAAAAAATAATCAGAAACTACGAGTTCGCGTTTGCAAACGCCACAATCATTGTATATTTACGTAAAAGTTACTTGACTCTTGCTTTTACGATTCAAATATAATTTTTATTACTCTTTTGATACCCGTAACAAAGCGTAAACATTTCACGGCTACAGCTGGATCCCCATGCTAACAGCGTCAGCAGCGCTCCAGCACATACCCAAGCCGGTCCACCAAAAGCCTAAGCCGGGTGTAGTAATGTGAGTTGTAACCGACATAGTCCGGAACCTTGTCGAAGTCGGCCAGCTGCGTGATCTCCTCCCATAGGCTCAGCATGATGTGCTGGTACTTCTGCAGGCGGGCGGCGCTGCAGTCGCCTTTGCCTTCGAGCACGCACGACCGCAGTGCCAGACATTGGAAGTCGTGGGAGTCTAGGTACCCGTTGTTGTCGATGTCTGCAACAGATTTTTTGGCGGTAAGACAATTTCATGTAAAGGAACGCAAGCAAATAAAAAAACGCATTTTATGGTTTTGGTAGTGCGCAGTCTCTATTAACACTTAACTAACATTTCATAAAAAGCGCAAGCAGTTTTAAATTACCTAGTATTGTAAATAATGTTTTGATATAAGAATAATATAAAGATTCGCATCTTTTATCACTTGTCTATCAGCTTAAAGGTGGACGCTTCAGTATGTCAATATTTTCTAAAGAGTAATATCTAGCATTTGACTGATGTTCCTTTGGGAGACAATAAAGACATTAGAAAAGTTATCACTTATTATCATCTTTCGACGAATTTGTCTTTAAGTCTATGTGTGACCTAGGTATGCTAAAAATAGACGGAAAGCGCTATTTCAGCTACGATTCGCGGACGTGATTTACTCCTATCCGAAAACGATTTCGCGACCAAAATACCTAGTATATTTTGAAGACCTTGCAGCGCTATCTAACGGATACATTGTCAATGTTCAATCTTAGTCAATGTCGCAATGGGGCGTAAATTAGCTCTCTGTGCCCATTTGGCGGGCTGTGCGTGTAAACAATAGGTGTATTTAATTAATATGGGGTGGCTGCCAAGTCGGGATCCTGTCGCAATGGTAGGAGACAGCCAGAGATCTCGATGACTGTGAGTGAGTTATACCCGATCGAAAGCGCGTTGCCAATCAGTCTCAATGTCGCGATTCGGACCATTGTCTAAATAGATTGGAAGCTTTAATTGGATGAGCTAATAGTCGGTTATTGAGGCTTCGTATCTAATTAAAACTCAATCAGCTGTTATGTGACTGTTCGCGGAAGGAGTGTGAGCTGATGGTACATATCTAGTAGATATGATCTACTAAAAGAGTTTGCTCAGATGTGAGCAGGTACTACTTGCTTAGTTGTAAATTAAATTGGTATCGAGAGAGAGAGAGTTGCGGAATCTTTTAGTAGGAAAAAGAAGAAAAAGATAGTACAGCATATTTTTATGTAACAATTTGTTTTCTTAAAGACACTTATGACAGAAACCCAGGTGCTAAGAGATAGATGCGTAAGTTATAGCTTGAGTTTTTGACTGAACATACTTGGGTGTTGTTCAAAATTCCTATTAATCTTGCTGAATTTTGAGTATGTACCACTTATTTAATTTGATTAGTCCATAAAATAGCAATTAATTAAACTTTATTGTGATCAACGATCCGCGTAGCAGAGACACAAACATAATGAAGACACGACAAATATTCCAAACCGCCTCTCTCGGCATTGCGATGATTTATTTCACATCGTGCATTATCGTTCGCGTTTATTAGCCTCTAAAATACGCGTTATTATGCTGTTATAATCTGATTTGTAATATCTTATACTAGGCGGATGCAATGGGGAAATTTAAATGTCGGAATTATCTATTGGAGGGACTGCATAAAGCGTTTATTACCTTACATATAAGACCGAACTGATGGTTGTTCCCAGATTTAAAAAATGTGTTCCCTGATCTCGGTCTTGTCTTGATCAGGCTTTGACGAGGCATAGTTGAGCGAGCTGACCCAGAAAAAGATTTATCCAGTCATTCTTTGAATTCTTTTAGCTATTTGATTTTCTTTGGCCTTTTATCTGGGATTGCCAGTAGGATATTAGATTGTGTAGGTAAGGTAGTCAGTTAATCCTTCGCCATTCATTGCATTCTCTCTGCATGACCTAAAAGTTTGACTGGCATCGAATGCTTATCATTAAGTCCACCTGTGTACACCATTATTGGCAAGAAAGTGTTTTTTTATAAAACAAATAATATAATAAGGATTTAAAATCATTAAATGGCTGTAATGTAAGTATTTAAATATCACTCAGCAGACAGCACAAATCAATCCCGAATCAAAGTGAGATACTATCGTACGTTGCATGTAGTATCCATCCAAAAGCAGAAGTCTTCATTATTAGCCATCACATTCATCACCAACATTAGTCAACGTCTAATAGAGTGGTGTGTTGTATGTTGGTCTGTCATTCAATTACCATTCAGTCCAAGTTCGCTAAAATAGTTTTTCTTTGATCTCGCGTGTTTTTAGATGAAATAAGATGCATAATAATTATATCAATACTACTTAGATTTAGTTGTTTTACTAAATAAAAACGCGTCTACATAATGTTCTTCTTAATCTTACACATAATAATTGAGTTGTTTCTTTGGGTTTTACCTTTTGCACTCATACTAAATGTTTTAGCTCAACTAAGGACTTCGACAGCGAAAATGAATGAATTTCAAAAATATTTTTTACAAGTGCTTAATTACGCTGTGCTACATTTCAATTACACGTAGGCTTTTCTAGAGATTTAAGTACCTATATCATGCCCTGGTGGTGGACCCATGGAGACAGATATTAAAATTATAAACAAAGCATCTTCCGGAACAGAACACCTAATCGCGAATTATTTGACCACCGGGGGATATCTATATTTCACGTTTAATGAGTTGCATGAAGTGGACCGAAACCATAGTGGAATGCATGAATAGCCCCACGACATATTTTTAGATAGCAGGATAGTTTCTGAAATAGACCGGAGAGGTAAAACGAAAATGTCAGAAAAATACTAGCGCGTAACTAATATCTCTCAGGTAATCAAATAGCCATAAAAGTTTAGGAGCATTTAAATGTTTACGTATGTAGATACTTATCTAGTTTTGTCGTTATGGGATTTCTTAATAGTGTCGTTTGGGTCTACTAAAATAAACTCCGAGGACCAGAATCCCTGATGAAATTGAAGAAAGACTATCTTGGTGTACCAAACCTTTCTATTTTTTGCATTATTAATTTGACCCACCCAGAGCAATTACTCCAAATTACTTTTAAATGTCCGAAAGCACTTTATCAGCGACGCCGCTAAAAGATGCCGATGGTCGTCAAAGACATCAGAAATCTAGAATGCGACAATTATTGCCGAGAGATTTATTGTTTTTCGCAAAAATAACCGTTGGTTCTGGTCCAATGGACGCGACAATGACTGCGTTAACAATATCGGCACCTGCTTCATTATAATCAACCCGCCTATTAAGTCGCCGTTGATTCATTATCTAGCGTTTGCGATTGAGACATCAATTGCTTCCGTGAACAATTATTTTGAGATACATCTGGCATTACATCTATAACTATCCAATTACGAAAACACGAGCCTTACAAGTTTCAAACCGATGAATTTTTGAAGCAATGCCTACAGCAACTAACTGGAGGTAACAAACAAACAGAAGCATCAAAAACAAAACAACAACACACCGACATAAATCAATACAGATCAATACTCACCATACAGGTACCGCACGACGAAGGCAACCCTGTTGTCCCAGGTGTAGGCCATTTTGATTTAACTTTTTAATTGTGTATTTTTTTATTTTTTGAGAGGCAAGGAGCGCGGCGGCGGTCACACGGCAACTGCCGGCCGCCGCCTGCGCCACCCCGCTCCGAATAAACGGAATAAAACAATATTACGAGCCGGCGCGACGTCACGGCGCGTGCGCGTCTTTAAAATATATCGACGCGAGATTCGGCGGCAAGCCTCAGTCTGGGCTGGGCTGAGCTTGACCTGGCGAGGCCCTGAAGGCCGGTCTTGCATCAGAGCTTTGTGCAACGGCACGCGTTACTCACCGTCATCGTTACGCACGATTACGATAGCTAGGTGATCGGGCGACTGCATTTAGTATTATGCTAGAAAACTGAACTGACGATATCAATTTCAAATGATCTTTACTCACCATAACTAATGCCAAACCCATTACCCATTACAGCAGTACAAGTACGGCAACTGTAGCGGGTAAGGTCAGGTGTAAGGTAGAGATTCATTAGCTCTACCTACCCGCTCGTGTGTGCGTGAGCTTAGATGGAATATATTTAGTTAAAAGTAGTGATAAAGCGAAATAAGGAAAAATATAATTTTGTGGCATATAAAGCAGGACTGCTTAAGTTATCATACATTACAATGATTGTGTTTTATAACTTGGAACTGCTTGGAACTTTTTGAAAAGTGCAAGTAACTACTACGCTCATCCATTCAGTATTGGAATCAATGATGTTTTAAAAGTAACTTACTTTTAAAACACCATTGATTGGAGAAGTGAGTACTGAACTGACGCTCTCTGATTAAAAATACTTTATAGACTTACTTATCGTACAATAGTACAGATAGAGCTTTAAAGAGATTACAATAGTAATATTAGGGCTCTCTACTTATGTTATGTATGTACCTAATCAATTTACTACCCGCATTCTCAACTACAAAACATCTCGCTCGGTTCGGGTATTAATTTTACATGATACTTGGCAAAAGTTATTTAATTATACTGCCATCACTTTTTTAGAGGTATAACAGAGTGCAATATGCTTAGAACGGAGCGCATGTAAAAATTTTGTTCCGAAACATTGGGAATGTCTTCAGTAGGCCTAACATGCATGACACACTATTTCTTTCGATCGACATGACAAAATTAGTCGATCTATGCTATTTTATCATATTCCCTAACATGCCAACCACATTGGACAAATTTATCCACAACGATAACGAGATATGTCAATTTCTAATCATTCACTCAATTTTATGTCAGATTTGGCTCAAAATGATCAACTTGACACAATGACAGATTGACTCGATATTGCCCACAGATTAGTAAGAGTATATCAAATATTGCCCACAGATAATGAATTCAAATTAAAAATATGTTAGGGATAAAAAATGTTCCACGGGGACTTTCTTTTCAATATTTTTACACTTTATTGTTTTTTGAGAGCCTAGGATAAAATATGGTACGACTCAGTCATATATTTTTGCTCTAAATATGTTGTTTTTTATTTGTCGTCGTCGCTAATGGTGGAAGATAATGTTACACGGCGAAATGTCAAAATTCGATAAAAATATGTGTGGCATGTTAGGGTTCAATGATAATTTTGTCATATTTCGAATTTTGACAGTACGACATGACTTTCATGGCAGCCATGTTAGCAACTGCGGGGATGTCGATTTTTGACAAACAAACGGGCTAAAATGCCACGATAAATTTTTATCACGGCGCGCATCTTAAGCCTGCTGAACTACGAAAAATATTTCAAAACTGCACAATGGGAAATCGTTATTGCATTTCAATTGCATTAAATAATTATGTAAATTACTACATGTATGTTTTTGACATTAATTTGATCTGAATTTTGAACAAAAATGTCGACAGTATTTACGACAAAAATATGTTGACCTGTCGGAATCGGACTATGATGTTTATTGATCACCTGTCAATTTCAGACTGACAGGTATTTTTTTTTCACCCGTCATGTCAAGTCAATCAAATCGATGCATTTTTTCAAAACATACGAATATTTAGCAATTAATTTGTGAATTAAGCTGTTGTTTTAGTCAAAAACCATTTGGAAAGCTTGAATATGCATTTACGAACCGGCCTCAATCATTCCATTGCGTTATTATTAGTACTAGGTAAATATATTTCACCGTGTGCTGCTGTCTATTTTCTTCAGTTATCGTGGTTTTTTTGCTTAATACGTTATTGTTTTCTTGTATAATGCGAGCTATAATTGTAATTAACATAACGGAATGCATTTTCTTTTAATATAAAATAATTTTATGCAGGTTTTGCGACCGTCACCACTCAGTTTGATATGGAGGAAGATTCTGCTGTTGAATCACCGGAGGATACCAATGCTGACGTTCCAAACGTAGACGAATCAGAATCGTTGCTGTCCAACGTGGTTTCCGATGTCAACAAGACACTAACCAACCTTTACAACCATGTAACTTCGGCGAACGTGACGGTGGAGAACAGCACTCAATCTCGGAATGAAACTCGAAAGCATGTGAGATGCAAGGAAATAGTGTATGACCCAAGTGAGGAGTTCGAGCCGTCAGTCGAGATTATCAATGGCAGCCACTTAGCCAAACTGCTACAGATCAAACCAGACATAACAAGCAGGGATATGGAAGCAGAATGTGTCTTAGTACTGTTTTTTGCAAGAGCCTGCCCTTTCAGTGCTCATGCTGCCCCTCATTTCAATGCCCTTGCCAGATCATATCCGAGTGTCAAAATGGTGGCATTAGATGCTTTGAAATATCACGGTATCAATGCCCAATATGGTATTGTTGGTGTGCCTACTTTGAAGATGTTCCACAATGGTAGACCTGTGGGAAAGTTCAATGGAACAGAATACAACATTCAGTCATTTAGTAAGTTTGTCCATGCCATAACTGGGCAGTATGCGCAGGGTTTGTTGGTGACATCTAAGGATTTTCAAGGTCCAGTTTCCAGTGTGGTTGAAAAAGACACTGATTATTTCTTAGTTTTGGCCTGGTTGTTTATTATTATTTGCTCAATAAACTATTTTACCCAGTCAAAGTGGTGGAAGATGATTGTTGAGATGGTGCAGAATAATTGGAGGGAATCGGAAGCTCAACATGAGCACAATGAATAGGGACATTAATGTTAACACTTAGCATAAGCTATTTATTGTTATAATTGTTTTCTGTATATAATAAATACATTTCTTAAAAATTTTATTATCTATTTTGTTGACATTAAAGTAAGAAAATAACAAAATAAATACAACAGTAACAGATAACACTTTCTCAATCAAAAGCAAAAGTTCTTATACCTAAGGAAATTACACCTATTTCAATTCAGCAGGCAATTCCTTGCCTTTCAAGGCTGCTAAGATGTTTTGTGCTGTCAATTCACTCATTGTATTTCTGGCTTCAATGGATGCACTACCAATATGTGGTAATACTACACAATTCTTCAACTTAAACAGTGGACTGTCTAGAGGTAGTGGTTCCGGAGTAGTGACATCCAAACCAGCTGCTCTTATTTTGTTATTTTTCAGTGCAACAATCAGAGCATCCTGGTCCACAGTGCCTCCTCGACTGGTGTTAACAAAAACAGCTGTTTTCTTCATCTTTTCAAAAGCATCTTTGTCAAACATTGCTTTTGTTTCTGGGACTAGTGCGGCACAGCAAATGACAAAGTCACTCTTGGCTAGGAGCTCATCAAAGCTAACTTTTTCTGCTCCAGTTTCTTTAGCTTCTGGTCGTTCACTTCTATTGCTGTATAGGATTCTTGATGTGTTAAATGCTTTCACTCTTTGTGCAACAGCCTGGCCGATGCGTCCGAAGCCGACTATACCTACAGTGGATCCAGCAAGTCCTGGGCCAGTCATCCAAGTTGGTGCCCATGACACCCATCCACCAGTCCGAGCCTCATGCTGGGCTTCAGGAAGGCGTCTTGATGTTGACAGGAGCAGGGCTAACTGTAAAATTATCAAGATTGTGTTTTAGTTTACCTTGGTAAAAGTTAAAATAAAATATTTTAGCTATTTACAAAGGCGGATGTCATAACTTTATTCATATTTCAATGAAAGAAATGTCTTTTTTGGCATTATTATTATTCACAAGGACTCTTGGTTACATTGAAAATAATTTTGTGTTAAAGTTTACTAAATAAACTACATTTGCTTTTAAAACTTACTGTGAGTTCTGCAGTCGCATCAGTAAGAACATCAGGAGTGTATCCAATCTTGATGCCTCTCTTTTTGCACTCTTGCACGTCAATGTGGTCATAACCCACAGATATAGTTGCCACCACCTTCAGCCCAGGACCCGCTGCATCAAGCAACTCCTTGTCAATCTTGTCTGTCAACGAACAGTAGATCCCATTAGTTCCTGCTACAGACTTTAGAAACTCTGCTCTGGGCACAGGAGATGGTTTCTCCCACAGTCTTATGTCACATCTGAAAAAGCAAAGGGCTCAATACAGTTTGTTGCATTCTTTATGCTTGTGACCAGCTAGTGATCCCATTAGATTGTTAGATACAAACATAAGGTACACGTATGGTTGGTTTGTAATGTATTTGTTAATTACATGTAAGTACTTACTCTTTCTTAAGTAGTTCCACACCAATTTCTGGCATGTCACTGCGTGTTATATATACATTATATCTTCCTGACTGACTCATGTTTCTCACAAAATCACAAAGTCTCACTAAACTACGCGACACTGACACCACTCTCTTATAAATCATGGATCTGTAAAAAACTAGGTTATCTTCCGGGCTTCTTGTGTTAACTGCTTTCAAGGCCGCTTATTTGTCTGGCAAGTATTTAGGTGGCGTTTGAACGGCGTTTGGTGGCAAATCTGGTTTTTCTTTCTTGAAAAACTCGGGTTTTGCTAGGTATGCCACGTAATGAAGGGAGATAATAGTTGCCAGCACGGCTGTAAGCTTTGGTGACGAAAGTACGGATAGAAAACGACTCATATTATTAACGGTTCTTGGGAACAAGATACTATAGGGAAGTCGAAAATATATTACATAAACCCCGCAAAGACGATTTAAGATAACCTAGGCCAAAGAGAATATAATCACTACCTAGCAGTGTTGCCAGTGCCCTGTACTAAAAAGTTACCCAAGAGAGTTCAAAAAGTAACGTTTTGACCTAAAAAGTAACGCTTTATTTAAAAAAAAAAAACGGCCAAGCGTGAGTCGGACCCGCGCCCTGAGGGTTCTGTACCATCCTAAATTCGGGGTCAACTTCCAACTAGCGAAAATATAACAATATTTTTTGACTGCAAAAATAACCTTGCTTTTCATAATGAAAGACAAAGTTATATTTGCGGTTGATGTAAATGTTCTATTTCTCTTAACTACCGGTTCGATCTCGTTCAACCAATTTTCGTTGAAAGTATTTTTTGAGATCTACATTGTTTTTTTTTCTAATTTTAACCTCCTTTATTCAAAAGTTAGATGGGAGGGGGACAACAAAACAGCAAATTATTAGTTCCCTCGGTTGTTACTCACTCACTCCGTACAACTTGCTCTTTCTATTTCCTTATTCAAGCTATAAGTGCGATAGAGACGATCATATCATTTTAGATTCAATCCATACACACACACACAAAGCTACACACAAGCACAGAATATATAATAGTACTACACAAGCGTTGAGTATGCGGTTATTGTACCTTACATTTTCTATTAAACTAAGAAAATTAAGGTTCTAATGGTCCATCCCAAATGTAACGCAAAAGTAACGTTTTGTGACACGTAACGTAAATGTAACGTCAAGGGGTCAAAAAGTAACGTAAAACGTTACAAAAGTAACGTTCTGGCAACGCTGCTACCTAGGCTAGGGGTCTGGGGTCGGTCGGTCATAATAGACACTATTATTATGACAGACAGAAGATTCTATAGATATGTCGCAGGCAAATCGTATAATTCCGCCGTTTACTTATGGCGTCGTCAGTTTATAAACGCTCGCGGATTTGCAATTTTCAACCTTTAAACCTAGCAACCTCTTCCTAAAACTTGAAAAAAAAAACTGTGACAAGGAACTTCTTTTCGTTGGCTATTGTTTGCGTCATCGTTATTTTCACGCGTTACGCACCCTAGCGGGGCAGTTTTCTATGTTTTAGTTTTGGTGGCCTAGATGGCGGTTTTTCGACACAGATGGCGCTATGATCTAGAAAGACCTGTTCTAGATAGTGTGCAAGAGATTGACCCCACACATTTTATTTCGTTTTATGTGAAAACCCCGCTATTTACGGCTTATATTACTTTATATTATCTAAAAGGCGAAGAAACGAACCCATAAAATTAGTTTTGGTCGTCGTGACGCATGAATTTTTACTTTTGGGGCAAGCAATGTATGGCGGGTTGACCGTGTCCTTTCTTCTTATTACTTTGATAAGTCCTATTTGTCCCACAAAACTGTGTTTTATCATGGTCACCCTAAATCGGTATGAACTAACCAACCGTCGTCGAAATTATGGCAATTGAACAGTTTGCATTTTGCCCTCTGGATTTTGCAAATCCGCGAGCGTTTATAAACTGACGACGCCATAATTATTATGTAAACGGCGGAATTATAGTTTTGCCTGCGACAGATAGATCATGGATATGACATATATTTAGATTGGAAAGCTCTTGGAGCGTCTACAGTGCGACAAGGATCTTCTGGCCAACGGATGACATTGACAGGGAGGCGCTAGCATTCAAAAGGGTAGCCAGAGCAAAAAAACTTCCTAAGTTCAGGGATTTTAGGAAGCTGTTTAATCAGTCAGGCTCAGGTATCAAACGAATGCCGAGAGTCGCATAACAATGGAATTTTTATTGTGTCTCGTTTACACATACTTGACGAGTTAAAGAATATCTTTTACCCAAATATGGCAAAGTCAAAGAAAAGATTTCTTGGATGGAAATGTCTTTGAAGACATTTTCTACCATAAGAGGCATATCATGTATGTTCCACCGTTTTAGACGCAAAACAATTGTATAAACAATAAATACTATTGAAAATTAAAACTTTATCTAAGGAGTTTAGCGCTACGCAGCTACGGTAAATAAACAATAATCATAAATAGTACGAAATCATAAAACACGTACGAAAATAAAACAAAAGGGAAAATCGGAAAATCTCTTGTAAGATTGGGGAGATTTCGCTACACTCGATCTGGCAGCCGCATTTTTGAATTTGACAGCGTATGGCCGACAAAGGTCTAGATCACAGTCTAGATATTCCATTTGTATTTGACAGCGTTAGTTCCGACTGTCATGTCACCGTTGGCCAGAAGATCCATGTCGCAACAGAGCCATAAAGTTTGGGGAAGCGACCGGTGGTGTCGCTAGCGTCGTTTTATTTTTCTTTTATGCGGATGATGAACAGGCAAAAAGCTTTGAGTATATAGCCCCCTAGGGGCTATATACTCAAAGGCAAAAAGGTATAAAACCAGCCAGCTGTCATATCTATCTATGGTTAAAATAGCGCTTGCTATGAGTTGCATAGTTGTAACTGCCTCGGTGGCGCAGCGGTTAGAGTATCGCATTTTAAAGCGACGGCTGCGCCAGAGGTCCCGGGTTCGATTCCCGGGTCGGGCCAAAAAATACGTACCTGGGTTTTTCTGTTCAGAAATTCTAAGGGAAGCCCGGAGTTTGGAAGTTGGCGGTGTTTCACCCCCGTGCCTCGGAAAGCACGTAAAGCCGTTGGTCCTGCTGCGCCTGATCTCTCTCCGGTCGTGTCAGATTGCTGTCCCATCGGGTTATGAGAGTAAAAGGAATAGAGAGTGCACATGTGTTTGCGCACACACTTGTGCACTTATGTCCCGCGCAGTCGGTTAGTTGTTGTGACTGGCCACCGTAGTCGAAATCGGCTAGGGGGACCTACTACTACTAAGTCGATATGATGAGATGAGTAGGTATAATCATTTATCAGTACCTAACTAATTATTTTACAACTTTCGGTGGAGAGTGGTACTCGTACCTAGGTAAATACGTCGGATGCGAGTAAATAATAATTTTATTACGCAGCCAGTGAAAGTTCCGTTGCATTAAAACCGAAAACGCGTGCAACTTGGCTAATTAGGCGGTTGCCAAGGCTGGACATTATGAAACACTCTCCACTGGCTCTCAACTTTTTAATAATTAGATGGTTTGCAAAATCGGAATTATTAAAAACCCAATGCTTTCTCAGAAACATGCTATTGGCTTTTTGCAATTCATTTCTTTTACTCTACCTAGCCCCACGGGCTATAGAAAGCAGATGCTGAAAATGTCCTAGAAGGTTCACTTCACATACATTAACAATAAAAAAAGTATTGTTGTACTCACATAATTTGGAATGTTTCGGAAATACATCTTTCTGTTTTTGTCAACATCTAAAAACAGAAGGCTTATGTACTTAAGTACTTCCTAGCTTCATTGGGTCGGGACAGCAACAACAATAATTTATTTACCTCAATAAATATCAATTTATTTGATTGAACACTACAACTCCAAGTTAGTTAACCATTTAGACATTACATTAAACAATTTTATTCGTTGAACTATGAGAGTATACTTACCTAAGTTGAGAACGGCTATTTCAGACGGTAGACAGTAACAAACGGAATGATATTAATATAACAACAGTCTAATTGAAATACATTAAATATGCACATTTTAATTGGCGAGGAAATTAAACCGTGTGTTTGGTGCGTCTGCAAAAAATATACCACCGCCACTAAATACAGTAGGTAATAGAATGTTAGTGCCTGTTATGAAATTAGCTGAGCGAGTGGTTATTTCTTCGAAGTTAGTACTAGATTAATGGACTCTAATTAGGAGAATTAGGTAGTACGCTTTGCCTAGCTACATATTTACCCGTGTGCACGGGTGTGTTCATGTAAATCTTTAACTATCATACTGGTTTGGTTCTACTTAGTTAAAATAAAATGGAGCACATTGCAACCGAGCCTAGGTAATCCAGGTATAAATAGAATGATAGACTGCCTACAAAATGATTGATGAGTTTTAATAACGCAGAAAAAACTGCTTTAGAAACTTTAATCATCTCAAATAAAGTCGAGATAAACGCTCTCTTTAGTTTAATTTATTTAAGAACAACGACACTTTCTAACATTTTCGCCAATTACAACTTATCTGCTCGTTACGAAAAATGGAATACAAAATAAGTGGCCGCTTATAAAAGGAAGATTTTCTTTCACATTCGAAACCGTATTGCGTGATCTCTGAAGCATCAATTTTGCGAACATTTCGTGCTCCACCAAGTTTATCCGATGAAGATGCCTGTTCACATAAATAATTACAATTACAGTAGCAAACTCGACCGTTAATCAAAAAACTGATAAACTTTCTTTCGGTGGCACATACCTCAGTTTCCGAGATAGCCGCAGTACTGCTGCAAAATGCATCGGTATTTATTAAAAGTGTGATCGAGTTTCATCTTGTTAGCGAGGAATCCTAACGTTAAAATAATAGTGACGCACAAATTTCGAGCGTGGCTCGGAAGCGAGACATTTTTGATGAAAAACGCGATTTCTACTGTGCAATTAGAAGATTCGCACACGAAAGTGCAGTAGAGATATCGATGCGCCCGCGCCGATGCAGCCACAGAGATTATATCAAGCGCGGGTCATCAATCCATAATACTTTTCTACTGCTCTATATTCTAGCTTTACTACGTCCGTATACGTGTTGAAATAGGGACGACAATTTTCTATAAGCTTGGATATACAATTAGCTGGGTACATATAAAAAAATAGGGAGCTGTTGTAACCTTTTAAGCTTAAAAATATTTATAGCTATAAAATAAAAACCTGACACCTTTGAATTGTAACGGTCGGAACTATGTTGAGGTGAAGATATTCGATGTATTTAACTCATAAAAACACCACTTGCTAAACACGATACTGCAGAGAAATCAAATAATTTAAATGTTATTTCAAATGTATTATAATTAAAGCAATTCCGCGTGTATTCTATTTCCCCTCATTTCTATGTCTAATTAGAATAGTAGCAATTTCTGAGACAATCTTTCACGCGCTGTGCACATGATTCCAAAGATATTTGAGGTGTTTAATTTTCCCACTAAGATAGAGCTGTTTATTGATATAATAGGTACGAAATGGATCGAATGTAAATGTAAATTCCAAATTTGTTAGTATTTTTTGCACATCTTCTAACATTTGAACTGAATTCTTCCAGGTGGAAATAATTACCAGCACCTAGGTACTTTAAAAAAATAAAAGGTCCAAGGGGAGTACTCTGAAGCGAACATCATCCCTACAAAAGACTTTGGACTTTGAACAAAGGATTTTGATACGCGGATGCAAGTGATGTGACATATGAGGCACTTTTGATGTGTATTCGTTTTCATGCACGAGGGCCTTTCTCATAAAATACAGAGAAATAACAGATACTGTTTGGAGAAATACGTTAGGTCCCTCTATCGGCGAATTTGTATTGACTAAAATTGGGGCCCCTGTAGATAAGTTATATGTACGTACTTGTATAAACCTAGGACCTTGGTGTTTGGCTTTTAAAAATAAGGCTTTGATCAGTAAAATAAGTATGGATTCCTTATAAAGGCCTAGTAGTGCGTTGAGTGACAAAACAACTTGCGGGCTACAAAGGCATTCCTCAAGACTTGCCTAACCAGCCTCGTACAGCTGTTCAAAGAGTAATTTTTATCGTTATATTCACATTTATGTTCTAGGCATTAGGAGCTATTAGTCAGATGTAATTGAGTGGGCGTTTGTACGCACGGCAAAAATGTGGGTGTGTCTAACCGCCACGATCATTACAAGTCGAAGTGACTCGACCTTCTTGGATACTATTAACTATTGCAAGTCCTTCAATTTATAATTCATCATTCGCTTCTGATTGAGCCTTCTTTTAAAAAACTTTTTTTAAACATAGTTAAAAGTAACATTTTATAGTGCTAGTAAAACTATTTGAAAATTAAATTCTGTGACTCAAAGAATAGTACTTACATGTTATTTCCATCGCAATGAATTTGATATAATACTCAGACTGGTCAAAAACCTGCTACAATTACTTAATTTACACTCAAAATGGGGCAGCATTTTTATTTTTTTCTTTATTTAGTACGGGTTTGCTTTTGACTCCAGACCAAGCCAAGTGCGACTAAGACGGAGTCGAAGATGGAACGAGCTCGCCCAGAAGAAGCCTGTTCACTTTAACTTTGAATAGATTCGGATTGTAATCACTAGGAAACACCGACGCGGACAGCGAGTTCCACTCCTTTGCCATTAAATGTTGATGAGAAGCGCTTAATTCTAAACTGCGGGATATCGACAAGGTGAGGTGGCATCAAGGCATCGCTTTACCACAGAATGTATCATAGTATAGCAAAACCCAAATGTTTAGTTGCTAAGATTAGGTTTTGTGACAGGACTTGACTAGGCTTGGATAAACTATACCTGAGGATACTGCACGAATTATACAGCCTAGTTAATGTACATTTCCTCACCTTCGACTTTCAGAAACCAAAACGTCGGAGACAAAGGCCGGTTGAATGGAGATTCCTTTACTCTTTTTTACTAGTGTCGGTTCTTGTCTGGAGCGAGATCAGACATAGGTTAGGAGGACCAACTAAACTTCTAAATAAAATATATCGAATAAATTGTTGTCATAGTGGATTTTGTTTGAGAGAATACAAGAAAAATGTTGTGGTTGATTACTGCATTACTGCTGCTAAAATGTCTTCTCAATTGTCAACTCATAAATTGTTTCTTATTTAGGCCCTCAGTCAACTACGTACATTCATAGGTTCATTTCTTCGCCTGAAACAATTAGATTTTATCAAGTCAAATTTTTCTCTTTTTTCCAACCAAGCGGCATTATTAACAAAAGGTAGTGGGATGATCCTGTGCCATGGCGAGCAAAAGCGTTCCCCTGGGACCCTATTTTTGAATCACTCGCGTCAATACGAGTGGTTTTCGTTCAAAAACGACTTTTTTTCTATGACTTTTAATTCATCTTCGAACGAAAATCACTCGCCATCTTGAAGCCACCAGCTCAGCACCAACTCAGGTTAAGATCAAAGATAAATCCCTTGATACCATTGACTCCACAACATTCTTGGGTATCACTTTAGACTCCAAACTACAATGGGGTCCTCATATACAGACCTTGTCAAGGACACTAAGCTCGGCTGCTTTTGCTGTAAGGAAGATTAGGCGTTTAACTGATGTAGAAACAGCTAGGTTAGTTTATTTTAGTTATTTCCATAGCTTGATGTCCTACGGAATTTTATTGTGGGGCTCAGCTGCTGATATAGAATCAATTTTTGTATTACAAAAAAGGGCCGTGCGTGCTATTTATAGTCTAAAACCTCAAGATTCCTTAAAAGAGGTGTTTCGAGAAATTAGAATATTAACTGTAGCCTCTCAGTATATTTATGAAAATTTAATGTATGTACGCAAAAATTTAGATTCATTTACGAAAAAAAGTGATATACACAAATATAATACTAGGAATAAGGATAAGCTTGCTATTCCACAATTCAGGCTTCGAAAGGTTGGTAATTCTTTCATGGGGAAATGTATAAAATTTTTCAATAAACTACCAGAATACATTGTTGACTTACCGATTACTAAATTTAAAATTGTTATTAAAGAAACCCTAATGACGAAAGGGTATTATAAAGTAGATGATTATTTAAAAGATAATAATGTATGGACTTGCATGATAACCACAAACATTGTAAAACTTTTGAAAAGAGGCATTGACAATAGTGACTGAGTTTCTTGCGCAGCTTCTTCTCAGCACTAGCCCACAATTGTCCCGAAGCTGTGGTAGGGTCTATATTGGGACGTGTATAAGTGCCCTCAGTGGGTCTATATGCAAAAATAAACGACTTTTATGACTTTTATGACTTTTTACTTTTTATGAAGTGAGTGATTCAAAAATAGAGCTCCTGGTGTTCCGTTAATTGGAACACAAGCGCTTAGCTCTTTTCAATCATGATGATGAAGATTTTATAATCTTTGTTTTGCATTGTAAAACGCTTACTACACAGTTAAAGCCTAAATAAATTACATACGTGCACTTGTTTAGGCTATGAGCTATTGAATGGCGTCGTTGCTATATCCTAGCCTACATGATCCAGTATTCCAGCAGATCCTTTCACTGCGAACCTTGGAGTTTGTAAATAACATAGCAAACTGTATTTAGTACGTACATTGTGTAGTATCTATCGAGGGGCGAGTGGAGCACGAACTATCGATTGTTCGATTTTACTTTCAAGTTGCTGAGTCGGAGTTTATACCGATAAAACTATTGTCTTGCTTAGCAAGTGTATTAACATCTTGCAAGTTTAGTTCTTATAAAAATACAGGGTGCATTTTTACTTCTTACCGTTATTTCATTCAAATCGAGTAAAACAGTTTATCTCCCTTTTAAAAATAAACCACATGTCCTATGAACATCTACTAACGGCTTCTATCTAAGCCTCATACTCAACGCGCCTAACCGGACAGTGCACGAGAATTATTGTTTCACGCCACGTTCACAATATTCACCTTGACGAGACTCCAACGGATTGAGTGCAAAAAAGTGCAAAATTTTTCCGCAATCTGTGAGTTTGTCAAAAAAGCATAACAAACACATAGAAAAGCCTTGGACAGACCTTC
The DNA here is from genome assembly GCA_963584085.1 of Pyrausta aurata. Classification (NCBI taxonomy): domain Eukaryota; kingdom Metazoa; phylum Arthropoda; class Insecta; order Lepidoptera; family Crambidae; genus Pyrausta; species Pyrausta aurata. The sequence goes on along the minus strand of OY757269.1, from coordinate 2,611,253 downwards.
CTGCATGGAAACACGCACTGTTGCGTCAGCGCACATAACAAACACAGCGATTTGCTTGTGACTTATATCTACGGAGTTAGAGTTCAAATTATATTAAATAAATATTTTTTGCTAAATTGGAACAACCTTTTGCAGCATAACTGTATCGTGCTATCGGATATTTTTACTAATTACAGTGTAGATGAAGCGATTGTATGATGAACTCTCTGTTTTACCGCTCCCCATGAGATACTCTACATATCTGTTTTTACGAAAATTTATTCTAATAATATATCTAGATAGATAGATAATTCTTAATTGCACATCACATAGGTTAATTTAGGCGGTCATATTGCTGTAAGTGATCTCTTCCAGACAACCTTTGGGTTAAGAAATCCTACATTTTTTAAAGTTTTTTTTTAAAAACCTAGTTTGTCAATGGCAGATTATGCTAATGCAGTGCCCATTATATTAATTACTTGAGTTATCTAACTTATTCTACAGAGCCTTCTACATGTAGGGACACTTTATTTTACAAACGTTTATTTTATGGTTTTGCGAAGGACAAATCTCATGAAATGCATTCTTATCGAATGAAAATTGACATAGGATTCATGTTAATGCATCGAAAAAATCTAAATAGACCCTTCAAAGCCGTTGTGGTTACTTACTAGTTTATACTTATAGAGACGCAAGAAACATGGAACTAAGTATGCAACAATGCATCTTGTCTGAAGAGCTCTATTTTTGAAACACTTACTTCAAGATGGCGAGTGATTTTCATTCGCAGATGAAAATTGGTGCATCATTGAATAAACTAAGGCAAATTGACCCTTTACTGAATCGTAATAGCCTTCTTTAGTGTGTCTAACTAAAGTGTTACGTTGTGCCATCGTCGTGCCGAATATGTTACCTTACCACACGTTTAGCGGGCGTTTGATCGATTCAGCGTGTGTCGCGCGTGATATGACTATTTGCCCAAAGTGTCGATGGATCGTGGCATCCTTGCTGGGTGTTTTATAGAGAAATAGTGGGACTTAATGGCTTGTTTCTCCTTCCTGAGGTAGACACATCAAAATTCTATAATAATAGTCCCCAAAGCCGATTTCGACTGCTGACCACCGTATCACAACGACTAACCGACTGCACGGGACATATTATAGTGCACAAGTGTGTGCGCAAACACAGGTGCACTCTCTATTCCTTTCACTCTCATAGCCCGATGGGACAGCAATCTGACACGACCGCAGAGACATCAGGCGCAGGACCAACGGCTTTACGTGCTTTCCGAGGAACGGGGGTGAAACGCCGCCAACTTTTAACCTTCAGGCTACCCTGAGAATTTCTGAACAGAAAAACTCAGGTTCTTATTATTGGCCCGAGCCGGGGATCGAACTGGGACCTCTGGCGCAGCCGTCGCTTGATAATGCGACTCTATATCCGCTGCACCACCGAGGCAGTTAAGACATTAACTACTATACCTTAGTAAACGTAAATAATTTCCAATAAACGTAAATAATTTCCATCACTCCATAGAAGTTCTAGCTAGGGGTAAGTTCTCCTAGGTTGTCCCATATTCTACACTAGCTTTTGCCCGCGACTTCGTCCGCGTGGAATAGTGACTTCTTTCTCCCGTTTTTTACACATTTACCACTATATCTTTGCTCCTATTGGTCGTAGCGTGATGTTATATAGCCTAAAGCCTTCCTCGATAACTGGACTATCCAACACAAAAAGAATTATTCAATTCGAACCAGTAGTTTCGGAGATTAGCGCGTTCAAACAAACAAACAAACAAACAAACTCTTCAGCTTTATAATGTTAGTAAGTATAGATACTATACCCACACTAGCCTGGCCCAGCGTTGCAAGGCACTGTTACCGTCCAAGTGGATCGTAACGAATAATCAGCATGTGGGAATTAGCCGTTCGAAAGCGATTTAAATGTACGGCACTAACCATTACTGGCTGCCGATGGTTTTGGGTCAAATTTTTCAAGACAGTGGCAATCCAACCCTGAAATGTATGTATACTGTCCAGTTTCTGCATTTGCAGTAGTTTAACTTATATTATGTGCAAACTCTTCAAATCTAGAGACGATCTCTATCAAATTCTGGAATGTGGTCCTAACTCGATCAGTCATTTGAAGATCATTAGCTCTTTAATAGTTGTTTTTTTTTTAAATTTTGTGTTGTGATAACCTTACTGCGAATGCCTGCTGGCCACCTAAAAGGAAAAGTATATAAAATATTTCCTTGTCTGAAAAGGAAATGTGAAAACTCTATTGAATATCCAGTGATTGTATTAAATTAACATGTAAACATTTACTTTGTCATGTTCCTTTGTCATCAATGTTTTTTAAAACATTTGCTTCTCCCATTGTTAAAAGATATAATGTATGTGTCAACTAAAACATTTTGTAATGCGGAGTGAAAATCTATACTTAATGAAAAGAACTTATACCGTTTCTTTGATGATTAAGTTGCGTTGTATATATATTTTTAGAAATATATTTTGAAAGTATGGGTGGGTACCTGAGGGGATGGTGTCCGAAACAGAATCTAAAATGGCTTTGATGACTGAAATGACTGACAAATAACATCTCTATCCGACAGAAAATATAGCTGAATACTAGTGTAGCCACTTTTCCTAAAAGTGTATGTTTAATTGAACAATGAGATGAAATATCTTGTACGTAAGCCAAAAGGTCATGTCGTGAGTGTGACATGTGTGTTTTAGTTATGTAAGGTAATATTTATTAGGTATTATGTTGACTTTACACGTGCCTGAGAAAGAAGTTTGACCAGTTTGAGGACCAGTCTGTTATTTAACTCTGATATTATAATATTTTAGGTTAATATCTCATGTCATGTTTCATACATAACTATAAAGTAGACCGACTAAGTCAAAACATTTTGAAAGAATGAATGATTTATTTATTTGTCACACAAGAGTTTTTCTGATGAACGCATCATGGGGTGCTTTACATAAACTTTTCGTAGAGCTTTTATTACTTGAACTCTTGTATCGATCAATGCCCAAACAGAGGGTGATATTACTTGCGTATGAAGGTCGTTAATATGAGGCGTTGGCAATATGTTATTAACACCACAAAAAAGAAAACCAGTAAAGCAGGTCCAAAAGCTCAATTTTTGAATTACTCGCTTGGATAAAATAGAGCGTGTGATTTTCGTTCGAAAACGAATAAAAAAATCAACGAAAATCACGCGAAATATAGACGTGAGTAACATACATAATTAAGCATTTTTTTATTTAAATCCCTCCATGTGTATTTCAATTGATTTGCCGAAGATTAAGTCCAATTTTCCAAAATTGGACTTAATTCAATGGATATTATCACATGACATCTTGAAGCGAGTGATTCAAAAATAGGGCCCCAGACGCTACAATGCGTTCGTTCAATATTAAACCACTTTTTTACTAAGACAATACCCAGTATGTAACGTAACGTACAAAAACCACTTTGTAGTCAATATACAGAGAGTCTGCCACATTCATTGACATTCGCGACGCATTAGTCGTTACATAAAAAACAAGCAGTATGTCCAGTTCCCGCGCTTTCTTCAGACAACGTGTTTTACACGTTCTGCTTCTAGTGATGTGATATTGATGTAAAATGCTAATCGCTTATCGATAGAGCGTCGAGTAAAATCGTGGACCGCCTTTCCAGTCTTACGAACTAAATCGTTTGCAAATCGCGTCTTCTTTTGTACGAAGTCCGTTTAGAAGTTGCGGAAGGTTTCTTAAGAGGTCTCATACTATTTGCTGATAGTTTGATTACAATAGAAGTTAACTAAGTCTCAGTTTGGGTCTTCTTTAAAGTTTCATAGCTGGTAAGGATGTTGTAAGCATGAGGCGATAGGCTAAAGCTTGCAGGTTTGTGTAGGTCTTAGATGCTGTACAAAACTTTCCTAAATAGTAACAAGAGAAAGATCAAAGTGGTTTTCCTAGTTATATGTTTGAATGAGTGAATGAATGAATGATGATTTTATTCGACACAAATAAAAAAAAAACAGAAAAAAATATAAATAAAAAAAAAACAATGAAATTGAGGCATGTCACGATACTGCTATTCTGCGGGAACCCTTTCGAATAAGTTTGAACACATACATTGAATTTAAAAACAAAAATAAACAAATTAAACTAGACAAAAAAACGATTAAATAAACAACAACATCATCAACATTCCCTTGATATCATAAAAAAATATATAAAAAATAGATAATTACAATTGAAAAATAAATAAATTGCTGCGCCACCGAGGCAGTTGCCGGCCCACATATTGACTGAATAGACACCTTAAAGACTAACATACATACAATGACAAAATTGAAATAACAACAAAACAAAAACCCATTTTTTATATTAAGATCAATTGAAATTTCCACATCATCTTTTATGAAATTATGGGATGAGAGATTTAAAAGTTTTATTTGCGTCGGTAAACTATCGATATCTGATAATCACATTGGACATCACTAATTTAAATGAGATGTTATCGCCAATAACATTGAATAAGAACATTACATAATTTTGAATAGCATTAGACTGGTTAGAGTTCGAAGAGTTTTATGCCTATTTGTATTAATCCCATGGGAGTTGACAAATTCCTCAGATGCTATGTTTTGAAACTGGTTAAGTGACTCTGATCTAAAATATCTTAATCTAATAATTATTGGTAATTTATGATTTGCATAGTAAATTTATAAAAACTTACTTTTTAAAAAATAAATTAATAGTTAATAGAGCTGACCTATTTATTTTAAATTAATTTGCACCTACATTTTTTACTAAAGTATTCACGACGATAAAACATATTCAAAACTGCATTATTGTCAGTAACCTGTCAGCCTATCCGATTATTATTATGCTATGTACAGTCAGTAACAAAATGTCTAATACATAACCTATCCACTTTGTTTCATTCCATGATTTCAGAGGATGACTTGAAATGAAAGGGACCGGGCATGATGCATTCTCGTCCCGGAGCTCTATTTTTGAATCTACGTTCTCTACGTTCGAATATGAATTAAAAGTCAAGGAAAAGAAATCATTTTCGAACGAAACGTCACTCGTAATATTAACGCGATTGATAAAAAAATAGGGCCCCCGGTCTTTAAATCTGTGGTATCATATGTTTAAATATATTAGATAAAACAAATTTGTTTTATCTAATACTTAGAACAAGGGTCAAATGGAGAATAGAGTTTAGTTAAGTGTTACAACCTTGGTGGTCAGCGTAAGTCAATAATTTGTTAATTAATTAATTATGTTGCTGACTGTACATTTGTGGTCAGATCGCGTGCGCACGCGCCGCGCATTAAATCCGGACAGAAAGCGACAAAAGAGGTTTGTAGCCGCCAACGTTTTTTGATGATCGGTTTCACGGACATTTCGGCGATGACCACTATCAAGGGAAAATTAAATTTTTTGTTGGTTTACAAGCTACATTAACAAATTTTGTTTTCTTTGTCGCCAAATCTTATGATGTGATTATGACCGACCATCAACTTCTACTGCTATGATCAATTCGTGTTGAAATTTCGCATTATATTGACAATCATCATCATCATCATCATTATCAGCCGAAGGACGTCCACTGCTGAACATACGCCTCCCCCATGGCTTTCCACAACGACCGGTTGTGAGCGGTCTGCATCCAGTGCGATCCTGCGATCTTTACAAGGTCGTCTGTCCATCTTGTCGGTGGACGTCCTACGCTGCGCCTTTGGTCGAAGGGTCTCCAATCTAGGACTTTTCTGCCCCAACGGCCATCAGTTCTTCGCGCTATGTGCCCTGCCCACTGCCACTTGAGCTTACTGATTCGCAGGGCTATGTCCGTTACCTTAGTTACTGACAATATTATTTTAATATTACAACACACATATTAAGTCATGGATTTTATATGTATTTAAGTATTTATATGTTTACACGGTTTTTACACATTCGTATTTTAACCTTTTTAAATGTACGTGACCATGCAATTTCAAAACAATATAAATTAGCAGCAAGTAAGTAAGCAAGTGGGTCGATACGGTACAATGAGTATCTTGTTAAGCTAATTGCCCCTGTGAACTCAACGCCCTTTTAATTGCTGATTAATACCAATACCACATAAATACGTCTTATTCTTGACCTTGTCGGCCGTTTTAATTAAAGGCATCAGACCTGCGTCATATCATACATTATACGACTCACCATAAGCGTATAGCTGGAGGAAGAAATAATAATAGGCAGAATCTATACATGCACCTATATTTACCATCTAGACGTCATTGACACTGCCTAAGGAACGCATGTTTATGCTGCAATCATAGCTTCTTTACTAATTTGAACTAAAAAGTTATAACATAAGGTTTATTTTTATGCATCAACTTAGGTAATTTAAGCGGTTTGAGCCTATAATAATTTTATCTGCATACAATGCACCGGGGAAGTCGCGACGCAACTGCTTATAAATGATCTAATTATAAATGTTGTCAATTTATTCTGGAATATTATTAATGTGACTGAATTATTATGTCTAGTTCGAATGATTGCATTGGTCCCTCGGTTAAGGTTGTTCATTCGTCTTCGTTTTGTGAGAAAAGTCATTTACAAAATTTTGGCCAGTGTATGCAAGTATACGGTAAAAAAACTACTAGCAATATTATACTTATCTTGTGATGAGGTGGAGGAAATGTGGATCCCTGTCTAATAAACGTACTAAATAGGTTTAGATGACGCAGGTCCTAATATCGGATGAAGTTTGTTACTTCTAATAAAGGCAATAGTCTAGACAATTTCGTCAATAAGCAGTCTCAATTTGGCTGAAGAACGAATGGAAGTTTCTTCGTAATATTGTCTTAGATTTATTCGACTCGTGACTTCAATAATCGTGTCTAATAGAGCGATTGTAGTCATGTGCGGGACTGGGTCTAAGGTCATTTTTCTACTCGAATAACGAAGTAATTAGTATAGTTTTACTTGGTACGAGTAATTAAGACTGTATGTATACCGATTGATCAAATAATAATAATGAAGTGAGGTGTACTTAGTATAGGTATTAAATTAAGTTTGCCGAGCGAGTGGCGAGTTTTTTTTTCTTCTCTTTGTTAAGGACAAAGGATTAACGTTAAATATTCTAGCATAGAAATTACTTATATTGTAACCAGCACCGTTGTCCACAGATTTAATATAGTTATGCCGCTTTCAAAAGCTTGTACAGTAGGTATTTTATAGTTGAAATTGCAAATGTGTGTCGTTCATGACACTCGTGACTTTGAGCACGTTAAAATTATATTTTAATAGAAGGCCTCTGGAAGAGCTTAATCGACTAGCAATTCACTGTAGAGTTGCTTTACAATTTTCAGTTCTACTACTTTAGTGATAGAGATGTTGGATTTTCGATATGATGTTTTACACAAAAATGTACCCTTTTCCAAAGGCAAATAAAATATTCATTTCATTTCATTTCATTTCATTTCATTTCATTTCATTTCATTTCATTTCATTTACTGTGGTACATATTAATTGACAAAATAGTGAACGTAATGTGTAGTTAATAATCACTAAATGCCAAATAACTAACATTACTAATGCCATTTTGATGACACATCATCATAGCAATTTGTTATAATTTCTTCAAATTGGTGACTGTTCGTGAGTAGTATATTTTTATTTATATTTCCTTATTCGAGTGTCCATATAATCATTGAAAAGTTGGGGCAGACAAGTTCTAGATTGGAGACCCTTCGACCAAAGGCGCAGCGTAGGACGTCCGCCGACAAGAGGGACAGATGATCTTGTGAAGATCGCAGGATCGCACTGGATGCAGACCGCTCACAACCGGTCGTTGTGGAAAGCCATGGGGGAGGCCTATGTTCAGCAGTGGACGTCCTTCGGCTGATAATGATGATGATGATGATATAATCATTATGAAAGACAAAATAGACGATGGGCGCAAATTAAAAAACGGCAACCCCTATTTTTTCGCCGGCACACGTCGTAAAAAAACTTACAGGGTATGAGGTAGAAAAAAATATTCCTTTGTTATTCGCGTTTTAATAAGTGCGTAATACTAATTACTTATTTTACATTATGTCTCTTTTACACCGTGTTTTTTATGGTGCGTGCTTGCAAGTAGGAAACGAGACCGACCCACATAAATAAAATTAATGTTTCTGATACAAAGTACGTAGGTACCTACTTACTTACTTATCGGCCGCGTGTTGTCATGTTAAGTGGCGTTATGTCAAAGTGCATCAACCGGAAATGCGTCGAGGAAGACATGCATTGTTGCCGCGAAAGCGACTGCGTGTGCGCAGGCCTAATTGATCTTTGTACACTCGTACAGTTTTTTTTAATGTATGAATAACAGTTGCAATAACCATTGAAACTGCGTATATGTGGATATGTCTGTGTGGCCTATTGAGATTTTGCTTAAATCCGTTCAATTTTCAGGCAGTTCAATTCCCTCTCGGCATGCTGAGTTGCCGAATTGGTATTGCGATCAATTTTATGAAAAATTCAAAGTAACTCTTTCTCACTCACTCGTATAGTCGAAATTTAGACATGGAAATTGGTCGGAAAAAACATGGAAATTGGTCGGAATTAACACATCGCAATGCTAATCCATTCAAAAACAGAGTATAATCGCAAAAGATCACACATGTTATGAATTTTCAATTTGATGTCACACAATTTTTAGATTAGAGTAATTAATTTAAAAAAAATAGTCATTGCACGGATTTCAACTAAGTAGCTTTACTTTACGACACAGATCGCTGGTATAAAATGAGATGGAGTCCGAAAGAAGCCGATTTAAGTTAGTAATTGGTCGCTGCTATTCGTGTTGTTAGCATATAAAAAGAATATATAACTATATATGTTGTTTCCAACTGTACGAGAGATGGATGGTGTAGTAACCGAAAGATGTTTAATAGTAACACGATTAAGTAATTTGTGTAATTGTTGGTGCTAATTTATAGATAATGAGTGTGTGGGAGACTTCGCAATTGTCTTTCCGAGCGTAGAATGATGGGCATCAAATAAATGTAGCTTTTTATAATTTTAGGTTTTAAATCAACAACGTTGTCTCCATTGAATGAAATCCTGATTTTGTTTTTTTTCAGCATATATTTTGAGAAAATCTTTTTATATCTATATAGTTTTAGCTTATATAGCTCTACATGTTCAAAAAATCATATTAATAAATTCTTGGGATTTTGCTTCAAGTCATTTTGTCAACCCGCACTTACCTAACTAGGACCAAAGTTATTGAATAATGAAGTTTGAATAATGTCGCTTGGATAGCTTAAAAAGTCATATTGTTTAAAGATTTCTAAAGTATTTATACTAATACAGGCTGTTAAAAAAGTATGAGCCAAATTCAAGGAGGTGGTTGTCAATCGAGTTTGGAATACAGAAAAAAAATATTAAAAAAATGGGAAAAAAAATCAAGATTTTTTCCGGTTTTCTACTCGTAGACTCGACTCTTAACCACCCCCTTGAATTTGGCTCCTACTTTTTTTTCCACCCTGTATATAAAAGCAAAATAATTTGTTTGTTTTTTTTGCTCACGCTAATCTCAGGAACTACTGGGCCGATTTGAAAAAATATTTTTGTGTTGCATAGCTTATTTATCAAGGAAGGCTTTAGGCTTAAAACATCACGCTGCGACGGGAGGGGAGGGAGTAAACCGAAACGCGCGGACGCAGTCGCGGGGGGTCGCTAGTAATACTTCCAATAACAAATACTATGCTTACGAAATACTATACCCACGTTATCGCCTGAGTAAGCACTGAATGCACTTGGTCATATTATAATCATTTAGTAATAGGCTCTTGCACTTACTTTCTCCTTGTCAATACCATTCAAGAAGTCATCGGTTCAAAAACATGGCTCTCTGTGTGGCCATGAGACACAGACCAAACATAATAATGAACGGAACATATTTTTAACCTTCACACTATTACAGATAATATACATAATACTAGACACTATAAATCTTAGGAATGAAAGGATGCTGTTGATAAAATCTACCATATAAAAAGAAAGTACCTAATGAAGAAATCAACGAATATTCAGCCTATGTAAGAATATTAGCTATTTAAAACCATTTTTGTGATGATAACACGAACTGTGTGATACTTATATGAATACAATAGAATGGAATTTTAATGGTGTATGTATTTGGTATTTCTTAATTATAGCATTTTTAACATTGAGTTTTAATCCTTTACTCTTAAGTTCTATTGTCATGCTTGATTAAAGTGTTGTTTGATGAATGAGTAATTAATTTGGGTACGCAATGTGTGTTGTCCTACAAAAACAGATTAATTTTTGTCCATAAAAAGCTATAGTACCAGAAAATAACAAACGGTAAATATTTAACTACCTGAAAAATTCGCTTAACTAGGTCATCTGTCGCGCGGTGACGAATCACTTCCGCTCTTTTCGTGGCCCCACATAAAAGTGATGGATAGCAAACAGTATGGGTACCATACTTGTCTTTTCAACTTTCTGTATTATAATAATCTCGATGGTTTTCAATGTATATGTTTTGAAAGTTATTTAATAACGTGATTACGAAATGGTTACCAATTTCGGTTTTAGTTTATTCGTATAGGTTTTTTAATAAATTTGAAAAAATATTGCCTAATCATACCATCTTAACTAGTATCCTATTAAACCGAATTACATAATCTACTTTACAACATTACATTTGACAACTGCATAATCTACTTATTCATAGTTACTTAGGTAGGAGTAACTCATACATAAATTAATAAAGTTTATTCTCAATCATGAGAACATATTTTTTGCGTTAGAAATTAGATATCAACTTAATCTCTTATTTCATTATTAAGTATTATAATAAATCTGGCTGGTTTCGAACTCAAAGGATTAGCATAGCTATCCAACGCGGCAACGCAGCCAGTATTATAGCCTCCTTGCCACAAGGAAATGGTTTAATTTTTGAATAAAGTAGTCTTATTTTTTATGTTGCATGTCTTAGTTTTTTTTTCTTGTTTGTTATTAATAAAGTATTATCTATAAATCATAAAGTGTAGTTACCCATAGGAAATGGTAAATAAATTAGAAAGCCCACATCCACCGTCATTCAACGGCGTCCGTTATCTTATCTTGACTTTAGTTATGGTCACATGTGTTTGTAAATGCACTTTAAACACTCAGCCCATAGACAAAGGTGTGTCAAAGAGCTTGTTCAAGTTAGTCACAACGATAAAGTTTAATTTCAATAATAACCGATGTATATAATCGTAGGACCATGAGCGCTATTTTTGAATCACTCGCTTCAAGATGGCGAGTGATTTTCGTTCGAAGATGAATTAAAAGTCATAGAAATAAACTCGTTTCAAAGTGATTCAAAAATAGGGCCCCATATGCGGAGTTCTTTACAGTGTATTGTATTATGTCGGTGAAAAAATATTTTTAGTAGCTTATATGTATACTATAGAAAAATTAAATAAAATCTTCCATACATAATAAAACAGAAAATGAGTAGACATAGAGAAAAAATGTGCCTTGTAAAATTCTTAACCCATTTATGCCCATACAGTAAACTGCATAGAAAATAACATCTTACTAGTTACCTACTTTTGTCTGAATTAGTATCTAAAACACCTTGACAACGTAAATTTAAATATTAAACGACATAATCTTATCGAAACGAGAGAGAGTTTGTGCAAGATAAGAAATTTAAATCTAAAAGAAACCACGCCGAAACGAAACATCTGCAATATTTAACCATTTAACTCCCGTGTTTACTTAACTATTCTTTACTGCAGTTGTTAAGTATGCTAAAAGGCGAAAGTACCAAAAAGCGGCCGATTCTGCTACATTCCGTTTGCGGTGTTTAATGACTGCCTACTTTTCCTTTAAACGCAAATTGTTAACGATTTTCTCCACATGACTGGTGTTTTTCGCAGTTTGCAATGTAGAGTCATCCCGTGCTAGAGAAACATGATTTTAATATTCTTCGTTGAGTGTTTAAAAGAAAAATAATAAGTATTTTGGTCCCCATAGGTCTACCACGTCACTTAGTGCTAGAATTTATGTTATTGTTGTCTGGTCAACGAACCTGCTTATAATATGAATTTATGATTTTAATCGGACAATTACGTCAATTCAATCCTGCAATGTTTTCCTCAAAATTTTTTTAGTGTAGGTACTATATTACTTTATGTGGTAGAATCCAGAAACCAACTTCCTCTTCATCAACTGGTTAATTGAATAGTAAATATTATTCCAATTGTACAATATGCTTCAGAATAACACTGTCCATACGCAAATGTCACATTCTTCCGCTGTGGGCACACCAAACTAAGCCAGTCGACGGATAGCGCGCAGGCGAACGCACGCGTCGCGCACGCTCCGCGTAAAAAAAGTTGAGTTCTTGTCTCTGATCGCTTGTACAATCTGTGCTAAAAAGTTCAGTGCTTGCTCCTGGATTTTGACACTTTTCTGCTGGTGCAGAGAAGAACTGTTACATTCCCGTTCTGTGAGTATTTAAAAAAAAATTACGGTGATCTTTGTTGGGATTTTTTATCGCTTTCGACGAGATCGTCTGCCCTTTTTATCTACTTGTGTATCTTGAGTATCTCCACTCTACACCCTGTTACTTGTGTGTTTATACATCATTGCTGTAAAGGCATATTTTAATTACATTCTTTGGTATAAAAAAAAAGAAAAACTTTGTTAAAAAAAAAGTCAACTCGAAAACAAATGAAAGTTTGAGGCAACCAACAGTTAATACCAACCTACGATATAAACAATTTTTATTTACTTTTTTTACAAAAAAAGGTATTTGATAGACGTTTTTTAGACAAAGAAGCGTGGATGATTGATTCGCGCTGAATCAGCATTTTAATGAGCTTGAAGTATTATGAACGGTGAACGCTGCCCCAGTAACTGGACCGTTTAAGTCTTTTGTACGGAAACTGGATCAAAATACGATTATGTTTTGTTATAATTATAATATATATTTTTAATTATACAAACATTGCTTTGGACTTTTAGTCGATCACTCAAAATAGACATTGAGATCATCTTGTGACAAATAAATTTTATTTCAAACTAAAATTACTTTTCCTTGTAAATGTGCTTTTGAAAACGATACCTTTACAATTTACTGATTCTCATTTTTGAAATAAAAAAACGTTACATTTACCACTAACTTACTGGATCTCATATAAGAAATTAAAAATATTTTTTTAAATGACTAGGCTCCGGGTCAACATGGGTTAAGAGGGGATGTTTTTTTAAATATTTTTTTACGGCTTCAATGACCTTTTCAAGAAGGAATATGATTACGATGATAAGAAATGTAAGTAGAGTCGGAACAATAAAGGCTACTTACAATTTTTGTCTGTTGTTCAAATGCGTATTGTAAGTCATTGGAGAGACAATAGTGATTGCCCACTACCACAAACACTACGCAAGCTATACAGGTTGTTTTTTTGTATACAGTACCAGTAACGAACGCGAACATGGGCTGTATAAAAATAAAAGGGGGTATATTAATAACCACAGAAAGTTGTGGTAAATGCACATAGACCATTTATAACGGTAGTCATAGGTATGACCAAGGACGGAACCTTTCTAGAGTTATGGTTATAGATTAGGTTAAACATAATTTCAGTGATACATAAAGTTTCATCAACCATAAAAATATTTTTGTTTTTATTCATAAGCACATGAACGCACTTAGTACACCTTCAATTGGCCCTATTTTTGAATCACACAATATGGCGAGTGATTTTCGTTGATTAGTGATACATTTTCCATTGAAAAATAGTTGCAAACCACGTAAGAGTGATTGGAAAATACGTAACTGAAGTTTGTAATTGCTATTTTTGAATCGCTCGCTTCAAGATGGCATGTGATATTCTTTGGTCCTCGCGTCGCGTTTAATCAACAGGGATTTAATAAAAGATAGCCGATCTTGAAACTACTCGCGTCTATATTAAGCATGATTTTCATGAACTTTTCATAAATTTTTGAACGAAAATCACTCCGTATATTGACGCGAGTGATTCAAAAATAGAGCTCTAGGAAAGATAGCTCCGGTTTGGTTCCGCTCGCTCTACTCCATGGCTTAGTTTTTCTCGCACCGTTTCGATCTAATGAGAGTTTCCCGGCGAGGTTATTAACAATGCACTGTTACTTGACATCGTTATGTAGAGGAAAACCATAAAGCCATAGTAAAAGTATGGAAAACGACGCATAAAAGGTTTTTACCGGTATATAAAACTTGCCAACATAGGCTCAGTGGAATTCAAATCCAACCAAGAAACTTTCTGTCAAAAACTGAAGTGCACTTTAGCAATGTTTCTGTCGAAATGAAACCTTATGGTTTCATTTATATGAGACTGTTCTATATTTAATTTGTGCCTGTTATTTGATCTGCATTTGAAAACCACCACATTTTAGCTACATAATACTTATTAAGGATACATATAACATGTACATAATTGATATTTACTGGATTACCCTTTTCAAAATTGTGAACCCTGTCTTTGTAGAGTCAAAATTAGAAATAAAAGATTTCGCTGATTTTTATTCAATATCTCCTAATATTTTTAGCCAGATCAATAAAGTAAGTATTAGCTTGAGAAGCTTAATATTTGAAAGACAAAAAAATATATTAGAAAAATCGTTTTTGAATGTCATTTAGCGAAAATAAGGCGGTTCGAGACGGATTCCATTGTTAAATGATTTCGTGCCATTAGCACAGATATTAATAGTTGCTATTAGGTAATATACAAAAAACATATGTACCTATTAAGATAAGTAGGTATGCATAGTATGAGTCATAGTAACGGCTTTTCGGATTCCGTTCAACATATCACTATAGAGCTGTAGGACGAAAAACAAAAGAATTAACATAAAAATCCATAGTCCACACAAGTATCAGCAAAAAACCTTATGTCAACGACCACCGAGTTTTTGTACCGATTCGTAATGAGTGACAAAGCGTGGTAGAGTCAACAGACTCTCGGTATAATTTTTTACAAATTTGAAAAGAGTTGAAATAATATTAAGTAGGTATCCTACTTCTTTGTATTTACTTCCAATAATGTGAGTCACTGTAACGCATAATGGATCTTCAAGGCTTGTGTAGGATAGGACACGTTTGATAGATAAATGCTAGGGCTATCACACAACACTAATGACACGCCCCCAGGTCACCTATCTATTTTGGTCCATCATTGAATAACTTTACTATGATAATACATTAGTTTAAAGCTATCATGACAGTACATATCCGTGATGGCAAATGAAAAATATAAAACGTCAGCATTCAAAGTACCTTATCAGTATCACAATACGTTTTCAAGAAGGTACACTCTCAAGATTGGTTTTACTATAATATTTGTGATGATAGTCTTCAAAGATAACTAACTCAATCGATATTTGGCTACAAGACATACTTATGCAGTAGTTTGAGATTTCGTTCTAATATACTCGTACGTAAATCACCCTGTAATCAGTCAGGTATCAAACGACTGCCGGGAGTCGCATAATAATGGAATTTCTATTGTGTCTCGTTCACACATACTTGACGAGTTAATAAATAAGTTAACTTCGGATAACGCAAGTAGGATTTACGGATTAAATAAATATAATTTTTAAAATCCCCTGTAACCACCTGTAACCACACAATGCACCTGGAGGCCGATTCTCGAGCAATTCGTATACGAAAAAAGTTCACCGATCGAATTTTCTTTTTCAAAGTATATATCTATTTTTGAATCACTCGCTTCAAGATGGCGAGTGATTTACGTTCGAAGATGAATTAAAAGTCAACGAAAAATAACTGGTTTTCGAACGAAAATCACGCGTAATATTGACGGAAGTGATTCAAAAATAGATATATAACTTTGAAAAAGAAAATTCGATCGGTGAACTTTTTTCGTAACCTAACCTTACCTAACCTAACCCACCCCAGATCGTGTCAAAATTGTTTTTGGGCTTATTGTCTTAAATTAGGAAGTCTATACGGTAGGAAACCTGCGCTGAGTAATAGTACCTACCTAATAGCAAGTCCTTATTTCGCTTTTATTTCGGCTTTCCACACCCATTGTTTAGTAACTATGGCCGTAGCCTCTACGTGAATGAAACGGATGGCTTTGACGTATCATGTGAAAATCGCTCACGTCATCACACCATTGTCTAGCTGATAGCGCAAGTTGTAAACATTTTGTTTATTGTCAACAATGAGTAGTATTTACCGGATATCTCTCCTTTTACTGTTTCGTGAAAGGAAATGTTATGTTTCGTAGTTACACTAATGTGGACATTATAGCTTTATGTGTAAGTTATATGCACAAAATAATTTAAGGAGCCCTAAATCTCACGTTAATATTGAAAAGGGTTTCAGCATAAGTAAGGTGACAAGTATAAGGTCAGATAAGATAGTAATATTGCCAACAAACTCACCTCAAGTGCAAATAATGACGGATTGCGATAAGTTATTCGGATTATTCGGAAAAGCGAAGATTTGGAAATGAATCATCACTGTTTATCCACATATTGTAGTCTCTATTTCGATGTGTATAAATGGATAGACTGATAAAACTGTTTTGAGTAAGGAATTTTAAATGTTCAACCTACTTACCTTGAAGAATTTATCGTCGGTTCGATTGTTACTATTTTGAATTTCTCATGGTAAGTGATGTAGATCGCAGAATCACATTGGATGCAGATCGCCTGTGATCGGTCGACGTGAAAATCCAGCAGTGGAGTTCCTTTGGCTAACTAAACTATACGCTCATGTATACAAATAAATTCACAAACTGAAGAGTCAATGATTTCTCTAGTTATTCTTAATTTCAGTGCTATACAACATTTTCATGTACACTATTAAATAAAGTCCACCCTACTTTGATATTTTGTTTATAGGTAAACCGCGAAACTGAGACGTCTCTGACGTCACTTTTGTTGTATTATTCTCCCAAATAATGTACTCCATATTTTTATTATGAATTAAATGTTCCTTTTTAAGGTAAAAGAAAGATTGTTTAATTCATAGCAATGATAAGGAGTACATTAATTGAGAGGGAAATGAAAATAAAGGCGACAAAAGTGACGTTAGAAACGTCTCAGTTTTGCGGTCGACCTATAATGTGTTAGATGCAGACGACAGTCGACGCCAATGAGTCATTGCAACGCTTTCAAAATAGCCCCTATTTCTAAAACTCTATAGTTCCCATGTAGGTTATTTCCATGTATGTAGGCGCTTACATTATCACGGTACCGCTAATCGTTCTGTTTGGCTTTCGTTTTCGTGAGCATTCCATTGTTTTAGGTTCAAGGCTGATTGTTGGGCAAATAAGAAAAGCGTAGAAAAGGTCAGTAGGTTCACAGTGGATACGATTTTTAATAAAGATGAAGAAATAGAAAAAATATGTCACTTGGAGTTATACGATTGGATCTTAACCATGTTTTGGGTTCGCCTAAATATCACATATTTGTACTAAGGGCCTTGGAATTTTTACTGTGTTTTCGTTCTACTAACTAAGAAAAACGTCGAGGCATTGGACAATAAATAAAGATGTTCAGTGTCAACTGACTTAGATATTTTAACCTGTATTCATAAAGTTATTATTATATCTTATCTATCAATTTAGTGTTCGGTCGCTCTATTTATACAAATAATATGTAATGATAACGCATTTCCTTGTTTTGCAAATAGATGTCATTAATTTATTATCGATATTATGATAATTATCAGTTCATTGGTCTCAATCATTGTTTTTGACATGGATTATGTATGAGTCGTCTACCATAAATGTAAATGTGTACATAAATATGTGATAACTATGGAGATTAGCTTTGATGTTAGATTAAAATAATTTATAGGCTGATTTCACAGAGAAAACGGAAATACTAAGTCTGCAGATGACTGTCACTATTTTGTCACTATAACACCTACTTTCAGTTCAGGTTATTTTCACATTGATAATATAACTTGAATCATTTCAATCAAACCATTAATTGTTTGTGCTGTTTCCAAGAAACCAGTTAAATAATTGTGCTGAACAATTTATTTACATACGTATTATTGTAAATAGATGATTTAACTTAATACCCAAGCGGATGACTAGTAGAGAATGCCTTTGTAAAACCCACAGTGCAAAAGTTATGTTTAAATAAGTAAATAGCCATCAAATCCTTTTATTTAACTTAGTCCTTCTGGGTTGTGAATTCCGCCGGATATGTTTATCACAGGGCACTAACAAAACTTTTATCAGCACCAATTACGAACAACAGTATGTTACTGTATTCATTTCAGTGTTAAATAGGTTTTGAAATGTTTTTGTACACTATACCTATACATATTGTACACACGGTTGTCACGCTTTCGCACGATTACGCAACGAACTTTTCCGAATGTTTCCGAAACAAAACGTCAACGGGAAGTTTCGATTTTGCATACAAATGTCATTTCTCGATATTTCGTTACATCACTATTTTTGAATTAGCATGCTGTAACTGTCTTTTGTTTTGTGCACATTGTTTGAGTATTTAGGGCGTCATTTGTTATGTGTGCTTTGTACTCAAAGCACGGATATCTCGATATTTCTTACCGGATTTATGTTAAGTACTAACAAATGTATAAATAGGTATAGTATTATTAAACTTTAAACTTGGTACTCGTACGAAAAAGGTTCGAGTTGAGATTAAGTTTAAGTCCAATACTTACATATGGAGCTACATAACTCATATCATAACCATTTACTTAAGAGTAAAGGTCGTCAACATTATTTTTTTATTGAATTTGTTATTTGTTTGTCATACACATATTTGATTAAATTTTTTCAAGTCACTCATCATCATAGAAAAATAATATCTCCTCCTTTCTATAAATGGTATAAGTCTTTGAAATAATTGCGTATTGCACGGTACAAGCTATGAACTTGGTATCGCTACGAGGTCATCACTATTATAGCTAAAGACCAAGTGATATGAATGCTTTTAAACATTCAACATGATTATTAGGGTGGAATTTATATTTCCGTTTTAATATTAACAATTATGAATGCCATTTAGGTCTTACTGCAAGTATGATCTATCATAGCAAACCAGCTCTATATTTGCCTTAATTAAGGCATTGATTTCTGAGGCCAATATCCCCCATAATCTTTGGTTGGGCATGTGTGTCGACCAACCCACATACTATTCGTTCCTTTTCAGAGTAATTTGAAGCTTAAATAAGGAAAATGGACTTAGTCAAGTTTGAAATCCTTTCCATTCGTTTTAGTGTGAAATCACAAAACTTCAAATCGGCATTGTTTAATTGGCTTTTAACTAATAGTGATAGATAATAGTATTGACATTCAGAAACAAGCAGTAAAAAATCAGGGGCCTTATTTTTTAATCACTCGCTTCAAGATGGCGAGTGATTTTGTATCGAAAACGAGTTATTTTCGTTGACTTTTAATTCATCTTCGAACGAAAATCACTTGTTATCTTAAAGCGAGTGATTCAAAAATAAGGGGCCCAGGTGCGGCGGCTGGCAGACTGCAGCTGCAGCGACGTTCTTTATTATTATTTTTATTTAGAAATAACACAGTAAATTAATGCATCAATGCAGCCTCTTAATAATCCTCTTTCAACGTCTACTTTCTGCAGTCACGAGGCCTACTAAGAAAAGCGAGATATGTCGATACAATTATCGTTTTGCAGATCCGAAGCAATTTCGTAGTAAGGATAGCACACTTAAATAAAATGCTTCGGATCCGCAAAACGATGACCGTATTAACGGACTCCGTTTTTCGAATTGTCCTCAGAAGGCCTACTACGAAAAACGAAATCCGTCAATACGATAATCGTTTTGCGGATCCGAAGCATTTCGAAGTAAGGTTATATATCCTACTAAAAATCTTTCGGATCCGACAAACGATAATCGTTTTGAAGGATTTCGTTTTTCGTAGTAGACCTACAGCTTCAGATTCGAAACTTTTTTTACATGAAAGTATTTTTTTTACAAGGTGCAAACAAAACAGCCCCCTTACTCTGGACACCAAAACCGATCCAATGAAGATAGCCATCCCTGTCACTCATACCAGGCCGTGTATACACGGCCTGGTATGAGTGACAGGGATGGCTATAATCATTGGATCGGGTTTTGTGTCCCAGAGTAAGGGGGCTGGCTTCATAACAAACTTTTTTTTTCAAATTGAATTCTTTTTGTTCCAGGTGTTGATGCCTTGACCAGTTTCTTATCAGCCCGGCAGTTTAATAAGGTGAGTTATTGTTTTACGTTACGTCGATTGTTGTATTGTGTAACCCACAGTTCAATACAGGGTGTAGTCATAATATTTAAACTTTGGGTCTTTTGTGTGTAAGAAACGTATCAACAGTCACCGTTGATTGATTAATTTATTAAAGACAACCAACCAAGTTTAATTTAGCTGCTCAGAGAATGCTATTTTGACGTTTTTAATGTTGACAAATTTATAAGAAAATTGTCGGGAAATTAGAAATTCTTCCAACACGTTTTGTAGTAAAATTAAAAATGTCAAAATAGCATTCTCTAAGTGGCTAAACTATAATATATCACACATTGTAAACACTTTAAAAATAAAAACATTGTTAAATGTTGTTTTACGAAGCTGCCATGACATGTAGTTTACATTACTAATTTCCGTCTAGTCTTAAGAGCACCTATATATTGTATTATATTAAGTGCATGTTTAGATTGTAATCTGCCGGTGTACCTACTAATAAATAAATTAATATTTACTTTTGCATAGTCACTCTGTATCAAAAATACGCTATTACGAGCAATACAGACGATCGTATCTCAAACACGTAACTAATTGCAGCGGATTCAGACAATCGAACGAATGGGCGCGCGAAAAGTGGACCGCGACGAAACGGCACGTCAGCTGCCACAAAATGACATAATTCATCAATCAATTTCCACCTGTAAGCACGTGTGAAAAGAGGTGAAAATTGATTGGGAGAAAACAGCGTTTTGTAGCTGGTTGATGTGCTTTGTGTACGTCAGAGCGTATCGTAGTCGCGTTTGAGGCCAATGGGTAGAGTTATCTTGATTATAGTATTCTGAGTTTTACTGAGGTTAGTTTTGATTGAGTCAAAGAAGAATGTTCGAAATGACTACCAGGGTCTTAAAAAGTAAATTACAGAATGTGAGTAGAACACACGCATACGTTTGTTTATAGAGAAAATCAGAATTAAATACAGCAAGTTAGGTTTTAAGTAAGTAAAATTTAAAGTTCTTCTTCTTCTTTCTACGTGCCGTCGGGACTCCTTGTCAGTTTGCGCCAGAGTAAACGACTCAGAATTTAAATTCACGGTAGTAATTAAAGTATTACAATTTAAAGGTACGTACAATATAACAAAATTCTTGGCAATTTTCACGAAGAAGTAATTAAACAGCCGGGGCTGCTAAGCTAGTCATCACCGGTAAATGGAATGACGGGTTAAGAAGTTTATGTATTACAACTTACATGATTCAGTCCATGTCATAAATGTCATGTCATGTTCATGTCATAAACTCGTTCTTAAAAGATGAAATTAGAAACCAAAAATTGAGCACGGGCGGGACTCGGGACTCGAACTTGCAACCTTTGGCTAACCGGGTCAAGGCTCTTTCCAATCGGCCTACCGTGCTGTTCACAAAATATAAACAAAATAACACTTTTAGTGTTAAAAAAATTTAAACTAAAAACTAGTTCTGTCACTTTGTACTATTAAACAACCTTCTTGGTTGTTTTCGTCATGAAATAGTTCACAGACGTAGCTTCTACACACCAGTGCCATAGTGTGTACAAACCTGCTTAACCCAGAGTTCATGGGAGATACAGAAGCTTATTTCGTCTATATTTACATTGTTATATAAGTTTTGTCAGTGAACTACGCAGGAGCCATGCGGATCGCAGTTTCCATTTCTGCTCCAGTTGCACGGCACAATGGCGGCAGCGCGCGGATGTCGCGTGCGTGTGCGCACCTATAGGGTTGCCAGTTAGGAGATGTTAGGAGAGAAGGAGAGGTTAGGAGACATCAATAGGTATCTATACAAAAGGGTATGAAAGTAGTAGCAAGATTTTAGGAGGGTTAAATATTTTTCTTGAAATGTATGCTCTCAACCAACATTCTATTTACACCCTGTATAAAAACAGCTGGTCACTCGTTCATTGATCACAAAACTGTTCTGTTTAATCTGTGTCATAAATGTTAAAGTGAGGATGTAATGGATGTTTGTTACTCCTTCACATAAAAAGTACTGAAATGAAATGATGATGTAACTTTCCAATAACACAGTCCATACATTGGAATAATCAAAATTATATCCTATGTACGGATATAATTTTTAATGATACTTAGTGTGATCTTTAGTGAGCAATATTTACGCGAGTGAAGCCACGGGGCGCTAGTATTATTGTGGGATTAATTTAGCTTTCGGCTCTTTTTTGCGGTTACCTAAAGTTCAGGTTTTAGGGATCGTACATAAAATAGTAAAGGTATTTTTAGGTGCTTCCAAACAACAACTACTATGCAATTGGTGAACGTCACAATCCATTACAATAACTATTAATACGTCACGCAATGACGTATCCATAAGAGACCGATAATTTCGAGCGGTCGAACCGACAGCACGGTAGGTTATTGGAAGAGCAGTTGGCCCGGTAAGCCAGAAACGTTTTGGTTCGAGTCCCGCCCGAGCACAATTTTTGGTTTCTTATTTCATCTTTTAAGAATTCAAATATGACACTATGAGTGTTAAAACATTCTAAAAAACCATTACAATAAATCAGCATTTGCTAGCCCTATGGCATTACAACGTCCAATTGAGGCACAATGTTTAGTATGATTGTCAGTTGCCAACTGGGTCATTGTAAGGCGCGTTTGATAACTGTGTTTATGCTAATTAAGATCTATCGATACGCCACGGAGCTATTGTTAAAAAATTGTCCTGTGTAGCGTACCGTAGAGCACATGTTAGGTGTTTTATTATAAACTCCACAGGGGCCCTATTTTTGAATCACTCGCTTCAAGATGGCGAGTGATTTTCGTTCGAAGATGAATTAAAAGTCATAGAACAAAACTCGTTTTCGAACGAAAATCACTCGCCATATCCAAGCGAGTGATTCAAAAATAGGGTCCCAGGTGCCAGAAAGCCAGCCAAAGCCAGAATTAAATAATATCTAATCAATTATAAATGCCAAAAAAACTGTCGGTTCTCATCCTTAGGGACAGTTTTTCAACTGTTGGTAAAAGCGTCACCAGCGGTTGGATAATTGCGACTGTGCATGTTTAAAACTAAAGATACTTTAATAAATTGATAGAATACTTATTTTAATGACCATTGTATTGGTAATTAAACCAACGGTTACGACTTTTAACCATCCAAGTTGAGTTAACTATCGATAATGAAACCGGATCTTAGTCAGTCTTCTGTAAGTTAACCTCAAGCCAAATGGCTTGACATTAATTTATTCCATTATGTATGAACTTTTCATAATTAAAATATGTTTAAGTACCCAACATTTCTTAAAGGTTGGCTTAATTTCAAACACGCTCCAAAAAGGTTGCAATCATTAGGTACTTATATAAGAAATCTTAAGGAATAGCTTAAACCAAATCTTTTAAAACTGAAACCGCAGCTAATAAATTAGTTGCTTCAAGCCTTATAAAAGTTACGTACAACATGAAAGTTGACCCAAAGGTTACAGTAAGCACCATCTTACATCGAAAGCAACAATGGACACATAAATCATCTCCTAATTCAGCGAACTACATTGTATAGCAGTAGAGGTATTACCTAACTTAGAGATCGCGATAGCCATTGCAATTTGTGGTTTTACTAGTGTAAAGAATTTGTCACACTGATTGCGGTCTGCGGTCCAATCCTGCATCCGTTCAATTTTATATGGACCGGACCGCAGACCGCACCCAGTGTGATAAATCTTTAAAACCTTGCACTTGTAATCAAGATCTCTGTCACATGAGCCTTATCTATTTGTGAAGGCTGTCGACGGTAAGACGACGGCATATAGTCGGCATTTGTCGCCTCTTATCATACCTCTTCATAACCTATCTGCCGTTTTTTATGGCAATTCTCGGCATAGAGTTATAAAATAACAGACGAGCAGACTTACTATACGTTGCCAAATGCAAATAAAATGTGCTTGGTTATAAGCTTTAGCAAAGTATTTTGAATATGGGATAAATGCATAAGTGTATAAAGTAGCACCGTTCGCTTTATTACTGTTTTCAAAGTTGGGAAAGATTTGTTCTCCAATAAGGTTCAAAATGACCCATCACATAACGTGGCCGCGTCGCAAAAGATTGCAATTCGAAAGCGATCTATGTAGCTAATATCACTGACTTTAGCGGCATCACAAAGGCAACCGCGATATTAGCGGGTAATAGCGAATTACAACTCTCCAGTCGTGACATGAAAGTTCTCGAGAAACCCACAAATTTACGACTCGCGTATTGCTTTTTGATGGCTGTAATGTTCTCCTTCATACATATTAAGATGAAGAGCGAATATCAGCTAAGCTGAGTAAAACACAAGCAATAGCGGGAAACGTAGTAGCGAACCATTGTAATAGCACCCCACCCATTACTACACAATCAAAATAAAGTATTTATACCTAGTTAAATTTGTGGTAATTCAGTGGTAACATTTAAGTCGCGGTTAAAATATCAATACGTCTTTCTGTCTCCGTCAATAGCAAAGAAATAGAAATCAACAGAATGGTGATAGTGGCCCGTAGTTAGCTAACCCATGGGGTTTTGCGATCTTGCTTTTAATACTTCAAGTTCCAGGCAGTTTAATTCCCACTCAGCTAGCTGAGTCACCAAATTGATATTGCGATCCAACTTAAGAAAAATTCTCACTTACTCGACGACGAATATTGGTCGAAATTAAGACATTGCAATACGAAATTTACTAATCCATTCAAAAGTAGAGCAGCTTTACTCAAAGCAAGATCGCTATACGCTCACAGGTCAAATTACCGAATAGTATGTCAACAATTCGTAAACAAAGCAAGGCAGCGCAAAAGTAGTTCCGAAGAACGGGTTGCTACAGTATTGTGTGCCAAGAGCTACTGGTAAGAGGATCGTGACAAACCACAGCTTACATTTGCATTTAAAGCAAATAGATCTACGTCTACGAGTGAGGAATATCAAAGCCTACTTGCATAATCCAGGTACTGGTTTAGAATTTTAACTCTGAACTAAATGGTCTCCATGTTGTTCCGTCTCTTTTAACGACCAAGAAACTGAAACGAATTTTATTACTAAACTAGCGGCCCGCCAGCGACTTCGTACGCGCGTAATAGTTTTACTCCGTTTGGTTCCCATAGATAGATCGTAGCGAAAATATTTATAAGCCTATACGCATTAAACTACTTCTATAGCCTTTGCACATAAATTAGCTGTCTAACAATCATCATCATTTCCAGCCCTTATTCAATATTTATTAGCTGTCTAACAATGTAGCTAACATATTTTATAACCGGACCAATAGTTCCTGTTATAAGCGCGATCAAACAAACAAACAAAAACATCCAGTTTTTAAATATATACGTAAAAATGCGTAAAGATAAATGTTATATTTTATAAACACACAACACGCAGCCCGATTTTTAATCTGGGCAAACTTACACGGGGATAATATCTTTTTATTTTACAACGAAATGGAAATACTTACTACGACTATCGTCAATCATATATTTCTTTCGAGAGCTAATGAAAAAACCAGGCTATACTCCGTGCGCTTACACAGCATCATGCCACATACAGGCTTTGGGAGAAGCAAATTCCTTCACGTCTTCTCCCGCTACCATAAGAGTTTGAACTTGAGCTTTGCTTATAGTCATAGCGAATACTCTTCTTTCTTGAATTCAAATCGTGAATTCAAAGGGTTAATTCTATGTAGGAATCTACCTACCCCATCATCATCATCAATACCCACCGGCCACTGCTAAACATAGGCCCCCACGAAAAGTTTGCAAAAAAAAAAGATTGGACACCCTTCGACCACTGAAACAGCGTTGAATGTCTAGCGACAATATGAACAAATGATCTGCAATCTACACTGTACATAGACCTCTTGATACCTACCCTGTTTAAACACAAAAATATATTCTTTACTGTTTTAAGGAATAAAATCTCTTCTCGAGTATTTTCTTGAGTGCAACATCAATAACAAACATGTGTCAAATCATTGTGTCTTAGACATGTCAAATGATTGTCAAAAATGATATACAAAATATTTTTATCATTAGCACTAAAGAGTTTTGATATCAACTTCGAAGAAAATCACCCCCAGAATAACTATGTAACCCTTTTTCACCCCCTTAGGAGATTAATTGCAATAAAATAAAAAATAAATCTTCCGTCAATTCTGTAAAATAATGTGTATGCAAAATTTGAAGTAGATTGGACCAAGGGATCACGTTGTTCCATACAAACTTTGCACCCCTTTTTGACCCCCTTAGGGGTAGAATTTCGAAAAATCCTTTCTTATCGGATCCCTACGTCATACAAAGAACACACCCTCCCAGTTTCAGGTTTCTACGATCAGCGGTTTAGGCTGTGCGTTGATCCATCAGTCAGTCAGTCAGTCAGTCAGTCAATCAATAAGTCAGTCGTTCAGGACAAAGCATTTTATAGGTATAGATAGATGAAATGTCTTACTATCTATAATTAGTATAATTACTATAATATTAATTATCTATCTGTCTATCTATCTATCTATCTTAAAACACATATATCTATATTCTTGAAATAACGTAAAGACGTTCTTACAGTAACAAAACAGTACAATGAATTTAAATCCATCATATATTTTGTAACAGCTCAGCAACTAGACAAGACAAGACTACTTGCTTACTATTTGGTAAAAAAAAAAAAACCTTAAAACAAAAGCTTTTTTAACTGTCGCAAGCCAAAAATTCATCGCAAAGAATTTACTTTGATTGAAAGTGATATCGACTAGACATATTAAACAAGCAGTAACAAGATAATAAGTTGCAAACCGCCGACGTTACTATATCACGGTAATATAGTATTATGTGCGTATTTCGCGGTGTTTCCACACGGTCGTAAATCGTGGTCTAGCACTTTCCTTTCCAGGGCCCCTATTTTTGATTCACTCGCGTCAAGATGGCGTGTGATATTCAATGTTGAAAGTCGAATTTTGGTATGAAAACCAGTTGTAATCTACACAAAAAGGATTTGAAAAATCATTGCTTAATTTTGTGAGTACTTACGTCTAGATTTTGAGTGATTTCCGTTGATTTTTAATGTTTTTTCGAACGAAAATCACACGCCATATCCAAGCGAGTGATTCAAAAATAGGGACCCAGTGCAGTTAAAACCGGTGTAACCGACCTAACGTATGAACTACAGAGGCGAAGAGATAGCGGAAGCGGGGGCGGAAAGCGTAAGATCTTTAACGACACGTTTGGTGTAGTGGTTAGCGCTCCCGACTACTGTGCCAGCGGTCGCGGGTTCAAATCCCGCAAGGGGCAAATGTTGTTTTTAAGTCATGGATGTTTATTATACTTAATAGGGTCTTCAGGACTTAAAAAGTATATGGACCTTATTATTACAAAAACTTAGTACCAACCGCAATAAAGTATGCACCAAAAATTAAAAAATATGATAGCAATTCAACCATCTTTTAGATAATAATAGCTTGCTATGGCATAAAAGATGAGTAGGAGGAACCAGTTTGGTCATATCTTTAATGACTCTGTGCTTCGTAATTTAAATTGCGATGAATTGATGACAAAGAAACATTATTTTCAAAGCTGAATAGATTACTTTAAAAAAATGCATTTTCGGTACTTTAGCTTGGAGTAAAGTTAAAGGTATCACACCTCCTATATTGTCAATTAACAATACTACAAAGACGTCCGAGGTTTTTCATTCTTTGAGGTCCATATGATAAGTTTTTTCGCTTATCTCTTCCGCTCTCACTGTGCCCAATTTACTATGTGCACTACTCACGAGTATTAATAGTAAGAGTAGCTAACTTGATACGACACTCGCGTCTAGTCTTTAATCCTATTACTGTGCACTTCACTGGCTTGTCAGGGGCACTAACTTGTACATTTGTGTTATCTTCACGCTTTGACTTTATCGTTCTGCTTCGCAGCTTTTGATATCACTGGTAAATCTAACTACATATTTTTTCTCAACTGTTGAAGTAAGGGCCAGAAAACTATAGGCAAAAAAAATTAATGAATGAATGAATGAATGAATGATGGCTTTATTCGACACAAAATTCGACACAAAAAAACACAAAAAAGAAAAATACAATTTAAAAAAATGAAATTTGTGTCGAAAAGGTCCCCGCTCAGCAAAATTCGAGAAGAAGAAGAGTGAGAATTTGATAGTACGGACAACAGTACGTCAAGGTAAACACTGCGGTATCTTATTCATTTGTAATAAAGGTAACTTTTCAACGAAAATGGATAGTTTGATGTGCTGGCGACTGTACATACCTTTAAGAGACGTGGACTACACTATAAGGTTATATTACGAACTCGATATCTTAGTTTAAGCTTGCTTTATATAGGTGCTGAAGAAAGATTAAATCGTCATCATCGTATTAATATTTTAAATCCATATTTTAAAATAAAAGGTACATTAATATTCTTTTAATACTTTAGGTCTTAGCGATTTCATAAGGTTTTAGTAGTTTTCGGTTTTAGGTCATGTTTTACGATCGACAATAATAAGCACCAACTGACAAATTATTTCAAACATCGGACTTCATTTCGTATCAGTACTTGGCAGATAACGCTAACCAGAACTTATGAAATAGTTCGTAATTCTATTTTTAGGGCCGACTGTATCCGTAGCAAGGAAAGCATGTAGCATGCAAATGACATAAGTCATGGAAAACCTGTGCGAGCGGGTTCGATAACCGATGAATTATAACAGAATGGTTAGATAATATAAATAAACTATTCAATGGTTTTGGAATGTTTTTAAACACTCACTGTCAATGTGTCATATTTATATTTATTACCTGTATTTTCTTTCTATTTGGCATTGCATATCTCCACTTAAGTTAATTAATGAATTTGTGTACACATGTTTTAGAATTATTGTCCTGCACCAATATAAAAGATTATTTGAAATGTTTTATATTTTATGACAGTAATTTGTTGTGTGTATCAATAAATAAATGAAATGAAATAAAATATTCTTAAAGATGAATCTAAACTATTCAAGGCTAGTAGTAGAAGAGACGAGACTTTAAAAGAAATAAGGGGGATTTTGGAGAACTGTTGTTAATTATGTTAAAACATGTAGAGTCAATCAATACCGCAAAATAACCCGTACATTAAGAGACAAAATATAAAGTCTTCAATGAGAGTTAAATAAATTTCATATGTGTCTTAAATAAATTTCATATAAAAAAATATAAATTATTTAAAACGATAAATATGTTTTTTTAATACAATACCATGTACATATCCAAATTATGTACTATATAGGAGCAACTCTCTCGGCCAAGCCATGTTAAATTACTAAAAGAATCTCCCAAGAAGAAGAAGGTTCTGATGAAAAGTCCCTTCCATAGATTTCATAAAAAAATTGGTTATCAGAAATGGAACGAAACAACTTTATATTTCCGATTCCCAATATCTTAGTTAAGTTAAATTAGCCTGTAAGCATCCCACTGCTGGGCAAAGGCCTTACCTCAAATATGAGGTAGTTTGAGCCATACTTCACCACGCGGGCTCAGTGCGGATTGGCGGAGGGGTGTTTGCAAGGCAAGCGACCAACCTTGCTGTCAGATTTTATCAAGCCGCCCATAGGGCCTCTGACTAGGCTTAACGACTAATATCATCCGATATTAGCCGGGATCAACTGCTTTACGTACCTTCCGAAGCACGGAGATGCTCGTGATATACGTCACTTAAAATGGTCGGAATGGTCACCCATCCAAACACCGACCGCGCCGTAAGTTGCTTAACTTCGGTATTACTAACCAAAGCGCTGCCACCACTGCGCTACGAGTAATATCTATAGTATGTAAATAGGTGCAACACTCCTGACAAATTTCCTGAAATTACATGTGTAAAATAATGATCATATTCCACTATGTCTCAAGGTTAGTAGCAAAGGTAATTTACCCTAGCTAACCTGATCTAGACCCGATGTAAGTAGATAAACAGGTCTTCAACCTGACCTTAGGTCTGCCAGTCAAGCGTGTTACTAGGATACATGGAATATTATGATTACTTACATTTACAAATACTAAAAAGTACCTATTAGACATGACGGGACTAAACGCGAATAAAAACTTACGAGCAATGCTATTTTAATTAAAGCAATTTTAAAATCTTATGTATTGGTAGGTACTAATATATTATGCTAAGGATTTTTTGTTTGTTTGAACGCGCTTATCTCAGGAACTTCTGGTACAAATTATCAATTCGAATCACACAATTAACGTTTAACGCAATTGACCCCAGGATTGCAAGTAAAACGCTACTAAAAATCGTTAGAATATTAATCATATTTATTATCTGTTTCCGTTACGCTTGTTGCAATATTATGATGATTGAAAAATAATTCTACTTACGTAACATCATCGATAGAAATCAGAATATAATAAAAACACATTATGAATGAAGACGAGATCGAAGCTTATCTTATGTATGATTTAATTCAGGAGTCAATAACCTTTAGAGCCAAAATAATAAAAAAATACACTTAAGCGATTCTAGAAAGTGAAATAGTAAGATCATTACAGAGTGCATGGATGCACAATTATAGCAAAAATATTAATAAGACTAACATGCCTACTTTAGAGCGAGGTTTTTAATGAGTAGAAAATGAAAGTTATCACGATTACGTGAGTGCTAGACCTTCATGCGTTGCTTTTGTTAATTACGATTTCGGTAATGACTATTACTTCTTACAACCGTAATAGTATAAATGTAATAGTTAACAGCTACCTAATAAGGGTCAATCCTAATTATTTTGATCTCATCTCGCGTTAAAAAGTATTGAATTGTTGAAAAGAAGGTTTTTTTTCGGTTTTTGGCTTACACGGCTTGTGAGTTGAAAATATGTTATTATGACGCTTCTACTTCGCTTATGTCGAATTAAAAAGTTCATGCATGCTCAAATGCTAGACTTATACCTATTAGTATATCGATCCAAGATTAGGGGATCTTAGAATGGATCTTGGATCTTGTAAGTATTTGAATAATTTCAGGAACTCTAGGAGGAATAAAATATTACATTGAAAAAAAGTGTCATCCACGTGGATGACACTGACTGACTGACTGATGTCTTTTTTAGCAATGATAATATACATAGGACCTAATTCAAATATGGACCGTCATTTTTTTTAATGAAGTATTGGACATATAAAGTTAACAAGAACTTATTAGAACATATTGAAACATGCCATTAGTCTAATTATTAAAGTGCGATAAAATTTAATCATTTTAACCTAGATTTGTGTCACCGATTCATAAAAAGAGGCATATCATTAGGAGATTAATTACTATGATTGATGTTTGTGATAAACATTATCTTTACTTTCTTCAAGTAAATGGATATCATTGTAAACATAAACACATTTATCTTTATTTTTGTGTTATGTGCCTAAAACTTTTAACTCAATTTTTATATCAACGTAAAATGTGTACATAACAGTAAATTGTTTTTTGTTGCATTTATAATACCTATGACATGTCCATTGTTTTGATAAAAACATACCATCCATCTACTCGTAAACAATAAATGTGAATAATGTTATCCAACAAACCCGCTTATTCTCACCACGGTAGCTGTTATTTTCTCAAGTATCAAACAAATACACACGACAAATCTGTTTATAGTGAATCCGCACATGTGTCACTGCAGGAGACGTGCCACATCATCATCATCTGTCCTACTTTGAGTTTAACAGTTGAGTAAATGTAGCTTACAATCGATTCTTGGTTTTAAACTTTAAAACTAGTGGTCAATAAGGAATATTGACCACTAGTTTTTAAGTTTTAAGTATAGATATAATTTTTAAAGTTTTTTAGTTAATTTGTATAATAATAACTCTTAACAGGATGTTTTTAGAATCTCTAGTTTTCACCATAAGTTATTTCCACCATCGTATTTTTTTTTCACTTTCTAAAAGTTGAGGAAATCTACCTAAATGCTTGTTTCGAAGTTCTAACTTTTTAAGTTCCTTTGCTAGTTGTGCGCGCACTCCCGCCAAAAGTTTGACATTTGTTTTCCGTCTCCTTTTTGCACTTTTAAATTAAATTGCGTTGCTTGACAAAAAATAAACTGAATATTTACAACCATGTTTTACCGAGCTTCCCTACAATATGTATTTATTAATTATTGTAATCGACTGTCGACTGTTCAGAACATGGGGCCCTATTTTTGAATCACTTGCGTCAAGATGGCGAATGATATTCAATGTTTAAAGTCGAATTTTGGAATGAAAACCAGTTGTAATCTACATAAAAAGGTTTTGAAAAATCATTGCTCAATTTTGTGAGTACTCATGTCTAGATTTTGAGTGATTTCCGTTGATTTTTTACTCGTTTTCGAACGAAAATCACACGCCATATCCAAGCGAGTGGATCAAGTGACCCTTGGTGAGCTGCAACTTCCAAAAGGTTTGAAGCTCTTGTTTTCAATATACCTATGTAGTAATATTTAGAACTGTTTTAGTTTATCGATTGGCAATCACAAAACTTGGTCAAGCGCATGTCAAAAAGCCATTAAGCTTTATTCCGTAACACAAGCGGAAGGCTTATTGTTTGTACCTAAGTGCTCTATGGTATCTCTTTTCTATTTGTGTCGAAACAAACTTCGTCTAATTGTTTTTAAATGTTGGACATACTTTTGGCAAAAGAAGAGTAAAAAGTCAAAAAATATTGCGAAACTTGTATGCGTCACTCACAGTCACAGGTAAAGAAATAAGTAGTCATCATTACTTATGTGCCTAATTTATTATTTGTCGTAATGATTAATTAAAGGTTTCCTCATAATATTCAGGTCAACTCATGATATTTGTAATTTTAGAAGCTATTGTTTGTCAAATAATTGCTAATAGGGAATGGAATCGTTTACTTTTACTACAAGGATCCATTAAATTTACCATTACTGAAATATAATTTCGTGTTTAGACCCGTCATGTCTAATTCTCATTATAATTCCCTTACTAATGAAATTTTTGGTTTTAAATCCGATTTCTTGACAATGTTTCGGTATTTAGTTAACAACAATCCGATATTGAGCGATCATGCTCAAGGTTAATCTGTGCCTAATTGACCGTAGACAAAAGATTTTCTTTGTTTTTTTTTAACCTTCGCTCCGCCAACAAAGGGCTTTGTCATATCCTATTTGAAACCAAAACCAAATTGTGTTTTTGTCGTAATCTCGGTAAACCAATTTGAACTGTGAAGGTTGGATTGGAAGTCTTATTTTGAAACGTGAACTACACCTTAATTAATGCATGTAATAAATACCATAGTTTTTCTACCTTAATGCAATAACATAAATAAAATCAGTCAGATGTTTAAGGTTCACGCCAATATTTTATCCCAAAAATTTTATAAAAATTATTAATCTTTCTAAAAAAAGAGTTATTAGGTGCTTTATTCTGACGCAGCGAAACTCTACAATGTTGGGTTACCTGTCGTCACTGAATATATAATATGCTGTCGTCTAAAGTCTTAAGCTGGCTACAGAGACCTTTCGATTTCTTTCCAATAACGTCTATGTGAGATGACATTCTCACCTCGCCGCAAACAGCCATGCATGATAATGCATGCTGCGACCGAAGAAAGTGTAGTGACAATTATCTCTTGACATTACGAAGCAATATTCACTTATCCCCAAACTTTCTCCGATGAAAAGTGATAGTTCTCTGTAAGTGCATCTGTTTGTTTGCATGGGCGCTTTACGCGTTACGGCTTTTTCAAAAGTTACGGAATAGAATGTATCTTTATGTAAGTACTTGAACAATTTTACTTATCTAACTTCATGACACAAGGACACGGATGCAGAGTAGTGTATGTGCTGGACGCTGATGGTTCTGTGGGTTCATTTAAAAATCATTTAATCCTCTTACATAACAAACGACAAAACCTTCTTTTCGTTTACGTTGCATTTATGTAAATAAATCATCATAGACTTAAAAGACTGAGAAGGATTTTGATAAGTTTTGGTTTGGTGTAGACAGGTTAAGAAAATAATTCATGTACGCATACTATTCTTTCGCGAGTAAAATGTGGATTATTTTTCATGAAACTTATTGTGCGGGTGGGTGGTTTAATCTGGAAATTGCGTGGTTCGTGTAGCGTAGGTACTACTTGTCTTACTAATTGTTATTAACACTTTACTTACAGTGCTAACTCCTTCCTACTAACCTGGCATTGAAAGTGCGTGAAAGAGCACTTTTTGCTATTTAGCAGCCGCCGACTAGGTCACTATGTCGGAAGCGTTTGCAGTGCTTATTAAACTTTATTGAGAATTACATCTAATTAGGTACTAACTAGTTTACTATGTTATGTAAAATTGACGAAGAAATTTGCATGTTCTTCCCGATTGCTACGATTTGATAGTTTTGGTTGATTAGTTATTAAAAAGAGCTATAGTAACTGAATAAGGTCAAACGTTATATCCTTAAAAGGTTCTTTTTGAAGAAAATAGCACACAAGATTGGAAGACTATTGATTACTTTGAATCTAATCTTAATTTTGCGATACTCGGTGAAACTATACATAGTGTAGAAACTAAATAGAAACCTCTAGAAACTGACCATTCCCATAGGACGCCGTTCGACTAGAAATGCATCGGAAGATTTCTATGAGCTGGTTGCACCAATACTTCCCTTAAAGTTAAAATTAAGGTTAAGTTGTCATGGTGTGTCAGTATCAGTTTATAGTAGCCGCAAATTAATCGGTGCGAAATGTACTAAAGTATATCTTAAGGATTATTGGAAATACAATAAAATAGAGTCGTTTCCCAGCCAATATACGATTTGGTTTGATGTACTAAAGGCGAGGTTTAAAGCTTCGTTAAGCCTTTAGTTACATCAATGTTTGTACTTCATTGAGTGCTAGTTGAATGAAAGTAACTGTCATCGGTTAAAGTTACGTTATAAAGTAGCTTGGTGCAACCCACTCTGAGTATAATACCTTTGGTACCGGTTGGCGTTTTTCATAGAATCCCTCCGTTCCCATTTTAGAGTTTCAAGTTTTTCTTGAATGGAATCCAAAACTTCTGTAAAGGAATTCTGCAAAAAGTAAATGTGTGGTAATGGGTGACTTGACTTACTTTGCAACACTCTTTCACTGCCTTGTAGAAAATTCCGGTTGTTAGTTACTAAGATAAAAAAGGTAGAGATAGCATTTAGACAGGTTACAAATATCCAAAGAAATATTTCAGGTTGGATTTAGTTAGATGATACGTTGTGCTGTCAAAAACTCTTGGTTGAACACCAAATAAGTATTATTAACCCAAGGCTAAAGAAAATAAAAGAAATAGAAAAAAAGGCATATTGTGATGCTAAAAGGAATCCCTGTTCTTACTCGTACATTATAGCTTCATGAGAAAATAGACAAAAAATTAAATAAATAACTTTAGTGTCAATTGTAGTAATTTAAGTCACTAGTAACTACCTAGAAGTTACTTGGTTAAAGTTAACTTACCTTTTCTGATAAGAAGAAACGCACATTGCAGTGTTTCCGATGTAAGTTACTTAGTAAGTAGTGTTGTGTACATTGAACTACTATTACTAGCGTATGGAACTGACATCACAAACAAATTTTGTGCTCAATGAATTGATGACCCGGTCATCAACTTGTAGTACAAATCATAATTCGAAATTCAAATTTTCAAAGGAAACGTCACAATCTTGCCGTCGTTTTTGCGACACATTTTTTGCTTGGTATAGCTGCTCTATACGTAGTAGTAACACTCACTGGTTGTGTATGACTTATTAGGCTTCCGTTGCGAAAGTGGACCTGAGATCTGTAATTTGGCGTAATTAACAAAATTAAAACTACTGCAAGAGGGCGTCGACCGCAAATATTCACTTATTCGTTGTCTAATTCGTTCGTTGCGTAATTACACTGTAATTGAATTTAAAATGAGCACCACATTTTGTGTCCGCACTTTTTGCCGCTTTAACCTAAGCATTTTTTGTTAATAATGTGTCAGTTTTGGTCTCTTTTTCAACAAGAAGTAAGTTACTTAATTGTATAATGATGGACAGTTGATTCTAAATTAATGTAACTATTTTATCTCTTTTCAGGTAACGACGAAATAAGAGTTTGTTGCATATTACAAGACTAGTAAGTGAGCTATGGCAGTAAAAGTGGTAAAATGGAATTGAACTACTTTTAATTTACTAGCGTGTGGACTGGAATTAACACCACGAACACATTTCTTGCGTCATTATTTGACGCCACTTGGTATCAACGCATACAACAGCTTTAAATCCGACAAATTTTAATATTCAAGGAATACGTCACTCACAATCTTGTCATCCATTTGCGACACATTTTTTGCTTGGCATAACTTCTTTATTTAGTCATTCAGAACGACCAAAGTTATAAACTGACGTGAGAAAGTAAAATTCAAGTCAAGATACAAATCTGTTACGCGATCTTTATGTTATTATTATGCATAACCTGTAATTTGTTTTGTTTGACTAACCTCCTTTCAAACGGGCGCCATTTGTTTCCCGCCAAAAGCTGTCATCTGTCACAGTGACAGCTCTTTGTTTTTACAATTGCGAAAACGGTAGCGAAGACGCCATTGTCCGTGCAGCCAAGATTTTGTTCACAATATTTTATTTTCACTGTCCCCAATTTGTCGGTTTTAGTTTAGTATTTCGGTCAAGGATCATGGGGCACTGTATTTAAGAAGTATGGTTTACATTTCGTTGATGAGCGAGTACATAACAATACTTACCATAGAATATAGTAAGTAATTGCTGAGATGAATTTACTCTCTTTTGTGATGTCAATATAAGGTAGGTAACACGCGATAGTAAACTTTAATATGAATAGGTGAAATTACTATATTCTTTCCTATCTGTTACTGTTGCACCAAATTCGGTTAAAAGTATCATAATAACTCATGTAAAAATGGTGAATGCCATAGTTATTATCACTCCGCAAATGTCGCTCGCTCTAATTGACATCAATTTAGATAACTGCGTTTGTAATGCGGTCTAATGTTTGCCATTTAGCCATTACCATTGCGACTGACATGCCATAAATAGGTTGTTTCAAAATAGCTGGCGCACTTGCTTTTAGCAAATAGAATTAGGGGACGCTCAAATGTCTTAACAATACTAATCTCCGGTATTTTGAACCACACTTTAGGCTTTACTGTTATTATTTTTCTTACAATCAAAATCCGTGAAAATAATGGCTTTGGTACGGTGTTTTTTCTTTGAAAATCAAAAAGCGATCCTCGTGCTTTTGATTGAGTGTACTAGGTGCTTTTAAATGTATGAGGGAGCTGTTAGTAAAATCTTCATAAATAATGTTTGACTGTAGAGTTATCAGTGGTTTACCATTGCAACACTTTCTATGCTAAACTGGAGCATGTCAAGAAAATTGCCCGTAATTGGTTTCTATATAGACGTTACAGTTACTCTGTACAGCCATATCGCGAGGTTGCGCAGACGCAGTGCTTGTAGTTCAGTGTTGCCATATAACATGGGGCTATCAACCGTTTTATTGTGATATATTTTATGTAAGGTGATTTAAACTAGGTTTAGTTGCAGTTTAGGAACTTTTGAAACTTAGTGTGGAACTAAGTAGGTTTATAATTACACTTTTGATGAATTAACTATTTATTTCCACTTTTAAATAGGTAAAATCTTGCTGTAGAATTATAATTAAGTACAGATCTAGCCATAAATTATGAAGTCAAAAGTGGAAATTAGGTTACCACTAATGTTATTCGTTTTGTTCGGTTTGTAGTATAATAGAAGGCACATTTTTAGAAAACGTAAAATGACTAAGAAATGTATCATTAAGAAATTAACATTTCAAAAAAGTATTTTACACAAAGATTGATTACGAAGGTAAGTATACCTATCCTTTTTGCACAGTTGCCCACAAAATGTTTAACAGTTTTCCAAACTCAGTATTGTTAACTTGCGATTCTCTCTCGGTCTCGCAACAGTGTTGCCCAACGCGACGAAAGCTGCGGCACGTCTCCGAGGTCAAGGGCACGTCTGTGACTTATCCGGTGAAGCATGGTGCGCAGGCTTCGCACTTTGCGTGAATAACAGTTGTTGATGTTATAAATGCCTACTTTTGGTGGTTTTGGTGCAGTCTGAATACGAGGAAACCTATGTTCAGCAGTGGACGTCCTTTGGCTGATAATGAATGAATGAATGAATGAATGACGGCTCTATTCGACACAAAATAGACAAAAAACACAGAAAAGAAAAATACAATTAAAAAAATAAAATGAAATTTGTGTCGAAAAGGTAATAATGATGATGAGTGCTAATTATCAATTAAATTAATTTTCTGTTACCTGAAATAATTTTATATTATGTATTTTTTGTTTATTTATATTATTTACTTGTCCGTTGAAAGGTCATTCAAATGAACTAATGAAAATTGAGTTATATCTTATTCAGAGAAGCTACCAATACTTACACAAAAAGCTTAGCATACAAGCTATACCTACAGAAAAGCTAAATACATGTTAAAAATATCTACCCTAATTAATAAGTAGTTTTCCCTTTTTATGAATAACCTTATTTGAGCAATTTCAGATAAGGCCTTGACCCGAGTAAAATCAAGATAATTATCTTAAATTAATTTGCTTAAATTAAACGTCGTCAGTTACGCACGTAAAAATAATATTGTTAACAAATAAGTTTTCAAGTTGGACCTTAAATTTGGTGATTGCTAAACTTATAGCTGTGAATGAGCGGTTGAACGCTTGGTTTTATGACAACTACTCTAATCGAAACAGGCTTGGCTATAATAATACTTAAACCAAATTAAACCTTATGAAGGCAACAAGGTAGATTAAAACCTATCAAGGAACTAACGACCAAAGCCCTGGGCCCCTATTTTTGAATCACTCTCTTGGATATGGCGGGTGATTTTCGTTCGAAAACTCATATAAAATCAACGGAAATCACTCAAAATCTAGACGTGAATACTCACAAAATTTAGCAATGATTTTTCAAATCCTTTTTGTATAGATTACAACTGGTTTTCATTCCAAAATTTGACTTTAAACATTGAATACTAGCTTTTGCCCGCGACTTCGTTCGCATGGACTTCAGGTTCGTCCCGTCTAGTAGCGCAAAAAATGTGTTTTTTTACGACCTCACATTAGAAACCTCAATAATTGTAGCCTATATGTTATTCTGATGTAGAAGCTATATTGTGGTAAAGTTTCATTCAAATCCATTCAGTAGTTTTTACGTGAAAGAGTAACAAACATCCATACATCCATACATCCATACTTACAAACTTTCGCCTTTATAATAGTAGGATCACACGCCATCTTGACGTGAGTGATGCAAAAATAGGGCTCCTGGGCTGGCATTTGTTTCACCTTCACTTTTAGTCCTCTAGGCGTGATGTCGCAATCGCAAACCCGCTCACGCTTTGTCGGCACGACTGCGCGGCGCATGGGTGCAGTAAACTTACATAAAGGGTGGGTTTGAAAAATATATCTCAAATGGTTTAAATATGTTTGACACTAGCATAAGATTTTGGGGTCTTATTTAATTTGGTAGCGGTTTGATCATCAGATCAGCTGTATTGTTGCTGCCGTTAGATCATTGTATTGTTAAAATTCTGGTATCTAAATCAATAAAGTAAAATATGCTCAGAATGAACATCCTACATCACACCTATTATGCCACAATTGCTGACCACCAGATTTTGGAAGAATATATTAAAACAATAGTGCTGTGAAAGCGGAACAACGAGGAAGCTTAACACTCTGTCCATTTATTGGTTTAGTTACCATAATTTTCATTAATATTAGTTTTTAAGTATACATATAATGCAGTTAATAGCTGTAGTATAGTATAGTTAGAACTAGTTTAGTTTGCAATAGTGTACTACGGATACGCAAGCTGCAACTCAGGTTTACAAACGATGATTATGATGGATGACTAGATTGTAGCTTGCAACACAAATGTTAATAAATATTCAATTGTGCCTTATTTATCCGTGCTCCGTAGTTGGTATGCATTGTGCTTTGAAAGCACGGGACCTCAGCTTTTGCCATAGATTAGATAAATCAGCCAGTAACTATTTGGTTTGCTGTGAATAATACAAACTGATAAATTAACATAGGTAATGCACGTTTCGTGAAAATTCGTCGTCTGAAAATATTCGATTATCCCAATTTATTTTAACTTTGTGTCCCAAGCATTCGTACGAAAGTTGGAATTATAAATTAAGCTTTTGTTACAAGTATTAGCAATGTCATATTTATCATATATTGTTTAAAGTAAAGAGACCCTATAGCAGCTTCGTAGGACGCGTTCAAAACCTTAAGAAGATTTAAACTCCAATACTGATTAATTTTATAAACCTCTGAGATTGAGAAGACACTATTCAGCCTGCTGGCTTCACACTTTGGCTGTTTAACATATGCTGGCTCCTCTGGCTCAGCTGGCTGTCTTCGCAGAACTACAGTCGCATACGATGAATAATGTATGCGCTTTGTTTGCGCCTGCGCCGGCTCGTTGACATTCCGCTCAGCGCAAGAGCGTTTGCTTTACAGAGGCCCTACTATGTTAAATGTGGTTTGTACATAAGATATAATCATTTATATTAAGACAGCAGTGCATGTCAAGCTGAACACTACGATATACGGTATATCCAATGCATTAGTTGTAAGGGGTATTTGTTCGATTTCAATTTTGACAGAAAATGTACAGGAAAATTGACAATCGGGAAGTTTGAAATTCAATCCATACATTTTGTGTCAAATTTTAATACGTGAAAGTAGCATTATCTGAGCAGCTAAATTATAGTTTTCGGGTGTATTTCCGTCGCCCGCACCCCTCACGCGACCCGCTCTCTCCCCCGTGCCCCTGTGCCCCGCAGACGTAGTCTTAATGAAGTGGTTAACCTAAGTCTGATGAGCTGGAGAAACCTATTTTAAGAAACGCGGTTAGCTTTTTTCAAAAACTAAATCACCCAGCCCTTCGTAAATCTAGTGTACATTCGTGGTGTACACTTCAAGTTACTTACTTTAGGATCTGGACAGAGCATAAAGCTATTAATGGACGAAGTGACAAACATGCAAGGCCACATTGTCATGTACGTTGTTAGACCGTCCGGACTCCGGTGGCTTTGGCATAAATGTCATGCAGCGGCATTTTCCATACTAGATGATAATGATAAGTCTTGACGTAAGCCGTTAGCTTCCTAGCCGTCACTGTTACTTTTGGCGAAGAAAAGTAAAAAAAAAATACAATTTTAAAGTCTTTTATAGTAGGGCTCCAAATTCTTTCAACGATAGCTGATTTCGAAGAATCTGATGAATGATGTTTTGATTGCGTCTTTCTTTGAAAGGATGTGACATTTTTTGGATCGCATACACAATTAACAAGTTTGGTGATTTGAGAAATTAAATTATATTTTCAAATAAATTTAATAATGAAAGCTTTACAATGTCTTGTTTTAAAAAAAATCCTGCGTGTATGATAGTTGTAAATTTTATTTAATTTTCATTCACTTGAGATATATGTAAGCAGAAATATAACAGGTACATAATCAGAGTTGTATATGAATACAATTCAATTCGATGAATGAATGATCAGTTTTTCTAAGTTGGGTAAATACCTTTGAATATTCAATAGTCAATCATGAAATTCTGAATAGATTTGAATGATTATATTGTTGTGTGGAAGTAACTAAGATAGATCATTGGACGTAAATGATCCATGAAATTGATAGCGAACTACGACGAGGATTTATTATCTCTGATCGATATTGAGATATACTATTTTGATGCGGCTCTACTTGAAATCCGTTTTAGCTTTGAGAGCCATTTATTCAAGGTTTTCGTGACTCCCACTGTCTCCCAAAACCTACTGCAACTATTTGAGTCTATAATTAATGTGTTTACAAAACATACCAGTGGCAATGAGTCTGCGTAAACCGAACTGTGGCCCTATTTTTGAATCTCTCGAGTCATATGGCGTGTGATCTGAGTTTGTTCCGGCGTTTCTTCTCAGCACTTGCCTAATTGTCTGTGTTCTGTCTCGAAGCGCTGGTAGGGCCCAAAAGATAAGGAGACATGTTTCGCACATTTATTTGAATTTTTATATTTGACGTTCATAAGTGTCATTTCATGACCTAAATTGAAATAAAGATTTTGAATTTGAATTTGATTCACTTTGTATATTATATAATATGTATGTTCATTTTCGAGTGAAAATCAATTAAGTCACGGTAGTGATTTAACAAAAATATAGATTTAACAAAAATATACCAATTTTGTAAACACTTCCGGCTACGTTAAACGTGATTTTAGTTGTATTTTAATTGAATTTCTGACAAAAATCACTCGTAATATTGACGCGAGTGATTGAAAAATAGGACCCTTGAATGTTGCTAAGAAGCGCTGTGTGCTGTGTAGTATTTTTTGTGATAAGTATTATTGTTACGGTATTTATTGTTGATATTATGTCTTACTTTCACCGAGAGGTAATGTTTGGGATCGGTTTCATCGTTGCGTCATCAGCGGTAGCGTTATTGTTTTGGAATTATAACGTTATAAATAAAAAAACAATATTTAAATTAAATATTCAATTATTTTATAAACTTTACCTGATGATATCACTCACAAACAAATAAACTTGTAGTTAAATTCAGCTTAGGACTGCTTTTGTGTTTGCAAAATTCTATGGGCTATGAAGTGTGTGACTCTATCATTTAAGTTTCTAAAGCCAGCTCTACTCAAATCTTTTAGTTTAAAAAAACTAGTAAGTAAATGTTTTTATCTCGCAGACAATTAGGATGCTTTTAAAGCTAAAACTCGTGACTTACAAGTTTAGAATAAAGCTTAAATAATAAACAACAACATTGACTTAGATGTAATAATAGTCCCCCTAGCCGATTTCGACTACGGTGGCCAGTCATAACGACTAACCGAATGCGCGGGACATATAGTGCACAAGTGTGTGCGTAAATACAGGTGCACTCTCTATTCCTTTGACTCTCATAATCCGATGGGCCGGCAATCTGACACGACCGGAGAGAGATCAGGCGCAGGACCAACGGCTTTAGAGTTAGATGTTAGTAAAGTGATAATGACAGCTGTTAACGATTACTTTTATTTCTCGACTAGCTAGACTAGGGCATTAGACCGGATTTTTGCATTCTCGGTAGTGGTTCTATGGTAAGGCCGACCAGTGTTAATGGCTGTACCTGTACGGAAATGATGTTGAAAGGCTACAAGTGCTAAACGTGTGTGCATTATGTGTTTATACATACCTTCATACCTAAATGGGTCTAATGGCTTTGGTGTCGTAAATATTCTTATTTGGAGCTCATTACTTTGATAGAATAGTTTTGAAACTTTACAATAATATAGTTCATACACTGGTATAACAATCAATCAATCAATCAATTTATTTATTGCTTGGTATAGGTAATTTTACAACATGTCTTATTGTATGTAACATTTGGGCAAACTATAACCTGCCCATCGGGCGTACAATAAAAGTATTTGTAACTACACAATCGCAACAGATCCAAATAGAAATAAACTAAACACAATATTACGAGTTGAAACGTTTGGGCCGTGGGGGCCTTCGGCTAAATTGCTGTTTAGAAAAATTTCGCCAAAACTAAATTCTGTTACGGCCGATAGTAAAGCTGGCTGGTTCCTAGATCAAAGGATTAGCATAGCTATCCAACGCGGCAACGCAGCCAGCATTATAGCCTCCTTGCCACAAGGAAATGGTTTCGTTTTTGAATAGGGTAGTCTTATTTTTTTTATTGTTGCATGTCTTAGTTTAATTTTTTCTTGTTTGTTATTAATAAATATCGTCCCCATCGTGTCAAAATTAAATAACTGACACTTTTTCCGAAATTCACTTTTTGTTATTTTTAAATAATATAAAGTGTAAGCTACATTTCGGTCTATTTTTCGTTGCAATATGTATGATATTCACGAAGATATCATAATTTTAGTAACTCTATTGACCACATATTACAACAAGGTTTGTTAAAAAAGTTTCGTGGAAAAACTGAATAAATGACAAAAAAAATAAATAACTACAATTGAGGGTTTCGACATACCTGCAAACAAAATCAATAAGTGACTTTGTTGAATTCTGCCACAACTGACTCGGGAACATTGTTACAAAAATTGGTTGTGGCAAAATTGAATAAGTGCTCTTGTTTAATTTTTCATTAAAACAATGTATTATAAATTTTTATCATAATCAGTCAAAGGACCAGTCCACAGCTGAACTTAGGCCTCCCCTACGATTTCCCACAACGACTGCAATCT
This sequence comes from Pyrausta aurata, assembly GCA_963584085.1. NCBI lineage: Eukaryota > Metazoa > Arthropoda > Insecta > Lepidoptera > Crambidae > Pyrausta > Pyrausta aurata. Next base: position 2,566,731 of record OY757269.1, on the reverse strand, counting down.
TTACAAGGTCGTCTAAGGGTCTCCAATGTAGAACTCTTCTGCCCCAACGACTATCAGGCCTAATCCGGCTTGTTAGGGAGGCTGGAACTTATTAAACCTACTTGCGAGACGATTTGTGATAACTCTTGAATCAGCTTGTTGACATGGCTCAGGGCTGAGGTGGGCCTATAGTTCCTCAATAAGGTTTTGTTTATTTATTTGTTTATACTGTATTGCACAACCAGAGATTGTACAAAAGGTGGACTTAACGCCATATGGCGTTCTCTACCAGTCATACCTTTTGTCTCCTTTTTTGAAAAACAACACCACCAAACTCCTGTTCCATGACTCAGGCAGCCCTCAAGCAGCACGGAATTAAACAGTCTCTGAAGGACTGTGAGTACCGGTGTTCCCCCCTTTTGAAGGCTCTGCTGTGATTCCGTCCTCACCAGGTGCCTTGTTGTTTTTAAGCTGTTTCATGGCCATCCTTATCTCGTAGAGGCTGATGTCCGGGATGTCTTCGGTGTAGTGTCGGGTCAGAATAGCTTTTGGGTGTCCGGCCTTAGCTATTAACAGGTTCGGCAACTGAGGTGCACAACTGCCCATAGAACTTCTCGATCTCCCTCAAAACATCTGCTTTTGTCGACGCTACACTGTCGCCCTCCGTCTTAAGCTTTGCCCAATAGACACGTCTCTTGTTTGGGAGCCTTGTTTTCACTCTATCGGTTCATTAACACTGTTCGTGTTAAAGGAAGAAATGTCTTGTCGTAGGGATTATTCGTCTTTTAACCTACTGTAGTTTTCAGCATTAACGGAGGTCTTCAATGCTATAGATCGACGTTCTGCTATAAGGCCGAGAGTGTGGATCGAGAGTCTTAGAGGACGATTTTTACGGCCAGGACTAAAAATCTTAGACCCCACCGTTTGAATAGTTTCCATAAACTCGTTGTTTATTTCGTCCACTGAAACGCAATCCTTTAGGTTCTCAAAGCGGTTTGACAACTCGAGTTGAAAGCTCTCGGGATTTTGGATATGGGCACGAGTAGGTCGGAGCGTGGACCTCATCAAGCGAGACCTCTCCAATTTGACATTTAAATTCCATGTGCCTCGAACCATCCGGTAAACACTTCCTACCGGTCTTTATTCAGTTGATCACGGAGACATCATTAAATAACCGTTTCTTGGTAGTCATGATGAAGTCTATCTCATTTCTCGTCGTGCCATCCGGATTCAACCAGGTCCATTTCCTTTGAGGTGGCCTCTGGAAGAAATGTCCCCTGGCGTTCCTTTCACCATATTAAAAGGATCGATAAGATCCGGAATACCATAATACGCTCCAGAACTGGAATAGCAGATGTAGGCGAAAAGACAGCAAAGCTTAAATGAGAGTAGGCGGGGCATGTGTGTAGAATGCACCCGAATAGATGGGCCCAAATCGTCACGCGATGGATACCACCAGACGGCTACCGGCGAATGGGTAGACCTAGAAAGAGGTGGAGTGACAATCTGTCCAGCTTTGCGAGAAATTGGGTGTCGTTGGCCGCTGACAGAGACAAATGGAAAGAATTGGGGCAGACCTTTGCCCAGCAGTGGGATGATGTAGGTAATATAAAAAAAAAGTATTACTTGGTTGTGTGCCAAAACTTGCAAAAGTGACATACAAAAACTTGATAATTGCAATTTTGTTATAAAATACGTTTGTGGCAAAACTAAATAATTACTTTTTTATTTTTATATTTAAAATAATAGAAAGTAGCATTATGATAGACTATTAAAATTATGAAGTTAAAGCAGCTTCATAACATATCAAAATCTCGACAGTAAATTTCCTTCGGCTTGGAATGTTATCGCCATTTTTGTTTAAAAAAATCACAAAAACTCAAATATCTCGGAACTTTGGTTTTGTTGGTTATTTAATTTTGCCACGACGGGGACGATATATCATATTACGAGTACAATTTTTTTTTTATCAAGTGGAGATTTTATCATCTAAATAATAATAACTTTTTACTAATAGTATTTTAAATAATGTTTGCTTGAACCGATTTAGTTCAAGTTCTTTAAAAGAATCTGGTAAATGGTTAAATATTTTTGGTGCTATGGTGTAAAAGCTATTGGAGAAAAAACTTGTCCGTGATGGGTAGTGAGGGAGGATATCTATTTTGTTACGTGTCTTTCGAATAATAATTTTGTCATAGAATATAATTAATAATGTTATAGAGATACTATATTTACGCGGGTAAAGCTGCAGGGAGCCGCTCGTTTTGCATTAATTGTTTTATAGCAACATTTGAAACATCATTGTGACCGTTTCCTCATGTTACATACAAACGTTAAGGTAACTGCGCCAATTACGGATCATCACCAGAGCTACTGGACCGGTACTCTGCTTACGGAAATCGACAGTCAATTACCAAATTGACTACCTTTACCGTGCACATTTACTTTCACAGGAAAGAGTGCACAGTGCACACTAATGCCCAGTTCCTGTGTTCGAAATTCAAGCTGTTTTAGTTGACTTCTGTCTAAGAGTTCCTTCTTGGACCGACAAGTTTTTTTGGGGTTTTGCAGCAGTTGTTATTATTACCAGAAAAGCTATGCCAAGCAAAAAATGTGTCGCAACTAGATGACAAGATTGTGACGTATTCCTTGAAATAATCATTTCAAATTTGAAACCGTTTGTATGCGTTGATGCAAAGTGGCGTCAAATCGTGGCGCAAATAATTTGTTCGTTATGTCAGTTCCATAGCATAGGTACGCTAGTATAGTAGTTCATTGGGGTTTTGGTGTACCAATGTTACGAAGTAAGGGTGTAACACCGTGTCTCGGTGCCTCAGTTGGTCCAGCGCCTGTATTTTCCCCGATTAGGATGAAATCTATGAGAGTAAAGAAACAGGGAGTATCTACTGTTTTTCCCTTGAGCACTGTAATATCATTTGAAATTGACCACCCTGGTCGGATTCTCCGTCACATTTTGCTCATCTTTATGCAGATTAGCAGCTGTCATCACCGAATCAGTGGGCTGTGGGGGACCTCTATAAACATAATGATAGTAAAGACAACTTTAAGCCTAACCTGATTGTTGGACAATAAATTCACCATGGAAATGTGTTGGTTGTTTCAGGGGCGGCACCATGCTGCAGCAGATCCTGCGCGACATGTGGGTGGACCCCGAGATCCTGGCCGAGCTGGACGAGACGCAGAAGCAGACGCTGTTCTGCAAGATGCGTGAGGAACAGGTATCATCACATCATCATCATCATTATCAGTCAAAGGACGTCCACTGCTGAACACAGCTTCGCTTTCCACAGCGACCGATCACTAGCGGTCTGCATCCAGTTTGATCCTGCGATCCTTACAAGGTCGTCTGTCCATCTTGTCGATGGACATCCTATGCTGCGTCTTTAGTCAAAGAGTCTCCAATCAGGAGTACAATTAACATGTGCCCTGACTAAACTTACATATATTATAAAACAGCAGCTAATGAATACGCAAATATTCTTGAATTGCCGTTATACACAGGAACCACACCTTTAGATAATTCGCATGTAGGCACGTCATCTTGAGGGCCATGAATCATGACGCGAAATGATGGACGATCCCTACTTCCTTTGCAAGCGGAGTGCAAACAAGCTTAACGAGGCAATTGACTGAATACATGAGTCACCCTTTAGCTATGTCTGGAACAAACTACGGCCGAGGACAAAGGGATATGTTGAATGGCTTGGTTAACTCAGAGAGTCCATTCGGATGAGTAGTCAGGTCATTATTACTGTGTCACGACATCTAGAGAATAGGGAAAGGCATATACATACATCTATAATCAACTGTAATGAATATGAGATTAGTTTAGACAAGACTACAATAACTACTTACTTTTATTGAAAAATATATTCGTTGCAACTCAAATTGTGATGATTGGTACGGCTACATTAATTTTATCACAATTGTCAAAATCTTCAGCTATGTAATATTATGTAGTATACTTTGGTATTTTTCTGTATTTTAAAACATACTATAAATAGATAAAGCAATTGTAGTAATTTGTTTAATTCTAACGCAACAACGAATTCTCTAAAAATACAGTTGAACTGGAGTATTTATAAATTTTGTTCATAACATTATTTATTATTTAAAATATGAGCATTCAAATTAAAGAAAAGTTTGTAATTTTTTTATGTACAGCACCAGCACATCAGGTTATCCAGTTTCGTTGCAAACTATCCCTTATTATAACTGCATGAGATTTCGCGGTGATTACCTTGACGTAGGTAATGTTGCCTGAACTTAAGCTGAGCCATTAAATAAACGTTATTATTGGTTGCTTGCAGGTGCGTCGATGGCAGGCTTGGGACCAGAAGGTCAGCAAGGAGGACGACCGGCCCAAGTTCCAGAAGAACGGGAAGAAACAGGTTCAGTTCCTGAAGGGAGAGGATGGGGAACCCTGGGTCAGTATACAGTAAACATATCATCAGCATTCTGCTATTTTGTTTTATGTCTGCGAAAGGCTGTCATTTCAGCAGGAATTTCAAATAGAGTTCGATAAGGGCTAAGAGCGGAATAGATTAGGTAAAGCGACAATAATTATATGTTACAAAAGTACAGGTACCAGTACTGGTTAAATATGACGTACTGGATAGGTACGTACGTCCCTAATCATGAATTTTTGATTTTTACTCTGTTTGTACATATTTAGGACTTAATGAGGATGTAACGGAAATGTCCGCTTATTGCATTATGTGATAAAAAAACAATGCGATCTTCATTGGTAAATTGTCTGTACTGTCGTTAAATTACATAAGTAGCGAGCGACAATTTTAAAATATGCAATTTTAGGGCATCCTGTTTGTTAGTCCTAACTTTAATTGTTAGAACAAACTATTAAATAGCCTTGAATAACATAAATGAAAACCCAGCCAAGCGCGAGTTGGACCCGCGCACTGAGGGTTCCGTACCACCCTTAAACTGAATTCGGGGTCCACTTACTTCCACCTAGCGAAAATATCACAAGATTTTTTGACAGCAAAAATAACTTTGTTTGTATGAAAGACAAAGTTATATTTGCGGTTGGTAAAAATGTGCAATATCTTGCTGGTTCGATCTCATTCAAACCAATTTTCGTTGAAAGTTTTTGTTGATATCTACATCATATATTTTTTTCAAAATTTTTACTTTCTTAGTTCAAAAGTTAGATGGGGGGGGGGGACGAAACTATAAGGGTTCCGTTTTTTGCCATTTGGCTACGGAACCCTAAAAACGTCCTCCTGATTGTATCCGACCACGACGGCATACGGCGGTAAATCTCAACTGAGATTGGCCATCGTCGGCGCGGGACATTATTTGTAGAGCTCAAGTGTGTGCGCAATCCACAAGGGCACTCTGAAGGAACATTCACTCACATTGGTGATGACACCACCCCCGTGCATAGGAGAGCACGTTAAGCCGTTGGTCTTGCGTCTTGCGCCTGATCTCTCACCGTCGTGTCTGCCGTCTCACAGATTAGCTTTTTAAATATTGTGGTCTTAGCTCGACATAATATGTACGGAACAGTTATGACTCGGTATTTAATAACTTTATAGACAGACCCGAAAGACAATAGTTCGTAAAGTGTTCTTCACGCGTTGCAACACTACAAAGCAAACACGATTTTGACCCAATTTTGGCTCCTCATTCAATTAAATTCTCCAAAGAACATAATAGTAGTTCAATGCCACATATTGGCAATTTTGATCCAACAAAAAATACTTTTAACTCGTCAAGTATGTGTAAACGAGACACAATAAAAATTCCATTGTTATGCGACTCTCGGCATTCGTTTGATACCTGACTGATTACTACACCGTAAAACGATTTTGACGTCAATGTCATCAATTTTAGAGTTCAATTTGAGTTGTTACTTATGTAATTATACTGAGTCATCAATAAAAAGGCTTTGTCTGTCCACAATAAAAAATAATTAAATAACACCTACATTTAATTTAACAAAAACGCTCACACGTTGGCCTCACTTTTTTATTGTTAATATTCAAGGTAAGGCAAAAATTATGGTTCAATAAAAAGAGTCATCTTAGAAGTTCTCTTTATAAGATAACTCTTTATTCCGCGAAATGAAAATAATACAACACTTTTACTGAAGATCAAAACTTGTGTCGATTTCTAGCGACTACCCGCACTATGTAGTGTAGGTTTAAAGTTGCACATAAAAAGTCCGCCTGCCTTTGTAATAATTGACGCATTACTATTCCTGTTGGAGTTGTTGTCCAAGCTTTATCTATACAGTTTCAGACTTGAAAGCAAAGTCTAACTTCTTACCATCTTCATTTCAGGTATGGGTGATGGGTGAGCACCCAGACGACAAGTCGATAGAGAGCATCTTAGCAGAGGAGGCGCGGCAGCGAGCCCTGACACAAGCGCGGCAGGAGGCGCACCAGCTCCGCAAGTCTGTGGAGAAAGAACTTACGCAGCTCATTGACTACAAGCCGCTCGACAGCTTGGAACAGGTACTTAAACATAGATTCTATTGTCAAGGTCATAGAGAGCATCGTGGCAAGAGGCGTGGCAGCGAGCGATGATAACTAATTAGCATTAAAATAAAATTATGATGATATCAGTTCTTGATCCTTCTGTCTTCTTCGTCCCCAAATTGATGAAACTCTGCTAACATGCTCAAAACGCTGCAATGAATATGTAAGTCATTCAGGTAAAATATGTGCGATGCCATGGTAGATTTCCATAGTTTACTTATGTTTTTAAATATACCATACCTGAACGCAAATATAGATACTCGAAATTATCAGCTGTTTGCATATTTCTTGTGACAGCAAACAATTGGATTATGATAACGTAGGATAAGGTTACAAGTGCGTCAGAAAAATAAGATGAATTCAAAAACACTATTCACCATGATTTTGTTGATAAATTTGGCAATAAAAAGATAACACATAAATATCCAATTACATCATCATCCAAATTGATAATACCTACTTTTTAATTTCGATAGTATAAACGCTGTTCCATTGTAAACATTAGCGGCTGAACACATAAATTCAAGGATTCTGCTAATTAAACTCATTATACCTATTACAAAGGTATAGAACAAAATCGTTCAATGTGGACCTTGATAGGGCTTGGATTGAGATACCAATCACAGGACATTTAGTTGTCTACTGTTGGAATTGTTTACTTGAAAAGAAAAATGCATTGAGTCATAAAGGGCTAATCAAATATCAGACAAAGTCACTAAGAGATAGTATTCTGCTACAGTAGAGTCCGTTGTAAAAGTCTCTAGCGATAGCAAGCTAAAATTAGTAAATTGTTGATTGGTTCCAGAAATTTGACCTATCCCCAAAAAACATAGACCCGCTTGAAGACAGTCTGGAAATGTACTGCACTGTGGAGGAGCTAAGACAACGGATTTCAGCGCTAGAGCCTGAAGTCCCAATGGCGGAGAAAGCCAACCTGAAACTGAGAGAGAAACCAGACTACGCAGACCCCAAGCTGAATAACACGCTCAACTTCAACTTCATTGAGGGCAAGAGAGACGTTCTTCAGGTAAATTAAATTATTTGTTTAGAAAATTGGTAAAAGATGAAATAAAAAATCAAAAATTGCGCCCGGGCGAGACTCGAACCAGCTTTCACGCCGGGCCAAATGCTCTTCCAATTCAGCTACCGGATTGTTCATGCAGTCGGCTGTCCGACACAGTAATGCTTTGTCTTCCGTTCACTCCAATCCCCAGAGCATATAGAAGAATTACGTAATGGTGGAACTTACTTACTTGTGTTTTAATAAATACCAATACCCTTCCAGGATCTGGGCATCCCCAACAACGGTGACGGGGTGAGCAACCGCGTGGCGGCGTGGGAGCGAAGAGTGGCTGCTGCCAGAGCTGGCGACATCCTGAGGGGTATCAGGGCGAGGCGGGCCAGGACATTGAGGGATGCTCAGTTGCACGCGCACGATGATGACGCTGCTTGGCGGGAGCAGGGTGAGTAGGATCTTGGGATCCATAGGTGTTTCAATAGTAGCATAGCTATAGGTAAACCCACAGAACATAAAAAACGAGTAGAAGTAGTAAGTAGGCGGGCCCCGTGTAACGACGCATAGGCCATGCTTGGCGCATCTCATGTTTCCGCCCCCTTTTACGCGCTTCAGACGGTGACAGTTGCTCGAACATGTAACACGTTTTGCTGTACGGATAAAAAACTTGAAATATGCCGACCTGCACTGTGTTAGAGTGCAAAAACGCAAGCACTACAAAGAATTTACCCAAAGGAGGCGTGACATACCATCGGTAAGTAATATTATATCATTATTTCAATAGAAATTGTGAATTTTGCAGAAAATAACAATCCATAAAAAATTACAACCTAAAACTATTCCACTGTTCATAGAGATAAGGTCGAAACTATATTTTGACTGTTACTTATTCTCGAAATGCTACTCATTTAGGGAATGACCAAATCAAAATATCGATAAGTTAGCTATCGATACTTGTTATTGTATGACATAAAAAAGTAAAGCTTTTAAAAAGGTTGATAAATTGCTGTTTTTTTACAATTTTTTTTCGTATATAATTAATAACTTAATATTATTTTTTTAAGGTTCCCTAAAGATCGATTCATAAAAGAAAAATGGATTGCAGCAACCGGTAGGCAACATTTTCGGAGAGGTGTAAGACAGGGAGATTTATGTCTCTGAACTGTTTACAGCGGCATTAGAAGACTTCTTTAGGCTACAGGAATAGGAAGGATTCGGCATCAACATCAATGGCGAATACATCACACATTTCCGTTTTGACGATGAATAGTCGTTGTGGCAAATACGCTGGAAGATCTGTTGACTAGGGAGACACAGTTAGCAAGTGGGTCTAAAATGATATTTAACTATATTGGAAGTTGAAATGACTATGTTTTAATTTATTCCTTATTATTAGTGAATAAATGTAAATCAAATGTATCTTGTAAATAAATACAGATTTTTCTTAAACGTGCGTTTATCGTCTTCTCATAATGACCATTGCCTATAACTCTTTATTATGGTATTTTTTGTCATTTATAGCTTAGAATAAAGAAGTCATTAACAGTTTGTATTTTTTTTACAAATTTGTTATGATGTAATAATTAAGAAGATAAGAAAAACATCGTTAAACATAACGCTGTATCATGTTCCATAACAAAAATATCGACATGACTGTTGTATCGTAACCATCCCACCTCTAGTTATCAATGATTTTCAAATAGCATCTGTCGTCAAGTAGCGGAACTATCTAATAGTGAATAAGACCAGATAAGAGGCATCTAGTGTCGGGTAGCGAAACTATCTGGCAGTGAAAGGTAACCAATCACAACAAGACATTCTTGGTGTGCGTGATAATGTGATATAATCACAAATGTGTTAGTTTGGTCACACTGGTTTTCATACAAATAGGAGTTAATACTACTTCTATCGTTTTTTATGTTCTGTGGGTAAACCGCTTCATTGAAACCGCGCCGCTCACTAACTGCGCTCTCGTCTCCCCCGCACCCCGCCCCGAGGTCTCAATTTCGCGGTCTACCTATAGAGTCAAAAAGCCATTCCAAATATGTAATTAACTCCTCTTTAGATCAGATGTATTACACGATCGATGTGGCCAGTGCACCGTTCGTATAAACAGGGCAAAAAAACAGTGATAAAAATTTGTCTAATGATTTGTATCGTCGTCTCTGTCTATGCCACTGGTCTAGCCTGGAAAAAAGAGAGAACCCATTCCAAAAAAAAAGTATTTGAATTGAAAGACGGTTCTGTGCTTGATCTCTCTGATGTCGGATTGCCGTCTAACCGGAGTGAAGGATCTGAGCGTGGCCTTATGCACTGAGAATACAAATGGCTTAGTGAACATTGTTTTTATAGTGTTAATGAATTTTTATATTTCAATTGTTAATTTGTTTTAATGATGACATGTTTATATAATTTACTATTTCATAACTTGATATTTTATGCATTGAATTAATTTATTTGTACTTATTGATTATTGATTAGTTGTATAACGTAGACTTGAGTAAAAATGTTGTAATTTTTATTTTATTGCAGTCCTAATTCAATATTTGCATGCTATCTTTATATGGCTGAAAAAGATGAACTTAATACTTAATGATTCGATCTAAACTGTAACCTTTTTCATAAGCAAATAAATTTCTTTCTTTCTTTCTTTCTTTCTTTACGATACATCGTTAGTTGGACAAGTGAATGAAATAGTGTAATATATGTTTTCAGAACGCAAAGCGAAGGAGGCGGAGGCCGCGATGCGCGAGATCGCACGCGCAGCTCGAGAGGCGCATCGGCTCAGCGCGCACGTCACCTGCGACCCGCCTGAACAGCCACAGAGTGAGTACCTATGTTAAATTTTTTTTTTCAGTAGGTAGGAAGGTTAACTTTGCGATATGCCGGCTGTCAGTTGTCACCACATATCGAATATAGACAAAAATGCTCTGCCCGTCTTAATCTCGAACCCTTAATCGAACGATCCAAACAGGTCACAATTGAGTATACTTGCTTCAGGCCACATCGCTACCATTTCAAAACACCACACCTTAGCCCCTAATCTTTATCTACTTACGTAATTACGAATGAATGCTTAAATTTCAGCTGGAAAACCCCCGAATAGAGAAGCAGTTATAGAGTGGTTCAGGACGCAGGAGCTAAAAAGGGGCGTTGGGCTGGACGCTGACAACAAACCAGTAGACTGGTTCCATGGTAAGATAATGATATTTATCTTGATATTTAATCCAACATCCATACTATAATCGATCGTAACTGATAGAATTGTAAATCAGTAATAGTCATAGATCATTCTGTGAAATATAATTACCAGATAACTAGATAAGCAGATCAACTTTTCGTTCATCATAAGACTGCTGTTACCAGAACAGCTTCATGCTTTGACACTATTATCTTTGTCGGTCTCTTCAGTTCTGTATACTACTTAGATCAGAAGCATCAGCTGTTATCACATCTCCAAGGCTAGTATCTAACATCTATTACTCCAGGTCTGATCACCAGATCAGAATGGAAGCAGCTACTGGTTCATTGGAGCTTTATTTTGTTTTCTAATATGCCATTGTTTACATGATTTGGGATCAAAGCCAAATTTATTATTTAATCAATCTCTTCAAGTTTAATCACTGAAATAGAAGCGAAGGCACTGCCTGGTTCATTGTACCTACTATTTTATATGATTGATCTGCGTTGTCAGATCTTTGCTTTGATAATGAAGCCTCAATATTATGCTTCTTCTTCTTCTCCAGGTCTGATCACCAGATCAGAAGCGGAGCAGCTGTTATCAGGGCAGCCAGCCGGTAGCTTCCTCGTGCGCATCTCGGAGCGGGTGTGGGGGTACGCAATATCCTACCGCGAGCCTACGCGCTGCAAGCACTACCTGGTGGAAACCGCTGCTGGGTACCGCTTGCTAGGCGCTGGGCAAATCACTCATCAGACTTTAGGTGAGCATCTTCCCATAGGTACCAGTATAAGCGAAAAGCTGCCATTTATCTGATTATGGCGTTGCCATATGCCAGAGTGAACTCCTACGCTGTGTGTTGGTGGAAATGGCAATCAGTGGTAGTATTATTGTTTTCGAAAAAAAAAATGAACCACTCGCTTCGAAATGGCGAGTGATTTTCGTTCGACAGCGAGTTTTTCTATGACTTTTAATTCGGTTTCGAACGAAAATCACTCGCCATCTTGAAGCGAGTGATTCAAAAATAGAGCTCCAGATTGCTGATCCCATTCCTTACGCATTTTCTATTTAGGGCATAGCCTAATAAGGATCAGTTAAAAGCTAAAAACGCCAGCATCTCTGTCTTTTGATTCAGATTCAGATTTATTGCATACTATTTTGTTCTTCACACAGAGAAAATAAGGTAAAGGTCTTTGTTTGTGGTGACGCCCGTTTTTGACGCGTTTTTTTTTTGTTTCAATGCGGTTCTAAGCGGTACCTTCGACCGTAAATCATCAGGATTTTGATTTAATTATGACAAATTCCTTAGATTTTCTGAACCCTTTGCTTGCTGTAGATCGGACTTAAAACTCTAACATTTGCGTTATTGTTGCAGCTGATCTCATAAGCTACCACAAGTCGGTGGCCATCACGGCGGCCGGCGGGGAGCTGCTCAGCGCCGCCGTGCCCCCCGCGCGCGCGCCCGCCCTCCTCGCGCCGTGAACAAGCCCCCCGCGCCCCCCGCAACCCGCAGACGAGGTCCTGGTTCTTAAGGGGAACCTCTTGATAGATCACAAGATTGGACTTGCAAAAGGTTTAAAAATAGTTTTTTTTGCATGCAATTTAAAGGACTCTACCTAACCTGGAGGAGGCACTTGAATAGTTTTATGAATGCTAAAGCTAAAGCCAAAAACAGTACTCGAGTCAGTGAGTTGTTATTACTATATTATAGGTAATACTACGTACAGAAGCTATGTCAAGCAAAAAGGTGTCGCAAATACGACGACAACATTGTGATTGAATATGAATTCGAATGAATCCGTTTGTATGAGTTGATGACAAGTGGCGTCAATTCATGCAGCACTAGATTTCAGCACTAGATTTGTTCATGGCTTAAGTTCCATACGCTAGTAATAGTAGTTCAATGACTCGAGTAGATGCCGTTACAAAATTATCATTTAAAAAATTCTTCTATAATGTTTCCATCTTATTTATTATTGAAACGTAGGTCGAAATTATTATGTTTAATGCAATTGTTTTATGAATTCTACTTTTTTCGGACAACCAGCGTAACCAGCGAAGCTTATAAACAAAAGATGGAAAATGGTGAAAAGAAATATATAGGTAAATAAAACCTCCTCCACGAAAAAACTCCTATAGAGAGGAAGAGTCCGACGTGTAGTAACATAAAATCAATCAGTCAATATTGTAGTCATTTTAAGCTATAGGTAATCAATTTGTATATTATTATGATTTATTTTAGTCCCTAATTGTAGCCTGTAATAAGCATTGAATATTGATATACCTTCTCAAGATTTTGTTTGTATCTTTATTAGATAGTCTCAAAATAAAAATGATATTTCGTAGAACGCTGTCATCAATTTATAGTAATAAGAACTAAAAGCAAGTTACCCCAAGAATGCTAAACAACATTGATGTTACTACTGAAATACAACATTGATGTTATTGGTTTTCGAGCGTTCTTTAATTTTTGGCATAAAAAATGAATTTTCAGTGATGTGAATGATATCAATCAACTCATGTTAGATTAAGCTAATTTTAATGTAAATGCTTGCTTCAGGACGAATCATGTTTATGATGGTGCTAAATATAGCGTAGCGCTTACAAGTGGGAAATGAGGGTTTCATTAATGGTTTCAAAGTTGATATGCTTACAGTTCAAATTTAAACACTTAAGATTTAAATCAAACGATGCAAATCAGCCTTGAGGTCGGAAATCAATGAAATATTCGTTGTCATGAGCAATTTTTTTCTCTATGATTTTACACGTTCCGGGACAGTGAACGCCTACAAGCGTGAAAACAATATAACATCTATTGTGTCTGGAGCAGTGTCACGGAACGTGTTAAATATCTCACAAGATGGCGTTGGGGAGAGGATATTTTTTTATTAGCGTTGGTGGTAAAAATTATCCCATAATCTGTACTTCTAAAGGTACGAGGGCGCCATCTCAAAAAACATCTAATGACAAAAAAATGCATATGGCCAAAGAAATCCTCATTTAGATCTCTACCCTACATTCTAAGTTATTTAATTCCACGGTAATGCATTTTTACGACAAGCTAGATACATGTACTAAGTTAAGAACAAAAATTACTGTAATTATTTATTGTGATATGTCACATTCGCTTTCAGTATTAAAGGTTTTTTCCCAGTACGCTGTAGCATACAATGACTTAGAATAGTGACAGGCAATATTCTTTGTATTAAAACTGACACCTCCCTACTATAGGTAAACCGCTTCATTGAGACTTCGCCTGCGGGGCGCAGGGGCGCTCGCGCGACCCGTGACCCCCCGGTCACGGGTCGCGCGAGAGGTACGGGTGGCGTGGTAACACCCGCCCGCGCCGCTCACTAACCGCGCTCTTGTCTCCCCCCGCACCCCTTGATCCCGCAGGCGAGGTCTCAATGAAGCGGTCAACCTCCATCACCGACCAACACCGTCGCGTGCCATAAACGGCGCGTGGCAGCACCGGCAAAATACGGTCTCGCTTGCTCTCGCTCTCGCTACCTATTACAACGGCGAGCTCAGTCAATTCGTTCAGTGGACAAGGCACAGCTTGTCGTGTTGCTTTTCGTGTCTGACACGCTCCTAGCTCGGTCTTGGTATGGTACGGTGCCGGAAAAATCTTAAAACTTAAACATGAATCGGAGAAACCAAAGTGAAAATTAGAAATGTCGGAGTCACTAAAAGCTATAAGTTTGGCTCCATCTCGCTTCTTTTACGTATGACTTGAGTGAAAAATATTTCTTGTAGGATCCACGATTTTCCCCAGCATAAAAAATATCTACAAAACGTAAATGTTTTCAGTACATCATTTAACTAGTTTACAATTGTACTATTTAATTTCTATCACAGTTTGGTTTGAGCGTCTCATTCATACAAAGCTTTTAAAGTTCAAGATTTTAAGATTTGTTGGAAGCTGAGGAAAAAGGTTATTTTAAAACGATGATTTCTTACGCCATTTATGTCGTTTTGTAGAATAATCCTATGATATTGTAGAAATATGTTCAAGTCCTCAATTTGTATACCTACTTTATTTAGTCAATAATAAACTGCCAATAAAAAATTACTTGCTTTATTTTATTTCTCACCAAAAACAATTTTAAGATGTGTTTCCTAAATACAAGTATTAAAATAAGCAGGGAATAAAAGTTATTTAAATAATATATCAATAAGTGTTTATTAAAATTTAAGACTATACATATTTACAAAATCATAAAACAGTGATCAGCGAGTGGCACGAGGTAAAAATAATTAAGATAAATAATGAATACTGGATGACGTCACTTGCGTTTGTATGGTTGTTATACATAGTCATCTTCTGTGATTGGTTTATACGACAGACGCATAAATAATCACAGCATTTAGTTAAATACCTGTAATTTATTTACTACGAAAACTTATTATTATAAATCGCACTTGAAAGTGCAATTTACATCCCATGTTTAGGAGATAAAAAATAAATCAATACTTGCAATTTTCAAAATGTGGACGGTTACTCAGACAGATAAGGCTATGGAATAACGTTAATATAAAATCTATGAATAATTACTAATTAGTAATGTCACAAGTCTATTCAACCCTATCAATATTCAATACAGTCTTTAGAACAAGTATACTAATTTTCAATAAAAAAGTTGGACCGCAGAGACCAGTGGCGTGGTAGGGCGAGGGCCGCTGCGTACTGTCGCCCCTAGAAGTAGGCGGCCCGCCAGATGCCGCGCCCATACTGTCACATGTACGGCAGATTGGTGGGTGTTCGCGCGCCCGACGTCAACTCTGTTATATTGCGTTGCTGGAGACAAAATTTAAATTAAACCTCTTTTTACTTACTCTTCAGACTTGACATGAAATCTGGAGGATTTGGAGCATTTTAGTTAGGGCTATAGATAGACACAAACAATATCAGTCATTAAAAATATGCCTCAAAGTTATACAGGTTGGTCGGGGAGTTGATATTCAAAGATAAAATTTAGATGCTATATGCATTTTCTACGATTTTGCTAGTTTAGAAGAAAGAATTATTATTATTATTATAATCTTGAAAATTAATAAAGTAACACAGGGTTACCAGCAACAATGCCAACTTATTTTGTTGTGTTAACACATGAAATTTTTGTGTGACTTACCGAATCCCATGGTTCGTGATACTTGTTCACGACATGCTGAGAATGTGGTTTTTTAGCCTTTTTCATGGGACTGTTACTAGCTGCAACAGAAAATATATTTTATGTAAATAAGAACAGAATATTCTTAAGCTAAGTCAGCATGGACCTAAACGATACTATGAATAAATTCATAAAGTACCGGTATTTTCCGATCAAACGGAATTTATTTTGGATAAATTTTTAATCTACTATTAAAAATATTATTCTTATCAATTGTATTTACCTCCAGGTACGTAAGGTAGTGAGAGCTCAGGTGGAGTCTTTTTGCTGACCTTCTTAGCAACCGCTCTACCACGAAGCAGTTCCTCATCCATCACTAGTTTATTGTTTACTCTAAAACAAATTAAATTAATGAATTAATCTGAAATTATACGATTAATATTAATTTTACAGACTGTTTAATCAACAGAAGTATCACTTTCGATAGTGTCAATTTTAAAACAATGAATATATATTTATTGATTACAGAAATATAACCTAAATACTACACTACAACTATGAAACTATGAAAAAAAACTTACTTTTTGATGTAAGGTGTTCTAGGGTAACTGTTAACAGGTACTGGAAAAGTCTGAAATAGTACAAGCACAGGTTGTTAATACGTGTTTTTTCAAGGATATTAGGTTTTATAAGTTCACTAATTGCTTTCAATATTTAAATAAGTATATATGTAGGTACTAAAAGATCCTTAATGTTTTATTACTTTAAAGCAAAAGTCACTTGGACGTAGAAGACAAAAAAGGGGTTTTCTGCTAATACCAGACGATGCAGTAGGTATTATGGATAGTATGTATGGAAATATACGGCTTTGCACCCAAGTGTCAAGTGGGCCAGTTTTTCTGCCTTTAGCTCACCTGAAAGGTCTCGTTGATAGCCCTTGAAAGCGACCGCGGGGGTGGTCCACGGGTCGCGGGTAGTGACGCCCCTGCCATTGACCGCACCTAATTTAGGATATGAAAATATGATGTATTAATTTATTGACAGCAAAATCGAAATATGAAAGTACAAAACGGCCAACTGCCAACTGCTAGTCGAAATCGGGCACCAAGGGTCCCAGTATGAAGGCAATTTTATAACCTACTATACACGGCCTTTTAGGCAGTTTTATGGCCAACTTAATGATTCAATGTGTAAGAAAATTCAAGTCAAGAAATGTCATCAATTGATTGATAAAAAAGATTGTCGATGTTGTAAGTATTTGGCTTCAGTTTCAGCATGACACCTCAACGCGATATTTTTCGTCTGTGTGTCGATGGTAAACGACTTAAAATTTTGTTGTGCCCAGTAATTGCCTTGTCAATTGCCCACAGCTCTTCCAAAGAACAGGGATCAGAACACGCAAGACAAGACAGAAGGTGAGCCATGTCTTGAGGACTGTATCCACAGATGGAGGATAGGTCAGTTACGTCGGGAAAGCCTCACCGGTAACGCGGTATTGTCAGTGGCGTACCTCGTGAACGTCTTGTGGTGGCGCTTGCGTCGGCATCTCCGTTGCCGACTTCATCTCCATTGGCGCGGGTGGCTCGGCCTGCATCTCCGATGCTGACAACCAAAATAATTATACTTGAATACAGGCGGCCCCAAAAAAGCATGCCAGCAAGATTGATACTGGAGATAGCTTATCCATAGGCAAAGGTTATACGTTCAGCCTTTTTTCGATACGTTCCTAGCATGGTGCTGAATTCAACAAGTCAGTCATACTAAAATTAAGTAGGTAACTATTTTATATTTAACAGAATATATTAAAAATTATTTAATATTTAACAGGATGATGCATATGTACTTACTTGGTGTATAATTGTAATCTATCAACGATTCGCCAGCGATACTGTCCGTTCTTGATCTACTGTGATCCTGCACCGACAGAAAATAAAATTTACTACTGTCGCTTATTCAAGAAGCAAAGCTTAAAATGGCATTACGGGGCAGTGGCAATATCCACTATGATTATAATTTTAAAAATCTTTGATTTAAGATTGAAAAATAATAAAAAAATATAAAACTTGAAGGGTTAAAGAGCGCTGTCGAAAATAAGGGAATGTTACCGGTATAATGTTGAGCGTCCACTGCTGTCGCGGCTTGCCCGTTATTCGCGCCGCACTGTGCGTAGAAGGTGCCTGTAAATAAAAATATTATAATAGATGTAATTTTTCCTTGGCTTCGAATTATGGTAGTGATTATAATAACAAATCTACCTCAATATCCTTTCCAAGTTTCTTTCGCAGCTCAGCATTGAAACTCTCCACGAAGCCATCTACAGTAAAATACCTGTAATAGATTTATTTGAGAGGTTAACATTTTCAAAAGAGGGGAAGGGAAAGACCTAGGAGAAGTTATTTCGACCAAGTAAAGGAAAAAGTAAACGTGATGTCGTATCAGGAGGTCAAGAAAAAGTCAAACAAAAACAAAAGAATGGCAACTACTCTACCGACAAGAGCGAAGCTCTTAAGTTTAAAAGACAGGTATATTTCAACTCAAGGGTACAGTATAAGTTTTACAATTATCCGTCTAGTAGTTTTTGAGATATGGGTAAAAAAACAAAAATCTAATAAGTAATTAAAAACTTTACATAATCAATTTAGGAGAGCAAATAGTCTATACACAATTAACTTAATAGGTTTAATTTTTAAATTTTACTATGTAGGTACATCAAAGGTCTCTGAGGCCTTACCTTACTTACCTTACTTATAGAAACATTTCAAGTCATTCCATTTTCAAGCGACTTCCGTGTGGGAGTGATAAAGCGGCGGTGCTCTGGAACTCTATTTTTAAATCACTCGCTTTAAGATGGCGAGCGATTTTCGTTCGAAGATGAATTAAAAGTCAAAGGAAATAACTCGTTTTCGAACGAAAGTCACTCGTAATATTGACGCGAGTGATTCAAAAATAGGGCCCCGGAACCAGGATACGGTTCAGAGCACCGCCACAAAACACAAGTTGTTAAGAGTGCTCATACTTGTGTCTAAGCAGGGCCTGCGCTTGAGGCCTCGCACGGGGCTCGGTGCGGAGGCAGGCGGCGAGTAAGTCACGCGCAGGGCCCGCCCCCGGCAGTGTGGCGCGACGGCACTCCGCCCCTGCCAGCGCCGCTCCTCCGGCCAGCCGGGATACCACTTGCTGGTGCCGGGGCGCCAGCTTGCCTGAAAATCGATATTATAGAAAGACATATTATAAAAAGAGATATTATAGAATAATTGTTTACTGAATAGTCCAAAGATGCGGTCGATTGCTGTACAATCAAGCTTAAATAAAAATGTAGAGTCAAATATGATGAAGAAACCTCATAGGCCGCGGCCCCATCTCTACAGCACGGCGCCGTACCGTACTACGGCGCGAATTCGTGCCGTAGCGCGGCGCCGCGCCGTAGAAATCCACGGCGAAAAAACGTGCCGTAGCGCGGCGCCGCGCCGTAAAAATCACGCATGGTGTGGTTTGGAGCACGGTGCCTGCCGCCCACCACATTAGCGATGGGTCGTTATCGGTTTTTGAGATAACGTAACGTAACCGTTACGTGATTTCCAGTAACCGGTTTCATAACTAGTGATTTTTAAAACTAGTTATTTTTTACAACGATCTGAAGCAAACGTGTTAATATACCTGTTTCGTTCACACTTACGTTCGCGTTCTATACTTGTTTCATTCATTCACGCAACCAAGCTATCACGCGTTTTGTTACGACGACCCTTTTCTATGACGCTTTATACATTACTCGTTTTACTCCTTCATATTATGAAAACGATGTGTAGGATGGTCAATGTAAAACGTCGTTTTCAACTTGTCATAACGAGTAACGTAAAACCAGTGATTTTGCGTAAGGAGTGATGCCAACCAAACATCTACGCTATGCCGTTTACTTAAGAGTGAATTCAATTTAACTTCAGAGCGTTGTGATAATCGTTTGAATGGCGTTATAAATGTAACTAGTTATTGTTGTGAAGGATAACGAGTGATCACTGTACGGGCTCGTAACTGCTTAATCAGTCAGGGATCAAACGACTCTCGAGAGTCGCATAACAATGGAATTTCTATTGTGTCTCGTTCACACATACTTGACGAGTTAAATAACTAGTTACGGTTATTAACGCCCATCGCTACACCACATTACGCGCTTACGCCCACCACATTACGCGCTTACGCGCAACATTTACGCGCTACGGTTTTTCGCCGTGGAAATCTACGGCGCGGCGCCGCGCCGCGCTACGGTTTTCCGCCGTGGATTTTTACGGCGCGGCGACGCGCTACGGCACGTTTTTTCGCCGTGGATTTCTACGGCGCGGCGCCGTGCCGTAGAGATGGGGCCGCGGCCATATACATAGGGGTTGTATGAAACGATAATATTTTAAGACCAAGTTAATTAAGTTAAGTTTTCTCACCATGGTGCATGTCAAGTATTTAATCCCTGGATGGACCTATGATCGAAATACCTTTTCCGATAAATTTTCATTCAAGAAGACCACTACGTTGCATTGCAATACTGGTGAGGTCAGATCAAGGAAATGTCATAATGTTGATAATATACAATGTTGGAAGAAAATGAGCCACAAGAGTAATGAGTACAATAGCAATCTTACCAACAGTCCTAATGATGAGGGCGAGCTGGTCAATATCAGAGTCCCCGGGGAACAGCGGGTCCCCTGTCAGCATCTCGGCAAACAGGCACCCAATGGCCCAGATGTCTACTTCAGGGCCGTACCTGCAAAATCATCATTTTACTTTAGCAACACAAATACACGAAGTTGATAATGATGCCATCAACTTCGTACCTACCGACCTATCTTCGTGGTCTTGCCTACCGAACCTACCTATAGACCAAGACTAAAATTATACAACGCAACATAGTAGAGTAGTATTCGCAAATAAACACTTATTACGTTTATTAGTGACTCTCATAATTCAATAATGGTAGGTTTGAGGTTTGAGGTTTGCTGATTACTAAGTTGACTACGCTAGTGTGAGGGACACGGGGTCAGCAAACATCTATGGTAAGATCTCTGGACTATGTGCTCAGCCACCAGCAGTTCTGAGGCCCTGTACCAACCAGTGGTCACGTACTTAGTGCGCATTTAATTCATACAAGTTTTGAGGGTGTCACTGTAGTGGCACTGAGGTTTGATTGGTTACCACCACTTATTTCTGAACTAACCTGTGCTCAGCCACTAGCAGTTCTGGGGCTCTGTACCATCTGGTGGCCACGTATTCTGTATACGGCTCTCCTGGGGCTGCCAGGGCTCTTGCGAAACCCAAGTCACATAGCTTCACGATGCCAGCGTTCGACACCAAAACATTCTCTGGCTTCACGTCTCGGTGTATTATCTGAAATTAAACGAGTATCAATGTCAAGAGTCATGAAAAAAACCGTCGCTACTAAGCTGTCCTACCCCACACGGCTTTAAAAAAATGGCATTAGACTGTTGGAGATGGTGTTTTTCTCTCTGAAGTACGATACCTCCAAATATTCACCAATCAACCTCCGATACCAGTTTGCTTCGATACTAGTAAGCTACCTTGATAACTAAAGTGAAGAACACTCACAGAATTCTGATGACAATAGTCTATCCCCTTGAGGAGTTGGTACAGGTGCTTCTTCGCTGTGTCCTCGCCGAGGCCACCCGGTGAGGCTTCCAGCTCGTCCAGAAGCGTGTGGTCCAGATACTCAAACACGAGGTAGAAACGTCTCTTGCGGCGGAACACCTCGATCATGTTCACTAGGTGGTCGTGCCGAAGTTTCTGGAAGGTTACAAAAAGCATTAAACAGCGGCTGGATGCTGACTTGAATTTTAATTTAGAGTTAGAATATTTTTAGCTAGCATGAGATATGTTAATTATAACAGTTGCCAAGCTAGTGCAGTCCGTACTTCTTTATCATCGGATGAAGACTGCAAAAAATGGCGTTAACACGTTCCGGGACAGTGAACGCCTACAGGCGTGAAAACAATAAAACATCTATTGTGTCTGGAGTAGTCTCCCGGAACGTGTTAAAGAAGTAAAAAGATGAACAATGTTAGAATGGTTTTAGCTAACCTGTCACTAAAATTAAGTTATGTTGCTTTGCTTATAAAAACTGCCTACCTTAGCTAGTCGTTTTGAAAAGTTAAAATTACACTAGGCAAATAAGCGAAATAGATTCAAGAGTTGAGAGCGATTTATAGACTTAGTTAAAAACGCAATTTTCTGCAGTGTGCTTTACCATCTTCGGAAGAAACACAGACTGAAAAAAGAAACGTTATAGAAGTAAAAAGTTAAACAATGTTCTTGACTAACGCTGTGCTATTTACATGAGAAGAGTCTACAAACTCGCATTATCTATCTAGTCAAATAGCTGTGTGCTTGTAGCTACCAACCTTCAGCATCCTTATCTCCCTGAGCGCCATCTTCCTGACCGCGGCGTCGTCCTCCGTCTCCAGGAACTTCTTGATGGCGACCAGCTGCCCATTGTCACGACGGCGGCACTTCAGCACCACGCCGTAGGAGCCTTCTCCCACCTGCACAACCAGGGCCGGCGTTAGGGTAGGGCACGATTGGGCGGCGGCCAGGGGCGCTAGATAGAATGGGGTGCCGCAAGTGCCACATATCGGAAATCACCGTCATAAAACTATTGGAACATATAAACATCGGGATTCGGGACAACAACCATTAAGGCATTCGATCACCATTGGTTTGACGACACGTTTGGTGCAGTGATTAGCGCTCCTGCCTGACTAATGAACCAGCGGTCGTGAGTTCGAATCCCGCAAGGGGCAAACGTTTGTGTAATCAACACAAACATTTGTATCTATGTATTTGTTAGTCATGGATGTTAATGTATTTAAGTATTTATGGAAGCCGCCTCGTCATAACCGTGATATTCGTAACACAAGGAAGAAAATTCCTTACTTCGAAATTATTTTTTATTCACTGGTAGGTACATAATTCACAACCGGTCGCTGTGGAAAACCGTGGGGGAGGCCTATGTTCAGCAGTGGACGTCCTTTGGCTGATAATGATGATGATGATGAGGTACGTAGTTAACCTACGTGTGTGTGCTTGTGTTTCCATTTAAAAAGTCTCACCACAGCTAATTGCTCGTATTTGTCCATTCCACGGCTAAGCGAGGGTGGGGAGCGCGCGGCCATGGCAGCACCAGCATACCGACATTTTTATCACGATAAATTATCTGTAACAAGTAAATTAATCATTTATGTTGATATGAAAACGTCACGTTGAAAAATCATTCGAGCAAAAACGCCTTTATCTATTCTGATAGCAAGACCGCACTTATGTATAAAATTAAACTTGGCGTTTCATCTAGCGAGGATTCACAGAAATTATAGAAAATCTCTGTATTTACGACAAAGATGTTTAGAAAAGGAGAAAAAATAAAACATTATCACGAATTCAAAAATCATTTATTGCCGAGCTATGTAGGACAGTATTTATAAATTATGTGAAAACTAGACATCTTGTTAAAATCTTGATACAAAAAATAACGGCAATGGACGGCATTGACGAGAAAATAAATTACTCCTCAGGTAGTATACAATAGGAATACTCAGTGAGTCAGTTCATAGCTTACTACATTAAAAATCATGTAGTTAACTAAATGCAAATCCTTTTAGTGATAACATTATAAAACCATACAAATAAATAAGTATGTATTTTTCTCCTACAACCAAGAATTACTTTCCCGCAAAACACCCACAGATCAATACCAATATAATTATTAATTAGGACATCGAAGTTCTGTGTCGGCAAAAGGCAGAAATGATTTTCTGTATTCCCTGAAATTACACTTTGTACTGAATAATAGACAGTGGGGCCTGATTCTTGCTATACACGGGTTAAAACTAATGAAAAGAGAGACTACAAAAAAAATTAAATTGAACAGCTGTTTGCTTAAAAAAATATTTTTTGCGTAGGTCTAGATGTCCCCCCGCTAAATTGACTATGGATTCTTAAATTATTTTAGCAACTGACAGGACAGCTGTTTAGTTTATCGTCCCTGAATCATTGTAGTCTGTCTGTGTTATTTCAATATTAAGAAAAGAAAAAGAAAATTAGTTTCAGTCCGTGCATACCTAGAATCAGGCCCAGTAATAGACAAAGAAACCGAACACATGCCGTTTCAGACTTCGTAATAAACTGTAATTATGGCCTGAAGTTTTCATATTCCACTTGACGAGTTTATTATCTTTGATTAAACCTCGTTATTGGTATGACATTATTGAAATGGCACAGTTAAATATAGATGAAAAGAAAACCTTCAATGGTAGAGAACTTTGAACTCCCTTGCGTCTACTAGAAACCAAACAAATGGCTGAGACAACAAAGCCAAGTGACTGACTGATGTGATCAAAAGAGAAGCAAAACTTTTAAGTGGGCGGCTCATGGTCTTAAAAAGAAAACTCCTGGTGCAGGGAAAACCTTTCATGGAGACTGTAAGGATACAAAAGACCAAGGGAAAGACCGCAAATGAGATTGAAGGGCGACTTAAGACCCCGCGCAGACTGCAGACTTTTATCGGCCGATAGTTTGGTCGGCTACGAAATAGTATGGATACAGAGTCTTTGTAATGTGAAAGAAAGAAAATACATTTATTCGACTCACAAACACATATAAAATACACTGATTCGTAAACACATAAACAATGAACAGACACACACTTATTTAACATTAACATCGAGAATGAGTCGAAAAGGCACCCTCTCAGTAATGGGCGCACATGCAGGATGCATGTCCATACTGATGAAGAATCCGACTAAACAATCGGCCGATAAAAAGTCTGCAGTCTTGCGTGGGGTCTAAAAGAGATAGCGGGCAGCAACTGGATCCTAACTGCCCAAAACAGGCATAAGTGGAGTGGATTGTGAGAGCGATCTCGCAACATTGATGAGGAGACGCAGCATACGCGATAAGAAAGCAATCGAAAATTTAACAGGCTTGCCAAGTGTCGGTGGCCGAGTGGTATAGGCATGCTCCCGGATAGCGTAAGACACAGGGTTCGATTGTCTGACACAGTTGCTTTTTACAAGTGGAATTATAAATATGTGGAGAGGGTTAAAGTATTGGCATTTACCAAGCGATTGGTAGACATTGTCTAAAGAAGAAGAGAAGGTTTTTTAGTAACCACCACCCTCCACCATACTAATTTTACGCTACATGATTCTTTTTTTGATAACATTAAACTTTGTGAGCAATTTTTATAAAACGCTCTCATGTAAGCAATCAAATAAATACCAGACAATATAATTTCTGATCATTACCTATTTAACTCGTTCCCTGACATTGGTGACGGCCGCCTTATAACGACAAAATCGACAGCCTTCAAAGTTATTCTTACATAATGGTGCGAGTCAGGCGATTGGATTGAATGAGCACAATTTTTCATGTACTCGTCAATTTTACAATTTCATAGGGACAAGGTTACATTCAAACAAATTAACAACCAATAGTAATTGTAAATTATTGGCCAAGCCACGAAATAAATCCCTTAATTATTAAAAAAATATATACTTGAAACAAATATCAATATCCTAAGAGATGTTCTCTGGATATTTTTCATAAATTTTAATAGTTCTTAGCGAAATTCAGGGTTTTTATCTAGCTATAAGTATTTTTGGGGAAGTTAAAGCATGAATTTTACTTCTCCTATTGTTTTTTTTTTATTTCATTCAAAGACTTTATTGCACAAATCATGGTGTACAAAGGTGGACTTTATGATAAAAGCATTCTCTGCCAGTCAAACCTTTAGGTCATGCAGAAAGATGGCAATGGGTGCAGCGAATATAATAAAAAAGAAAAAAAGAAATAAAAAAGCAACAATTAACTAATATTTAGGGCTACATACTAAATGAAAATAAATAAATTCGATGCTGTCCTCCAATATTGGGCCAAATCTACTATGACCAGTGGTAAATTGCCTGTAGAATATTGGGTAGGTTGTCAAGACACACTGAAAGCAAAGGCATTGCCCGAAAAACCCCAAAGTCGTATTTCATGCACTTTTTGTTTCAGGAACATTCGCCTGAATGAGGTAAAGCTCAAACAGAGATATATGTAGCAATTAGAGTCAAGAAACCCTGACGACAAAAAGGTATTATAAAGTAGAGGATTATTTAGAAGATAATAATGTATGGAATCGCTTTGATCACTACAAACATTGTAAGCCTTTAGAAAAGGGTTTTCTGTCTTACGGCCGTTCCCTATATGCGAACTATAGTCAAAGATAGATAGCTATCCTCGACCGGCGATAGGATTTCCTACTGCCAAAAGTTTTATAGATACTATATTTGGTAGAGTCTAATGTTGGGACGTAAATAAGTGCTCATAGTAAGCCTACAGCAGAAATAAACGAATTTTATGTTTTGTATTTTTATTTTCAAGAGTCACAATCAACCACTTAAAAAAGTGCTTTCCATAAGAAACTGTTTACTACCAATTTAACGAACGATGTAACGTAAAGACATGTATATTAGGTAAATAATAAATTGATTAAACACACATACCTACACTAGAATAAAGCCTTCGATACACTTATTTAACTTATTAAACCAACAATTACGTCAATTTAGTGTCGTTCAGCATAAATTAATGAACAAAGGTTACGAGTTTGAAAACAAATACGATAGAAAATTAATGTTTTACGTCACATGATCACCCCGTTAAGCGATAGTGATGTTCATATTCGACCATATTCAAAAAGCCGATTTCTTTGGTGACAATACCGATAAAAGTCACTACCAAGGGCAAGTCGCATTTCATAGTGCGAAGGAAAAAAACTCATGTCACTTTACAAAGAAATCTTGGCTAGCATTTGACTACAGTACATTCTGCTACGCGTATAGCTTGCATGCAACTGTACACGGTCACATCTTATTACCTAAATTGAGGGTTTTCCAATACTAAAGAACCACGTAAGTTACCTTTTAAAATATGTAAAGCGACCAAAATCCCACGACCGCGGTTTCCGTCAAAAAAGCTTAGCTTTCGGCTACTGTTTCGGACATAACCAAAACTTTCGGCAGAAAATGTGTCCCAGCACTAATGATGGGGGACAGGAGACATTTCGTGCGGCTAATAGCTGCCGGGTCAATGTCAACCCCTTTGTCCATCACTATTCGCCATTATTCATGCCTCGACGCGACGACATTGACATCGGGCTATTTTTAAATCGACACCAATCGTTCCGACAGCTAATTTATGGGTCGGGTTCTAGATAACTATAATTGCGTACAATTAAAGCTCAATATCATAACGGCAACAGGATAGAATCGCGCGTTAATCGAACTTTCTTCGTGTAGTAAGCCGATTGCGAGTGCAGGAGCTCTATTTTTGAATCACTCTCTTCAAGATGGCGAGTGATTATCGTTCGAAGATGAATTAAAAGTCAACGAAAATAACTCGTTATCGAAAGAAAATCACTCGCGAGTGATTCAAAAATAGGGCCCCAGGCCCCAGGTCACGGCAGATGACATATATGTCTTTCGCATCGCACTGGAAATCCACGGACGACGTTGATGATTCAAGACATCATGACATGCATGTGTAATTTCCATCAAATTGTTTTCACAATTCGAAACTTAGATGGGTTTACGATTTATTTACGTGTAAAAGCTCCAATAAAAACTATGAATATGACACAAATGTAAACAAATAGGAAGGTTTATCATAGTATTTTTCTTTGTATGAGTGCCTTACCAAGTTTATTTAAATGGGTTCTAAGAATTTTTCAAGGGTTTCAAATCCAAACCAAATCACAATTTTCATTAAAATAGACGAAAAAGGGAAATCCATACCTAGAATAAATTAAAGGATCGCGACCGCACGATATGTCACGTGACTTCTCGAAACTCAATCAGAAATATTCCGCGGCTCTCATTACTGAATATCGGAATGCTTATTAAGCAATTTCCTCAAAAAACTTAAAAAGGGGAAGACATTATTTGTCATGTTCCAATCAATTATAATCTCTGTTGCACTGGGAATACGATCCATTTTGATACAGTATACATACTTAGTTCTGATAGTAACCGATACAGTTGGCTCTGTCTTTGCATTATATTTTTTTATTCGGAGGAAAATAAGGCTGTAAAGTTTGAACATAAAATGTAAAGTACGTCAAATTGTTCATAAGCCCACGAAACAAGCGACTTTTTATAAACTTTAAATAAGTTTTAAGTAGAAATAAGTATAGTGGCATTGTTGCCAACAACGTGACTTAATGCGTTAATTCGTACACTGTTTATACTTAGGAAACAAAACTTAGTACTGCATTTGTTAACACTTCATTATCCTTAAGCAATTGTCAATACAATTGCCACACGTTCATTTAATCAGTCAGGTATCAAACGACTCCAGGGAGTCGCATAATAATGGAATTTCTATTGTGTCTCGTTCACACATACTTGACGAGTTAAGCAATACTTTGGCATAGTTGGGTAAAAAAAAACAGCATCCTAAGCTCCCGGCCTCCAGGTCAAGAAATTCCTCAACTAAAAAAAAGCTAGCGCCTCTGTCAATGTTATCTATCGGCCAGAAGAACCTTGTCGCACTGTACTCAATAACGCTCGCAGGC
Organism: Pyrausta aurata; assembly: GCA_963584085.1. Classification (NCBI taxonomy): domain Eukaryota; kingdom Metazoa; phylum Arthropoda; class Insecta; order Lepidoptera; family Crambidae; genus Pyrausta; species Pyrausta aurata. The sequence goes on along the minus strand of OY757269.1, from coordinate 2,538,317 downwards.
CAACCCTGTCTTCCCTCAACCCCGTACCGAGGCGGTGCGTGCAGCAAAATATGGCCAAATGACAGGCGATCGCGGTAAAAATATTGCAGTGTGTGCAGCCCCCAATCATGCCTGATACTGCGCTGATACTGAGATTTATGAGCTAGAAACTTGTAGCATAGCGTGGTAGACGCAGTTGAAATATTTCAGGTCATATTAACCCTTGTTTCAAATACAACATAAGTAAGCGTAAAGGCCCATTTACATCAGACGAGCGAAAGCTCATTCTATTCCCACTTCATTAAAGTCTTCTTAATGTAAACAGACTCAGAGCATTGAATCGTTGTTCTATCTATCTAATCGAGCTTCCGTTTGCAATAAAAGATCAATAAAGATTGTTCTTTGTTCCCTTGGTCTAACCCCACCTCAACGCAAGCTCTTCAAAAAAATATTAGTATAGGGAGTTTTGAACAAAAACGTCAGAAAAAGCAAAAACTACATGCTTCTGAATAATAGACAGGCAGTTCTGGAAACTGCAAGTAAATATTCGAAAGTCATATAGTATGAGTTTCTCGGTTTAAGTGAGTTTGTAATATAATGAAATAAATAACAAACTCCACAAGTTGTATACCTATTTATAGCATTGTGCTTCACTATTCTTCTCTTAGCTGATATTATCTCTACATAGATACTTACATACTCTTAAATAGAGCAAGTATTAAGGAAAATTAAAAAACAGTTTAGAGAAATACATACGAACATTATAGGCGGCCTTATCAGTGAAGGGATCTTTCAGGCAACTCGATGCAAATAAATAATTTTAGTCACACAAAGGGAGAATCAGATGCGGCTAATTTGGCAACTTTTCCTATAAAATACGTTTAATTAATATCAGGTACACCGCCACGTGTGATCATAGCGGAATCGCGTGCGCGCCCGATTCGCGCTCGTCATAAATTACTAATCAATAAAATGTTTGTACACTGCACCGCACTGCCATCCGATACCAGATACGACACGGAAAAATAAATCTTGTAATGCGACTGTAAAATTGGGTTCCGACAAGTCATGTTCTTTTGTTTAATAAAATTAGATTATTGTAATTAGAGATTTGTATTAAAGGGTTGTGGATTGTGTATTATTGTTACTCATTAGACGTGCATAATTAATTTAATAATGAAGCTATTATTTTTGCGCAAAACAAATGATGTGTTTGGCGTAGAAACATGAAAAAGACAAAAAAAAACTTTAGTTGGTAATTACTTGGATCTAAGCATTTTAACTTTATTAATGTTTTTTTTGTAAGACTTTCTCCTATATTTACCTAGACTTCAGATAGTGAGGTAACTTTTACTAGTTCCTGTTTGACATAATGTACCCTGAGCACGAAAAACTATCGAATGCGTAAACGTATCGTGAAATATCCAAATCCATATTAAAAAAGCGATTTCTTTACGCACCGCGCTAGTCCAATGTCCATAGGAACTGACATTTCTCGATACGCTTACGTATTCCATAGTTTTTCGTGATTAGGGTACTGTTTTCATACAAAATGTATGTCAAATCGCATGAAAACAATACAATCTGTTTGGAAACATGCCACATGTATGTCACAACAACATATCGTCGTAACATACTGAACTGAAGAACTGAGTGAATATGATAATTTAAGTTAAAAACAAACACAAATCATAATATAGATCTTAAATGTAAATCAAGAGAATAAAGGTCTACTTATATGAAAGAAGCAGCAGTCCTATTCAAGAGTGGTCAGGGAAGTAACAAAGAGAAGCTCAAAACAACCTAGCTCAAGAAAAGCAATACAACTGCCATAGGTAATGCAGATACTATGAGACTTACTACTGATAAGACGAGGCTTATTAATTACACTGCAGTGGCATTAGTCATCACAGAGCTCATTCTATGAATGTAGGTAAATGATAATGAAAATTTATATCAGCATTCAGTTATAAAACTATGATATTTTGCAAGCTTGCTATTATTTGACACCTTTATCATATTGGAGGTTTGAAATACAGTTAGTTAGCATACAGTTCTTCCAAGTAATCTCTCCATCGTTCAACGATCTTTTTGGAATCCATCAGTATTTTTCCTTCTTTGTCTAAAACTGCAGTACTCTTTCTTTGGTGTTTTTTGTTCATGTCTCTGATTAAATTATAAGCTTTATCCATTTTACCTCGTTTCATCATAAAATCTATTCTATTGCATTTTTCTTCTGTGTCTTTTTCTTTTGCTTTTCTGCATAACAGTGTTATTTTATTTGTAAGTTTTTTGTACTCTATTGCACTAACTTCATCTGTTTTGTTCTTTAATTTTCTTCTCTCTATCATTAGATCTGTAATTTCTGACGTGAGCCAGCTTTTTCTTGGAATCAGTTTTTCTTTTTTCAAAGTCTCTTAGCAGTATTTACTATAATATTCTTCATGTGGTTCCATTTATCTTCAATATTATTATTTATCATATTATTCTTACTACTATCTTTATATTGCTCTAGCTTATGTCCTAAATTATTACTATATTGCACTTTACTATCACTTTTTATGTCTTTAAGCTTACTGAGATCTAAGTTCTTTGGTTTACTTTTCCTTTTTATTTGTTTGATTTCAAAAGTAAGTAGGCTAACAAGAAGGTTGTGATCTGAATTCAAGTCTGCTCCAGGTAGTGTTTTACTAATTTTTATCTGTTTCCTATATTTATTTTTTACAATAATGTAGTCTATTTGGTATCGGCCAATATCTCCTGGCATTTTCCAAGTATAAAGTCTTTTTTGGTTGTTTAAAGATTGTATTTGTTACAATGAGATCATTTTCTTCACAAAATTCACAGGGAAAGGCAAGGATAAGACAGGGAGTAAGACAAGGTTGTCCTCTCTCGCCACTTATTTTTAACATATTTATAGAGTGTGCAATACGCAAAATGTTGGAATCAGAAAAGGGGGGTGTCAAAATTAACGGGAAAATATTTAAATTTATTCGCTTCGCTGATGATATCGCAGCCATAGCAGAAGATAAGACAGAATTGGAAGAATTGGTTAAAGAAATGGACATCATATTCAAAGAATTTGGACTTAAAATTAATATAAATAAAACTAAAACACTTATTGCATCAAAAAAAGAAAAATATAGCCCTATCACCATTGAAAATAGACTAGTAGAACAGGTTAAAAACTTTAAATACCTAGGCAGCCTAATTACCGACGACTCCAGGTGTACACCAGACATAAAAGCGAGGATTGCGATGGCAAGGCAAGCTTTTAACTTAAAAAAGAACTTAATAAAGGCCAGAATATCCAGCAATGTTCGCAAAAATCTCGTGAAAGTGTACATTTGGAGTATAGCACTATATGGGTGTGAAACGTGGACCATGACAAAGAAAGATAGGGAGAGACTGGAAGCGTTTGAGATGAGGTGCTGGAGGAGGATGGAGAGAATAAGCTGGACGGAGAAAAAAACTAATGAAGAAGTCTTGAACTTGGTAAAGGAAAAGAGAAAACTAATAGAAACAATTGAGAGTAGAAGATGGAGAATGCTGGGACACTTGATACGACACGACAGTTTCATCAGAACGATAATAGAGGGAAGAATAGAAGGAAAAAGGAAGAGAGGAAGACCAAGAATAAGCTATATGCATCAAATAAAGCAAAAGTTGAATGTTGCGTCGTATCAAGAAGTCAAGAGAATGGCGGAAGAGCGTAAAGAATGGAAAAAACTCCACCGACAAGAGCTTGGCTCTTAAATTGGATGATGATGATCATATTGGAGACAAGGAAGACGGGTATTTAGGATCGCATTAGGTTCCAAAGTCAAAAGCAAACTTTATAATCATGATATGCCAAGTCAAGTAATTTAAACTAATCTAAAAAGAACTTCTTTCAAACTTACCACATAAATGGTATTCCAATAAAATCTGTTAAATCACATTACACAAGCACTTTATCAATCGCACAAACTTTTACATTGAAAACTTTGTTCTTGAACTTCATATCCACAAACTGCTGAAAGAACTTTTCCTATAAAGAAGTTCTATTATCACTCTTTAACACTTATTAAAAAGTATCCCTTAAGGACCTCTAAAATAGTTCGTCGTTACAATTCTACGTTCGTAACGCGTTCGTAGCAAGCGCTACGAAAGGCTACGCGGGTTGCTACGAAGGCGGGCAGCGAGGCACTAACACATTTGTGACGATTTGCAACGCGTGACGTCACCACAATATTGACAATGCGATGAGCTGTTTGAGTATAAATATTCTTTGTGTTGATGTATTCAGTCTTTTATTGAACGATTTTTTATTATCTACTATGAAAGTAATTAGCCGTAATGAATGAAATCGATCGTTTGATAGCCACTATACTATAAATGTTTTGAAAACTACGCGACGAAGAATAGATGAAACCATTACAAATAGAAAAATAAAGAACTGTTTTTGTATCAAGTTGTGATTGTGACTATGCTCAAAAATATAACAATGCATCGAACTGGGTACTAACACAAACACATTTAATAAAAACCATGCTCTCAAAACATTGCAATGCCATGCAACTTTTTCGAGAAAACTAATCAAATGTAAGAAAAAAATTACAAGTAGATATCCATATCCAGTCACGCACGTAAGTACTATTTACCAATGCAACAGCGAAGATTGAAGGAAAACAGTACAGTTAGCATAACATCACGTATACAGTTCACCATCAATATTACATTGTCAAGGTATCAACGTTACTCAAAAGTTTAAACACAGCCTAACGTCGACTGAACGTACGTCTTTTTGACGATAAATCAAATACTGCACGAGATCGGAGCCGGTTGGGTCAAAGCCGAGATAGAACCGAAAATTCAAATTAGTCAACGCAAGATAAGTGTTTGGAGAACGAATTAATAATGACCTTTATGGGTTTTGGATTATTTTTAAAATAAGTACAATAAAATTATCAAATTAGATTATAATTTGCAGGCTCGGAAAATAATTGTGTGAAGATGAATCAAGGATACTATAACAATGTATTAATCCGGGATAGCCAGACAGTCAAATGGATAGAATTGCTAGGTGTATGAATTTAATTATTCAACATTCGCCATAATCATAATAAGCAGCTTGGCGGCAATACATACACAGGAAATGCTTTTCGTAACATTAATGGCCTGTTTCATCGACAAATAAGCAGGGACGAAAGAATAAATTCAAATGTGGAACGTCATTTCGTATGAAGTATCGGGCAGACAACGCCAACTGGAACCTATGAGGACACTGTGAAACAGGCCGTTAAGGTACTTGTTCTTTATGAATAAAGCTTCGAATACACATGCCTGTAAAACGAGGCAATAGCTTGCATGCCAGTTACGGCATGCGCAAGTTCAGCAATTTGCGTCCTATTGCCTATATTCATACTTATTGATATTCACACGTGCTATTTTGGAGACCCCGCGTCCACTCGCTCACATTGCATACCAGTAAGCGTCTTCCTACACATACAATAAGATGGCACGTGCCTGAAGCTGGAATGCAAGTGGCCAGCAACAGGCATGTGTATTTTAACCATTATACTCTGATTTTTAATTAGATAGACCAAAATGACATTTGGTGGGTGGCCACTATTTCGTAATTTAAAATAGTGTTGGTCCTTAATCATCGCAAGTTTCAATTTCATTCAATTGTTGTGTATAATCGATTTTAAAACATTCAAATAAAATATGTTTATAAAAATCAGGAATCCTATAAAAACATAATTATTTCAATGAATTAATTTAAAGAAAGTATTAAAAAGTCAAAATTGCTAAGACCATACAAGAATATTGCTATTGCAAGAGAAACCTAGATTTTTCTATTCCTTACAAAAACTGTTTTGTGTATTACGTTTATTTGTAGCTTTATGTAACGTTTAACATGTATTATTTATCCTAAATAGTAAAGTCACATTAATGTAAATTTATATCACAAGTTCAATTAATCACGTACAATTGAATTGTTACAACACTATGGGTACCACGCTAGCAACATTAAAAAATAAAAAGTTCGATTGAAGCTGTAATTCTGGTCTATCTGATTAAAAATCAGAGTATAGGTAGGTGCTTGCTGACTTATTTGCCCTGTGTCGCTTACTGCACGCTGCATCGCGCAATGACACGACATTCCGGTAACGAAAGCTTCCGAAATTATTGTAATTCGTGAGCGGAACGCGACTTACAGTTGGTATTTTTAAGCGCTTTATTAAACTTATTTGCGTTCAGAACCGATTAACTATCCAATGAGGTTAATGTTATAACGGCGTGCAGTTCGGAAAACTAACTTCATAGATACTGATAATGGGTAAACGTTTAGCTACTTTAGATTTGTCATTAAAATTTTGATAATTATGAAAACAAAGTCATGTAATAATCACATAGTACCTACCAATGTTTATTTGCCTACCTATGTCACGGTAAAATACGCTTGTACCTAGTTAAATACCTATGTCAGCACATCTCTCTCATGTACCTACCTACCATTTTTTATGCAAACAAATGTTTCATATCATTTCATTTTTACCTACGGACTGGAGCGTATCAAGCTATTTGCTGCGGTATTTTTTATAAGTTACAAAAAAATATATAATTTGATGTAATTAAAGAACAGAAAAACTCATTTCGCCACATCTTTTCTTTATTTGGTATTATTTTCTTTGTAGTATGCTATTTTTAGTCGTTACTTACAACGTGAAAGAAAATAGGTAAAAGGTAGATTATTCAAACAGATAATTATATAAATAACTTGGCTTAAGTAACTTTGATGACACCACGTCAGAACTAGGCCATAGGGTGAAAAATTAATAAAACTGTGTATTTCTGGCCAGATGTTTGTGTCCCACTTTCTACGCATTACAAATTCAATAAAATCCTCCCCCACGGACTAGACTGCGTCAAATAAAGGTTACAAAAATATTTTTATTGCATTTAGGTTAGTTGAATTCTTAAGTTGCTGAGAGTATATGAATATTAACTTAGCTATGCAGTAGATGTTATTTAGTGATGACCTTATGTAGCTCAAGAAAACTTATTTCGGCATTCGTTGGACACATAATATTTACTGTAGTGGATTATGCAAATCAATCAACCATATAATTTATATTAGATTAGATATAAACATTTTATTGCACACCACGTACATTAAATGATACAAGGTACATAATTTAATTAGTTGTAAAATTGTATTGTAGGCGGACTTATTGCTTACAGCAATTTCATCATGACAACCGTCAGGTAAGGAACAGCTAAAAGAAAGAAAGAAAGAAGAGACACGTTGGAGCAAAAAGTTTAAAACAAAAAGGATGTGGCAAAGAGGTAATAAAAAAACAAGATAACTATATAGAAAATAATACGATATTATGTCGCACTGCATGTAAATCATTCGGAATTTGCCATAACATTAGGAACCTAACTACATTAATTCTCAATCTAACGCCTGATAATTTAAGACGTAGGCAATAATTCAGGGCGACCTCGATTGGCTAATGACCAAGCACGACGAAAATTACTGAATCAGTTCGTTTTTCGCGATTCCATGGAATTTTATATAACCATCATTAGGATCAAGCGGACTAGACTTGCGGCCTCATCGAACTTTGCTTCAGTCCCAGCCCGATTTTATAGTTATTTAGCTATTCGGGGCCAAAATCCAAAAAAGTAAAAATGATGAAAATCCGTCCACCCATTCTTGAGTAATAAGTAGTGTAACTAATGTATTTGAGTATCTCAAAGTACAACAGCATTTTTTTTATTTATCTAAGCATTATTTCAATATCTGGCGAACCTTATGCCTTCATTTTTTTTTCTGATTGTCGGTTGACTCGTATAGCCTTAAATGAATTTTCCACCAAGTAAAAACCCCCCATTTTTTCATTACACAGGGGTGAATATTTACACCACACCCTTAGCCACAAATAACGAATTTCGACAATTATTCCGTTCACTCGCGGGACCTATTTTACCTCATCGCTATCAAACAAGGTATTTAAGTATTCAAAGCTTTCATTAATTAAAAGGTTTACAATGCCAAATTGGTAGGAAACTGACACTTAGCAGTAACTTGATAATTTTATGAGAAAATCGATGAAGTTGCCATGTTATCTGTTGTTAATTTTAAATGTAAAGCATTTTTTTTGTAAAATTAATGCTATTTTTGTTCTCCTGACCCATTGTTTGATATCGATTGAAGCAATGTTTTGTAAGAATATGTTTTAAGTATAAGATTTACCTTTTTGTAATACGCATTGGATGACACATATTAACAGCTCTGAATGACGAACATTTTACAACGGACGGTGGTGACACGTCTCTACATAATGTATAACTAATGATTTTTTCCATCTTCTCAAATATAATCTGATTTATCTGCAACTGTGACTAACCCATATTAAAACCGTTTCCTAATATTTTCTTAAAAGTTTATCCATAGAGTTTTCAGACCGCGTTCGCGCCAATTTTCTTGTCAAAATGGCGAAACGTCAAAACAAGGTTTTTAGTGGTCAGGGGTGCGGTCGGTGACCCCTCGCGTGCAAGGGTGGCGAACACTCGGAATGCACGGGTTTTTCTTTACGGTAAGGTTAGCTGGCTGGGACTGACCGCGTGTGGAATTCATAACAGGGGGAAAGAGGCTTTGATATTGTCGGAAATGTGAAGGATTGGAGAAACGGATGGTTATCATTGATGCAACCCTTGTTATAAGTTATGTAGGTATATTTTTACAGTAAATTTGCCGAGTTGTAGGTTGTATTTTAAGTGATTTTATCCTTCTTCCTCTCTTGGACTAAACAGACTAGGTAGAGACAATGAGCAGTTTTCTCCCATTGTTTTACAGCTCTCACTAGATGGCGTTAGGGCTTTTTCACGATGGCGAAGAAACATACACAAAGGAAAAAAGTGCGTAAGTAAATATTGTAAAATGCGTTAGTGACTTGTGGATTAATTAGGACACTTATTTTTTGGCATTATTATGTACCTACTTTATGTACTAAAGGTTCGCAATAATATTGATTATTATTTACGTCGGCGAAAAGCAATTACTCTCTGCAATAATTGCTAATTACAGTTTAAAAAGTTAGTTCCTAAAGTGACGCTAGCGCCATCTCTCGATGATATAAACATCTCAAGACAAGAAAACTGCTCATTGACGCCGACGCACGGCTAATAATTACTATTATTAAAATATTAATTGTCAAAGTACAGTTAAGAAAAAGTTTGAGAAACTCAGGGCTAGACTGAAACCCATAGCCGTATATAGCCTTAATTTGACAAGTTCGAAGGCCGTTAGTAAGTAGCGTAACATGTGTAATGAGCCGGCAAAACAACAAATGGTTTGATTAATGAGAACGATAAAACGTGGTGTTGGTGAGAAAATAACGAATGAAGAACTATTTATACTCATATGATCATATCTTTTTTTTTATTTCTATAAAATTCACAGCTCTTATTACAAAAAGTAAGCTCATCTTATATTCTAAACTTACAGCCAATAATGAATTTACTATATATAAATATAGCTTATAAAAATAAAAGTTGACACGGGTTGACTTGACATTAACTACAAGTGATATTATGTGTAACTTACCAGTAATACTCTAAAATTCAATTTTATATTAAATTTAGATATGTATGTATTTATTTATTATTTATGTATGAATTACATATTTTTAGGCTAATACAACTGTTTAATGCCTTACCTTAAATTTTAAAAACAAAATATTACAATTTATTAAAGTTTACTTTTTCTCACAGTGAGAGAGTGGCTCAAGTACGCTTATAACACCCTTTTTGAACGCTGCCTTCGACAGATGGAACACGTCTACTGAGGAGAAGAGTTTATTATACGTACTAAGAGTTCGGGCTACTACAGAGTTACGTGCATAGTTGGTCCGTGAGAGTGGTGTATGAAACAAGGATGAGGCCGTGTGTCTAGTGCGAGTGGCTGGAGCAGAAAACTTCAAAAATGAATTTGTTAACCTCACCGAGTCGATGTATCTTGATTTTACTTACTTCCCTTGTAGGTTTTTTTTAAAGACTTTTCAATTCAACGACATAGTTTTTGTCTATAAATTTTAGCGCTTATTCATAAGTGCGTTTAAAGGAATCAACCACAATGCTAACTAATCTAGAAGTAATAAATTTTATCAAAAGACACATTTATTTATTTATTTAAACATTATTGCACTGTGAATTGTACAATTGGCGGACTCAATGCCTTAGGGCAATCTCTACCAGTCAACCGCTTGGGATTGCAGAAAATTGAATCAGTGGCGGAACGTTTGCAATAACTGAGCGGGTAATATAAAATAAATTATAAAATGCATTATGTCGACATAAACATACATACTTACTAATATTACACAAATATGAAATAATTAATAAGAATATATAGGCAAAATAAACATACGTAAAATACACAATAATTTACTAAAAAAAAGAAAATAATGAACGAAAAGTTTCGTTCTGAAGAGAGCCAAGATGAAGATAGTGGACACGCAGTGACTTTTTAAAAGAAAATTTGATTCTGATCTCATATAAGGGACTGAATTTCAAAGTCGAATCGCAGAGATTGTGAAGAGTCCGACATAAAACATCTCTTAATAGACATTAAAAGAAAACGCCATCTTTTGATTTAGTAAGCATAACTCATCATGTGACACAAACAAGACATCGTGACATACCGTAGGTGACTCACGCTGCTAGAATATTTTGTAGGCTTTTCTTACTGAATATACGTTTCAGGTTAAAATATAGTTTTATGAATGTATCTTTGGTGGCAGATTTATAGTTGCATAGCAAACAATCGATCGATGGACAACCGCAAATATAAAACGATAGCTACAAGTAAACTTGTATGTCTTTAATTAAACGGATGATTTCCTTCTAGCTAGACAAGGTCACAATTCAATCTTAATAAAAATTGACGGCCCAAACCGCTATCAAAAGCACTATTAAATGTATAATTATGTACATTATTTTTCTAAGAAAGAATAGTACTTTAGCAGATATTCCATCAACTCGTGTAAATATTTACCGTGTCAACAACAAACCGAAATTCAACTTGCTATCGCTGAACTCGCAAAAAACTTTTTGGTAAGTAGTTCGTGTTGAAAATGTACGACTTAGGCCTCCACCTTAAACTGTGCCGTCTGATTACAGGCAAGGAACCCGGGTTATTCACAAACTGGACCCACTGAACTTGGCCTGTTTGGGACGAGACACTTAGAGATTCTAAAGGAAACTAATTCTTATTATGCCACTCGTTCCAGGCAAATTAAACTTGATCAATTCATTTTGCTTACTGCCACTTTAGGTGTTGCTTGGGGAAGTATCGGTACCCAAGTTCGTTCCAAAACTGTCCTATTTTTTTTCAGATCGCAAAATACATTATCGTTTTGTTTGTTTACGTCTACAATCTTGTCTGTTTTAATTGTACAATAAAGAATATTTATTATTATTACTATTTTCTCTCAACATTTGATTCTCAAAGACCAAGTATCTTTGATTCTCACTACAACCTTACGGGCCTAAGCCAAGTGAGCTGCGTTCGTATTGTTAAAAGTAATATTATTATTATTATAATCTTGTGTAAAACATTTTTATTTTATTGCAAATAGACAATGACTTGCCACCTGCCTTATGTATTGGACTAGCTGGTAAAAAAAAACTAAATTATAGTATAACCTTTTCCAATAAATAACTGTCTAACATAATTTTTTCAAACCATACCACCATAGTCCCTGAGATTAGCGTGTTCAAACAACTCTTCATCTTTTATGAGTATAGATATAGGTTTTCTGCAACTCGTCCCACATGGGCCGAGATCCTTAGGTTTACCTCATGAATCACCCGGTAACACCATAGTGAGGCGGACGGCGGTATACAATTACTATGACTGCGATTTTATCGCCTGTGGCCGTCGCCCGCCACACATGCACTTAGCCGGAAGGTCATAATAACGTAAAAAAACGCGAACTTGATGTTAGTAGATTGTATGATTGGCTAGCAAGCGCGTTGTGTCTTAAATTTCTCGAAAAATATTTATCTAATTGTTTGGATTATGAGACTTTGTTACTGGATATTTTCATATTTACAAGCATTTCGACCGTGTGCAATGAAATGATTACAATAAATATGCGCCAACACACCAATTGTCTGGTTTCGTGGTAAGGAATTTTCTTCCTTGTGCTACGAAGTGCCAGACAACGATTATGACGGGGGCGTCTCCCATAAATACTTAAATACATATAACATCCATGACTTTAGGTACAAATGTTCGTGCTCATCACACAAACATTGCCCCTTGCGGGATTCGAACCCTCGACCGCCGGCGTAATAGTCAGGAGCGCTAACCAATACACCAAACGCGTCGTCAAACAATGACAATAGACAGCAACACACTATTAATTACCAAAAAAAACTAATGCTAACTTTACAATCCTCAGGGTTTTTTATTCTGCTATGATTAATCCCGAAAGATAGGTTATTTTAAATTTCGTTAGTATGTCCATTTCAATATTCCTTAGTAACAAGTAGTTACATATCACTACTGTTTAGTCTACCCAACAATGTTGCAGATGCCAGCCTAACATTATCGGAGCAATTCTCAGAACAACACACAGAGGTGCCAATATCATAGTGCTGATACAACCTTCTATGAATTGTGCTACTTAGAAACAGTCAACATTGTTTGTGCTTATGGCAGGTTTGTTGATTTTAAATACTTTGTTAAAATGTAGACTATTTTGATAGGGGTTTTCAACTTTATTAGGGACTGCGTGAATTGGGATGAATATATTCTCAGGGATGAATGTGAAGTTAAGTCAGTTTAACTCGTCAAGTATGTGTAAACGAGACACAATAAAAATTCCATTGTTATGCGACTCTCGGCATTCGTTTGATACCTGACTGATTACGATAGAGAAATAAGATTTTCTGGCGATTCTGATACCTACTACTTGCTAGTTTTTACACTATTCTTAGGTTGACTAGAAGACAAATAATGTGCTAGAACAAATAAAAATATTGCGAGATGTCTAGTCGAAATAACTGTGAGCTAATTTAAATCTGAAAACATAGTTATATTGAACTTGACATGGAGAAGAGAACAGTAGCGTTTGCGTTTAGTTCATCTTGGCTACCAAACTAAATATTAGCGTTTTCGATTCAGCGTTAGCGTGAACTAAGATTTGATTCGATACCAAGCGTTTGCCATTTGGCTCAGGGTGCAGTTCAGGCAAAGAATATATATACTAACGTAAAGGGGCGCTATTTTTTAATCACCCGCATAATTATGACGTGTGATTTTCGTTCAAAGATGAATTAAAAGTCAACGAAAATAACTCAGAATATTGACACGAGTGATTCAAAAATGGCACCGCAGAGGCCTTAATTTAGTACAGTATTTGTACGACACAACAAATAACTAATAAATAATAATGTAGCCGAACTCTTTCGCCTCGGCAGGCAGGGGCAATTTCAGGCAATTATTTTAGAAAGCCGCGATATTATCTTGCCTAGGCTGGCTCACGCCCGGGATTGCTATACTTTAGTTACTAATAAAACTTCGGATAAGTAGCCTGAAAGTATGAACACATTGGCATAACATACTATTTATACATACACGTGACTTAGCCCAATTAAAACTCAATAATCTATCAAAATAAAATACTTCACCGTTAAAATCAAAAGCTAGAATTCTGCACCTAGCAGCTTTGTAAGTAACTACGTAATAGTCTTGTCATTTTTAGCGAAAACATAATAAAATCTACAGCAATCTGATGTTAGTCAAGTTATAAGGAATTAAAGAAGCAGTGCAATCATTCGTCTCATTCACCTTACGTGTTAAAAAGTATGTAAAACAATGTTATTCAGACTAACTAGCTATACTGCACAGTCAACGACACAGTGACCTGAGGCAGACCGGAACTTGCGACAGGATACATAACATCTGGTGGCGATTCTGATACCTATTACTTGCTACTTTTTACACAGTCCATAGTTAGACTAGAAGAAAACAAAGTTTTTTTTAAACCCTCCCCCCCCCCATAATCCCCTCTAAAGAGCTGATGATCCTCTAACGGCTAATGAGGTCATTTATCTTACCATATACTTTCAATATCATTGAAGTAACATGACACCAAATTTTCTTTTCGAATCGATTTCGAATTTCGAATTGCGAATCAATCATACAGAAGACATAAGAAAGTTAGTCAGATCCCCTCATCAACTAGAAAAGAGCTGATGGTCTTCAAACGGCTAAACAGATTTTCATGAAATTATCTAAAAAAACTAAACTAAAATCGGTGCATCCGTTTGACTACGATACCACAGACAGAAACACAGAGAGACGCGTTAAACTTAAAACACTCATCTTTTTGCGTCGGGGGTTAAAAACAATGTGTACTAGGCTAAAAATATAAAAAAATAGTATGATGAGAGGTCTTGGCGCTGGTAAAATGATTCTAGCTAAGAAATTAATGTACTTATATCTAATCAAATGAGCAGGCCGCTATATCGTTTTAACTCGTCAAGTATGTGTAAACGAGACACAATAAAAATTCCATTGTTATGCGACTCTCGGCATTCGTTTGATACCTGACTGATTAAAGTTAACGATAAATCAAAGATACGGTCGACGATGATGCGAACTCTCATAGAAGAAGCCTGTTCACTAGCTTTGAAGTTATTGGGATTCGTGATCGCTAAGAAACAATGACGCGGGTTGTTAGTTCTACTCTTTTGCTTTGCACATATTTCCAGAATAACTTTTCATTGTTTAGCCATCATTCATTAGTCTATAAACTAATTCAACTGCCTAATTACCTTGCTAACATTAACACCATAAACATGGTCAGCAGTCCCTTTAGCATGTAAAAAACGGTTAAGTGCGTGTCGGACCCGCGCACTGAGGGTTCCGTGCCACCCTTAACTGAATTCAGGGTCCACTTACTTTCACTTAAAGAAAACATCACAATATATTGCGACAGCAAAAATAACTTTGTTTTTCTTAGTGTTTGTTTGAAAGACAAAGTTATATTTGCGGTTGATCAAAATGTGCAATATCTCAAAAACTACTGGTTCGATCTCCTTCAAACCAATTTTCGTTGCAAGTTTTTGTTGAGATCTACATCATATATTTTTTTCAAAATTTTCACTTTCTTAGTTCAAAAGTTAGATGGGGGGGGACGCCCATTTTACCACTTTGGAAGCGTCTATATCTCAAACCTTACACTTTTAGAAAAAATGGTTGTAGAAACCTCAACATCATTTTAAAAGACCTATCCATAGACACCCCACACGCATAGGTTTGAGTAAAAAAAAATTTTTAGGTTTTAGTTTCATGTATGGGAGCCCCCCCTTAAATATTATTTTTCTTACTTTTTGTATCTGAATCGGAAAGCGGTAAACAAAATACACCTACCTACCAAGTTTCAGCTATGTGATGCTTATAGTTTCAGAATAAAGTGGCTGTGACATACGGACGGACAGACAGACAGACAGACAGACAGACAGACAGACAGACAGACAGACAGACTTGACGAAACTATAAGGGTTCCGTTTTTTGCCATTCGGCTACGGAACCCTAAAAATTGTCGTTGGTGTAGAGTTTTAGAGTACAGTCAACGACACAGTGACCCGGGCCGACCGGAAGACCGCCGCAGGACACACGACTTCCGGAAGCGCTTCCGATACTGCCTCCGTATCGTGAGACTCATTGCCGGTTTTTACGGTGCACGCCGTAAGAATGTAGTAACGGAAGGTATATGTATAAGTCAATATCTTATAAGTCTGGACTTTTGTTTGAACTAAAGTAACCCGAATGGCGCTTGTTGTAAAGTTACTATTATAATCAAATAAATAAATATTGGACACCAATCACATACATTGCTCTGATCCCAAAGTAAGTAGCTAATGCACTTGTGTTATGGCACCACACCACCCAGACAATATAGAAAATTTTAATTTCTATATTGACCCGACCGGGAATCGAACCCGGGACCTAGTTTGCGACGTCATGAAACCCAGCGTGCTCAGCCACTAAACTATGGAGGTCGTCAAAATAAAATTTCACGGAAACCGGAATCACCAAAAGCACTTATATATGATTTTGATTTTGGTTATTGGATGAACTTTATGAATAGGAGAAATTTTATTTGGGAACAGTGGTATAGGTAGGCAGTTAAAAGAGCTGCTCTTCTAATCTAGAAAACTATTGTAGTATATTTACTAACTTTCTTTCTTAATTTATTTATTGACAGTTTCGCCATGTTTGTATTTGCGACACTATGATAGATCACGGAACAATGTCACGCAAGATCTGTAAATCATCTTAGAAAAACAACACAATCTAAAATTAAACAAAGACTTACCAACAAAAATATTCTTCAAACGTTACTAAAAAACTTCTTCAAACAATATCGAATGCAATTTTCAACACAATAAAAAACTTTAACAAACAGATTCCTGTAGTGACAAATAACAACTGACAATTTTGGAAATTTTTCACCGAAATGTCAATGTTCGTTTTACTTTTCTAGTTTTAAACCTTTTTGAGGTTCGTTTGTTGTGGCCTGGTGTTTGTTTTGAAATAAAATTACATTTTTTCTATTTTTCTAGATTTTTCCTTTTTGCTTAATTAATAATAATTTGAAATGAATACCTACTACACTACTTTCAAGTAGGTAAGAAGTACATATTTTCGTGCTTTTTTACACATAACAATATTATTCAGTTTAATTGCAACTGAAATGTTGAATGTTACTTTCTTTTTTTTTCTTTTTTTTATTTAGTATGGGTTTGCTCTTGCTTGACTCCAGAAGTCCAGGAGCCCTATTTTTGATTCACTCGCGTCAAGATGGCGTGTGATATTCAATGTTTATAGTCGAATTTTGGAATAAAAACCAGTTGTAATCTGCATAAAAAGGATTTGAAAAATCATTGCTCAATTTTATGAGTACTTACGTCTAGATTTTGAATGTTTTCCGTTGATTTTTAATGTGTTTTCGAACGAAATCCAAGCGAGTGATTCAAAAATAGGGGCCCGCCCAGACCAGGCCAAGTGCGACTTAGACGGAGTTTCTATACAGATATTTTGCATTTTAGCCTTTATTGTTAGTAACTGCCTAGTTGAGAATTAGACATGACGGGTCTAAACACGAAATATTAATATGAGTAAATGCTACTCACTGCTCGACGTTTCGGCTGCGTTGCAACAGCCGTGGTCACGAGCCAACTCAAATCACAAACTGCCTAGTTGGTTTAGCGGTTAGCTCGCTGGTCATAACCCAAGAGGTCCCAGGTTCGAATCCCGAAATTTGTTGCTGAGCTTTTCTGTCTTGAAAATATTTAGAATCAGCTCGGAGTCAGCATGTTGGTGGTGATGATGACACCCGTGTCTTGGCAATTACGTTGAGCCGTTGGTCCTGCGACTGATCTCTCATTGGTCATGTCGGACTGCCTTCTCACCGAATTAATGAGAGTGAAGGAACAGAAAGAGCACTTGTGCATTGCGCACACATCTGGGCACTACTATATATCCTGCGTACCTGGCCTATCTCTGTTAAGAGGGGCCGCCATTGCTGAAAATCAGTAGGAGAATAGTATTATAATTTTAGTAATAAGCAGGTAACAGTTTCTAAACATAACGTTATTATTAGTAATTACGTTACGTTACGTACGTACGTAGTAATTACGTTATTAATAACTTATTACTCTTAAACTGGTAAAAATACTTTAAATACAACAATGGCTCTCCAATCGCTACGGAAGTATCCCTTCCTTGCCAGATGTTGCGAACGTTCACTCATTGCACAAAATTAAGGTTGCCATCCGTCCGGGTTTCCCCGGATTTGTCCTAGTTTAGAGGGCGTCCGGGGGGGTTTTTATTTGTAATTCGGGTTTCTCAAATGCAAAGTCTTGAGTCGCCCGCGACCCGCGAGCGACTCACAACTTTAAATTTTTCGCGGGTCGCGACGACATTCACGCAAACTTCACTGTCCACAATGTTTTTTACCCTCATTTTGGGCCAGCTCAACTTTATTAAATGATCGCATAGAGAAATATAACAGTTTAACTCCCACTAGCCTCACTGTTATAGTTTTCGAGAAAATGCGATCTGAATACTGGTAAATTAGGATTTTTTTCTTCTCCTCGGAAAGCTGGCTACAGTGCAGAAATTGATAACATTCATAGAAAAATATTTAAATAAAACAACTAATTTACCTATACCTCTTTGTATTTATATTACATTTTCTTGAAAACTATAATAGTAAGGCTAGTGGGAGTTTAACTCTCATATTAGTGATATATTTCTCTATGCGATCATTTAATAAAGTTCGGCTGTCCCAAAATGAGAGTAAAAAAACACTGACCCCTACAGTTGCAGATTTCATATTTTTTATTAAGGTTTTGTTTTCATGACAAAGTATTTGTATTTTATTTTAAATAAATAAAAATCTAACTGATTATCAAAAAAAATTTTATCAATATGTGAGAAGATAACGTTTTGGTAGATATATTTAAAATGCTGATAAAATAATTTAATTTAAAGGTCGGAAAATAAGTAAAAAGTGTTTTTAACTGTTTTTTTATTACACTGACTATGTTTAAAAAAACCTGTTGACATGTCCGGGTTTCCACTCAAAAATCCGGGGTTTTCACGCGTCTTGTCCTGGTTTTCGAATTTTAGAGATGGCAACCCTACACAAAATGCGTGGCATCAATTTCAAAAGACGAAAAACAATACACACTGATTTATTATTTACGCCACACATGTTTCGCGTCCCTGACTGTGAGGGACTTGGTAAAAAATTAATAACAATGCTTCTGGATAAGACAAAGAAAGTTGTGTTTGGGTTCGTCTTTCTCAAAATTTATTTATATTTATTCTTTATTGCACACAACAAAAATTTGTACAAAAAAGTGGATCCCATAGAGTTAGCTCACAGTAATTATTGTTCTTTTTATTGTTTTAATCTGGCTGTAATAGAAAGTTCCGTCACAAATGACCGCCATGTCAAAAGAGTAAAACAAGACCCTAAAAAATTTAAGATACGTACAAGACGGATCTCCGCAAGGAATATTTATTGGGTTTAATCATTGAAAAAATTAAGAAAATTGAGTGGCTGGACCGATTTTCATGATTTTTCCTTCTTTAATTCATCACTACGGGGCCAAAGTTCGCTGGGACTGGGACCACTAGTGTAGGATAAATTAAAGTGATAGCTGAGAGAATTTTATTGTTTGTTTGAATATTTTACAGTCATAGATCTCTATCCTATTATCGGAAGGTGTTATTTTCAATTAAAAAGAAACGTAATCATACCTTTTTCATTGTAGGTACGAGTACATATCTATTGACTGCAATTCCAAGGCTAAACAGTCCTTTAACCAAGCAGCACAAAAACTCAATGAAACCAAAACGACACAACCGCCTATAAAATAAACTCTTACATCACAAGTAATAAAGTCAATTGGTCCGCATGATTCCGTCTAATTGTCTCAATGAGGCCCGTTCAATACCCCGACACGGACGGACAAAAAGACCCGCATTTCAATATAGATAATACGAGTGGCGATGCTTTTCATTTCGGTGTCATAGTATCGTGATTTGCTACATGAACTCAATAGATTTTGATAGAATTTCATGCGACCACGTTGTTGGAAGCGTTTAAAAATACTGGCCACTAAACATTATTTGTAATCAGTCAGGTATCAAACGACTGCCGGGAGTCGCATAATAATGGAATTTCTATTGTGTCTCGTTCACACATACTTGACGAGTTAATAGCAATTCTGCCGCACTCTGCACTGCAAGGATTTGAGTTTGACATTCATTTGTTTTCTTTTTCTATAATTTCGTGTAGGGGCCTGTTAAAATAATTTTAAAAAATAACGTCATTTTGTACATATGTATATAGACAGACATAGTATTGGAAAGATAACGCTAACTAGAACTTAAAGGGTATTGTGAAACTAGTAAGTATTGTAATTTTTAAGTACTCTACTCAAAAAGACTTGCTTCAATAACGTGACTTCAATTTCCTCTGTGAAATATGAATGTAGAATTCCCTAAATGGCGGTAGACGTTAACTAAATATTCAGTATTTAACTGGTTCCACCAAACACGGAATTAGACGTAAACAAACAGACAGAAAAACTGAAATACACGAAGGGTAACGAACTGGGCGCGCATTGGATGACCGACAAACGCCTTTGGTAGTACCTGGTATAGAAGGGTTGTCATTCATTCAGTCAAAATACTTTTAAAGAAGGCATCATCAACATTTTAAGTACAGTTTGTAATTTTTGTAATTAGATCTACTTCCTTTTTCCAAAAAAAAAAAAAATGAATGTGGCTGTAAAAAATATTCGTTATTAATGAATGTGGCTGTATGATAATAACTAGTTGCTATAAACGAAAGGTGCTGTTCTAACGTTAGCACTAGAATATGATGTTATAATGTATTTGGAATAATTTTAAATACTAAAGTCATCATGAGATCGTAGTGTAAATGAGGTACATTTCTTGTGAGTAACGTATTCCATCTTTCGGTAGATTTATCTAGTACTAGCTTTTGCCCGCGACTTCGTTCGCGTGGACTTCAGGTTCGTCCCGTCTAGTCTAGTAATAAGTAAGAAATACGGTAACTAAGCACTGCAGAGCCCTAAATTGTAGCCTATATGTTATTCTGATGTATAAGCTATATTGTGGTAAAGTTTCATTCAAATCCATTCAGTAGTTTTTACGTGAAAGAGTAACAAACATCCATACATCCATACAAACTTTCGCCTTTATAATAGTAGTAGGAAGGATTATATCGATAAGGGTCTCGCTGTATTAACATCTGATGTTGAACACATTAAAGTTGATTCATCCATTTATAATGGAATCTGCGATGTTAAAAGAGTTGTAATGTTTCATACCGAATGACAACCCTAGCAAGGTGCGGTTATACTTATTCTAAAACTGTTTATAAAGATATTACGCGATACTTACTACAAAGAGGTGTGAACTTTTATGTTAATGTTTTTTACTTTTTTCAAAATAATATCCAAACACTTTTCGTGAATATCTAGTAGGAATCAAAGATAACCTTACTACACAATTGCAAAAACTAGTGGTAACGTCAAATAAATATGTACGGACTATAAATTTGCAAACTTTTACCACATTGTTTACCAAATATTAGTATTGAAAATAAATGAAAATAGTTTTGTAAAACTATTTCAGTCAGTTATCGTTATCAGTGAACTTTTGTTCCAAAAATGTAATGCAAGAGTTCTAAATGGGAAGAATCACACATTTTTAAAATTAAAAAAAAATCGTCCACTTCAATTCAAAGACTAACAAAAAGTGCGAGTTGGGCTTGCTTTGCCACAGTAAACTAATATGTTTAGAGTAACTCAAGTATCTCAAGAGGTATGCTTTTTTAAAGTTTTTGATACCCTAACCTAGGCCCTGCAGTCAAACGCCAACGCAATCAAGCACAACACTGGGCGAAAATATTATGATTGTTATAGTCGACTCGAAGAAGAATAGAGTGCCTAGACCATAGACAAAAGTTTATTTAGTGATAGGTACTATAGGATTTTGTTGATGAGAGGTCAAAATGCAATATTGCAGTAAGATAAAATATATTTCGGTAGACACATACAATAAATTAGAAATTACACGACCTCACAAAACGTCCATAGCACAACAGTTTTCTTGAATGACAACCATAGACAGATGTCTGTCATAAACACATCATAGGCTTCTAGTCTATGATCTCTACCAAGAAGGAACATTGAATTTTATAACTCCAACACTCTCCCTTAAAATTCAATGTTTCTTTAACATAATACTTTTAAACAAAACTAATATCACAATTAAACCACTAGGTTTTAACTTAAAAACAATTAATTAACTCCATTAGGTACAACAATAATGAATTTTATAATTCTATCACTCTCCCCTAAAATTCAATGTTTCTCAAATAAAATAATAAAACTACTTTTGAACAACATTATACATAACAATACGTTTTAACAACATAACACAATTATTCATCATAACAACAATAAACTAATCAATAAAATTTTATTTAGACGTCATAAACATATTTCTTAAATTCTCAAATTGCTTTATCGGCAAAGCCTTTGTGATGATGTCTGCTATCTGTTCACAACTCTTTCTGGAACTTCCATATTTATTTCTTCATTTAGGTCACCATAAAGAAATGCAGTTGTATCATCAAGTTGGCGAATGCTATAATTATTTCTAGCTGAAACAGAAAGAAGAATTGAATCCATACGCGTTATAGGTGCAAATGTTCCATTAAAATCTACTCCTTTCTTCTGATTAAATCCTCTGGCACACGATCGAGCCATATAACGGATTGATTTTCCATCTTCATCTTTCTTTAGCTGGAACACCCATTTTGAAGTAATTGGCTTTTTATCGATAGTTTCCTTTTCAACCAATTTCCAAGTTCCGTTCTCCTCATGAGCCAATAATTCTTCTTTAATTGCTTCTTTCCACTTTACTGAGTCTTTACATGTAATAGCTTCATTATAGGTTACTGGTCTACAAATTTCTGACATATTTATTTCATAAATTTCAGACTGAGGCTGTTCATCAGTCATTACAATGTCACCAATCTCACTACCTCTTATTACTCTGTCTTCTACTGTAGGAACTTCAATATCAGACTGAGACTGCTGTTCATTAGTCATTACAATGTCACCAATCTCACTATCTCTTATTACTCTGTCTCTTGATTCTCTATTTTCAACTTGATTAAGAGTTGATGCATTTTGTTCATTTCCAAGAAGTTGTTCTTTATAACAATCCAATTCGTTAATTATTCTAACAGTTCTCATTTCTCTTTCTGCTCTCCCATTTCGTTGTGGAGTATATGGAGCTGTGCGTTTGTGAGTTATGCCTTTTGATTCCAGAAATGATTCAAATTCACGATTTACATATTCACCCCCATTATCAGTATGAAGTATTCCAACATCTCTCTGAAACTTATTTTGGATCTTGGCGTTAAATTTCTTAAAATGATCCAATACTTCATTTTTGTTTTTCATAAAATAAACTTCACGATAACTGGTCACACTATCTTTAAATAAAACAAAATATCTCTTTCCAGAAATTGATGGTTCTTCTAATGGACCACATACATCACTGTATATAATATCACCTGGTTGTGATAATTCCCTTTTTGACATCTTAAATGGTAATCTTGCTTGTTTACCATATTGACACGCTTCACATGTAAAGTTTGAATTGTCATCATCGACTTTACCCAAAACTCCTGCTTTAAACATATTTTGTACTTCTCTTACGTTTACATGACCTAATCTTTCATGCCATAATTTAAAAGAACTTTCAGATTTCTGCACTGTATTACATTCATCATTTATCATAGTTTTAATATCCAAATAATACAAATTATTATTGGTATTCATCTTAGCTTGGATAACCAAAACACCATTCTTATAAATTCCAGCGCTATTTTTCTTTTTAATAATCTCAAATCCTTTTGTTATAATAGCGCCTTCAGAAAATAAATTTCTGTGAAGTTCTGGTACATATAAAACATTTGTAAGCTTAATTTCTTCTGCTTTTCCATTTATCATTGCTTGTGCCATTACTGTACCTTCACCTTCAATACGCAAAATCTGTTGATTACCCAATTTCACAGTAGCATTCTTATGGCTATTCAAATTTAACTCACAAAAGTACTCCCGCCTGTTTGTCATGTGTACAGATGCTCCACTATCAAGTAACCATAGTTTACTTTCATCAAAAACTGCATTATTCAGAGATGACATGAATGCTAATGTATTACTTTCATTCTGTATCTTCTTAGGAGCTCTGCAATGTCTCGCAAAATGACCTCTTTTGCCACAATTGTAACAAGAAAACCTATTCCTGAATTCTTCATTATTTAAAGTAAACCTGCTTTTGTTTTCTGTATTACCATAAGTAAACCTGCTCTTGTTTACTCTATTCTCATTATGTTTGTACTGAACCTTAGAAGAAAAAGCCATCAAAGCAATCTCTTCTTATTCTTCTTCTTCACCCTTCATATAATATGCTTCCTCATCCAAAAGCCTACTTGTCAAATTATTGATGGTTTGCTTTGCAGGATCTAAAGACATCCATGCTTGTCGCAGCATTCTGTATTTGGGAGGCAATGTACTTAAAATCTTTGTGATAATCGCCGTTTCACTGATACTCTCACCAGTATCTTTTAACCTCTGTGCTAGACTCTCTACATTTGCAATATGCTGTGCCATACTCTCATTTGGGTTCATTTTATATTGATAAAACTTTTCGTGAATCATCATTTGATTCGTTTCAGATTTCATTTCATAAATTGAATCTAATTTATTCATTATCTCCTTCGCCGTTTTACAATTCTGTATTAACGAAATTTGTTTCATATCCATATTCGAAGTAATAATATACATGGCCATTCCATCATTTTTTAGCCAATTCTCATCTTTTTCATCTAGATTCATATCAATCCCTTTGGCTTTTAGTGCTATCTTAATTTGGAATTTCCATTGTGCGTAATTCGTGCCATTGAAACAACCGGCATTTGTTTTCACGGCTTCCATATTGAGTAAGTAATTTCTATGTAATTTGTACCTGAAATACTTTCTTACAAATTGCGGCCCATAACCTGTTGATGAGAGGTCAAAATGCAATATTGCAGTAAGATAAAATATATTTCGGTAGACACATACAATAAATTAGAAATTACACGACCTCACAAAACGTCCATAGCACAACAGTTTTCTTGAATGACAACCATAGACAGATGTCTGTCATAAACACATCATAGGCTTCTAGTCTATGATCTCTACCAAGAAGGAACATTGAATTTTATAACTCCAACAGATTTCTCATTCCTGTGGAATAATGAATAGTAAACGTGACGATTGTGCATGGGTATTGTTAAGAAGGTTATAGTTAAATAGGTTATAATTACCTCGCCTCTTCCTCTACCTCGGTCTGACCTGTGGTTGCACTCAAACCAATACTGTTTCTAGAACTCATTGCCTCTGCAACCTTTGTTTACTATGTACGGTCTCATAACTAAAACAAAACTCTCAGACTTTGTTAAGTGGCTCTTTGTCTTCAATTAACCCTCGACACGTCAAAATTTGTTTAAATTATGGCAATAACCTAAACAAAACGACTAATAACTTGCATATTTTATTGGCACTTCATCTGTAACTTGATAGTTTAACTGATGACATTTTAAGTGTTACTGAGCGCAGGAATTTCAAGTAAAGTGTTTATATTTTCCTATGAAGTACCTACTTATCATAGAAAATATTTGCAAACTATTGCCCTTTATAGACAAGTACGGTGGTACGAGTGGTACTTACTATGTAAGAGAAATTTTACTCAACGATATAAAACTGAAAAAATAATTTTAAAAAAACATTCTCAGTCAATTACACATGGTTCAAAAGTTGTGAGGTGCTAATTTGAAAAACTCTAACAAGCATTAGTTTAAAAACGCTATCCTAATAGATGTCACAGAACAAAAACGCTGCATGTATCCGAATAAACATTAATTTCACGTGTTTCTATTAAAGAGAGTTCTCTCCGAACCCCTCATTTGTCGTCTCCGTACCACGAGACGCGCGTAGCAGTTTTCAGTATCGCTCCACTGTCGCTGCGCGTAGAGATGCGTGTGCGCTGATGGACTGGCGCGTGTCGTGGTAGGGGGCGAACGAAAATATTGCTCTCCGCGGAGTCCCGGCGCGGTCGGGTGCGCCCACATGTTCGGTAGTGATGGGATGGCTCTAAGATTATCGATGTTAAATATTGTATTCGAAATGATAGGTAAGAAACTCGTGTTACTATTGAAAAAAGAAAGCATAAAATTGTACTGGCAAGTTACCTGTCTAGAGTCTAGAGCTATGCCTAGATGTATGGCTTTACCGTAACTAGGTAGTTCGAACGTTATAGAGGCTTATTTTGATTGCTACTACTTGTACATAATGTAAGAATAATAAACATTTAAGAGACCCAGTTCCTAAAATGTAACTAATACCTACTTGAGCGTAGACAAAAAAAATACAAATGATACGAGTATCAAGAAAGTTTATTTATTTCTTTGTGGTGGCTGTATCAGATCTAACTACTAGAATAATTTCAAAAGTCCACTTATTTAAAAACCGACTTTAAATACGTAATGCATGAAAACTAAGTAGGTCACATTTCAGGACACTACGAGGCATTTTACCGCATAATTAAAGCATGTTTTATTGCAAAAACGCATCGGAACGATTATTATCTTACCAAAAATGAAAGTTCAATAACTTAACAAACTCTAACGTTTCCAAATCATCTCCTACACGGTTAATTGCACCAACCCGCAAATCGACTACGCGTCATCACTAACCATCGACAGATCCCATCTCCCGGCCTACTCCCGCCGCCCATCTTAAGGAGCGGCTAGTCTCACTGTGGCCGGCGCGCGCGCACATCGATCCAAAAATACCTCTGACATGGGCTGACGGGCCCAACCACGGTGATCACATACCAACGCGAGTGCTGTGAGTGACCCATGAAGCGATGTCACCGACCGCCTTAGGTGAACCGCCCCAGTGGTGCGGCAAAGCTGAGAACTGCCCACAAGCGCTGTTAGGATGGCTGTATCTGACGCATGACCAGAATGATCAGGTGAGGTTTTTATTGCTAAATCTTTTCGTCTTGGTAAAGCTTGAATAACGAAAAAGAAAGCTACATCTTTAGCTGCATACTTTGAAAAATTCGTTGGTGAAAAAGCTCCAAAAATTACCATAAAAGTAGCCCTAATATAGAACATCTCTAAAAGAACGTTCGTATTTAGACTTATTCTTATAACTCTACTTACTACTTACTAGTAGCTACCTCCTGGTAGTCATTGTTTACAAAGCTCAATATAAAAGAAAGCTCTACCGTGGTTGTCTCAAAGAAAATTATCGTATTTTCTAATCCGTGATAGAATGTGAACACACTGGTTATTAGAGCTGAAAATAAGCTTAGCCATGTTTTACAGAATAGGGCCCCAACTGTAACTCAGCTTTTCCGATTTAGTTGGTACTGATTTTCAGCTCGGCCGAACACTGAATGCAGGTAGATCCAGCTTGCCTAAGATGCGCTTCTTTATAGTTTATAGCGGCAATCGATATATTTCAAACGTTTTTTTTTATGATAAAAAAAAGATTTTAACCAACCTTAATGTACCTTTTTTTTAAAAAAACTGTGGGAATCCATGTTGTTTAGGAAATCAGATTATTTTATAGACGTGATAAACGATGTAGAGGCGTGCATGTTAGGCCAAGAGAAAGATTTCCTTAATATAAAGTTTTCAAGAAAGTTATTATGATCAATATATGAGTCTATTTTATCTTAGGATCAATGTAAAAAGATTTTGTTACAAACATATTTTGTATCATAGTTACGCAGTTGTTTTTGTTTCTGAAACTATTGTAACAAGACTTAAAGTTTGTAAGTCAAGATACATTTTCTATAGGTATATTAAATTATTAAAACAACCATATAAATTTAAGTAAATACTTTTATATTTTATATTTTTATAACGTACATTCTGGCTATCGAATGGGTGATTCACCAACAATTTCGGCATTGAATATAACCGTTTTATCATTTTAATTAATGGTTCTTGTTTCAAATAGTGTTTCTGCGTATTTGTAAGTAACAACATCACGTGACTATACTTATACATGGATTATTATCAGAAATCTAGTTCCAATGAAAAGACCGCTTGTTCTTGCTAATACAAGATAGCTTGTGTGATTTCCTACTGATAACACAATATTATGAAATGCGATAAATGGAATAAGTTAAAGTCACTATGATACATTTACATAAGTACCCACAATGTCTGAAACATAGCGAAGTTTAGGTACTATTGACTCTGTAATGTAAAAAAATCGCGCACGAAGGGTGCACCCTTAAGCGAGTGATTCAAAAATAGGGCTCCTGATTCTTTTACACAAAAAAGTACCATCAATAAAGTGTCGCAAATCTCCAAAACAAAACGGTTTGTTGTAAACAATGCCCCACGTGTGAACGCTAGCCCAGCCGTCAGGTAAACCCGCTATAAATAGCCGCCGCTTCCCGGCCACCACGACTGGCTAACGGACGATAAACACTGCGTTTACCCGAAAACATAATATTTTGTATTTGCATTTATCTTTCACATAGTGTACCTAAGGATAAAGAAATTCACTCTTAGATTGAATTGTATGGTTATGGTTTAGCAGCAAGCTGCTAGGCTCGGCTGAGTACACATTCAGCGATTGTAGGAATGTAAATTAAGGAATCGGAATACGCGGAGTTACTCTATCTCCATAGTCTCTTAATGCATCTACCCTACTATGTACTCCAACTTCTTAGTAGTTAACTTTCTTTAAAAATAATTTAAGGTACCCCTTATTCACTTACGTGTGAACCCTTTCAAAATAATCTGAATATATCCCCACAGCTTGAGGTCAATAACACATAAGGGCGTGTGTTGCCATGTTGTTTTGACAGTTAAGCAGCTCTACTGTTGAACGGATTAGCAAATTCATTGTGCGATTTCGTATAATCGACCCAACGGATATAAGCATGGGCATAGCTGGGCATTAACTCGTTAATCCGTTAATCGTTAATTAACGAAGTTAACATTTTGATTAACGGATTAACTTTTAAGTTAACTTTAACAAATGTTAACGGACACGTTAACTTCCGTTAATATGCAGCTAAGTCCGTTAATCGTTAATCCAATGCCTACTGTTTACCGCACGGCACCGCGGCGCGGCGCGAAAAACAGGTGCAGACAAGTAAGTTTTTTGATAATTCTATCTCTCAGTGTATTGAAAAACCAAAAAGCTTCAACTCTCTAACGACTCTTAACGAGTAAAGCGCAAAGTCTCGTTCAAAAGTGGCTGGACATGAAATCAAAAGACTCGTTCAACGATACTGCATTCCTCGGGAAAGAGATATTCATAAATCTATTCATTATATACAATACTGCTATACCCTCAAGTACTGCAATTGAATGGCTATTTTCCACGGGTGAGAACATTTTAACATCAAAACGAGGATCGCTTTTAGTTTGAAATTTTTATAAATTTTGATACAGTATTTTGAAATTATTAAAGGAGTATTTGTCACCGGTACTCAAAGTCCTTCAGAAGCTGTTTAATTCCGTGCTGCTAGAGGTCATCACACCTGAGGCATGGAACAGGAGGGTCGTGGTGTGGTCCAAAAAAGGAGACAAAACCTTATTGAAAAACTATAAACCCATCTCACTCCTGAGCCATCTCTACAAGCTGTTCTCAAGGGTCATCACGAATCGTCTCGCACGTAGGTTTGATGACTTCCAGCTTTTCGAACAAGCCGGATTCCGAAAAGGGTATAGTACCATAGACCACATCGACATCATATAGAGTATAATATGCCTCTATGCTTAGCGTTCGTGGACTATGAGAAGGCCTTTGATTCGATCGAAACTTGGGCGGTGCTTCGGTCTCTTCAGCGGTGCTATAGGTAGTGCCATCCACGAAGGCGCGCCCCACCACTCGTCCAAATTGTTTATTGTACATGTGTGCAAGCTTTTGCCAACATTTGAATTGAATTTGGAACATCCTAATGACTTATGAATGACAAGCACACTACAAAAAATACACTCAAAGGGAAAGATGCTCTTCTTAGATATAGTTTTAAGTTGGTATGGTTAGCTACTAGACCAGTAATTATTTTTTTTAAATTGCACTAGTAACATTTTTACTATTGACGTTAACGAAATACGTAAGATCGTTTTATAACATTTAAAAAAATGTTTAAAAAGTTTGTTTATAAGAGAACTATCGGTCCACCGGGACTTCATACGCGTAAATTGTTTTTTCTTCGTACACGTAGGTCCTAGTCCTAGCTTGATGTTTTATAGCCTTCCCCGATAAAGTACATCCCGGTAATATTATAAGTACCACATGTTTTTTTTTAATTTAAAATTGTTTATGAATGACAGTAGATTATACCATGTTTATTTTTTTAGTACAACACACTGGGTTTTCCTTGACATTTTAAAAATAATTTAAGTAGAGCCACTTTCGTGAAGAGACTGGATTTTTGAATGACGGCCGGCTCGCAAATGACGCACGTGTCACCCCCCGCACCCCGCGCCTTCATCTATCAAAAAAAGAGTGGGGCGCGCCTTCGTGGATGGCACTATCTATACATAGACTATAGGTATATAGAGGTGTTAAAGTGTCTGTATGACAACGACACCATGTCGGTCCGAGTACAGGAACAGAATACGAGGGCGAAGAAAGAAAAGAAAAGAAGAAACTGTGAAGAGGTGTAAGACAGGGAGACGTTATATCTCCGAAACTGCTTACTGCGGCACTGGAAGACGCCTTCAAGCTCCTGGAATGGGAAGGATTCGGCATCAACGTCAATGGCGAATACATCACACACCTCCGGTTTGCCGATGATAATATATTATAGTCACTACGCTCGAAGACCTTGAGAGTATCCCAACAAGTGGGTATTAAAATGAATATGGAAAAGACGAAAATTATGTCGAACTCCCGTGTTGTATCCACTCCGGTATCTGTTGGGAACTCAATTCTCGAAGTTGTTGACGAGTACGTCTACCTGGGATAAGTAATCCAATTAGGTAGAAGTCCAACTTTGAGAAAGAGGTCAATCGAAGAATCCAACTCAGCTGGGCAGCGTTCGGGAAACTGCGCAAGAGCGTCTTCTCGTCTCGATCATCTCAGTGTCTGAAGACGAAAATCTTCAACCAGTGTGTGTTACCAGTGATGACATACGGATCCAAAACGTGGTCTCTGACTATGGGCCTCATAAAGAAGCTCAAAATCACACAACGAGCGATGGAGAGGGCTATGCTATACGTAGAAGAACTAAGAAAACGTACATAGCCCTGCCAAGTGGCATAGGGCAGGGCACATAGCGCGTAGAACTAATGGCCGTTGGGGCAGAAAAGTCCTAGATTGGAAGCCCTTCGACCAAAGGCGCAGCGTAGGACGTCCACCGACAAGAAGGACAGACGACCTTGCAAAGATCGCAGGATCGCACTGGATGCAGACCGC
Source organism: Pyrausta aurata (assembly GCA_963584085.1). Taxonomy (NCBI): domain Eukaryota; kingdom Metazoa; phylum Arthropoda; class Insecta; order Lepidoptera; family Crambidae; genus Pyrausta; species Pyrausta aurata. The sequence continues at coordinate 2,507,198 of OY757269.1, read as the reverse complement.
TCACAACCGGTCGTTGAGGAAAGCCATGGGGGAGGCCTATGTTCAGCAGTGGACGTCCTTCGGCTGATGATGATGATGAATTATAAATGTCAAAAAGCTGTCAAATTACTAAGCAGAAAACCACTCACTACTGTAGCACGACAGAGTCACTACAGCAGCCGCTGTCAGAATAGCGAGGTGTATCAAAGCACTCTCGTTGTACAAGTGATGTTCAACTCAGTGAAGACTCAATTAGCGGAATTGACACCCAGATGAGAGATTCAACATGTCAATGTGCATGAAGGAAAATATGCACCAAATGCCCGACGATTAAATTACACAAGCATTTTGTTTTGTCCTTAACCTGTTTACTTCCAGAAACTAAACCAACAGGTTTTATAAGTTCACTAACGCAACGATAAAAAAAATACACACATTAACGGATTAACGATTAACGTTAACTTGCGTTAATTCTTCCGAAATGTAACGCTTTAACGTTTAACGAAGCTAACTTTTTTTGTAGCGGTATAACGATTAACGAAGTTAACTATGTGATTAACGGTGCCCAGCTATGAGCATGGGACAGCACTACACGAATGAGTGGAATAGAAATACTTAAAAATTTTGTTGTTGCATCGCAATGCTAATTTGGCGACTCAACTAATTTAGTGGGAATTGAACTGCCTGGAACTTAAACCGATTAAAGCTAGATCGCAGTACACCCCAAGGCTGTATTCAGTATTCTCTTTCTTTTCAATCAGCTCTGCAGACGTCTATAACTTTCTCCAAGCGACGTGCTTAACTAAACTTCGTATAGTATTACATTCCTCGAAAGCCTTATCTCTGAGACTAGAATAATTAGCTCGTGTTTCTTCGTCATCACATCCTGTGCGAAAACGCCGCGTTTGCAATGTGATCTGGCATTATTATTGTAACGGCCGGGTAATGTTAAAATTAATAAAATATAACATTGTTTTATACTACCGCCTTAGTAGCGGTTACTTACAATAACCTGAATAAAAACTGTTGTTGTCACCCTTGTCAATGACTTTTCCGGATAAATACTTCATTTTTCGGGGTCTGTCGGTCCGAAAACTACACAAAAATTGGTTCAGAGTGATCTAGGAATGAAAAGGTAAAATACTGGCATAGTAGCTCTCGCGATTTTACTGAAAGAGAAATGGGAAAATACATAGTTTGTAAGCAAAACTTATTATAATAATTTAATAGCAACAAAGCTACAAGGTAACTAAAGAAGACCGTTGAATGTCTGCCTTTATAAATTAGAAATACGAAACGGTACAAGAAATCAATTGTGATGATTTGCAATCTAATGATGATACAAACCCATAAATGATCTGCCATTGGCATTGCAAGAGAAACTGAAAAGATTAACGTTATGATTCGGAACAACCTAATCATAGGGCCTAGTGCTGAATCTTCGCAACCGGCTGATGACATACCCACATCAATGGAATTGCCATTGGCCTTCCCAGAGGCATTCCTCTGCATTCTTGCCGAAACAGCGCGGTCAGGCGCACTCCACAGCTAAATATAATCGTTCGCCCACTACTTCTGAATGATAAATATAGCCCACACTGTGCCCCGACTCCGCTTGTTTAGGTAAGCAACAGTGCCAAGTATAGTAAAGTGAAACAGTGGTCAAATGAGCAGGATGTCATCAAATAGGCCCTATTTTTTAATCACTCGCTTCAAGATGGCGAGTAATTTTCGATCGAAGATGAATTAAAAGTCTTATAAAAAAACTCGTTTTCGAACGAAAATCATCATCGCCATCTTGAAGCCAGTGAATCAAAAATAGAGCTCCAGAACCGTGAAAACGCACTAGAGTAATGGATAAAATGTAACTTTGTGCGGCAGTTCACACTTCACATTTCGTTTCTGCATAAAATCTACTTAATTGACGCTAACAAGCTTCTTTAACTTCAACATAAGAGCTGCGCTCTTTTCGGTGGAGTAATCACCATTCTTTTCTCTTTCCTGTCATCCTCTTGACCTCCTGGTACGACGTGACATTGACTTTTTCCTTTGCTTGGTCGAAGTAACTTCTCTTAAGCCTTCTTTTTACTCATTTTCTTTGTCCTTTTTTTCCGTGATATTTTCTTATAACCTGTCATTCTGTATTTCTGTATCAGGTTTCTTATCATATTGAACCGTCTATTTTCTATTATTTTCACTACCAATGTCTAATGTCCAATTAATTAAATTATTGCGTTATATCAAATTCAAGGATGCAAGACATTTAAAAAACCGGTTAAGTGCGTGTCGGACCCGCGCACTGAGGGTTCCGTGCTACCCTTAACTGAATTCAGGGCCACATACTTTCACTTAACGAAAACATCACAATATATTGCGACAGCCAAAATAACTTTGCTTTTCATAGTGTTTGTATGAAAGACAAAGTTATATTTGCGGTTGATAAAAATGTGCAATATCTCAAAAACTACTGGTTCGATCTCATTCAAACCAATTTTCGTTGAAAGTTTTTGTTGAGATCTACATCATATATTTGTTTCAAAATTTTTACTTTCTTAGTTCAAAAGTTAGATGGGGGGGGGGACTCCCATTTTACCACTTTGGAAGCGTCTATATCTTAAACTTTACACTTTTAGAAAAAATGGTTTTAGAAACCTCAACATCATTTTAAAAGACCTATCTATAGACACCCCACACGCATAGGTTTTAGGTTAGCTATGTGATGCTTATAGTTTCAGAATAAAGTGGCTGTGACATACGGACGGACAGACAGACAGACAGACAGACAGACAGACAGACTTGACGAAACTATAAGGGTTCCGTTTTTTGCCATTCGGCTACGGAACCCTAAAAAGAATGGTTTGTTTTCAGTCGTGATTTTAGCCAACCTTCATTTAGCCTCCTAAACTAAAAAGATACTCCAACACATTGATCTTACTTAGAAGCTATTCGTATTTAAATGGAATTATAATGCTTCCTAATTCTTCCAAATTAATAATTACATTAACAAAAGGAACTTTATTGAGATCAAGATAAAGTTTATAATCGCTGACAGTGTTTAGATGATTCACGGCGTCAAGGCACGCGCATAGAATTGGACCGTGAGTAGAGTGACCATGGTGTTTAATTAAAATTTGGCAATTTATTACTTGCTGAAATACCTACATATATTAGTATAAAAAATACGTTTGAAAAATTCCTAGCATACATACTTAAAGCAGCGACAAGGCTAATCTGTAATTACGAGAAAAGGAGTATCAAATTTTAAGTAAACGACACATCAGGTTACCCACTTTTGTTGCAAACTAGCCCTTATTACAAATGCATAAGATACCGTAGTGTTTACCTTGACGTGCTGTTGCCCGTACTATTTTAACTGAAAACTAAATTATAAAAGTAATTTGGAGCTTTATGACTGGTCAAAGAACTGCGTAATCTTCAGAAACTATGTTTAGATTTTTGGCTTCTGTTGCACGCTACACTCTGTAGGTATCAACAATTGTATTATAATACTAGGAAAGCTTTTTTACTTTCATGTCTTTGCCCATACAAGTATCATCTTCCTTCGCTTCTCTGGTTATAGTATAACTAGCTTTTGCCCGCGACTTCGTTCGCGTGGACTTCATGTTTGTCCCGTCTAGTAGCGCAAAAAATGAGATTTTTACGACCTCACATTAGAAACTTCAAAAATTGTAGCCTATATGTTATTCTGATATATAAGCTATATTGTGGTAAAGTTTCATTCAAATCCATTCAGTAGTTTTTACGTGAAAGAGTAACAAACATCCATACATCCATACTTACAAACTTTTGCCTTTATAATAGTAGTAGGATTTTCAAAAAGTGAAAAATAACGCATTATTTTGTATTCTATTTAAAAAAATATAATTATTTGGAGTTGGTTTCTGAACAACGGTTTCATTCAATCAACACATTATGCAGGTTAACTTTCCTCTTGCCTTCCTTCCTTAAATCCATGTGATGATGGTCACATTATACGCAAAGCAATAATGCGATAAACAGATGCGCGCGCGGCTCCTTTGCCGCCTCCATCTCGCTCGCACTCGCCGGAAGTATACTTATGGCTTAAACAGGTCAATTAGGATTTAGAATGAAATCGTTTTTGTTATTTTGGATAAAATTACCATGCCACAAGAATGGCTGCTTAAAGCATTGATACTAGCACAGTACTAAACAGCATCGCTAAACTGACATCTTTATCTCGTTCCTTCCTCGTTATTAGTTATTCTCGTAAAACGGTTCATGTGAAGAAAATTATTATTTTTAAATCTAATGTACCTGACCGAAAAACTTTTTATTTACCACATGAAAAGTAGTTTAGGACATCTCTTCCCTACATCCCTTTGAATCATCTTTTACCGAAGATGATATTGATATACACCTGTTTGTAGACTTTCAATCACCCGGATGGTTATTATAGAATTTTCTGTAATCTTCAAAAACCAGCCCTAAACTACAACACATAAGAAGGCAGCCGGTGGATGACAACCTTAGACCACTTTTACAATTACCATTTCTTCAATAGAAAGGCATGGGTCGAGCTCTTATCGGTACAGATTTTCCATTCTTGTCTGATTTCCACCCTCTAAAATGCTTTAATCAGTCAGGTATCAAACGAATGCCGAGAGTCGCATAACAATGGAATTTTTATTGTGTCTCGTTTACACATACTTGACGAGTTAACTCAAAGATATGGAAATCCAAAGTTGTAATCCCTAATCAATTTTACATCAAAATTGATAATTCGTTGTAATGACAAAACTTTTTTCTAGAAAATATCATTTTTTCTTATTTTATTACAGGGCCCTATATTTACTGGCCCCCACAAAGGCACTCGCTGGAAATCGGCGTCGTGGTATGCGTTCCGCTGCCACGACTTTTGCTAAGCGGATGCATTTTTGGCTCAAGTAGCCTGATTTTAGTATGACGTAATGATGGTGTGGATTGTAATTATTTGTGTCGAATAAATGTATTTTCTTTTCTTCTTTCTTTCTTTCCTATATTTTATATTTTTACTCTTATTACAGATCACACCCTGTATATTTTACAACCACACAGGGTGTGATCTCATCTCTCTCCGGTCGTGTGTCAGATTGCTCACACACTTGCGCACTATAATATGCCCCGCGCAGTCGTTTAGTTGTTGTGACTGGCCCGTAGTCGAAATCGGCTAGGGGGACTACTATTTTAAAGCTAGCACTAACAAATTTTCTTTCCATTTTCAGTGGGTGCCAGGCTCAGTGTGGGGCCCGCTGCCCACCGCAGCGCCAGGATCCAACCAACCACCCACAGATGACACCAATTCTTTAGCAGAGCAGCTGACGGCGCTGTCACTGCGGCGGCCCCCGCGGCCCCCACCCCCGGCCTACATGTGCCACCTCTGCTTTAAGAAGGGCCACTATATCGGGGACTGTCCTCAAGTGAGTACACTATAGCCTAATTTAGCTCCAACAGCCTCCTAATGCCTTCTGCAGCCTGCTCCGATAGCTTCCTAAAGCCTCTAAAAGCCTATTACAGCCTCATAATCCCTCTCATGTAAGCCTCCTTACGCTGTAAAGCATACTACAGTCAATTTTATCGCCTGATAATACCAGTTCCTTAGCAGAGCAGTTGGCGGCTTTATTGCTGTGGCGCGGCCCTCCCGACCCGTTTTGTCACCATACAAACTTAATAATATAAATTTCACGTGTAAAAAGCAACCGTGACTTTGTGACAGACGAAGAATTAAACCCCGTGTCTTACGCTATCCGGGCGTATGCCTATACCACTCGGCCACCGTCACAGTAACAAGCCTGTTGAATTTTGCAAGTGCTTTTTAACGCGTAGGCTGCGTGACATCATCAAAGTTTCGAGATTGCTCTCACAATATCCGAAGGAAAATATTTTTACAAATATTTTAACAATCAGTTAAGATGATGAAAGCCAATTTATAGTTTATTTTTGTTTTTATTGTGTTTTGTCACCATACAAACTTAATAATATAAATTGCACTTGTAAAAGCAATTTTTACAAGTGCAATTTATACCTTATTTTATGTCAAAAATTTAGAGACATGTACGTACGTTCATAAATCATGAGTGTCTCCTTTTTACTTGCCCCTTTCCATATAAAATATGTGCTAAATAACGATACACAAAATCAAAAAGTGATTAATTTAATAGTGCTAACATAATTAGAGCACCAACATTTGGATTGATCAGTGCTCCATGCGGCCTTTAAGAGTCACACATGGACTATTTGAAACACGAACAATATGGAAGTGGATGATGATGACTTGATGGACTGCATGGTAGAGAAAAGCTTACTGCGTTGACCCCAAATAAAAATGGAACCCTTATAGTTTCAATGAGAATTAGACATGACGGGTCTAAACACGAAATATTAATATGAGTAATTCTTATTTCGTGTTTAGACCCGTCATGTCTAATTCTCATTGTAATGCAACGCGAAAGTTTAAAACCTTATAGTTTCGTCAAGTCTGCCAGTTTGTCTGTCTGTCCATATGTCACAGCCACTTTATTCTGAAACTATTACCATCACACAACTGGAACTTGATATAGTTTGGTGTATTTTGTAGCTAATCCCTGCTAGTTTACTGTCTCTTTAAGTTTTGGTTAAACAAAATCATCAATCATCAAAGCGTCATATACCAGCAAACAAACCGCAAAACCAGACGATAGGTTTACGGTTTTTGGAGCACTTTACTTACGGTTCTTCTAACTATACCAAATATTTTCTGAATCAGTTCCTAATCCCCAATCCGAATACCTGATTAACTCACAATAGTATTTCCGCGAATCGGTTGCGCGTGGGCAATGCGCCAATACGCACGTATTATTTTTATACCTCAACTAGCTTTTGCCTGCGACTTCGTCCGCGTGGAATAGTGACTTCTTTCTCCCGGTTTTTTACACATTTACCACTATATCTTTGCTCCTATTGGTCGTAGCGTGATGTTATATAGCCTATAGCCTTCCTCGATAACTGGACTATCCAACACAAAAAGAATTATTCAATTCGAACCAGTAGTTTCGGAGATTAGCGCGTTCAAACAAACAAACAAACAAACAAACAAACAAACAATCAAACAAACTCTTCAGCTTTATAATATTAGTATAGATTTTCTTCTATTCGGGCTGTCATTAAATTCGGGCTAGACAAAGCATCGTCTGGTAGACGTAAAATTTTGGCAAAACTCATGTTTTAATAAAAACAATGTTCTTAATTTAAATATGGACGAGAGGACCTTAAAAAGTTTACCTTAGTTTTAATCGCGACTTAAAAATGAAATAAGCACTCATTGCATTTAGGGCTTGTGTGACAATCGACCATCAGCTATAACATAACATACGAGTAACATAACTATAACTAACATCAAATATGGAACCTTATTTCCTACATTGGAACTCAGCATTGGAATGAAAGCTGAAAGTGCGGTGTTTTACATTAACGATTATACGGTTTTTTAAGATTCCGTCTACATATTTATCAAAATAAAAGAGAAAATTATTCGTTTATTGTTTAATTTAGTTGACTGCGTCAAAGTAAAAACAGAAAACAGAACAGACATTGTAAATCAGGCTCAACGGCGTATTTATTCAACTAATGGTAACGATTTATAACCATAAGTTGAGTTTACTATCGATCACGAAACCGGCTCTTAGCAAAGTGATAGATACTTATAATGTATTAGAATAGTTAGATACGGGATTGCTACCATGTACCTTATTATTTATGAGCTTCCGATATTTCGGCACTGTTGCAAGCTCTCAATTCTGTTGCAATGTTACTCCGTGATCATGACGCTTGCAACAGTGCCGAAATATCAGAAGCTCATAAATAATAAGGTACCTACATGGTAGCAATCCCGTATCTAACTATTCTAATGTTAGTGACCATGAAAGTTTAAAACTGATAATGTAGTTAGTATCCATACGATTGTTATGTATCAAGAAGACAGTTGAGTTGTAATGATTTATATGTATTTTAATTTAACAAAAAAAATTACAGCAATCATTACGAGTAATTACTACAATACATTGGTAATTTAATCACGCTGCCAAATTGTGCACTAGAAATACAGGGCGACCTTACAAAATTATTAATGGTCACAGATATGCCCGAACACAAATAGGAGTCTGTTCTATAATAGGTCCACCGATGTCAAAGAACTGAACACAAAGCTGCTTTGTTTCAACATGGTTTATTATAATAACACGAAACCCCAATTTCAAAGAGAAGTTATTCAAAAGTGGAATGCTAATCATTCATCTTAGTTAGTTATCAAGAGACACATCATTTGCTACAGGGTCTGGATTATTTTTACGGTTCCCTTATAGTTTCGTCAAGTCTGTCTGTCTGTCAGTCAGTCCGTATGTCACAGCCACTTTATTCTGAAACTATTAGCATTATACGGGTCAAACTTGGAAGGTATATAAATAAATAAATATATAATATATATATATATATATATATATATACCTATTATTATATATGTGTATTATATTTGTATCCAGTTTACCGCTTTACGATTATAAAATAAAATATAACCATGACATGAAACTAAAACCTAATAATGTTTTAAATCAAACCTATGCGTGTGGGGTGTTTATAGTTAGGTCTATTAAAATGTCATTGAGGTTCTTAAAACCATATATATAATGTGATTCTGAGGATTAAGTCTTATGTAATTCTAAGAATTTTACGACCCAGTTTCATTTCGTGCCTAATGTGCACATTCTTCAACAATATTAAGTCAACGCCTTTGTTTAATAAAAATATGAACACACAGCCTTAGATACTTTGCGTAGTATAACACGCGAAGGTTTCTAGGAACTGAGATGTGGTGGTCCACTGCTTGATGCTGTGTCAATATGAACGTGACAAAACAACTTTATTCCAACTACTATATGAAATGCGATACCTTATTTTGCTATTGCTTATCGGTTTAAAAATAAGACCAAGCTAATTGTTTCGTTAGAACAACATTAGCGATTCAGCAGTTGATACATTAGTATCTAAAATTGAGAAATCATAGTTACTTGCTAAAAAATCTTCATTTATTATTTTGATGTATAGTATAGATGCATTTATTATTATGCATCATAAAGAGAAACTTAAAACCTACCTATTCAAAAACGATACCATTTCCTTGTGGCAAGGAGGCTATGATGCTGGCTGCGTTGCCGCGTTGGATAGCTATGCTAATCTTTTGAGCTAGGAACTAGCCAGCTTTATTACTGGCCGTTACAAAATTTTATTTTGGAGCAATTTTTCTAAACAGCAATTTAGCAGAAGGTCGGGCCACGGTCCAAACATTTCTACGCCATTCGGCGCAAACACACTTGTACTAGCTTAGATAACATCTCAATTCATTTCCCACCTTACACGCTAAGACTCAAAGTCCAATTTGTAAATTCCAGGCGAGGCCCAAAGGCGAAGGGCTGACCCCCTACCAGGGCAAAAAGCGGTGCTTCGGCGAGTACAAGTGCCCGAAGTGTAAGCGTAAATGGATGAGCGGCAACTCGTGGGCCAACAACGGGCAGGAGTGCATCAAGTGCCGGATCAACGTCTTTCCTCATAAACAGGTGAGAATAAAATTAGCAAGGAAGATATATTATTCAGTCAGCACCAGGGATGTGATATAACTTACCCATAAACGGCAATTTTCTGACGGCAAAAGGCAGCTGCTGCTGTCGACGTCACGTGGTCGCGCCGTCGATTTGTCTCCATCTAAATGATAGTCAGTGGTTTTTTGAAGTGCCGACCAGTCGTCGACATAACGGCAGTGGTTCGCCATTAGTGTCCCGTCGACATGCCATCGACAACTGCCGTAAGCTATGTTCATCGTCGTTGCTGCACGTTGTTTGAAGGCACCGTCTTTTAATGTAGAGCAACGGAGGATGTGTCACCGCTCAGACGGCTCGGCACCGGCGCAACGAATCAGAAGCCTCCGAGTGGCATCACTGTTAATAATTTTTATGATTCAAATAGCTTTAAAAGTCAGGCAATCAAACATTTTCTTGGTGAGCTCGCTACATTTGATCAACTCTGTCTATCTTTTTAACCACACAAAATTCACGCAAGTGCGCAGGATTTTATAGTACCCACAAAAATGTACGTATTATATTCAGTTTATATTAGTCGGTAAGCGTAATCAGAGGGTCATGAGCAACTTGATAACATCTGACAGCAAGGTTGATCGCCTGGCTTGCTAACATTCCTCCACCAATACGCACTGAGCCCTCGTGGTGGAGTATGGCTCATCTTGTTTACAGGCTGACTATGCTTTTACTTTTATGTTATGTCGAAATCCTGGATCGGGTCGAGCTTCTGGATTTTTCTGTCTTGTAATGACTCGGGAACAGCTCGGAGTCAGAAAGTTGGTGATGATAACACCCCCGTGCCTCGGAAAGCACGTTAAGCCGTTAGTCCTGCGCCTGATCTCTCATCGGTCATGTCGGATTGCCGTCTCACCCAATAAATGAGAGTGAAGGAACAGATAGTGCACTTGTATTGCGCACACATCTGGGCACCATAATGTCTAAGATTTTAAACTTTGTTGCATTTTGAAACTAGACTTCACAAATTCACGGGATTTTACTAAAATATCTCCCGCGTACCTATCGCGGGCCTATCTCTGTTGAGAGAGGGCCGCCATTACCGAGAATCGGTAGGAGAATGTTAATAATAATAATAAATATACTTTATTGCACACCATAAACAATAAAAATACAAAAACATCTTAAATATTAAATAGGAGTACAATTCAGGCGGTCTTATTGCTTGAAGCAATTTCTTCCAGACAACCTTCAGGTAAGGAAAAGCATAAAGAATGAAAGAAGTGGCATGGCGATGAAGCGTTTTTAACAACAGATAAAGTTAATGTTGTTATTATTATGTGTGCATCGTACTAACTTAGCCCTCTATTTTATTTTCAGAGGCCTCTAGAGAAGCCTGATGGTCTGGATGTGAGTGATCAGTCAAAAATACACCCGCAACACCTATGCCAGAAGTGTCGATCTCTCGGGTATTACTGCCGACGTGAATATTAATATTTACTTCGAATAGAGTACGACCACGCACTTTAATTTTCGATCTACCTATTTCGTTAAAATGTTGGAAATGTTCACAGTCGAAAATAACAATTCGTTCAATAATAGAGGTAAAAACTTAGTTAAGTTGACAAATATTAAAACGTCTATAGTTTGCTATACGATACTCCACTTGGTAGGTCTCAACTTAAAGTTCGTGACAGTACAAAACACATAAAATAACTCTCGAAAATGATTCAAAGCCTCAAATTTTGTATCATATATATTGTCAATATCAAAATGTTATCAATTGAATTCATTGAATATTAATATTTGCGATTTTAAAGCTTTTCCAAAGATTCATCTTTTAATTTGTGTTTAATCACAGCGATAAGTATAGATGTAAGTGATTTTACGTGTACCAATGATTTTGTGCCATGGAAAAAATACCTAAGAGTCTCTCGATCTCGACTCGATCAATTTTTAAAAGTCTATGAAATTTATGACTATTTTATTGGTTGGATATTTAATTTTATCTTAACTATCGGTATTCGGAACCTAAGTATCTTATTATTATGTTTATTTTAAATAATACTTGTTAGATGTAAGAAAGCCACTGCTACTTATTCTATTTGAAAGAGAATATTGATGTATATTTCGAATTATATTACAAGTTTCATATTTTAATGTAAGTTTTTGAGAGCTATACCTTTAACTCCAAAAGGCATTACAGATACTTATTAATTTTATTATGAATTTATGTGTATATTTAGAATAATTAAACAAATGTCATGTTTGTTTTACTTTTATATTGTATGGCATTGAATTTAGTATTAGTGTCGGTTACTCCAAAATATTTTAGCGTTAAGTACTTTTTATTTTTTATGCTTTGGTGTTGTTATACCGTTTAAATGTATATTTGGTATTGTTCATCCCCACTAACCTTACTAAAGTGTAATTAAAAATTGAACCATATGGCTTGCACTTGTCATATAGCCTAACTTTAAGGAGGCGCCAAGCTATTAGATGCTATTGATGTAAATGCTCCTTATTTCTGAGTTCATTCCCTCTTTATTTTACTCCAAACAAGTATTATATCTAATAAAGTTATAATTTCCCACTTTAACACTTTTTAAAGTCAAAAATAAAAGTAGGCATAAGAACCATTTAATGCAACGCTGAATATCAAACTATTAGCCAAACTACAGTTACTTAATATATATTTTTTTTAATTTTTGGTGCCTCAACGCTCCTAATAGCCATTAATATATATATTTTTAAACTAACATTTCTGATAGGTTTTAAGTATTAATATATTTTTTTATTTTGCCCAAATAACCAGTGAATTCTCAACGTGCCAAAATATTTCTAGTTTAAAGTAATTTTAAGTAATTTTTTATTATAAGTTTGTGTAATTGATAACAGCATAAAACTAATATTATTAGTTATCCATTACCATTTTATAATCGAACGGAGTTACGTATGTGTCCGTTGATGTTTCTTTATCTGTAGTTAAGAAAATACTCGAAAGATAAGAGAAGAGAGAAAAATCATAATCCATTCAGAACCATACTTAAATGTAATAAATATTTTCTCGATTTAAGTTAAAAATGTCGCTGAATCGACGGTGCTTGTGTTAAAGGTATCGCTATTATAATCTGTGTGTTTCGTGCAAAGATGGACCAGAGAATATGAGAAAATATTTTGTGAGAGTCGCGGGTTCGAATCCCACAAGGGGCAAATGTTTGTGTGATGAGCACGAGTAAGTCATGGATGTTATATGTATTTAAGTATTTATGGGAGACGCCCCCGTCATAATCGTTGTCTGGTACTTCGTAACACAAGGATGACAATCCCTTACCACGATACCAGACAATTGGTGTGCAGTCTGGCGCAATTTTTTTTTTATAGAACACTATTACATATACCTACGCAAATATGTTTACATACTTAAATTAAATACTTATATATTTGGTTGTAAAGTTTACGCGAATAGTACTCTACTCTTCTTAAAACACTCATGGTTTTTTTTCACGCACATTTATTACTACTTTGTTTATTTAAAAAGGGTCAACACCAATGATATTTTTAAAAAAAACCTTTGTTTTGTGAGCGTATAACATATCTATTATTTTTAAATATCATTGGTCATCCATCAGTTTATCACTAATGACCCATTTACACGAGGCCAGTAGACGAGCCAGTCCAATAAGCCAGGCCAGTATTGGCTTCGTGAAAATAGAGCCAGGCCAGTGCATTGGACTGGCCCAAGCTAGTGGACGAAGCCAGTCCAATAGAATAGAACGGTTTCTAATTTGCTGGCGCCAGTGCTACTGGCCTCGTGTAAGTGGCGTATAATGGTTTGAAATCATGTCTTTTAACCTTAGCTGTCATAAACTTTTCAAATTTAACGCCTTTTGTTAAAAGAGTTTTACAGCGATGAAGTTGCAATGTAAATAAATAAATAATAAATAAATATCATTGGAAATTTCACACAGCGCCATCTGGTCCCAAACTAAGCAAAGCTTGTACTATGGTAACCAGACAACGGTTATAAACATACTTAAATACTTTTTTTTTGTAAATACATACATTTTATACATAGAAAACCCCAGACCACTACAAACAGACATGTTCATGCACACAAATGTTTGTAATGTGCAGGGATCGAACTCGCGACCTCTGGCGCAGTAGCCAATTTCTTAACCACTGCGCCAAATCGGTCGTCAAGTTCTTCTTTTGTTCTTAAAGTTTGTTGTTACTTTAAAAAAATGTAGAGCTTAATAAAATATAGAGCTCCTTTTTCATTATAATGGATTTTCTATACAATCTATTTAAAGAGTATTCTATAATTTGTTCACAAACCGATTACAACTTAATACTATGCCTAAATCCTAGAGTTAGCTGGAGAATTCATCAATTCTCTGTTCCATCTTTGCTTAGGTTTTGTGTGTTCCAATTGTCAATTTATTCTGATTAAAATTGTTTTGATACAATTAAATATATGTTATATATTGTTATACCTTACGCTTGAACCAAAATTATATTTCCTCAATAACCGCAATACGAAAAAGGTATAAAATATATAAAAGGTACAAAATGAATGAATGAATCAATTTATTTATTTCAAGTAACAATGACTCATCGTTGTTAGAACTTACAACAACGATGAGTCATTGTTACTTGAAATAAATAAATTGATTCATTTATTCATTTTGTGCCATTCTCTACCTACCATACGCTGACTCAGAGAAGTTGTAAAGAAAGACCACTGTAATATCTAATAAAAATTGCCTATCTTAGAAATTGATTAATAATTTCCTTGTGCAGACTTGAGTTCACATATATGTAACCCGAAGTTTAAGCTCTCGCCTTTTTATATATAGATCACATTGACTTAAACTGACAGCAACAAAATAATGTTTTAATCCAGAGTTAGCCAACGTGGGTCTGCGCAAGTAATCTTGGAGAAACGAAATTGATTTTAGTTAAGTATTTCACGTTACTTATTATTGATGAACATATTATTACTGTAACCTGTTAGGTACTTAAAGTGACTTTATGTAGTTAAAGTAAGTTTCGAGTACTTTATAAATTTTTAATAAAATGTATTACTTAATTGGTATGTTTTTCATGTTATTCATAACTATACCTACTTATTTCACTAATTAGCCCCATAGGGTGAAAGCATAAATACAGGGTGACATTGCGAGGGCGTTCCAAATTTAAGAGGTGAATATGAACCACATTTACTATGGGGTCATAGTCAAAAACTTAAATAAAATATAATGTGCCCCGATACAAAATCAGCCAGTTACATTGACAATTGTGTATAATTGAAATGATTATGCTACGAATTTTATAGGTATGCGATGCAGTATGGAGTTTTATCAGGGTTCGCCGATTAGGTATATCAAAATATATTATACAGCGTGTGGCCTGTAATAGGAGCAAAAATTTTAATCAATGACTTAACAGAGTATACGTAGTTACATAAAATGCTTTAACTCAGAGATAAAGTAATCCAAAGTTATAATCCCTAATCAATGTATATCAAAATTGCTAACTCTTTGTAGTAAATGACAATGTCAAGGTCTATAACAGGACGCATTTGTTTGCAATACATTTTTGATTCGATTGATTTTGTTAGGAAATAACAACAAAAAAAATGGTTGCCTGTAAAGTCGGTTTTACGCGCGAAGATTTTACGTGACAACGTCTTTTTCTCGGTAGAATATTTATTGCAGACCGATCATAGTTGAGTGGGAGAGAGACGCAAGGCATTCGGCGGGCCTCTCTCTCGTTCGGTGACTCATCGTAACGTTACCGAGCGTTACACTTTTTCATAAGTGACTCCCAGCCGCAACCTAATTTAAGACGTTGTCACGTCAAAAATCGTTATAATAAATTAAAACCAATTGGAATTGATTACTGGGTGTTACTTGAAGGGCCTACATTTAAAATTTTTGCTCCTATTACAGGCCACCTCCTGTATATGATTTTTATCTTAATATAATAACAATTGGTTTTTTTCCTGCCTTTTGAACTAATTAGGATTAATGTTTACCTTAGCAATTGGTTGTGAAAATGAAAAACGTTTAACAAAATGACAAACACAGTTTAAGTTGGGGAAATCCCCTTTAACTTATCAGTACGGCTAGCTTTTTATTGAAATTTAAACCTTAACTACACATCATATTAGGTTTATTTTGCAAAATTATGAAAAAAGGGGAATCCCTGGTGCTCCTAGCATTAAAAATTTTTGCTTTCTAGG
The DNA here is from genome assembly GCA_963584085.1 of Pyrausta aurata. NCBI lineage: Eukaryota > Metazoa > Arthropoda > Insecta > Lepidoptera > Crambidae > Pyrausta > Pyrausta aurata. Next base: position 2,491,394 of record OY757269.1, on the reverse strand, counting down.
GAATCCCCGAAATCGAAAGATTTGACAACGTTGACTCATTATTTTCCCACATTTTTTCTATTCAGACTATACTCTTACTAATCTGTGGACTCGCTCCAAGAATGCTATTTTGACTTTTCCAATTTTGACAGAAAATGTATCGGGAAATTGTCAGGTCAGGATGTTTTAATTTCTTACCAAACATTTTATTCCAAAATTGAAATTGTCAAAACATCTTTCTCTGATCGGCTAAAACCTACAGAATCTCTATTTATAAATCACTCATTGAGCAACATTGAGAGTGAACGTTTGAAAACGAGTGCTTTTCGTTGACTATTAATTCATAACTCGAGTATTCGAAATATTGACGCGAGTGATTTAAAATGTAGCTCCTGGTAACTACTTTTCTGAGAAAAATATTCAAAATGTGCTTTGTACATTGATTTATGAAACTGAAAAAACAAAGCCCCAAGCTGTGACTGTATAACTATTTCCTTGTACACTAAAAACAACACCCTTCCTTACGGGCAGGGGAATCCCCTCTTACTTTTCTTTGCACAGGGGAATTCTCTCAAATTCTCTCTGACTAAACGATTTATTATCATAACAAGACCACGTCCGTACCAGTGTCACCAACCCTACAGTTTTAACTGTAGATTTACAGTTTTTTTAATATCGTCACAGTTTGTAGTTCAGACCTCCAAATCTACAGTTTTTTATCATAATTCTAGCGCCATCTATTATATTCGCTGCGTAACCCATACAAGTTGTAAGGGTTGTGTACCTACTAGCTGATACAACACAGTTTTAGCAACATCTACTGTGCAGTTTGTTTCATTCATTGCACAGGTGGCGTTAGTGGATCTAATCTATTTCGACCGGTACGGCGCGGCGATCGATGCGTTCAGTCAAAAACTGTTTTATCGATCGAGTTGCGGGGCTTCCCCCTTAATTTACGTTGTCAAATCAATCACGACCTCTCAGGAACGCATTCTGTCAGCGGCGGCGCGACTATACTCTGATTGTTTTTCCATCGAGCTGTGAATTGGATCGATAACGAACATTATCAAAAATATCAGGACAATGGTTAGCAGTAGCAGCGATAGTGAGACAGATTGTGATAAAACGCCACCAAAAAAAGAAGAAGGTAAGATACGAGCAAAAATTTATTGATTCTTGGCTCAAAGATGACAAATTCAAGGGGTGGCTCGCGAAAAGTAAAAAAGGTGACACATATTTTTACTGTTCTGCATGCGACTGTGATCGAAAATGTAGAATTCAGGAACTGATGCGACACAAAAATTCAACTAAACATGAAGTGAACTGTAAAAAATTGCAAAAGCAACCTAGACTTACATCTCTGTTGGCATCATCATCAAAATCGCAACAACCACAGCAAATGGCAAAGGCTGGTGAAATAAAACTAGCTTGTTTTATTGCAGAACATAATCTTGCGTTTAATGTTGCCTCCCATTTAACAAAATTAGTTAAATCAGTGTGTCCAGACTCAAAAATTGCTGAAAATTTGTCTATGAGCCGAACAAAAGCTCGAGCTATCACTGTGAATGTGACAGGAAAAACGGCTGAAGAAAACTTGATACAAAAATTAAAAGAAAATGATTTTTCATTATTAGTAGATGAAAGCACCGATAAGTCGACAATTAAGCATTTAGCTTTAATAGCTAGGATAGTCAACACAAGTTACGAAGTAGTAGATAAGTTTCTGACTCTGATACCAATCACCGAAGGTTCAGCTAAAGTTTTGTATGATAAAACTATCGAATATTTCGACGAGAAAGAAATCCCATACAAAGAAAAGATGATAGGATTTGCGTCCGATGGCGCCAATGTAATGTTTGGATCAAAAAACTCGATGGTTACTCATTTGAAAAACGATATACCTAATCTTTTCACAATTAAATGCATATGCCACTCGTTTGCACTTTGCGCATCGTACGCATGTCTAAAATTACCAAGGGGTCTTGAAGATTTTTGTCGTGAAGTTTTTAATCACATTCAAAATTCACCTAAACGCATTGGTGATTACAAAACATTTCAGGCATTTACAAATATAAAACCTCATAAAATACTGCACCCAGCCCAAACCAGATGGCTATCCTTGAACGAAGTTGTGAACCGATTGTTAGAGCAACTTCCAGCTATAAAGTTGTATTTTCAATCAGCAGTTTACACAGATCGTCTTCTTTCTGCTCAAGGAATTTTAACGAAAGCTATGGAACCGACAACTGAGTTATACTTGGAATTCCTTCGATTTGCATTACCAATATTTACAGATTTGAATAAAGAAATGCAGACAGAAAAAACAAAGCTGTACTTATTGTATGATCAGATTTACGCAGCCTATCTAACAATTTTAGAATGCTTTATACAGCCGGTATATTTAGAATTGACACAGGAAGAAAAAAACAACACCCAAGACATTTCGAACGCTAAAGAAAAGAAAGTATTAAGTGTTGATGTAAATGACGTTCAAACCCATGTGCCGTTATTTGAAACATATGTAGGCGGAATGGTGCCTAATTTAATCCGCTTGAAAAAGGAAACTCATGAAATAGACGACGCCCAACTTCACAGCTTTTACACAAAATGTAAAGACTTTTATGTTGAAGCAATAGTCCAAATCAAACAAAGATTCCCATTTGATGACAAGGATCGGCAAGCTCTGAAATCTTTACAAATGTTGAACCCACAAAACATTTTAAATCACGATTTGAGCAAGAAACCAAAAACTTCAATTGCTGAATTATTGTATTATTTTCCAAATATTTGTCCTCAAGACGTAACAGAATTGGATAGGGAATGGAGAACTCTTCGCAACACCAATTTGAATCTGAATGAACCTGAGACCCAAAATGTAGAAGAATTTTGGTATCATGTCTCCAAATTGAAGAAGGGTGATGGATCTGCACGATTTCCCATGCTATCAAAATTAACCAAGAAGTTTTTGTGTCTACCGCACAGTACAGCAACAGTTGAACGTTTGTTTTCAAGTATAAATCTCATGAAAACCAAACTTAGGAATAAACTGTCAACCACCACCATAAAAGGTAATTTACATACAAAATCATAAATTAAAAACTGTTTCGAGTTCAATGCTACCGATGACCATTTAAAGAAATTTAACAAAAACATGTACGATTTTAAGAATAAAGATGAGACTGAAAATGAAGAGGATGTACAAATTGAAAACGAGGCAGCTTTGGTATAAATATTGTAAAATTGTCAAGATTTGTTGTTTGTCAAGTTGATTTGTTAATACAAAAACAATAAAAGTATAATTTTATTTCTTTATTATGTTGTTTTATTGATTATTGCTTTAAAATAAATCAAAATAAGCAAAGCTGTAGATTTACAGCTCTTTAATTAGAAACCTACAGTTTTCTACAGCTTTTTGAAAGCATATTTGCTGTTTTAGTCCAGACGGGGGTTGGCAACACTGGTCCGTACTCCGTTCAGACACGTTCAGATATTTTAGCTAGTACCTATCTACGTTCCCAGTCTGAATTGCGGAATAAACGTATACAGTGGTTATCAAGCACTGTGTGGGCGCGGTGTTGTGATTGTTTGTTTTTAAAATTTTGTGAAACAATACACAAGATGACAGTAAGTAGATTAAATAAAATTTCGAAGGTGCCTATTCACTTGAAAATATATATATTAATATTCCGAGATGTACTCGATATCGATCACCATAGTCATCATAAAAATAGTTTAAATTAAAATTGAGAAAACGAATGCAATTACTCCCCCTAATTTATTAGGAATTTATCGAAGGATGGCATAAGCTAATAAGAAGTATCATTCATATCATTTAGTTGATTATAGTCCTAGACCTCTCACTGGAGCTATCGGAGTTTTAACTTAGGAATGGAACCCTTTTCACTGAGAAATATAATATTTTATATCCCAATCTATAAGCGTTTTGAAGCGATTCGATAATTATATATTTTCCGCCCCCCGCGGTTGTGGACGGTCCCATACAAAACTAAGAAAATATATTATGTATTCCCATAGTGTGAGTGAACGGATGAAAGATATGTCACAGTATATAAAATATATCATCATAATATATATTCATAAAGTATATCACAGTCAAAAGGCAACTTAACTGTTTTTTATTATATTAAATATTTCAACAATTTATTTATGTTCATAAATTCATTGTTAAAACATTGTTATTTGGGTATTATGCTCATAAAGACAAAGAGCCGAATATATTTCAAATATTTGTTTTACACGATATTTTAAGTTGAGTTTTATAAAATTTAATTGTTTTCAAAAATATTATTTAATTATATTTTATGTTTCAAGTTCTATAGGACAGTCACTAGCACATTAGACTAAAAATAATGTCTTGCAAATAGGAGACTAGCACATTAGACTAAAAATAATGTCTTGCAAATAGGAGGTTTTAAAGTCCATTTTTCTTTGCTAGTCTAATATTGTAAATAATCAATAGTTATTAACTTTATTTCCTGATATGATTTTAAAAGTTATAAAAAGATTGTTTATAATAGTTAATTTGTCATTTTCTCGTGTCCGTACTTCCAGGGCAAGGGTCTGACTCCTTACCAGGGCAAGCGGCGATGCTTCGGAGAGTACAGGTGTTCCAGCTGCAGTAGGACCTGGATGAGCGGCAACTCCTGGGCCGACTGCGCCCAGGACTGCACCAGGTGCAACATCAAGGTCTACCCGCACAAACAAGTACGACTTACTTTACTATTTAGATTTATTTTTTACTCCGAAATTTTAGAAACAACTATGTAAATAGTATTGCCGAACTATCGTTAGTTGACCTCAAGAATCTATTTAAAATAATATATCTATTCCTTCCGACACTACTTAGTTTGGTACAATAGTATGAATTTACTGAAATAAGGAAGGAAATTTCCATTGTGTCCACGAATTAGGGGGGGGGGGCCCTCACTCTAACATGATGTTAAGGTTTGAAATTCAATAAAATCTAGAAAAGGTGATTTCCCAAACTTCAAATGAGGTTTTTATTTTGGGATTCAATCTAAACTATTCTGAACAGAATATATAATAGTACCATATCGCACAGAATTTACTATAGGCAAGGAGAAAGATTTTAAAATCCTCTTCCGTAATGCAGATAACCATCTACTGTTTACAACAAAACCTTTATTTCGGTAATAAATTTAAGATTTTGTAAATTTAAAGCCATTTTTACAATCATTTTTAAATATTGCGCGAAAACAGCTCGCCGTGTCATGGCGTCGTATGTGACGTCATACTTACGTAAACGTGAAATTTGTTGGGTGTCGTTATTGATGTATTTTTGCACTGAGGCACTGCACACCACTTATAAACTTTAGAATTCATTTTTAACACAAAAAATACGCAGTGTTTGTTTACTTTGCTGTCTAGCTGCGTGTAAACAAATTTCACGTTTACGTAAGTATGACGTCACATACGACGCCATGACACGGCGAGCTGTTTTCGCGCAATATTTAAAAATGATTATGAAAATGGCTTTAAATTTCCAAAATCTTAAAGAACACGGTCGACCCGCCATACATTGCTTGCCCCAAAAGTAAAAATCCATGCGTCACGACCAAAACTAATTTTATGGGTTCGTTTCTTCGCCTTTTAAAATAATATAAAGTAATAAAAGCCGTAAATAGCGGGGTTTTCACATAAAACGAAATAAAATGTGTGGGGTTAATCTCTTGCACACTATCTAGAATAGGTCTTTCTAGATCATAGCGCCATCTGTGTCGAAAAACCGCCATCTAGGCCACCAAAACTAAAACATAGAATACTGCCCCGCTAGGGTGCGTAACGCGTGAAAATTACGATGACGCAAACAATAGCCAACGAAAAGAAGTTCCTTGTCTCTTATTTTTTTTTTAAGTTTTAGGAAGAGGTTGGTTGGTTTAAAGGTTAGTACCTATGGGAGAGAAACGTCATCTTCCTTCTTAAAATAGCAATTGCGTGCGCTTACTTATTTAACTAACTGCCAGTTATATGACACTGTATGACACAATATGCCATTTCGTTAAGCGGTCGCCAGTTTGCTTATATTGCTCGAAACCGCTATTTTCTGCCAAACACAACAATTGTTGGGGACAGGAAATTGTGTTCAATCGTTGTCCTATTTTTTTTGTAGATTTATATGCCGCTAGATAAAAGCAAAGTAAATTAACAATATTGTATTAAAAATTCAATATATTTTTTGCAAAATAATATAGTCAAGTCTCTTAATGCTTTTCTTTAATCAAACATAAAACGACTCTGGGGCAATTTACGACCGTGTCCTTTATTACCGAAATAAAGATTTTGTTGTAAACAGTAGATGGTTATCTCTCTCACTAGATGGTGTTAGGGTCACTTTAGGATTTTTTTTACGCGTTGGCGGAAAACTATTGACAAAGAAAAAAAAGTGCGTAAGTGAATATTGTAAAAAACGTTAATAATGACTTATGTTATGGATTAATTTGGATAATAATTTTTTGGCATTATTGTCTCCTTTGTGTTCTAAAGGTTCACAATAATATTGTTTTACTGTTTATTATTTACGGTGGGGAAAAGCAATTATCCTCTGCTATAATTCTTAGATGAAGTTTAAAAATTTAGTTCCTCAAGTAACGCTAGCGCCATCTCTCGTTGATAGAAACATCTCATGACAAGAAAACTGCTCATTGTATATCATCATGATTGTATATCCACTAATATTATACTACTGCTTATTATACTTGTTACTATATTCGTCCTAGTCTATAACTTAGTCATTCAGAGAATGCTATTTTGACTATTTTGACGCAAAATATACATTTTGCGTCAAAATAGTCAAATAATAGTAGGCAGGAACTTTGACATTCCATCCATACGATGGAATGTCAAAGTTCCTGCCTTTGACGTTTTTTTATTACGTTTTCTGTCAAAATAGAACACTTTGTAATAGTATAAGATCCCAGGGCCCCCAGACGTTCCTTATTTTTGAAGTATTGAATTTCACAGTATAGACACTCTTATATGTGTTGAAGAGTGTGTGCATGCTCGCTAGCTTGGCTAGGCAGCCCGTTCGCAGGTAGCAGGTAGGAAAGGTATACAAAAACATAACTAACTTTTGTTAAATTCGAAGCACTGATTTTTATATATGTCACACAGAATATTATTAAAAATAAATATTTCATATTGACAGACCGTTTCTGTGGGCCGTAATTCCTCCCAGACGCTTTAAATTTTATTTGAAAAAATAAAATGAACTTTTCTTACATTCGAAGTCTTCAATTTTAAATATGATCCTTGGGGCACTATTTTAATACCTTTTGTGGACAGCCAGACCAATCCAATGGGCCAAACTTTTTCCGAGACACAATGAAAATTGTAATTAAATCCCCAGAAAAAAAGTTTTTTGCCTACAAAGTGTACGTTTTCAACAACAAATTATTAAGTATATTTTCAACAACAATTATTGAGAATAAATGTCAATTTATTATTATTATAGTAATAAAAAATACAGAAATTTTGTAAAAATATTATCTTATCCATGAGTATTTAATTAAGTCTTAATCTTCATTGTCAGCTTCATATGAGTTTCGACTTTCATTCTCTGAGCAATCCTGGATTTCAATATTCAAGTCGTCATCATCGTTATTATCGTTATTTGAATCTTATGAAAATACAATAAAATTATTGAACACATGAAATTTTCAGTGTGTCTCGGAAAAAGTTTGGCCCATTGGATTGGTCTGGCTGTCCACAAAAGGTATTAAAATAGTGACCCAAGGATCATATTTAAAATTGAAGACTTCGAATGTAAGAAAAGTTCATTTTATTTTTTCAAATAAAATTTAAAGCGTCTGGGAGGAATTACGGCCCAAATAAACGGTCTGTCAATATGAAATATTTATTTTTAATAATATTCTGTGTGACATATATAAAAATCAGTGCTTCGAATTTAACAAAAGTTAATTATGTTTTTGTATACCTTTCCTACCTGCTACCTGCGAACGGGCCGCCTAGCCAAGCTAGCGAGCATGCACACACTCTTCAACACATATAAGAGTGTCTATACTGTGAAATTCATTACTTCAAAAATAAGGAACGTCTGGGGGCCCTGGGATCTTACTCTATAATAGCATTATCTGAGTGGCTAAATTAAAGTCTACGCAAGCAAGTCTAATTTTCTATTTTCTATTTTTTTTTCAGAACCCGCTTGAAAAGCCAGATGGACTTGACAAGAGTGATTTGGATAAAGCCCACCTCACACATTTGTGTGAGAAGTGCAAGAAAATGGGGGGAAACTGCCGCGGAACACGCAGATTTTGAAAAAAAAACTGTTTTTTTTATTTTGACACCTGTATTACTTTAAGAATAATGGTAACCGCAAAAAACATAGTTCTTTTAAGTTTAAAAATTCTTTAACTTTATATAATTTCTTAATTTAAGTACCTATTTGATTTAAACAGAAGACATAATTAATCTGCTACTTTTTTTCTGTTCTTTTACGCGCCGCCTCAATCGTATTTCTAACTGGTAGAGTCCGCAATTTGTACTTTATTTTTTAGTACAATAAAGAATAAAATAAATAAATATATAAAATATAGGATCGATTTCATGATATTGCATGAAAACTATCAAAATAGTGCACCAAAGTGTTTCTCTTTTAGAATTTATTTTTGGCACAAAATTGAAGTACACATACTTACTTAGGTTAGCAATTAATTACAACATAGGGCTCTCTTAATCTATGTCTTAAATATTTAGTGTGAATTATTTAATATTTGTGAGAAAACCAATTTACAGCACTTTTTTCTTTAATGACATTATTGTTTTTAACTTGTCATTAGATGTATTTTATCATCAAGAGATGACGCTGCACTCTGAACAATTTTAAATACAGTGCGACACGGATCTTCTGGCCAACGGTGACAGTCGGAACTAACGCTGTCGAATTCAAAAATGCGGTTGCCAGATCGAGTGTAGCGAAATCTCCCCAATCTTACAAGAGATTTTCCGATTTTCCCTTTTGTTTTATTTTCGTACGTGTTCTGTGTAAACTATTAATATGGTTGTTTTTAAATACCGTAGAGACTAACACATAAAATAAAGTTTTAATTTTCAATGGTTTTTATTATTTATACAATTGTTTTGCGCCTAAAATCGGTGGAACATACATGATGCATCTTATGATAGAAAATGCCTTAACGATATTTTCATCTAAGAAATCGTTTCTCTGACTTGGCCATGGATGGGTAAAAAACCCTAATGAATAATAGACTCCCTGAATCAAGGGAGATTTTCTTGCTCTGGCTACCTTATTGAATGCTAGCGCCCCCCTGTCAATGTCATCTATTGGCCAGAAGATCCTTGTCGCCATCAACAACCATAACATATTTTTATCGGTGATAGCGAGAAAGTAGAAGAATAAAATAGCCTACATTTTAATTATCTTTAGCCGTAAGGTATATAAGTGGTAAAGAATGCCATTCGGCGTTAACTCTGCCTTGCATTGTACAATTAAAGCTTAATAAACGTTACGTTACGGCGAATATTAAAGAGCTAGTGTTTATTTTTGTACAAAGTAGCAGCACCTTTCAATCGTAAATCATAAAGACTACCCCAACGCCATCTAGTGAGGGTAATCATCATACTAAAATCATTGAGAATGAAAACTGCTCATTTTGGCCCCACAATACAGTTTCGTCACATGTCACTAGATAGCACTTGCAAGCAATTTTTATGGAAATGTTTGGTTTAATAAACATAATATATTATTTATTAGTAAAAAAATAATATGTATGCCAATTGAAATTTATGCATGGGACGGTCATCACAACAAAAGTCCACAAATTGTCAGCGCTACCAAGGCTAGCAAGCGCATTCTTCGTCGGTACGAATTCATAATTTTTCACAATCGTAAATGGTGTGCAGTTTTGATTAAGCAATAAGTCTTAAAAATCATTAGCTATTTTAAAGGGATTAACAGTATGTTTTAGGGGCCGTCCATAAATCACGTGAGGCTCAAAAGGGGGGGGGGAGGGGGTACGGAAAACATCACGAAACATCACGAAGGGGGAGGGGGGGTCTCGTTAGACATCACGTGTATTAATTTTATTTATTTTTTGTCAAAAAGCGCTATTTCTGAACCGAAATTTTGAACGGCGCGAAAATTTGAACGATTTATAGTATACTGTCCACGAAACGCCCACGCGTATCCTCACGCTACGAGGGAGGGAGGTTCTCTGCGTAGTGCGCGAGGATGATGATTGATCATGCCGAGTGGCTTGACGAAACCGAAGTTAATATGTCACAAACCTCTTTGCCAATAACAACTTCCAGTGAAGAGGAAGCTTTACCAGTTGTAACCTTAAATGAAAGTCTTGCAACTCCGTGGGACGAAGACAACATTAATTAATATTAATAAAAATAATTTTACTGCAAATACATATAAATGTTTTTCGAAACGCCATTTGTTAAATATTTTTTTCCAGTCAGAAATAGCCTTTACATAGACTTCCAAAAAAATACACGTGATCCAGGGGGAGGGGGGGGGGAGTGGTCCCAAACCTCACCAAATATCATCAGGGGGGAGGGGGGAGTCAAAAAATGAGAAAAACGACCTCACGTGATTAATGGACGGCCCCTTAAAGCAGAGACACCTAAATTTTCATGGCTGTATGAACAATTCCTTTGCCTAAAAACTAAAATTTGTCTTCGGGACCACTGATCATGTTCGGGACTTCCCGGAACTGTACAGATGGGACGACATCGATACTGAGGTGAGTGAGAATTGCAATGTCATAATCTTTCGCGCTCTAAATGACGTCACCTGTGATACGAATCAGTGTTGCCAACTCAGTGGTTTTTCCACTAGTTCTGGTGGTTTAGACTATCTTTTTAGCGAAGAAATTTTGGATTTAGTGGCTAGTGGTTTTGTCTAGTGTCTTTGATTGCTTCAGTTAGTGGTAAGGCACCACAAAAACCACTAATAACTCACAAGTTTCTATTTACAATATTATAAATTTTATTTCCAAATATAAAGGCGTATGAGCCCTTAGCACGGAATAAACAGTTTTCTGGTCATTAGATGTTTATATCAACGAGAGATGGCGTAACTTTAGGAAATAACTTTTTAAACTTTATTTAAGTATTATAGATTACAGCAGAGGTATTTAGTACTATTATTATATTCTGTGGCAGAGCGTTATTGTTTTTTAGCAATGTAATAAATAAACAAAAACAATATCAGCTTTACCACAAATAAATCAACGACATTTAAACAGTTGTTCGAGTATTTTTTTCTTTATTGTGGTAAAGCCATGATGATATAAAAAATGAATATGTACAGTCATCAGCACATCAGGTTACCCACTTTTGTTGCAAACTAGCCCTTATTACAACTGCATAAGATACCGCAGTGTTTACCTTGACATGCTGTTGTCTGTACCATTAGTAAATAAATGACAAAAAAGTATCTTAATTAATGTAAAGGTCACTAACGCATTTCAAATATTTCCCAACGCACTTTTTTCTTCTTTGTTTATGGTTTTCCGCCAACGTGAAAAAAATGATCCTAAAGCCATCTAGTGAGAGTATATAAATATGGCTTTAGGATCATTTTCGGCTCATTGGTTCGTGAAACTTATTGTTGTTGTTGTTTCTGTAACTAAGACCCACTTGCGCATGATATCTTAACCCAACTACACTAACTCTGGGTTAAATCATCATTCTGTGTCTGTCAAAGTCAAATAAACTGACAGAGACAGAATGATGATTTAATCCTGGGTTAGCGTAATCCTGGGTTAAAACATGGAGCGGGAGTGGCAAGTGTGCCTTAGTGGTTTTCTGGTGGTTTGCAAGACCTATGGGTGTTTAGTGGTTTTCGGTGGGCCATGGGACCACATTTGGTGGGTTCGTAAAAATAAAGTTGGCAACACTGATACGAATAAACGAAGTCGGTCAATCGATAAAATATTTTTACAAAGAACAATTAAAAAATATCCTTGGACATTTCACACAGCGCCATCTCCCAAACTAAGCAAAGCTTGTAATATGGTAACCAGACAGCGGTTATAAATAAGGTTTAATACATACTTAAATACTTTTTTTTTAAATGTCAGGAAACAAGACGTGTTGTATGAAAGGTTGTGTGGTTGTGTGTGGATTTGATACAAGCGGAGATTTTTTCAAAACATTTGTAAGTAATTACATTACTATAGTTTTTAGTTTAGAACCAAGTTACTTAAACTCTATACACCATCAACTAACCTATTCTATTGATCCTATTATCTAAAGATTTTCGGCACATACACAAGTCATTTTTTTACAGAACTCACAATACTTTGCTCGAACGGCGTAATTTTTAATTATTTATCTGCCATAATTAATATTTTTAAACAACTATTTTAGCAACTGAGTCCGTGTTTTTGTTGGTATGCAATTAAAATTAGATTGTTATTCAATCAATAGTACTTATATTGTTGTTTTGTCGTTTTTATTTAACAATGATATTCGTTTTTGCTTCAGGATTAAGTTGAAGTCAATTGGAACGGCCAAAAACTATGGTAAGTAATTCTAAATCGTATTATTTCCTTTTTTAAGTGGTTTTATTGGTAGGTGGGTGTAGCGTGCGGGTGTGAGTCACAATCACAACTCCACAAGTAGATCTGAATTATGTAAACTTAAAGCCGGATCCACACGCTGGCTGTTTGTCACAAACAACGCAAACAGCAAACAAAGTCCCAAACACCAACCACAATCACCCAACACAAACAGCCATCCACATGCTTGGCGAACGTTCATAACATTCCGAATCGGCAAACATGGCGGACGACGAGCTTGTGGCAGCTATTACTTTCGGGTTGACTTATTTTTATGATAAATTAAAGCAAGAGAGAAAAAAGAAGAAAGCAAAGACGATAGTGGATGATTAAAATAATAGGAATACATAGAACGTAGCCATCAGTATTTCTTTTTAGGGTTCCGTAGCCAAATGGCAAAAAACGGAAACCTTATAGTTTCGTCAAGTCTGTCTGTCTGTCTGTCCGTCCGTATGTCACAGCCACTTTATTCTGAAACTATAAGCATCACATAGCTGAAACTTGGTAGGTAGGTGTATTTTGTTTACCGCTTTCCGATTCTGATACAAAAAGTAAGAAAAAAATCATATTTAAGGGGGGGGCTCCCATAATTAAAACCGAAAATTTTTTTCTACTCAAACCTCAAATCTATGGATAGGTCTTTTAAAATGATGTTGAGGTTTCTAAAACCATTTTTTCTAAAAGTGTAAGGTTTAAGATATAGACGCTTCCAAAGTGGTAAAATGGGCGCCCCCCCCCCCCCATCTAACTTTTGAACTAAGAAATTGAAAATTTTGAAAAAAATATATGATGTAGATCTCAACAAAAATTTGCAACGAAAATTGGTTTGAAGGAGATCGAACCAGTAGTTTTTGAGATATTACACATTTTTATCAACCGCAAATATATCTTTGTCTTTCATACAAACACTATGAAAAACAAAGTTATTTTTGCTGTCGCAATATATCGTGATGTTTTCGTTAAGTGAAAGTAAGTGGATCCTGAATTCAGTTAAGGGTGGCACGGAACCCTCAGTGCGCGGGTCCGACACCGGTTTTTTGGTCTTCAATTCCTTGACACTTTTATTCATTATAGTGCTGAGGCGAGTCCATGCATTATTAACCTTTTGCCGATCTCTGTGATCGGCATCATTGGAATTCCAGAGACATGGCTCATTTTGATAAGCCTCCAAAAATGACAGAATCGTAGTTGCTGACCAATCAGACATTTTTTACGCTTTGGGCGCCAACGAAAAAGTGTAGCAAGTAAATACGTCCGCCTCCCGCAAGCTCGCGCGCATTACTGAACGCTGCCAAACGTGTGGATACATCGCAAACTGTTTGCCAAACATCCTTTGATCTGGCAAGAAAACCCGACACCGATGCCGAACACTGCCCAACACAAACACAAATGAAATGAAATGAAATGAAATTAAATTAAATGAAATGAAATGAAATGATATTTATTGCGTATTGAAACAAGGTTGTACAAAGGTCTTATACTAAAACAGGTTTCACTTGGATCTACCTTTGCAGGTGTATACACATTTTATTGAATTTAAATTGGATACAATGTTATAAAAAACTAAAGAAATATTCCGTAGTTCGTGGCGTGGTATTCAATTAAACGTTTCACGTCATATTGACATTCGTTACCATTTTACAGAACGATCTGCTACCATAAAGAAATATTCCGTAGTTCGTGGCGTGGTATTCAATTAAACGTTTGTTTAATTATAATAAAAATACTTTTATTTCACCATTGGAAAAATTATCAACAGCTTGACAGCAAGAGACAGAACAGAAGACGATAATATCAAAAAAACTATTCACTATGGTTGCGTTCCATTATACTAACAAAAACATGTCATAATTTTAGTAGTAATACTGATGTCAAAATAAAATAAATTAAGATGTCATTGAATATGAATTAGTATATATTAGTTATTTATGATTATCATTATGATATCAAAGCTAAGAGTCATTAAATTCCTTAATACTATAAAAACAATTATTTAGTAACCATTCCACAACCAACTGCTTAAATGCACCTATTTTTATGTTTTTAGATTTAAAAGAGTCCGGTAGTTTATTAGAAATGTCAATGCACATATTATAGCATTTTTTTTAAACCAAAGCTCTTCTGGTTGTTGGTTTAATTAATTTATATTCATATTGTGATCTGACCACCCTATCACTTGCATCTCTTTTTGTTGTAAAAAGATGTTTATAACTTTGAACAAAAACACAAGCCTCGAGAATGTATAGACAGGGTAGTGGGAGCATAAAGTAACGTTTAAAATATGGCCGGCATGATTCTGTTGATCCCCCCCTTAACTATTCCATAACGAATAATTAAGTCTACATAGCCGTTATACGCAGTTATAGCTGCTTGGACTGAGACCACTTGCCCAACTCTTCTAAGAGCGTAAACAAAACGATTAACCCTAGAGCAGAGATTGTCAATATGCTCCTTCCAGTCGCACCCCTTATCGATGATTAGTCCAAGAAATTTAATAAGAAGCACTTCCTCAACCGTAACATTGTCACATTTAATATTTAGATGTTGAGTCACAGCTCGATCCGTCTGAAATTGGATGTATTTAGTTTTTTGTACATTCATCTGTAAATTATTAGCTGACAGCCATAGTTTAGCCTCAGCCAACGCATTCTCAATATCATAGATGTAGTCCTTCAATGTGGCCCTGTTTTCTACTACAATTGTAATATCATCAGCAAACAACAAAGATTTATATGATAAGTGACTCGGCAAATCGTTAATATACAACAAAATTAGAAAGGGAACCTGTGGAACCCTGTGGAACTCCATAGTCATTATTTATGAAAGGCGATCTATACGCTACGATTTCTTTACTTTTAGGGCAGTATTTTACGGTCTCTACACATTGTGTCCTATTTTCTAAATATGATTTAATCCAGGAATGGGCCGGTCCTCTAATACCGTATTTTATTAACTTTGCCAGTAGCCTCTTATGGCAGACAAAATCGAAGGCCTTACTCATATCTAGAAATAAGACAGAGACAGGAATTTTATGGTCGATGCAAGAAGTGACGTGTTTAATTAGTTTAAACGCTGCAAGTGACGTGTTACGCCCCTTTCTAAAGCCGTGCTGTGCATCTGATAGAATTTTGTTTTTCTCTATGAATTGAAGTAGTCTAGGATACATAGCTTTCTCATATATTTTTGAAAAGATTGGAATGAGAGTAATGGGAATGGGACGATAATTATTTAATTTATATCTCTCATTTTTTTTAAATAATGGTTTAATTAAGGACTTTTTTAAAGCGCAAGGAAAAACACCTTGGGTCAGAGATAAGTTTATAATATGTAACAATGGGTCCAAAATAATATTTATATTGTATTTAATTATATCTGTTTTCACTTCGTCAATTCCTACTGCTTTTGAGTTACTTAGTGACATAATTAGATTTCTTAATTCTATTGAGCTTAGTGGATATAAAAAAATGCTTTTGTCATTATTGTCAATGTTCACGTCATTATCATTATTAATGTCAATTGTACGATTCTCGTTTATAATGTCAATAAAATAATTATTAAAAGTATAACAAATATCCTGTGGGTTAGTTACAACAATATTATTATCAATTTCTAGTTTGTCTATTGTTTTGTGGGAGTAATCAGATTTTGTGTAGTTCTTTATGATACTCCATACATCTTTACATATTTTTTTACTATTATTTATACGTTTAGTGTTCTCTAATCTTTGTTGTGAAATAATTATTTTTTTTAATGCTCTTGAATATTTTTTATACATATGTTTATATTTTGGCTGAACGCGACATTTAAGATATAGATTTCTCTTGATTAGACAACATCTTCGTATACCTTTAGTAAGCCATGTGTAATTGTGTGTTTTACTACACATTTTTCTTTTAATCTTTGGGAAACATAAATTATAAAACAAATTAAAACAGTCATAAAACATGTTGAATGCCTCAGAGGCATCGTTTGAATTTAAAACTTCTGCAAATGAGAGCGAGGATAAAAATTTAGCGAATTTTTCCCGATTATCTGAGCTGTAATCTCTTCTATGTTCGTACCACCATTCTGGCGGAGCTTCCCGGCGATTTTTAATGGGTATATGGCATGTTTGAGCTGTGTGGTCGGAAAGTCCTAGATCGTGAACTTCTACTGACGCTTGTTGTGGTATGTTTGTCAATATTTGGTCAATACAAGTTCTTGATGTCGAAGTTATTCTTGTTGGATCGGTGATGGTAAAATGCAGATTAAACGTTTCAAGTAGGTATCCTCTTAAATTCTACTGTAATATTTGATGATTCCTTCTAGATATCGATATTGAAGTCACCACACACAAATATACTTTTTATAACACAAACAGGCAAACAACGACAAACACCCATCCACACGTCCGTGTTTGCTGTTTGCTGTTGGCTGTTTGCCATTGTTTGTCAAGCGTGTGGATGGGGCTTTAAAGACGAGGTCTAATTTAATAATAACTCAAACTAAGTTATCCACAAAGTATAATTTTTACAATTGAATTCTATACTAACACAACGGCTATTCTCAATCGATTTAATAAAGTTGTTCACAAGCGTGTTTGAAAGTCTATTTTAAACTAAAAAAACATGTTTTTTTATATTTTATTTTACTAATGGTTTTCAGTGACTTTCCCAAAAAAACAGTTGTTTTAAGAGAACGAACGGGGAACTTTCTGTCCGCCATTTTGTTTATTTATTTTAATTGTGAGTGGTTGTGACTGACCATGTCTGAAACCTATATTAAGCAATAAGTCATATTGATAAATCAAATACCCACAAAAACTACCTATAAAAAAGCGTATCAAACACCCCCTTTTTGATCCGCCATTTTAAATGTTGTTAGTAGCGATCAAAAAAACGTAAAAAAAGAATTCCTTGCATTATTTCACAAATTAAATATTCTATGATAAAATCTCGTAAACCATCACGTCTAGCCCTAAATAGGCTATAAAGGACGTTCGAATATTATTTTTACATCTTTAATTATTATAATTCGAAAACATGACATTTAACAAAGTTTTACCAAAGTATAATTTCGATTTATATTGATGTGACTTATCGATATTTAAAGATTTCTGTCGGGGACGCAATTTCGTAAAAAGTAAATAACTAAATATTCCAAGGCCCTTTGTCTTTCTGTAAATCTTCAACAGAGTACCGTGAATCTTTCGAAGTAGTTAGGTACGGTCGAAGTCTTGGTTGCCCGCCCACTTTCAAACGAAATTGCTTGCGCACACGACACAAAAACGGGCGTCACTTTAAACAAAAGACTACGCGAGATGCAAGCGATTTTTTGCATTTAAGGTGGTTAGGCAGTGCTGACCTCGATAGTAAAACTTTGATGATATTCCGCCCGCAGTAATAACAAAAAAAAATATGTAATAGCGTTTACCTATTGGTAGTATTATATTATCTATGCCTATGGATTATGATCGGTTCTCTTGTTACTGATTCAGATTTAAAATGTGTGCCTACACCAAAACTACCTTACGAATAAATAGCGGATGCAAAACCGATTTATTACACGTATTAACAACGATTTTCTTCGAGTTTCTTTGGTCAGCAATTGTTTAACTCGTTAAGTATGTGTGAACGAGACACAATAGAAATTCCATTATTTTGCGAATCCCGGCAGTCGTTTGATACCTGACTGATTAAAATAATATGCATAGCTTTTAGTCGCCAATGACGATGACGACCGATTTTTGAAAAGTTTTTTTATGATTAAGTCGAAGGACATATAAAAAACACATTACAGTTCAACAATAGAACCTTCTCCTTTTTGAAATCGGGGAAATTTGGCTTTATTGGTGGAAAATAAATTGTTCCGGCTCCTATCATTACACGTCGGCGCATTCCCTTTGAAGCAAAACGTTGCTCATGTCGTCACGGTCGTCGCGACACGAACATCACAATTGTACTTACTTCTACAATACATTTGAAGATATTGAGTTTCATAATTGCTCCATATGTCAGTCGAAGACATAAATAATAAGCATTAATTTTCTCTTAAAAAAATATGAAACATGCATGCCATAATATGATTTACGTATACCTACATTAGTTCATAATTACTTGTAAGAGACATGCTGCATGATGCATGCTGAATTCAGAAAAAGGGCTAAAGTCCTATCAAAATCCACGGTTCTTAATCTGCGGTGTGAAAGGCAAGAGGGAAAACCACCCTTCATCCCCCCCACATCTTCTCTAATATGAAGTTTTGGAAAAAAACTCCACCAACAAGAGCTCTTCAATTTGATCATTGATTCATCGATAAAGCAGTACCTACCGTCGTTTCTAAATTACACAGCATAAGTCTAAACTACTTACTTTTGTATCAAAGCAACGTATTTTTTTCTTTGAAACAAACATTGCCCAAAGGCGGCGTAAATCGAAAATGAATAATGTTGAAATATTATGTACCTAACATTTGTACCTAAGTCATGGATGTATTATGTGTATAAGTATTTATGGGAGACGCCGTCATAATCATTGTCTGGCACTTCGTAACACAAGGAAGAAAATTCCTTACCACGAAACCAGACAATTGGTGTGTTGTCTGGCGCATATTTATTTATTTATATTTATGTAACTTTTTACAGGGGAGAAAGAAGAAGGGCCAACAAGGGCCGAAAGGGCTGACCCCCTACCAAGGAGACAAGCAGTCTTTCGGTGCGTACACCTGCGAGAACTGCCGCAGGACATGGATGAGCGCCTACTCTTGGGCCAACTGTGCGCAGTATTGCAGACTCTGCGGCGCTAAAGTGTACCCGCATGTACAGGTAAATAAACTTCTAATTACATTGACGGCTTCCTCATAAAATAAAATAAAATCTATTTTTTCTACATTTTCACACTGTCAAAATTCTCTTCAGGAGCTCTATTTTTGAATCACTCGCTTCAAGATGGCGAGTGATTTTTGTTCACATATGAATTAAAAGTCAAGGAAAGTAACTCGTTTTCGAACGAAAATCACTCGTAATATTGACGCAAGTGATTCAAAAATAGGGCCCCTGTTCATGGCACGTACGTGTGGTATACACTCTATGATCAAATTCAACAATATTGATTCAGCTATTTCAGCTTACACTTAAGCATAATATTAATAGAGATACATAATATATGTATTTTAATGTTGCTAGGTTTTTGAGTTTTGAAATAAATAAAATAAATAAATATGCGCCAGACAACACACCAATAGTCTGGTAACATCCATGACTTAGGTACAAATGTTCGTGCTCATCACACAAACATTTGCCCCTTGCGGGATTCGAACCCGCGACGGCCGGCGTAATAGTCAGGAGCGCGAAGGAGGAGGAAATGACTTAAAAACACCTCGCAGCTATGAAGTTGGTGGTAATTCAGTTTACTCTCATTACAGAGACCATTGAAAGATCCTGGTTCTTTGGACAAGATTGACGAAAAGAAAGAACACGAGTCGGCACTGTGCGAAAAATGCCAACAGCTGGGTAGGAACTGCCGAAGCTTTAGTCCAAAAAAACGTAAGCGTAATCGTAGCCGTAAGAGTCAATTACGTCAAGCATCGTAAACTGATATGTTTCATATAAATAAATTCATCTTGGTTTAACTCAAAACTAAAAGTTCAGGGGCT
This sequence comes from Pyrausta aurata, assembly GCA_963584085.1. Classification (NCBI taxonomy): domain Eukaryota; kingdom Metazoa; phylum Arthropoda; class Insecta; order Lepidoptera; family Crambidae; genus Pyrausta; species Pyrausta aurata. Next base: position 2,471,193 of record OY757269.1, on the reverse strand, counting down.
CAATTTTTTAATCACTCGTTTCAAAATGGCGTGTGATATTCATTGAATAAAGTCCAATTTTCGAATAAAAAACTGTCGAAATCCACACGGAAGGGATTTGAAAAAAGGTAGCTTACCTACCTTTTTTCGAATCAGTACTCAGGTCTATATTTCGCGTGGTTTTCGTTGTTGTTTATTTGTTTTCGAATGAAAATCACACGCTTTATGCAAACGAGTAATAAAAAATAGGGCTCCAGACTTTTGTATTTTAATAGTGCAGGGTATAGATTCAATACAACTTAATTCAGGATTAAATTCATTATAAAACTCAAAAAATCTGGAACTATAATTTCCATAGTGATTTTGATAAATTTATACTAAAAATTCGGTTTCATAAAAATGTTACGTATTTCAACATTTTGACATCATACAACAGAACTAAACATACAATGTACAAGCCTTTTATTTGTACCTATAAGTACTTACTTATCGTTAATTCACATATAAATTGATTAAGACATAATTTTTACAAATCCTTTCTTAAAGTAAATAATTTAACCTTTAAAGATACATTTGTTGGTATATTCTTTTTCTGCATATCCTAATGAAGGAATCCCGGCATGACGCGAATTCTATGCGGTCTCTCGAAGCTGTTCTCGAATTCTTCTCCAGTAAATTCACTACCATCGCCATCACGGTGGTTTAGAGATCGTTTTTCCACATGATGATTAACATGCTCAGGGTCTGGTTTCACACTGTCAGCTCTGCAGAATGTGGCTATCAAACAAACTAATAAAAGTATCGTGGTCACTTTTAGCACTGCTGCCATATTGAAAAGTTGCAGAACGCGCTGCTTGAAATTCAAATTGTGCACTGCCTACGTCTTTTTTTCTTGGCTTTTATAAGCGGCCAGTGTTTTTGTTTTCAATAATGTAAAGGTAACGCTTCGTTTTTGTTTATTTTAGATTTATACCTTTAAGTATCCTAATTTGTGTATTATGAGTGGGTTACACCAAACTTTTTCCTAAAGTTATGAGTCGCATATGTAATTTAATTTTTAAGGATGACATTTGAGACAGTCTTTAAACCTAATGGCATTTTTAGCTACGCAAAATAATTATAAATTGCTTGACTGTTGCAGACTGTGGTAGCATAATTTGATATCTTTAAAATTGGTATTTTAATCAATGAAAGTTTCGGGTATACGGATTATGGTTAAAATTACAGTTATAGTATTATTGGTGCAACCCGCTCTTATAGAATATATCGACAATATAGCTTCAGACGCTTTAGCGTCGATAACTGTTCAAATATTGTTTTACTATGTTTAAGTTTCAATTTTTAAAGTGTTTATTCATAATTTTCATGTATTTAGCGCTTCAGTCAGTCACGCATGATAAGGTTGATTTGCGTCAGCAAAGAAAATTCTTGAAAACTTTGGTATCATACTGTTAATGTTTAAAAAAAGTGTACAAACATAAAGATTTTACAGTGTAAAAGATGTCTGAAAGGTTTATAATTAGTTTAAAGGATAACCCTACTTCTTTACTACTTTACTTTAGAAGTCTCCTTTCAACTAAGCTAGAAAAACTTTGAAGAACCGAGAGCTCTATTTTTGAATCACTCGCTTGGATATGGCGTGTGTGATTTTCGTTCGAAAACGAATAAAAAATCAACGAAAATCACTCGGAATATTGACACGAGTGATTCAAAAATTAAGCTCCTCCCTCTATTCCAGCTCCAGCTATTTGTTGACTCCCTAAACAGGGAGTCAACAAATTTCTCCAGAATTAGTTACTAATAGAAATTCCAGAAATGTACGGGCGACGTGGCCTGCCCATGCCCATATAGTATAAAGTACAGGAATACCTGTGTATTTGGGATTTGCCAATACGAGTAAAATTAGCATCTCGGTGATAATTGTCATTTCAACGAATGCATAATTTATTATGTTCACACATTAACCAATTATTTGCCAAGTGAATTAGAGTTGAAATTTTCTATCGAGTGATGTTTAATATGGGTATTACTCATTACAAAAATCCATCTTGTTTCGAGAACACTACATCTTAGTACATAACATACAATTACCCGAAAAATATTTAATTAACAGAAAACTTAATTAGTTTTTAAAGTGTCTTGGTTCCAAGTTCAACTTATTTCGGTACATTTTGTTTACAGATACTAATTTATCTGTCTTTTTAATGTCCTGTCTGTTTAATTTGTCGCAAATTGAAATTTTATATCGTGTTTGGTTCTTAACATTAACCGTGTGATAATAACTGAAAGAATGGTGACAAAAATGTGTAAAGTTCAGGAAAAGGACAAACTGTGCGAAGTGTGGCAGGTGTTAGAGAAATGGGGACGATACCAAGTGATGCAGTATGCAGCGGTGTGCGTTGCAACAGTATTCGTCACGATGGCCAACATCAACTACGTGTTTGTCGTCGGTGATGTTAAATACAGGTTGGTTATAATAATACATATTTAAGGTTAAAGCACATCTATGCACCCGTTACGGGAACAACACCGTATCAACTCGAAGCGTTCAGTATTTAACTTTGTAGCGTCACGCACGACCTCGGATCGAGATCAACTCGGAACCACTCTATTCCAGCGGCGCATGCGATAAAACGCTTACGGCAATATGCCCGCTGGTTGCCAACTATCCGCCCACCCTGTCAGAACTATCATAAGTTGTAGCAAACGCGATCTGAAGCGAGGCGTTCGCTATCCGGTGCTGATGCCATTCCGAGGCGTTGGTGATCCCTTTACATTACGGAAGCATCCGTATGGTTGACGCCTAGTTGATGATGTTTCCTGTTTCCATTAAACGAAACGAATTTCCTGTACTTTCATTCCCTTACAATTCCAGAACTCGAATTATCTCTACATATACAAATGTTCATCTAAATCCGCTCAGCCATGGTAAATAATCTGCCAGACAGATTAACAGAAATTGCAGTAAGAGCAATCTGTCGTAGAGTAAGGCCCCTTATTGGTAGGTTATTGTTATCAAATACATACTAATTACAAAAACTAATCTCTAACACAATGTGACATGGCAGTCAAATAAAGTTGCAAATTCTTAAATCAATTTATTAGCCTAAAACTTAGTTACAATATCCTTCGTATAACCTAAGTTGTCAGCTCGCGTGTCCTTACTCCTGCAGCTAGCCTTGACTTGTTCGATGGTGTCCATGAGTGGCATGTCTTTGGTTTCTGGAGTCAGGATCACGAGCAGCCCTGTAACCACGCCTGATATTCCGAAACACATCGCTGGGAGTATCTCTGACACTTCATTCTGAAAAGGATACCAAAAACTATTAAGAACCAGTCTTAAACGAAATTCCCATCAGTTGACGTGGTTAATTTATTTAAATGTAGGTATTTTAAATAAGATAAAAATAATGTAATTATAATGTAAAAAAAAAATATTAAAAAACACCGACAGTTTACATATTGGACACACTTAACTAAAGTAACATTGTCAGTCAGTGTTTATTATAGGCGTACACTCAGCATAAAGTAAACAAATCAACAGTAATTAAATCATTTTGACATAAGGACACATCAAAGGAAACTTGATTGCACAACCAAGAGTTATAAAAGAAGGAAATTTAAGCTGAATTTCATTAAATAAAATTTCCAGTCATATCTTAGGGATAAGCAAAAATAAAATAAAGCTGGAATTCGTGTTGCAACCCGGACTATCACTTGTATTACGTTTCTGCGGCCTTTTTATAACAAAAGGTTGAGTACCACTGCACTAAAGCATGGGTACTATGTCCGGCACAGATGCCTCTCTCTCAGTTGAGGCTGGCGGTTGAATTTGACTGGGAGGACAGTAATATTTATTATACTTACAAGTATAGGCGTGAGCGGCGCGATCATGCCTCCGACGCGAGCGGCGAGCGCGCACAGCCCCAGCAGAGACCCCCTGGAGCTGGTCGGGAACAGCTCCAAGGAGTACGTGATGCCGCCAGTGTAGCACACCGCTATGATCACACGCCCCACCAGCATAAAAGCTATTTTTGCCCAGCTGGCACCTGGAAGATAAGTGAGAGTCAGAGAGGTAAAAATAGTTGAATAATGGTGTCTTGTTTTGCTAGGGAGAAGATTTATTGAGCTTTATTGCACAAATATAACTTGAACTAAAGGTAGATATAATGCCATGTGGCATTCTCTACCAGCATACTAGTTACTTAGGGCAAAGCAGAAATAAAATGAAGATGCGTTAGTTACATATCTATTAAATATTGACAAATGATTTAAGTCCTTTGTTTGTCGCTTCGAGCCGCTTCGGTTCTATATTATACACTGATGGGTAAAGAGCTTGGACGAATGTAAAGAGGCATAGGCCTCACCCACGCCTTTCCAACATTTTATATCATGCGGAAATTAATAAAGGACAAACCGCTTTATTGAGACTTCGCCTCACAAAACTCGCTCTCGCCCTACCTCGCGCTACTGTGCCCCGCCGGCGAAGTCTCAATTTCGAGGTCTCTATGAACCACGACAATGAGGCTGAATGAATGAGATGAACTAGTAAGAATGAGTGAGAATCTCTATGAGTATGACAAGTACTTACTATCAGGCACAAACGCCGACAACATGCACGCTACACCACTGATTATAAATCCGTAGATGAGTGGTAACCTCCGGCCGATCCTGTTCATCAGGTACAAGGATATCAGCTCCCCAGGGAACGACATCACCGTGGCTAGCAAGAAGTTCGTGTATTTATTCCCCGGCAGGAACACCGAATTGATCATCAACCCGTAGTAAACGAAACTAGATGTAAATCTTGTCATGAAGCCGACTAGTATACGCTTCATCATCTCTTTGGACGAAAACACTTCTCCCAGTCCTTCTTTTGTTTCGTAGTTTTGGATGTCGAATTTCTCCCTCAGTTTATCATCGTCTAAATTGGATAGACCTTGCGTGTTTACTTTCATGCCGTTAGTATCTGCAATCACCTTCAAATTACTGATAACTGCTTCGGATTTTCCATTCAGTATCAGCCACCTGGGACTCTCGTGTAGCCAGAAGAATAAGGCCACAAATAGTATACATGGCCCGTAGACTATTTCTGTTAGAACCTTCCAGTTTGGCACGAACATCGCCAGAGTGGCGAAACACGTCTCTCCTAGGTATATGGCGTAGGCAAACACTACTCCTGAAAGGATGCGGTGTTCTTTGCCGGTTACTTCGATCACTGTAAAAAAAAATGAAATATTTATAAACAATCGAAATGTATTTCTAATTGCTATGGTTTGATTTTTAGACGCAAAACATCGTTCGGACATAACCGAAATATACCTGTTGATTCTCTGATTAACTTTGATGATTTATAAAACTCGAAAGTTGACTATACACATGTGCAAATACTTACTCAGAAGCGTGGTAACGGAGTAACTGCCTCCGCTCAGCAAAGCTTCCATGAACTCTACAAATAAATAAACTGGGTAGGATGTGGCCAGGACCTTGAAGATGCCCACGAAACACGCAGCCAGGCAAAATATGGTCGTGGACTTTCGACCGAATCTGAAGAAGAATACAATAGGTTTTAGAAAGAATGATCATTACAACATTATCAGCCGCGGACTGGTGAAAATCAACCTCCTATGGTTTGCCATAGTGGCTGGTTGCTAGCAGTTAAAAGGCATAGTTGGTATTTATTTTAACACCTTGTCTTTGTCAAGGCTAAAAAGACTGCTCTCTTCTGTAATGAGAAGACGAATAGAATTGCTTTTTAAAGCGGTGGGTAGGTGGGTGGTAGGCATTCTACCATCAGAAGTCAACCATGAATGGGGAAAATTTATGAGATGAGCAAGAAGAGTACACACGTAATCACAGCAAGTGAAATAAGATAGAACTTCTTACCTATCAGCAAACCACCCAGAGATCAGCATAGCAAACAGCATGCCTAGGTTGTGGATGGTGCCGACCATGTTGATCTTCCATGGCTGACAGGCTAGATCCAGCTGGAATAACGATATAAAAAATTATACACCTTCGCTGCGTTCGCTTAGTCATTCAGTACATACTGCATCTTTTTTTGGAATAAAAGTACAGTGTACAATACCTAAACCAATTTGCTCTGATTCCAATATGATTAAAATATTTTGCATGGGTAGTTTCCTGGTATTGGGGAGCAGCATCATCAAGGCTTCAGATAGTATATTTGACTGGGCATTATTAGGAGGAAACCTGTTTTTAAACTGCGGTGTGAAATGCATAAAACCACCCTATATCTTTCCTTCTTTGGAATTTTGCATAAATCCACCCTATATCTTTCCTTCTTTGGAATTTTGGAAAAAACTCCACTGAAAAAAACTACGTCTTAAATTTGATCATGGGTCCCCTGCATTCTTCCAATATTCCACCCCCTCAGAAAACTAAAATGTCATAGTTTCAAATCGCCATAGTAAACTATGGAAGATTACATAGCATTTTGACGAATTAATAAAAAGTTTGCCTTGTTTACAGACTCATTAATTTGTCTTCAGACAATACTGTGTGAAAAGTGGAAAGTCGGTTATCATGACATACTTAATCAAAATCAGTCCAGGGCCCCTATTTTTGAATCACTCGCTTGGATATGGCGAGTGATTTTCGTTCGAAAACGATTTTTTTTCATCAAAAATAGGGGCCCAGGGCCCCTATTTTTGATTCATTCGCTTCTAGATGGCGAGTGATTTTCGTTCGACGTAGTGTCAATTGTCATAGAAAAAAAATCGTTTTCGAACGAAAATCACTCGCCATATCCAAGCGAGTGATTCAAAAATAGGGGCCCAGTAGTTTCGGAAATGTTCGCACATTGAATTTTATTTCTATAAAAATATCAGTGTAGTACAATCAGTATATATACAGTATCAGTGTGTAGTAATAGTAACAAAGGCAATCTCTTCAAATATTGTAAAAGTAAATATACCTGTACTAACAAAAGATAAATATAAAGATAAATCATTCATAGTGAGGTAACGGAATTATTTGCGTTACGTCTGCCTGAGACTTGACTTTATTTGATTTTTAGGGTTCCGTACCTCAAAAGGAAAAAACGGAACCCTTATAGGATCACTTTGTTGTCCGTCTGTCCGTCCGTCAGTCAAGACCCTTTTTCTCAGGAACACGTGGAGGTATGAAGCTGAAATTTATATCAATTACTCAGATCTACTGTCCCTTGAAGCTGTGAAAAAATCAAACTTCTAAGCCAACGCAATCAAAAGATACAGCCGTTTATGCCGCAAATTTTCGACACTTGCAAGGGAATCAAAACCTACAGGGTGCTTCCCGTGAACTCAGAATCTTGAAATTTGGTACGAAGCAACGTCTTATAGCATAGATAAAGGAAAAATTACGAAAACCATAAATTTTTAGTTACATCACATAATATATTTTTTTTAAATAATTTTAAACTTACTACCCATTTCCTCAAAAACGCGTAGAGGTATTAAATTGAAATTCATACCAAACACTCAGGTCTATAATACCTTTAAGCTGTAACAAAATCAAACTTCTATGTCAACGCAATCAAAAGAAACAGCAATTTAAGCTGCATATTTTGAAACTCGCAAGTACTCGCAAGGGAATCAAAACCTAAAGGGTACTTCCAGTCGACCTAGAATCTTGAAATTTGGCATGAAGCAACGTTTTATAGCACACATAAAGGAAAAATTCCGAAAACCTTAAATTTTTAGTTACATTACAAAATATATATTTTTTAATAAATATAAACTTATTACTTATTTCCTCATTAACGCGTAGAGCTATCAAGTTGAAATTCATATCAAATACTTAGATCTAATTGTAAACCTTGCAGGTTTGTACGGAACCATCGGTGCGCGAGTCCGACTCGCACTTGGCCGGTTTTGTAATAAGAGTCAGATAAAGTTTAATTCGTCCACTACTATCATAATAATGTCACAGATATGGATAGCACATATTGGGTACACGCGCTGTCTTTAAAGAATGGTCTATATGGCTTCGTTCGTTCCTTCAAAATAAAATACGGAACCCTTGAATAACAACTTTTTTATTCATCTGTCAACGTCTAGAATGAACATTTTGATGGATTAATTAGGTGCCTAATAAATCATCATTATCAGACTAAAGACGTCCACTGCTGAACATAAGCCTCTCCCACAGCTTTCCGCGACCGATCACAAGCGGTCTGCATCCAGTATGATCCTGCGATCTTTACAAGGTCGTCTGTCTGGTTTGTCTGTGGACATCCTACGCTGCGTCCATATTGGAGACCCTTTGACCAAAGACGCGTGTTTGCTCTTGAAGCGTCTTTGGTTTCAAATGTGGATCTTTCCTACCCCAATGGCAATCAGTTCTTCGCGCTATGGTCCTACCTATGAGCTTAATGATTCTCCGGATACAGAATACTAAATAGGTTATAAGTACCAAGAAGTTTTATGAATAAAATTAGTACAAAGGATATTACGTGAAGTAGAGTAACTGGGTAACTGCTCAACTTTATTGCTTTTTAACGTACATAATCTCTGTTATATTGACACATAGATAATGCAATAGACAGTCTTAATAACATCACAATAATATAAAATATCTGTTTATTTGTATAAGAATTCTAGGATTTTATAGTATCGTAAATAGAGGTAATACCTAAGTACCTATTATTGCGACACGAGACGAATAGACGTCCCCATCGTGTCAAAATTAAATAACTGACACTTTTTCCGAAATTCACTTTTTGTTATTTTTAAATAATATAAAGTGTAAGCTACATTTCGGTCTATTTTTCGTTGCAATATGTATGATATTCGTGAAGATATCATAATTTTAGTAACTCTATTGACCACATATTACAACAAGGTTTGTTAAAAAAGTTTCGTGGAAAAACTGAATAAATGACAAAAAAATTAAATAACTACAGTTGAGGGTTTTGACATACCTACAAACAAAATCAATAAGTGACTTTGTTGAATTCTGCCACAACTGACTCGAAAACATTGTTACAAAAATTGGTTGTGGCAAAATTGAATAAGTGCTCTTGTTTAATTTTTCATTAAAACATTGTGTTATATATTTTTTTCATAATCAGCCAAAGGACCAGTCCACTGCTGAACTAAGGCCTCCCCCACGATTTCCCACAACGACTGCAATCGTTACAAGGTCGTCTAAGGGTCTCCAATGTAGAACTCTTCTGCCCCAACGACCATCAGGCCTAATCCGGCTTGTTCGGGAGGCTGGAACTTATTAAACCTACGTGCGAGACGATTTGTGATAACTCTTGAATCAGCTTGTTGACATGGCTCAGGGCTAAGGTGGGCCTATAGTTCCTCAATAAGGTTTTGTTTATTTATTTATTTATACTGTATTGCACAACCAGAGTTTGTACAAAAGGTGGACTTAACGCCGTATGGCGTTCTCTACCAGTCATACCTTTTGTCTCCTTTTTTGAAAAACAACACCACCAAACTCCTGTTCCATGACTCAGGCAGCCCTCAAGCAGCACGAAATTAAAGAGTCTCTGAAGGACTTTGAGTACCGGTGTTCTCCCCCCCCTTTTGAAGGCTCTGTTGTGATTCCGTCCTCACCAGGTGCCTTGTTGTTTTTAAGCTGTTTCAGGGCCAACCTTATCTCGTAGAGGCTGATGTCCGGGATGTCTTCGGTGTAGTGACGGGTCAGGATAGTTTTTGGGTGTCCGGCCTTAGCTATTAACGGGTTCGGCAACTGAGGTGTACAACTGCCCATAGAACTTCTCGATCTCCCTCAAAACATCTGCTTTTGTCGACGCTAGACTGCCGCCCTCCGTCTTAAGCTTCGTCAACAGGCTTTGCCCAATAGACATGTCTCTTGCTTGGGAGCCTTGTTTTCACTCTATCGGTTCTTTAACACTGTTCGTGTTATAGGAAGAAATGTCGTGTCGTAGGGACTTCCATATTCGTCTTTTAACCTACTGTAGTTTTCAGCATTAACGGAGGTCTTCAATGCTATAGATCGACGTTTTGCTATAAGGTCGAGAGTGTGGATCGAGAGTCTTAGAGGACGATTTTTACGGCCAGGAATAAAAATCTTAGACCCCACCGTTTGAATAGTTTCCATAAACTCGTTGTTTATTTCGTCCACTGAAACGCAATTCTTAAGGCACTCAAAGCGGTTTGACAACTCGAGTTGAAAGCTCTCGGGATTTTGGATATGGGCACGAGTAGGTCGGAGCGTGGACCTCATCAAGCGAGACCTTTCCAATTTGACATTTAAATTCCATGTGCCTCGAACCATCCGGTAAACACTACCTACCGGTCTTTATTCAGTTGATCACGGAGACATCATTAAATAACCGTTTCTTGGTAGTCATGATGAAGTCTATCTCATTTCTCGTCGTGCCATCCGGATTCAACCAGGTCCATTTCCTTTGAGGTGGCCTCTGGAAGAAATGTCCCTTGGCGTTCCTTTAACCATATTAAAATGATCGATAAGATCCGGAATACCACAATACGCTCCAGAACTGGAATAGCAGATGTAGGCGAAAAGACAGCAAAGCTTAAATGGGAGTAGGCGGGGCATGTGTGTAGAATGCACCCGAATAGATGGGCCCAAATCGTCACGCGATGGATACCACCAGACGGCTACCGACGAATGGGTAGACCTAGAAAGAGGTGGAGTGACGATCTGTCCAGCTTTGCGAGAAATTGGGTGTCGTTGGCCGCTGACAGAGACAAATGGAAAGAATTGGGGCAGACCTTTGCCCAGCAGTGGGATAATGTAGGTAATATAAAAAAAAGTATTACTTGGATGTGTACCAAAACTTGCAAAAGTGACATACAAAAACTTGATAATTGCAATTTTGTTATAAAATAGGTTTGTGGCAAAACTAAATAATTACTTTTTTATTTTTATATTTAAAATAATAGAAAGTAGTATTATGATAGACTATTTAAATTATGAAGTTAAAGCAGCTTCCTAACATATCAAAATCTCGACAGTAAATTTCCTTCGGCTTGGAATGTTATCGCCATTTTTGTTTAAAAAAATCACAAAAACGCAAATATCTCGGAACTTTGGTTTTGTTGGTTATTTAATTTTGCCACGACGGGGACGAGAAGCACTTAATTAATTGCATAACAAAATATTTACAATTTTGGTGTTATCTACTAACACGTTTCATTTGCGTTGTATTTAGATAGATATAAAAGTTAATTGTGAATTGCGTAGGTATTGCATATACTTACTAACAACCAAGAATTAAGTATTTAAGTTTACTTTTTAAAGTACAAATAAATGGGCTTATCAGTCAAGGAAATTGTGTGAGGTATCGATCAAAATTGTAATTATGTAAAGCCTTAATCATTAATTTAGGACTTTAAACTTCTTGAATAAATAAACTAACACGCCTATATAAAGTTAGATAAAGTTATATAGTTTGGCGAGATTTTCTTGAAATATTACGGTTATAGTATGCTACTGTGCAGTGGGAAAAAACCATAAGGAAAAGATAAATCAACCTACATACGGCACTACAGTATCCTGGTTCTCATACACCCACTGCGAACATTCTTCTACTTCTTCGCCGAACATTCGTGACGAGCATTCGCCGAGAACGGATCTGTTGTCTATGATTGGCCTGGAACACTTTTCTACCGTTCGGTTTGGCCACCAGGACACGTTGAACACATCTGTTGGTCCTTCACATTCCGGGATCCGGCATCTGGAAAGGAATAAACAGATTTTGATGATTTATCCAAAATCGAAATTATAAAAGCACATGCATTGCTCTAAGTCTAATCCTAATGTAAATAGCTAAGCACTTAAAATGTGATATATAAAGATCGGAAAAGACTGCAGCGGTGATATCACTATTAATTTATCTCTTGACCCGATCGAGAATCAAAGTTGGTTAACAGTCACCCTTGCTTACTGCTGTAAACGGTGCGCAGAACGCACGCATCACCGCTTCGAGCCTCCTTTAGCGGACGACAGACACCCCCGTGTCGGTCGTCCGAGGCTCACCGAGGAGGTTCGCGTGGAGGTCATAAGCCCTCCTGCGCTGGCCGGTGCGTCGGCGGCGGATCAATGGGGCGTCAGCCGAAGCCTCTCGCTCCCTCTCCGCGGCTTCCTTCTGTAGGATCACTTCCTGGCAGAAGGTTCGCACCGCTTGCCAAGCCTCCTCCTTATCCACCCATTCGGGCGATAACCGCCCCTAGGGACAGGTCTCGCCCAACTGCCGCGACGAGAATTGCACGCTCCCTCGCCCAGGCCGGGCATGTATCGAGGGTATGTTGCGCTGTATCCTCGTCAGCGGTACAGTGGTGGCACCTTGTTGTCTCCTCCCGGCCAATCTGGCACAGGTAGGCCCCAAAACACCCGTGACCCGTCAGGACTTGAGTCAACCTATATGTCAGGTGACCGTACTGGCGCCTCATCCACTCTTTCAAGACAGGGTGGATAGCCTCGAGGGTCCTGCGACTTGCTTGGCTGACGGCCACCTTCCTCGCCCATGCTTCTATGGCGATCTCCTCGAGCTCGAGCCGCTCCGCCTCGATTTCACGCGGTGCAGGTCGCTGTCCTTGAGACCTTTGGTCTCCTCGCCACTGGTAAACTGCGGCGAGGATAGAATAACCTAACCCCAATAACAAGGGAGTTTAGCACGAGAATGGCGATCCGAATCTCGAATCAGAAGACTTTATTTTCGACTTTGTTTACCCAACCACTTTTGACACCAACATATTTTTTAAACCTGAAAGGTTTTAACCGCGTACGTGCCGCACGTAATTGTTTCCATTCTAGTAGTTTAACATTTAAAATGTAACGAATGTATTTTTAGCACATACCTGTAGTCCACATCTCCCACGACGAATATGTAGTTAATGTTAGCCATTGTAATGATCAGCGTTGGGACACAGATGAGAGCATATTGCACTATTTGGTACCTCCCGAACTGTTCCAAGACCTCCCAAATTTCATACACTTCCTCCTCTCTTGCTTTCACAGTTTTTTTGGACACCATTTTGTTGAAATCAGTCTAATTTTCAGGTAATTATCTTCTATTTATTATCTAAAGTCAGTCTTTCTTAAGGTACTTGTTTATGGGCTGTAACTAAATAAAAAATGATTGCTGAGTTTTGCTACCGCTTATGCTTTGATTAGTCCCACAAAAAGATTAGAAAAGATTATGTTACTAAAAGGCACATTTTTTTAATTTTTTTTTTTACTTACATTAAAATGGACTACATAAAATTCAGTGTTAGTTGAATTTTAACCGACTTACTTAAATTAGTACTTGTATTTTTAACGTTCACTTTACATTATTTAATCATTATTATTTAAATTAATCAGATAAAGAGTTTGGAGAACTCGTTACTCCTAAACGCGACTTCTAAGTACTAAAACACATTTCGACATGCCTCACGAGAAAATAATTATCTTTATTATAGTGTGAGATGAGATAATAATCTTATCTTTATTAATTACATACACAAACATTGTTGTTTACATTGGTTTATTCTATTTTTGTAGATATCATATAATGTGAGGCTTTTATACTGTTGTAGGTATTTTATAAACAAGCTTATTACATAATTCTCATATTAACTATCTTTTTTTGAAGAATAATATCTTTTTATTTATTTGCTTAATTTATTTTTAAACTTCAAAATGATGCAATTAATTTTCAGGACATGCGATAACGAATTACATACCCACAATTTTTTGGTCAAATAAATCATTAAGTATGTACTACCTAATTCAAGAGCAATGAGAATCCTCGTAATTAATTATTTGACCAAGATTATGAACAAAATTAACAAATAGTTAGTGACCTAGTTTAAGGAGATATCAAGCTGTTTATAAATTATACTCATTTAACCCTGTTATAGACCTATGACTACCTACCCGCTAAGTTTAAGTAAATACAGTATTAGTAATTTTTGTTTTTACACCGATTGGTAAAACTACAAAACCAACTTTGATGTTTTACATTATTTAGATGTTACTAGCGGTCCCAGCGAACTTCGTTTCGCCCCCAACCCCGTCCGGCCCTGTCCCGTTTTATGGGAATTTTCTTTGTTATAAACCGAGACATTTCCAACGAATGCAAAACCGATTCGGTTCGTGCGTTCTGGAGTTATAGAGTCAGAAGCCCTATTTTTGAATCACTCGCTTCAAATGGCGCGATTTTCGTTCGAAGATGAATTAAGTCATGTAAAAAAACTCATTTTCGAACGAAAATCACACGCCATATTGACGCGAGTGATTCAAAAATAGGGCCCCAAGAAGGAAAACCCGGCTTATTTTTATATAGTAGATTAAGCAACCATTCAAATTGTGTTATCTTGCAGTATTAAGTACTTTTACGTATCTAACATTTGTCACTAAATCATTGAACCAGATTGTATCATCTATCATCTTATCACATCAAGGCATTCAAGTTACTAGGATACACAGACAGCTAAGTAATGCTTACTTTATATCCTATTTGTTTTGTAATAAACAATCTTTCTTACGTGCAGCTACCTATAAATAAAGTTGTAACTAGCTAACGTACTGTGGTTACTTTGATATATCAACTTTTTAGGGTTCCGTAGCCGAATACCAAAAAACGGAACCCTTATTTTGAAAAAAATACGGAATGTAGATCTTAACAAATACATTCAACGAAAATTGGTTTCAGCGAAATCGAACTAGTAGTTTTTGTGATTAGCACATCTTACCTTTACCTTAAGCACATCTTATCTTACCTTTTTAGTTAGTTCCTTATTAAATAATTTGTAACAGGGTATAATAGTTTATAGCTAAGCACATCTTCAACAACCGCAAACATAACTTTGTTATCATATAAAGACTATGAAAAACAAAGTTACATTTACGGTCAACAAAATTTTGTGGTAAGTATTTTGGCTAAGTAGAAGTAAAAATCCCTAATTCAGTTAAAGTTGGCACGAAACTCTCAGTGCGCATGTCCGACTCGCACTTGGCTGGTTTTTTACTTTGTCTCTGTCCCTCTTTGCCCCCAAATTACAGAATAACTATTTAAATATCGAGATGGGAAGGGGCCAGGGATATGTATAAGAAAGTAAAATAATAATTAAGTTGAATACTTAGGACCTTTCAGACACAGACAGTTAGGACAAAATATTATAACATTTATTTACTACTATTTATACAGGAAAATCAAAATTGATATAAAATCATAAAATCTCATCTTGTTGTTCCACGGTCAGCGAAGTGCACAACTGATAATAAATATTATTTTTATTTGTTTTATGACAAGCGAATCAGTATCAACGCAGTGCTCCGACGAGTTGGTCTTACTACTAAGATTAACTTTAACTTAGTTAAATAACATGTATTTATCATACTAAATTCATACATCTTTAGTAGTGTAATAAAAGTTAGTGTGATGTTAAATTTCGTCTAGTAGTTACAAATAAAATCAATTGATATTGTGCATTAATTTACTTCTCCAAAATGGTGAAGAAAGAACGGAGATTGAAAGAGATATGGGAGGTCCTGGAGAAATATGGCAGGTACCAGGTCATGCAATACCTGCTGGTTTGCTTGGCAACCGTCTTTGTGGCGATGGCCAACATCAACTACATTTTCGTCGTTGGCGAAGTCGATTACAGGTGAGGTTACAGGTGATTTTGATAATTTCTCAAGAAATAGTGGTTATTAAAAAAAGCTTTGCTGTTTTTTTTTTCAAATATGGTCATGCTAGACCACGTAACAGGGGCTAAAACTAAACTAAAAAATACAAAACATTATTCGATAAAATAAAATGCATTCAAAATCTCAATGTACTATCTCAATATACCAAATGACTGCATTTTTTTCAATTCTGAACAACATCTTTATCTCTTGCGGTCTCTGGGACTTTATTGATCTTTTAAATGTAGAAGAAGAATTTTAGTAATGAATAAAAAAACTAGTCGCTCAGGAGCTCTATTTTTGAATCACTCGCGTCAAGATGGCGTGTGATATTCAATGTTTAAAGTCGAATTTGGGAATGAAAACCAGTTGCAATCTACATAAAAAGGATTTGAAAAATCATTGCTCAATTTTGTGAGTACTCACGTCTAGATTTTGAGTGATTTCCGTTGATTTTTTATGTGTTTTCGAACGAAAATCACACGCCATATCCAAGCGAGTGATTTTCGTTCGAAAATGATTTTTTTTCTATGACTTTTGACACTACGTCGAACGAAAATCACTCGCCATCTTGAAGCGAATGATTCAAAAATAGGGCCCCAGGTCTTTCGTGGGTCTTTCAGTCTCTGTGACATAAGTAGATATTGAGAAAGAAAATCAAAATGCAATCTCAGACAAACCTTATAAAAAAGAAAAGGCGCTCTAGGTCCTTTCACTCTACAAATAAACAATATGAATTGCACCTGAAAAAACAATGACGCAGATCGACGCGGCCTATGCGTTTAATTAAATAGTACTGAAAATTTTCAACAGGCTCAGTTTATAATATTTCAGTGATGACTTTACATTATGTCAGTGATGCTATGTAGAATACAGGCGTTGGCAGTCACCCTAAAAACGCAAGACGCAGGGTTCGAAACCGTAGACTTATAGGTAGCATCATTATAAGTCTACCGTAGCCTACCAAAACGCACGATAGCCTACCGGTAGGCTACGGAATACTACGGAATACTAGGTAGCTTTCGGATATTACAATAAATCTTGGTTAAAGCACGGTTTTTTACAAAACAAGTTTTGCGCCCAGTTGCTAGTAGTATTATATGCATACCTACTAGCTTTGTCCGCAGCTTGTGAAAAAAAATTGGAGCACATTCGGAAAAGTACCAAATCTGACATAAGTACCAAGACTCGCAATCGTTGTAAGTTAAAAGAAAATCCAAAAAAAAAAAATTTTACTTCCTGTATAACTTTTTATTTTATGTTTTAAAATAAAACATTTTTAACTAAAAATACATAATAATCTCTGTTTTAGTAAAAAGAACATGATTTGTTTCAAATTCAGATTAAAGAACTTTCTTACAAAAAATTAATTCGTAATACAATTAAATAAAATCTACGAAAGCTACCGCATCCTATGGTAGTATTCCGAAGTCTGCCGTAGTCTACCGGTAGGCTACTGCATACTTCGGTAGGATACATTGGACTTACAAGTATTATAATATCTGTGATATAGGTAAACCGGTTCACTGTTCAGGTTCACTGAGACTTCGCCTGCGGCGGGGCGCGGGGACTGGCGGTAGCAGGCCGCGCGAGGGGTGCGGGCGGCGCGGAAACACCCGCCCGCGCACACAAACCGCGCTCTTGTCTCCCCTCGCAACCCTTTGCCCCGCAGGCGAGGTCTCAATTTCGCGGTCTACATAATGTAATAGTAGTAGTACTTGGCCGGTTTTTTAGGTTCAAATCACCTACAATTCATTGAGCAGACTGTCGCTACTTATGTACAGTCGAGGATACCATTACCAATACAATCTAAATGAGAAGAGAACTGCTAATAATAAAGCACTCATAATTTTACTCACCATTTACCGTTTTACCTTATGTAAGCCTCTATTTAAAATTCGGAGAACTGAGTAAGTATATCGTTTTACCGAAAGTTTGTTTCTCTTGATTCTTAGGTACAAGCTGGTCCTGACATTTCCTTAAGATCAAATATTCAAATTCCTACATTTTTCATATTTACTTATTACTAGCTGTGCCCGCGACTTCGTCCGCGTGACTTTAATTATTATTGCTTATGATTTTACAAATAAGATACTTAAGTATAAGTAACTTATAAGTACGCAAGATATAAAGTATTTATATAAGTTTATTAAAGTACATTTTAGTACTCACTTATCATGAAAATTGGCCATTATTAGCAATTAATTGTAAAAGTTTAGGTTTTATATAAAAAAAACATAATAAGTATTTTAGAAAAATAGTGAGACTTCGTCTAAGACAACCATGGCTCAACTATACTACTTCCGCCTCCAAGCTTTGCACCCTACTTCAAGTCACCCTGTAATACTTAACTAAAACTAAAGGGCGATATAGAATGCTTAGTAAGCTTTATTAAACTTATTTTGAAACAAAATCAGTATTTTTATTATTACAACAATAAGAAGCAAGTAGTACATCAAAGGTGATCAATTAATGACCATACCGATTATTTGGACGTTCACAATTTGTATTTCGATTAGGAGTTCCTTTGTTTGAGAGGATTATATGGTTACTTTACTTTTAACTAGTACTTTGCCACAAAAAAAACTACTACTTACTTTACTAACATATTACTTTGTTGTGTGGAAAAAATTGATCTAAATATATATTTTTTCATGGCACTGTTTTGATATATTTTGGCAAGTACCATAAAGTAAAGTACCAAAATTTCATTTAATTTATGCAACCAATATGGAGAAAACACTACACATAGAATTAAAACACTTAACAGATTCATTTCCCACACATTTATTTAAAATAGCTGGTGCCCGCGACTTCATTCGCGTTGAAGTATGTGACAAACACCAAAGAATGTCTTTATAAACTACATTGGTAGTTTTTCCCGTTGGGGCTAAAACAAACAATTGTTCAGCACTACTCACTCGTGAGCATGCCACGTACAGCTGGCCGTGGGAAAAGCAGTTTGATCTTAAATCCACCCCAGCAGTAAGTCCCTTAAGAGTTTGGCCCTGGGATTTATTAATGGTCACTGCGAAGCAGATACTTATAGGAAACTGTGTGCTTTTGAATTCAAAAGGGAAATTGATAGGAATGAGTGGAATCCTTGGTATTAAAACAGTTTCGCCCGCGCCACATCCAGTAAGAATCTCAGCATGGATTAAATTTCTCTGCAAAGCACTTACTGTAATCAGTCAGGTATCAAACGAATGCCGAGAGTCGCATAACAATGGAATTTTTATTGTGTCTCGTTTACACATACTTGACGAGTTAAGTCGGGTGCCATTACATAATTTCGGTGGAGTTAGATTTCTCGAAAGCATTATGGGCACTCCGACTTTCAGTGTGATTTTATGTGCAGGAAGACCACTCGCTGTTAGAGAGCTCAAAAACTCTATTGGGTAGTTCGTAGCAGCGTTCTCATGTACAACACTGTTATAGGACGTGTAAACCACTTCATCTCCACCAATTCCTGCCCAGCTTATGCTACCGTTTAGTTTAGAGCTTTGATTAAAGTAAAATAGCGGAAGATAGGTGACGCGCCACTCGAAAGTGGACCGCTAAAATCAGGCCCCTGTCGCCTAATTTCCATTGGATTGCGTGTGCGGGTGACATTTATAAGACGTGTGACGTAAGGAATGTGTAGTGCCATTTTTTAGCTGACAAATAGTATTACATGCCGTATCTACCGCTATTTTACTTTAAATAAAATAAATAAATAAAAACATTTATTATTCAGACAACAAGATCCAGAGTGTTAGTAACAATAGCTTATATCCTATGTTAGTACAATTCAGAAAACACAGTAAGTCGCAATAGATTTTAGATGATTTTTTAATCAAAGGTTTAGAGGTTAACATTATCCAAATGCAGGCCTACCTGCGACTTTAGGTACCTACACACAGTTGAATAAAAAAAACATCTAAATTGGTACCCCCTAAGTCAGGTAGCGTGATTATTTGTATGGTAACTTTGAGTCCAGGTAACACACAGTTAAATAAAAAAGATCCATGAAAATCAATTAAACACAACCCAAATTCTATTTCCTGCCTACCCCCTGAGTCAGGTAGCGTGATTAGCAATGTCATAAGTATAAGTCCAAATAACACTTAGTTCAACAAAAAAAGAACTATTGAAATCGGTTGAAAAACAAACAAAATTCATTTTTCTGCCTACCCCCTAAGTCAATTAGCGTGATTATTTATATCTCAGTTATACTTTCCAGGTGACACTGAGTCAAATGAAAAAAGCCCCATCAAAATCGGTCCAGTAGATTCTGAGATTAGCTATTCAGTGGCTCGAACAAACAGACAGAAAGACAGACAGACAGACAGACAAAAAATTCAAAAAAAATATTTTTGGTATCTATTACGTGTAAGAAGCCCCCTCAATGCAATTTTTTTTTAAATATGCAATGTACAGAATTCACCTACTTTACAGTTTTATTATATGTATAGATTTATTATTTATTTATTTACTTATTATTTATTATGTAAAAATTAATTAGTTAATCATACCATTTTTGAGACAGCGGTTCGTGTTTTGGGTTTTCTTAATTAATTAAAAAAACGTCATTACATTTTATGTGCTGGGCATTGTTTTTTTTTTGCAATTTTGAGTTCATTAACCATTTTAGATGCATACGAGCGATGTAGTTAACGCGTCTTTTTCTGCTTAAATACCGAATCTATACTTATCAATCAGATCATAAATTAATTCTTGTCAATAATTATTATTACTAATTGAACTTTATTATACCTACATTTCTAAATGGTTGACTGATAGAGATGTCCTGATGCATTTTCTACCAATTGTGCAAATCACAGTGCAATAAAGTTTGTTTAAAAAATAAATTGGCGATTCTAAACGTCTTGAATTTTGTAACTACAAGTACAACAAGGATAACGGATACACATACATAATTAATTACTTATTATAATACCTTAAAAACATCCTTATCTTAGGTACAATATAAAACAAACAACAAGGTCTGGCCTACCCGCTACCTTGGTCTTTAGTCCTAAGTACGGTCAATACAGCTACACAACCTAAGCTGTAATCTTCTAAGCTCATATAAATATACAACCAAGTGGTTGGTCCTGGCTGATATCGCTCGGTTGGCTCGACATTGCATTTTTTTTAAATACCTACAATACATTGCATGACCACAAACCTTTTTGACAGTAAGGTAAAGTTGAGGTATCTGCCGCTTTAATCACTCTTAAACGAACATTAAAACAATTTTGGCTCTTAATGTGGTTAGGCGGTGGTGATCTCAAAATATATCACTTGCAAATCAGCGCTCTATGGTGGACTATTATAACTCTCACCTCATTCTTTTGGCGACGCGTTTACCCAGTAGCATTATTACAAGCTAATTCTACGGAATATTTATTTTCAGATGCCGAGTTCCAGAATGCGAGGGGTCTGCAGGATCCTTCGAGGTGTCCTGGTGGCCAGAACATCCCGTGGATCGGTGCTGGAAGCCGATCCTGAATAGCTCAGTGGAAGACCAGTGCTTGAGGGAATCTTTCGGCCAGGGTTTGGAAAAGTGCACGGAATGGGTCTATGAGAATATGGATACTGTTGTTCCGCATGTAAGTTTTTTAATTTAGAATCATTTAAGCGTTTTTATTTCTTTCAAGCGAACATCAGACGTGGCTGTGTACGGTTTTTCCTCTTGGGCTAGGAAACCCCTCACGCACGTGTGTCTTTTCTATGAAGTTCATCACTTAGGTAAATGGTTGTAAAAAATAGTAAAGTTAGCCTGTAAGCATCCCACTGCTGGGCAAAGGCCTTACCTCAAATATGAGGTAGTACGAGCCATACTCCACCACGCGGGCTCAGTGCGGATTGGCGGAGGGGTGTTTGCAAAGCAAGCGATCAATCTTGCTGTCAAATTTTATCAAGCCGCCATAGGGCCTCTGACTAGGCTTAACGACTAATATCAAACGATAATAGCCGGGACCAACTGCTTAACGCGCCTTCCGAAGCACGGAGATGCTCGTGATATACGTCACTTATATGGTCGGAATGGTCACCCATCCAAACACCGACCGCGCCGTAAGGTGCTTAACTTCGGTATCACTACCAAAGCGCTGCCACCACTGCGCTACGAGCACCTCAAGGTAAATGGTTGATTAATTTTTTTAACCAACTTCAAAAAAAGAGGAAATTATCAATTCGACCAGATTCGCATGTTTTTTTATTGTCATAAATTGGCACCTAACACTGGCAATTAAAATATCCAGAATCTTACTAATATTAAAAATGAAAGTTTGGGAGGATGAATGTATGTTTGTTACTCCTTCACGCAAAAATACCTATAGAATGGATTCTGATGTACAATAATATCCTAAACATTGGAATAGCATAGAGACTTTAATTTATCGTGATATTTTATGAGACATTTATTCGGGGAACCGCTGTTTTACATAAATCCAACTTGGCTGTTAGTTAAGAAGTATTATTTTATCTGTGGTTAAGACGTTGAATCTTGATACAGTTATACATATAAGTTATTGGTTTCATAATTTACAACAATTACTATAAATCAATGAATCAGTGATGATGATGATGGATGATGATGATGAATTAAACGCGCTACAAATGGATTACAATAAGGTAGTAACAAACACTGTGATTTGTTGCGAATTTCATATCATTAGAGATTAGATAAAATCAATAGACGAATCTGTTTATCTATTACTTTACCCGGATTTAAGACACTTCAACTGAAGTTCGATATGTTGACTAGATTTGCCGTTTGATCAAATATTTATCTCCGAGGAACAAAATTTCTGTTTTTATCTGAATTTTTAGTAACTTCCATAAATTATTTTTAATCTCTGTTTCAATACCAGCTATGTAAAGATGTTTTACATAACTAGTGTGTGTATGTACCTATTTACTTAGTACAGCTCTATCTTAATTATATATGAGACTTAGGACAGCTGTATCTAAATAATACATACATTATGTTATGGAGCGTAACAGATAGTTAAGTACTTAATTGATTAGTTACTATGTATTTGTGGCTGAACTCATATCATTCCCTTACCCTGAACCTTGGGATCAGAGTCGGTGCAGGGGCATGGCTCTTCCATACACAAATACAATCCTATCACTCGTCTTTTCACTTACCATATCAGTATAGGGGAAAGAATAGGCGCAGGACTAACGTTTACCAAGATTACCTACGTGCTTTCCGAGGCACGGGGGTCATCACCACCAATATCTTGACTCCGAGCTATTTCCAAGTATTTTCACGATTAATGAGAGTGAAGGAACAAAGAGTGCATTTGTGCTTTGCGCACATATCCTGGGCACTATATATCTCCTGCGCACCTTCCTTTCTCAATAAATAAGTTATCCAACACAAAAATACTTTTTTAAATCGGTTCAGTAGTTCCTGAGATTAGCACGTTCAAAAAAACTCTTCAGCTTTATAATATTAGTATAGATTTGAATGTCAATTGTTACAGCTGGATCTGGCCTGCAAGCCCTGGAAGGTGAACCTGGTCGGCACCATTCACAACCTGGGTATGCTGTTCTCAATGCTCATCGCTGGCTGGGTGTCAGATAGGTAAGAATTCCTTGATATCATCAATGATTTCTTGCATGAAAATGATATGATAGTTTATGAAAAACGTGGACGTTTATGAGAAAGATAAATGGACAGATTTTTATAATGATCTGCCCTAGCATTATTTTTACTAAAGATGACACTGTTGGTCACTTTCTTTTAAAAAATGGAACAACGGATGGACTGGTTTTCATGTTTGAGATCGTTTAAAAATATCACTTGTGTGTCTCTTTGTTCAGAAATACTATAATAAGTACAGAGTGCGTGTCAACTGACTGATGCATGGTAAGTTAAACCTACGTACCTATTTCGTTTTGCGGGTTCGATTCCCGGTCGGGTCAGTGAAGAAATTATAATTTTCTATACTGTCTCGGGTCTAGGTGTTGTGGTACCACTGTTTTTTCCGATTTCCATAAAACAAGTGCATACTACTTTGGGGCAATGATGTGGTTGGTGTCCATATTTTTTTTTAAACTTTTTTTTGGAAAAATTGAAAATATAAGACTTCGTTTTCAGATTCGGTCGCAAGTGGACAGCAATATTCTGTTTTACGACATGCTTCGTAGGTGTTTTCAAAATTTTCGCGACCTCATACCCTTTTTACATCGGCTTAGAGTT
Organism: Pyrausta aurata; assembly: GCA_963584085.1. NCBI lineage: Eukaryota > Metazoa > Arthropoda > Insecta > Lepidoptera > Crambidae > Pyrausta > Pyrausta aurata. The sequence continues at coordinate 2,447,396 of OY757269.1, read as the reverse complement.
CCTAGAGGCTCTGTTGAGTGGAGGATGCTACGCCGTTGGTCCAATCATGAGTAAGTTTCACTGTCAGATAATGCTTCTAGCACTAAATCTACTTTTGAACAATATTGGTTAAAAAATTCGTCTAATAAACAAACAAGTTTGCGTAAAGAATCAAATACCTACCGCAGTGCATGCGAACTCTTAATTAGATGCTGTCATAACTTCATTGCATAGTTTATCAGTCATAAGTTTACCCACCTTTAAACATAGTCAACAATACCTAATCCTACTTATTTTTCTATAATATCTTTAATAAATAAAGTCGTATGATAACAATATATTTACCTCAAATAACAGTTAGATAATATTTGCCGACCGTTCTAATTTATGAGCTGCAATCTCTGGGCTTTTTTGCAAACTCTCTTGTAAACATCACCAATTTACGATATAGTGGAAAAACTTCTGTTTAAACGTTTTTTTTTTAATTTCAGTGATCGAGATAACTGGAAGAAAATATCGAATATTTTCCGGGGTTTCATTCGCCTATGCTATCTACATGGGTGAAACTTGCTTCGCGACTTTAGCGATCTTTTTGCCTTACTGGAAAAACCTGGTGACGGCAATGTACGGCCCGTGTATTCTGTTCTTGGGCTTCGCTTTTCTTCTACACGAGAGCCCCCGTTGGCTGATCCTGAACGGAAAAACCGAACAAGCAATAAACAACTTGAAGGTGATCGCAAAAGCAAATAACATAAAGATAAACGAACAAGATCTCTCAAGCTTGGACGATAAGAAGTTGAAACAGGCGTTCAACATTCAGAATTACGAAACAAGAGAGGGTCTAAGAGAGGTTTTTAGATCTAAGGAGATGTTGAAAAGGCTGCTGGTCGGTTTCATGACAAGATTTACGTCAAACTTTGTGTACTACGGGCTGATGATCAATTCCGTGTACCTGCCGGGGAACAAATATACCAATTTCCTGCTGGCCACGGTGATGTCGTTTCCCGGGGAGATGATATCCTTGTACCTGATGAACAAGATCGGAAGGAGGCTGCCGCTTATCGTCGGATTCATAATCAGCGGCGCTGTGTGCGTGTTATCAGCGTTCGTGCCAGATAGTAAGTATCTACAAATAACATTTTCCCAAAATGTAAAAACCTGATCGATGTTAGATCAAAGAACCTGATTTAACTATGAAGAAGATCTTATCCTATAGTCCGCAGCAGTAGTTGTAGTATGTGTACTTTATAGTAACATTTCGACTCGTCTATCACAGCCCTTTTTTACCCGCAACGGAACTGAGAAGGCGCGCGAAGGAAAGCCTTTGAAAGTCAGAGGATGTATTTTTCCAACAAGGTTCTCAAACTACTTACTACATTCCAGGTGTGAGCTGGGCGAAGATAGCGTGCTTCCTGATCGGGAAGGTGATAGTCGCGGTGTGCTTCACTGGCGGCGTGACGTACTCCATGGAGTTGTTCCCCACCAGCGCGCGCGGCTCCATGATCGGCGTGTGCTCCCTCGCCGCGCGCCTCGGGGGCATGATCGCGCCGCTCACGCCGATACTGGTGAGTGAGAACTGAAGGTGGAACTATGAACTGGGCGTCGGTATACGAATGCAGGCCCCAGGAATGTCACCGTACATCTAGAAGTCACGATTTCGCCGCTTACACCTACACTGGTCATCAGCTGCAAATCATGGGGCTGATGATATACCAGCGTCGCCGCGACCTTAACTTTTTTCTGTTAAGTCTTATAAATGAGGCCAGGTATACCCGGACAGTTCGGCAGTACTGTGACAGCGTTTCAAAATAACTGTCTTACAAACGAACGCGACTATAATGCCGTTTGCACCGCTACCACGTTGCTAATGACCAGTAATCTTTCTTCACTGCATGTGGTTTTTAGCCACACTTTTTAGGGTCCTTAGTAATAGTCGCGGTTTGCTTCACTGGCGGCGTGACGTACTCCATGTAGCTGTTCCCCACCAGCCAGCCAGCGCGCGGATCCATGATCCACATCAAGTCCATCAAGTGGCTCATATGTTCCGGCTTCATGTTCTTTCCTTTTAATGCTCCCGCCGCAGCTGGTGAGGTAGTATCGATCAAACGAAAAGCAGAAGCATTTCTATTTAAATGTAATCACGCGCAGCGCGCAGCACCATACACACACACACACAGACTAAAAACGCATCTAACGCCGATACTTGTCAGTTAAAGGGGTAAATATAGAGCAGTAGCATAGCCATTCGTATGAAGAGTGGCGCAAGTTTTATTACAAGACACTCGACACTCCGACACCTGGCTGGCAAAATGAAAAAGTTGATCCCCATTTTCGAATGCGGAGATTCTTGGGTCCTTGGGCCACCCAAAAAGGGTCGGTGGGCTGCATGCGGCGCGTGAACCGTTGGTTGAGTATAGCTGGTCTTAAATCACCGTCGACGCAATTAATACATTTTAATACAAATTGCACTTGTAAAAAGCAACTGTGACTCTGTGACAGACGAGGAATCGAACCCCGTACGCTATCCGGGCGTATGCATATACCACTCGGCCACCGTCACATTAACAAGCCTGTTGAATTTTGCAAGCGCTTTCTTTTAACGCGTAGGCTGCGTGACTTCATCAATGTTGTGAGATTGCTCTCACAATATCCGAAGGAATATATTTTTACAAAATCGATTAAGATGAAGAAAGCCAATTTATAGTTGATGTTTGTTTTTATAGTGTTTTGTCACTATACAAACTTAATAATACAAATTGCACTTGTAAAAAGCAACTGTGACTCTGTGACAGACGAGGAATCGAACACACTATAAAAACAATCATCAACTATAATACATTTTAAGACAAAAACATACTTAATGCACATACCATGCATGACGTAGAACTCAACTAAAATAAAAAAAACAACTTCTCGTATTCTGGGTAATATTTCTTTACCTCTATTTCAGAACGAAGTGTCAGAAATCCTGCCAACCGTCTGCTTTGGAGTATCCGCGGTGGTCACGGGGCTGCTCATCCTCCTGACTCCAGAGACCAAGGGGACCCCACTCATGGACACCATAGAACAGGTCAAGATTAGCGCCAGGAAGCTCAGGAATGCGCAGACGCAGGCGGACAACCCAGGATTTACTGGAGATGGGAATAAAGTTTGAACGATTGGGAAAAGACAGAGGTCCCCGCCGTGTGTACTGATTAGATATGTGCGCCGATCATAAGTCTATTGTGTGTGTGAAATGTCTACCTATTCTTGTGTATGTGATAGCGTGTATGGATCCCTAAATGGTTTCTAATAGAACCATACTTACTTATAATGGATGAATAATGTTTAGGGTTCCATAGCCCAATGGCAAGACGCTCGTATGTCACTGTCACTATTCTGAAACTATTAGGTACTAGTCCAGATGCACATTCTTGTGCTAAGAATACCTGACAACGATTATGACGGGCGTCTTCCAAAAATACATAAAACATCCATGACTTAGGAACAAATGTTCGTACTCATCATATAAACATTTGCCACTTGCAGGATCCGAACCCGCGACCGCCGGCATAGTAGTCAGGATCGCTAACCACTAGTCTACCAAACGCGTCGCACATTGTTGTTGCAGTACTCTATTAGTTCTGTATTTTTACTTTTTAAGACCAACTTGCTATTCCGTTATTTAACTCTAAGTTAAAAATAATTTAAGCCAGAGTTTTTAACTAATATCTAGATAGATAACTCTGGATTGAATTAGTGAGCCTGTGTGGGCCTTATCCGTTTATTTATATCTCCTTGCTATTTTTGGTAATAAATATTTTTAAACTTCTGAATTCTATCTGATTCAAGTAAATATTTAACACGTTCCGGAACACTACTCCAGACACAATAGATGTTTTATTGTTTTCACGCCTGTAGGCGGGCACTGTCCCGGAACGTGTTGAGCAATGTGATCTTTATGATAAAATTATTCATTATTTGTTGACAGTAAATATCGAATAACGTAAGTGTAATTAAACCTTTGCATTAACCTTTAATAAGTACACTGTATTTTAACTAGAACAATTGAAAACTCTTAATTTTTTAAATATAGTTTAATCATCTTACATTTTAACTGTTTGACACAGTATTACACAACAGTCACATGCTTGAGTAATAAATTATCAACAAAAGCAAACAACTATGATACCAGAGCTATTTTTGAATCACTCGCAAAAATATGGCGTATGATTTGCTTAGACTAATGTTCGGTTTTCGAATGAAAATCAGTTGAAATCGACACGGCAGTAATATTTAAAAAAAACACATCATAAACATATACTAAGCGTGATTTTACTTTTATTATTAATTTTCGAACAAAAATTACACGTAATATTAACGCCAGTGATTCAAAAATAGGGCCCCTGACCGATGAGGAATCTGTTTTGTATCTTTGATACGATTAGCTTAAGAAGTTACATTAACATACATATTTATCACAAACAGTCAAATAGTATTCTAAGTGCCCTATGGGCCTAACAATTGTTTTGAGTATCATTATGAGCAAAATAAAAACAATCAGTCTTAGCTTAACAATGTTTTGAGTCTTAACTTAGTCATCATGTTCATTACAATCTAACATAATATTAGAGGAATACTGATCTTGAATATCGAGTAGACATTTCCGGAACAACTTGAAAACATCAGTGTACTGGTTAGAAAACGGTATGTCTGACAGGAAAGCAAGTGTTTTACAGCACTTGGGGTATATGGCTTCTAATCCAGTTGAATCAAAGTTCCTCAAGAGGTTCGGCACATTGAGTTTCCTCACACAGCGCAGGTGGGTCTCCGTCGGTTTTGCATTGTCTCGGAGCAGTTTCCAGTCACCGTTGCACACAGAGCAGGAGCAAGCTGTGCCAAACATACTGAACATGTTCCTCCAACGCAGAGAACAGTCGACTGTGTTGTCAAGCCAATGACCTCTGAAACGAAAATTTTAATCATGACTGTTATTTCAAATAATTCAAAATAACAAGTGAGCTAGGTCTTGATTCATATCAAGTAGTAAGAAAATTTTTAAGTGTATTTTATTAAGTTATTATTTTATTACTTTATTAAGATATATTTAAAAAAATGCATATTCACAGTTGTGCAATAGTCAATTCCATTCCGGGCTTGAGAGGCTGCAGGGCAATCAGGGCCACCTGATTATTCAAGCCAGCCAACAACACATTTGGATTGCAGGCCCCCTTCAGCTTGCCAGTGAACGGGAATATGCCAAAGCTCGCGTGGTCAGAAAACTGTGTTCTCCCATGGACAATCACAGACACCGTTGACTGTATCTGAGTATGTACTAAGTTGGTTGAATAATACATTAGCGCCCTACTAAATCCACGTATTGCAGCTAACTTTTCCTGCCCACCTCTAGGCATAAATGAATTCACATTTCCCAAGTAATGTATTATCGTAGCACAACCAAAGGCAGCATTGTAAATCGATCCGTATTTAAAAGCTGAATCATCTTTAAAATTTAGCATGGAAAACTTATTTCCTCCATCAAAAATATCATTTATTTCACTGTTTTTCATACGTTTCAGGCCAACAGTGCATGTCGCCTCATTAAACTCCTCCCATGTTTTGAATTGGTTCTTCAATTTTATAGCTGCTTTTACACCCAAACTGGTTAAAAACTGGTCAAAGAGATCCACTATTGGACATTCAACTGCATGATAATCATCAAAGCACATTTTCTGACAATCACTGTCACAAAACAGAGCAGTACAGCAACCTTCACAAGGTATCAGGTTCGGATTCATTTGGTTGCAATAGTAGCAAGCAGTATACTGCAGTTTGCTATCCAACACGGTAACAAATGCTTTCTCAAGTGCGATGACTTTGCCAACTTTGACGTCCCTCGTGGCTACTATTTTCGGAATTTTGGATTGCATAATGACACCAATGTCAGTGCTAGCGCAAGATATTTGGGGATTTTTCCTCTCATCAAACAGGAGATAGTCATCAGCAAATTCACTGATCCTGAAAATATATGAAAAACACATCATTTGTTAATACTTATTTAAAAGGACTGATCACAAGCTTAAGAGATGCAGTACTATCTAAAACTAACCTGACTTCACGTGCCATTCGTTCCATCCACAAACCTTGCATAGCTTCTTCTCTCCTTTTTGACAACTTTTCTCTAATCTGTGAAAGGCATCCCAAGGAGAAGCAGGTGGTAATATCTTTCAGACACGCCTCAAACATCTTACATGTGGCTAGGAGAGCCGACCTGTTGCTATAGGCCAGCACTAGCTCTTCCGAACCTTTAGGAGCAAAGGCCAATGCTTTATTGTAATTATGTAAAGCTGCCTGATACTTGCGCTCTCTATAGGCCTTATTGCCTTCCTGCCGGTGATTGGCAGACTTAGATTTACATTTTTCCTCTTTGACAAGAGGTGGAATCTTTTCTGTTTTCTTGAGGATATTTAAAGCAACAGCTACAGCTTCAGAAAGATCATCTTTTTGAATCGCATCATATATATCGCCCACCAAGCCCTGCTGGTTGAGATACTCATGAAAAAATGCAGGTGACCGCCACATAGTTGTCTGAAAATGAAATTAACTCGTCAAGTATGTGTAAACGAGACACAATAAAAATTCCATTGTTATGCGACTCTCGGCATTCGTTTGATACCTGACTGATTACAGGAAGTAAATACAAATTCTTCTTATTCTTCTTTTTCTTATGTGGCGACTAACTTAAGTTTACCAGCTGCTTGGTATAGCTTCAAAGAAAGTCTTAGAAGCTTAGTACGACATTCAGTCTTACTTTTAAAATCTATTTTGTAAATTATTACAAAAAAACATTTGTAGGTACTCACACCAGATATTCCAGTACGAAAACTTAAGCGCAACGCGGCCGTCGTTCATAAAAAATCCAATCAATAATAATTAATAACCCTACCTACGCACTGTATTTAATTATTTGTTGTTTCACAGATCGATCGATCAAACAATAGGAGTGGACGATATACATCGATGTTTTAAAAACACTCGATGTATTGTATCGATACATCGAATCAAACCGATGTATTGTTATTTCATAAACATCGAGTATACATCGATGTTTTTGTTCCGATACATCGAAAAGGCAAACCTACTAAAAACATTATATTATATCTCGTCTTTGGTTTACTGAACTAAAAAAAACAATTAATTTATGGTCAATGCAAATTGCCATGCAATGCAGACTGTTTTCGCAAGCGGCGCAGGTGATGACTCAACAAAGAAACAGATTGAAGGGCAAAAGATTGGGCAAACTTTTGTTTCTACAAAGTGTTGATAAACAGTATTGGGATATTTAATTAATGTTAAATTTTAAAAATTAATAATAAAAGTTTTGTGTCTAATAAGTGCATTTTTTTCTTATCTCAACCACATTTTTATCAAACTTAAAAAAAACAATCGATGTATGGAAAACATCGATGTATTTTTTGATATATCGATATAACATCAATGCAACTAACCGATGTATTGCATCGAAAAAAACATCGATATTATTTTTCAGTGTCCATCACTATCAAACAATCTTTTTTTTTTTCTGGCTCTCGCGGTTTGCGTTTAGCCACGACGGAAAGGTTAGGAATCGGACAGGACAAAAAAGAATTCGGTAAAAGGAAAACTCGGATCATAATAAGAAAGGAAAGGATCAGTGAAAAATAGGAGTGTTAATATAATAAGTAAACAAAAACAATAAAATATTATATTTTAATAGTCAAACAATCTTCTTCTCCTTCTTCTTTTTAATGGCTAATCTGTGTTGCCACGTTCGCCAGTGTCGCGTGAGTATAGATTTGTGCACTGTTGAGAAGAATGAGTCAATGTGGTAACTGTATTGTTAGTAAATCTACAAAAAAAGACAAAATATATACGACATCACAATGAATATATTTAATAATTAACGGGACACTTTAAACGTATATTACTAATCTGTGGATCAAACAGTGCGACAGACAAGGGGAGGATCTTTCTCACAGATTAGTAAGAAAGACTTAGACGAAGTATATTATAGACTTGACAGCCGCGTTCACCCGTATGAGACAGATATAAAGTACTTACGTATTTTGGGGTGGCCATGTTCATAAAAATTTACTCCCCACCCATATAAATACACTAGTAACCTTAATTACAATAAATACTTAATTTTACAGTCAAATTCTTTATTTATTTGTACAAAAAAATATTAACATAGGGATAAAACAAAAATTGTGTACAAAAAAATGTTTAAGAAGGAAATAGGATTTTTAACGTCATAGAACAGAATAAGTCCGCCAATTATACAACTTACAGAGCAATAAAGTTTAAATAAAATAGTCAACAAATAACTTTTATGGGCCGTTAAATGATGTAAGTTTATTAAATAATAACATAAATACGCAACATTTTGTTGCGTACATTAAAATATTTGCCAAATAAGTTATCCGTTGCTTTTTCTGAAAGCATTCGGTTTTAAAATGGAGAACACATGCGAGTGTGCTTGGTAGACTGCCAGTTTTGCCGTCCAGTCGCTGCAATCCAAACCTTTAGTACCGTCTCGTCTTTTGGAAATCTATATAAATGAACACAAATCATAATTAGTTCAAATAATAATGATCACTACAACGCATGAAATGTTCATCCAGCAATTAAAATACATATACGATTTTTAAAATTAGTCGATTGTAAATTACCCTTAAATCGAGAACTTTTACCTTTCTAACAAAATGGCTACCGTAATAGCCATAACCCACAGAGTTGAGCCATAGACGACCTTTTATATTTGGTCAGGTAATAATACAAAAATATTTTACAATTCGATTGATAATTCACTACTTTTTTCCACTATTATGTATGTTCTTTTATAGGATTTAAGATTAATGCACTTCGATGCAGGTAAAACATATAGGAACAATATAAATGAGGCTTACTTACGTGTGAAATGTTATGTTTTCATATTTACGCTCAGTACGGCTTTTACATCCAAGCACACAACAATTTACCATGTTGAGTAAGTAAAACAATCACTCCGTAATCCACAAAACACTTCACTTGCACAAAATTTATTTTAAATTTGCAATTTTATTGTATTTTTCGCATAGACGTCAAATGTCTGCCCTTATTTTTAAATTGTGGCAGGCCAAAATTACCTATGAACGGTGATAAGGACAAAAAACAATATCTGCGTCTCTCTCACTCTTAAGTAGTTTTGTATAAAGGCATCACTTTCTAACTTGTCAATTTTAAATATGTGTCAAATCTACAGGATACATAATCTAAGAAGAAAGAAGAGTATACTCTTTGGTATGTCCCTTCTGACCACATGATGACAGGGGGGCGCTAGCTAGCATTCAATAAGGTAGCCAGAGCAAGAAAATCTCCCTTGATTCAGGGAGTCTATTATTTAATAGGGTCTTTTTACCCATCCATCCATGGCAAAGTCAAGAAAATAATTCTTGGATGGAAATGTCGTTGAAGGCATTTTCTACTTTACGATGCATATCATGTATGTTCCACCGATTTTAAGCGCAAAACAATTGTATTAATAACTAGCGGTCGCCCGCGGCTCCGCCCGCGTGGATGTCGGTTACCGCTGCAAAAAGCCTACCCAGGAAAGACACGGTCAGCAAACAAATGATTCCCATGTCAATTCACAGACACCGACACTAACTTCGACGAAGCAGTCACTATCCGCAGGCTGAACAGATTTTCTTTCTGTGGGTGTTAGTTGTTAAGTCCCGGAGTGCAACCCGTTGTTTTAGGATAGAAAACTTAAGCTATTATTGTAGAGCTTCTCTATACACAACATTTGACGTTACATTATTTTCTGGTAACAAAATATACTGATGCTCGGGAGCCCCGACCCCATGCGTAAAACATTCTTTTCGTAAATAAATTCCTACTAATTTGAATGTTTGGCCCAGGGATTTGTTTATCGTGAGTGCGAAAGAAATTTTTACTGAAAATCGCGCCGCGCGGGTACCTTACTCATAGATCTAAACTCCCCCTCCCACACGCTCACCGGGCCTTGGTAAAGCCTACTTCGCAACGGGCCGGCCGTGCAGCAGAAATCGTAATATGTATTTTAATTTCGCTATAACTTCAGCACCAAACGTCCAATTTAATATCGCTATAACTTCAGAACCAAACGTCCAATTTTAATCATTTAAAGACCAAATATTATTAACATTAACTGTACTTAGTGATGAAATAATTAATTTTGATAAGGATTAATAGCATGAGTAAAATAAACGCGTTTAAATGTAGTCCAAAAAATAATCAAGATTTTTCAATAAAAAAAATGGTTCTTGTGCCTCACCCGACATAGATAGGTATAGTATGTCGCGGACATTTTTGTAGATATTTATAAGATCTACAATTACTTAGAACATTTTATGGTTCTATCTTTAATAGTTTAGGCAGGGTACGCAAAATAAGTAACTGTTTTGGTTGATTTTTTACACCTTGTGTCCGAAAAACCCTAATATTTTACGGAACCCTATTTTTGTTCAAAATTAAATATATCCTATATTACTCGTGGATAATGTAGCTTTCGAATGGTGAAAGAATTTTCAAAATCGGTCCAGTAGTTTATGAGCCTATTCATTACAATCAAACAAACAAACAAACAAACAAAGTTTTCCTCTTTATAATATTAGTGTAGATAAAAACCATCGAAAATTAAAACTTTATTGTAGGTGTTTAGCTCTACGGTATTTAAAAACAATCATAATAATAATCAACCGCTGTTGCATAAACAGACGGGTAGATGGTGCTAACGTCACGCAATGACGTATCCATAAGAGACCAAGAATTTCGCGCGGTAGGTTCTACAGCACGGTAGCCTGTAGCTCAATTGGAAGAGCAGTTGGTCCGGTAAGCCAGAAAAATGCTGGTTCGAGTCCCGCCCGTGCGCAATTTTTGGTTTCTTATTTCATCTTTTAAGAATACAAATATGACACTGTGAGTGTTAAAAACATTCTAAACCATTAAAAACAAATCATATTAATAGTAACACACACAGAACACGTACATAAATAAAACAAAAGTGAAAATCGGAAAATCTCTAGTAAAATTGGGGAGATTTCGCTACACTCGATCTGGCAGCCGTATTTTTTAATTTGACAGCGTTAGTTCCGACCACAGATTAGTAAGAGTATGGTTCCGACTGTCGCCGTTGTTGGCCAGAAGATCCATGTCGAACAAGAGTATGATTTGTTTTGTTTGTCAAGTTGACAGACAGACAGACCACAAGCAAAACAGTTTTTTCACAGAGCCGTCAAAGAACTTATTATATAATCTGTACTGTAGTAAGAAGGAGTTTAGAGAGATTGGAAAGTTCCTTCAGCATTTATTTACCTAACCATAATGTAAACCGCTTCATTGAGACTTCGCCGGAGAAGATGGACGACTTCGGGGAGACGTCAGCAGGTGGCGCACGGGGTGGGTGAGGGCGGCGCGGTCGGATAATACACCCGGCCCACGCCGCTCACTAACCGCGCTCTCGTCTCCCCCCGCACCCCGCCGCCCCGCAGGCGCGGTCTTAATTTCGCGGTCTACCGGGTAGACCTGAGGGTCTACCATAGTAATAGGTGTGAATGTGATGATAATTAACGTGTCAAATTTGAAAATCTAGCCCGGTCATTTTACGTGAAAAAAAGAATTTACAATAGATACTAAAATGTGTATTAATCAGTCAGGTATCAAACGAATGCCGAGAGTCGCATAACAATGGAATTTTTATTGTGTCTCGTTTACACATACTTGACGAGTTAAATTTATCGCATGGCATGCCTAGAATCAGCATAAAAGAAAAATAAAACAACACATGAGTTCTACAATACACATTTATCTATTGTAAATTCTTTTTTTCACGTTAATAACCGGGCTAGATTTTAAATTAGCCACTAATTAAGTATCACTAGTAGTTAGGGTTTGGTAAATAAACAATTAAGCAAAGTTCGTGTTCAAAATAAAATCGAATTTTTTTTAGTAATGCTATCGAGTAACTTTATGTAAATTGTTTTTTTATTATTATTACGGAACGCAACCACATGCAAGTGCAACGCAACAAATGATAAAATGGTAGACTGCAGGTGTAGTACGTAAGCTTGACATCATCATGCACCGACTGCAAAAGAATTAGTTTCTTCTAAATAAAAGACGAATGCTTTATTTAAAGCTTTTAAGTCAGTTTTTTTAAGGCGGTATATTTCTTTATTTCCTGGTTTTTAGGTATTTACCCATATCTCAAAAACTACTGGACCGATTTTAATGAAACTCCCACGGTACTCTAAGCGAAAATATAATCAGAATCATCTTGCTATGACTTTTTGGAGTTTGACGGATCGACGTTGTTCTGCGAGGAGACAAAGTCAAACTCTGAAAGTTCAGAAATGCTGAACGCCACAACTTCTCGTTGTCGAGAAATCCGTGGACAAACATACAAATACTTAAACTTACGAAATTTTGCACACGTATTTGGAAGCCTTAACAGATCAACATACTCAAATTTTATCCAATTATAACGATAGCACATACATACAGGTCGAATTGAATACTTCCTTTTTTTAAGTCGGTAAAAATAAAATAAAGCTAAGCCAAAGAATATACATATATACTAAGCGTCACCACACCACCACAGTTTGCGCTTGCAGCCTCAAACTTTATATGGGTCCTAAACGTTAAAAGAGCTTTCCAATCTAACCGTCTGTTTTTTTTTTTTGTGCCGGTCGGCGGTCGGCGTTCGGTGTCTCGGTGAATTAATATTTTGTTTATGGTAATAAAAGTACCGCATCAACCGTGCCGTGCATCGTGCGTGTGTGTGTGTCTGTGTGTATGTAGCATGGCACGCACGATTTGCTTGTTTTGCTGCCTGCAGTTGGCCTTTCGTAGAAGTATTCAGTAAAGATTAATTATTGATTCAATTAAAGCAAACACGACATCTTTGATTGATACTACCTACTATCCATCCATCCAGTATAAATTGTGTAGTGTACTTGTAGTTGAGAAACTGTGAAATTCATAGAATCCTAGCGAGAAGAAATCAAACGGTCAAACGTAAGTATGAATGAATGTACCTATAAAAGTCTCGAGAAAAGTTTGTTGTTGTGAATAGATAAGAGTTACTTATACACTTGCCTAGCTAGTTATAAGTTTGTTTACTGACAGCTTTTTATAAAGTAACTAATACCAGTACTACTGAGCAGTACTATATCTTCTGTGCTAATCATTGAACTACCTATTATTACTAGCGTATGGAACTGACATCACGAACAAATTTTGTGCTCCATGAATTGATGATCCGGTCATCAACTCGTAGTATAAATCATAATTCGAAATTCAAATTTTCAAAGAAACGGAAATCGTCACAATCTTATCGTCTTTTTGCGACACATTTTTTACTTTGCGTAGCTTCTCTATACGTAATAGTAACAACTGGTGCTAATAGGTACTATGATTGAACTTAAATTGCTAACTTTAATATTTATTCATCCCACTGCTGGGCAAAGGCCTTACGTCAATTAGATGAGCCACGCTCCACCACACCAATACACGCACTGAGTAGGTACGTACTGTTCAGTGGTACCTACGTTATTTATAGTAAATAATCGGTGTTGAATTGTGGGATTACTTTACTTACAAAGGAAGCTAATGTAGGTACCTATCTTCCTAAATTAATTTAGTTAAAAATTATTCGTTCGTTGCTGATAAGTCTTATTAAATGCCGGTCCACAAAGATAAGCCTTTTTTCAATGTCCGTGCATACTTATTACTACTAATAATTTGAATAAAGTTCGTTTTTCTAACTACCTATTTGATTGGAAAAGATCTCAATATAGGTACAAAGTATAGTTTGGTTTTGTGTGGTTCTGTGATTATCCTATTAGAATGAATCATTTCTTTAATAAAGACAATATTTGACAATCAAAGAAAAACGGACTTTACCTACATTTAACTTTATTTTGCGTTAGTTGAACACTTACCCCCCTTATAATAGCTCAAACGGTCTTTGATCCTATTTTAGCTATTACACTGTTTTGTCACTTTCTCTCAAATGATGACAGCGCCAAGAAAGAATGAGACGAAACAGTGTAATAGCTAAAATAAGTTTTAAAGACCGTTTCAGTTATTATGAATACGGGGGTAACTATCTCATCCTGTGTAGGCGCATAATAGTAAAAAAAAAGAAAAGTTAGCCTGTAAGCATCCCACTGCTGGGCAAAGGCATAGTAGAATAAAAAAAAAAGAATTTAATTTCTACTACTGTAGTGTGCGTGATGTTTGCCCGCCTGAATTTATATCTGCATGCATCCTCATTGATAGTACAGAATGATGATTAAATCCGGAACTGCGTATTGCGATCTTGTTAGTTTTAGGCAGTTCAATTCCCACTCAACTAGTTGAAGTCACCAAATTGCCATTGTCTGCGATGCAACTTGTTCTACGCTCATCTGCTGAGTGGATTATACGAAATCGCAATATGACTTTTCTTGCTAATCTTTTCAAAAGACGAGCTTAATTTGTCATGCCTGTAACACATCTCCGCTGCGAAACACGAGTAGCGAAACCGCTGGATGAATTCCGTTTGTGATCTAGTGTTGTTTGAGTGGCGGATGTGACTACCTAAACGTTCCGCGGCGTTTTCCAGTGAATTCGATGTCCATTTTTATTAAAATCACACTTTCGCTTCTTAAAAATTGTGAACATCGACAAACACTTGCGGAAGCAACGCGGCGCCGCTCCGCAACAAAAGCGCGGAAGTGTGACTGGCGTCGGAGCAGATAGACGAAACCTCGAGGGGAAAAAGACAGCATAATAGTCAAATCAATGCACTAGAACAGGCAATTTCCTTCCGCTTCTCCTACTTGCGGAGAGGACATGGCGAAAACAATGCGGTTACAAACGCTGTTATGGTTCCGCAGCGGAGGAATGCTAAGCTAATCTTGCTTGACATGCACAAGTCAGCCTTTTAAAATGTCTTCTTTTCGTTTCACAGGTTCTTTAAACAGTTTTGGAGCTCACGCCAAAGCAAAGAACACACACAACATTAATTCAACATGTCTGAATTCTTCTTTCAAACTCCTCTGGAATTTCAACAGTTGTTGTCAGAAAAAGGATTCCTAGAAGAAATGTACAAATCCCTGGAGCATGACGATAAAGGCGATGCTGTTGTTACCGCTCTAAAGTTGCTGAATAAATCGAACAAAATGCCTGTGATCAGAAAAAATCCGGAGGACGAAGGAGCGTCGCAGTTTTTCCTTCTGCTCGCAGACCAAACTCTTGAAGAAGAAGACTACAGCAACGCTTTCGATTTATACAACCAGGCCCTTCGCTGTGCACCCAAAAATCGCTCCGACGAAATGTTTGAGGCGTACTTTGGTAGGGCGAGAGTCCTCTTCCTGACACGTACATGCTGGTCGGCTTGCATAGCCGACATTGATAAGTGCCTCGAATGGAATCACCCCGAACACCAATCGAAGCTGAAGCAAATGAAGGCATACTGCCAAAGTAAATTGAAAACGACACCACGCCCTCGACCAAGTAAATATATTGACGAGTTCTTCAACATTAAAAATCACTCAAAAGTGCCAAGCGTAAGTGATGTGGTAGATTTCGTCATTGAAAATGGCCAGCCTCAAGTAGTTGCTGCGAAAAGTATACCAATCGGAAAGGTTGTTGCGCTCGAAACGGCTTATGCCCTACACTTGGACGAGATGAACGAAATAAGAGCTTGTCATTTCTGCCACGCATTTACATTAAATTTTGTGCCATGTGACAGCTGCAGATATATCTTATTTTGCAGTGAGGAGTGTAAAAAACTTTGCTGGAAGGAGTACCATAATGTAGAATGTCACATAATCCATTTACTCGACGTCATAAAAATTCTTAACGTAGTGTACCCCGTAGCATTGAAGGCAGCCTTAAAACTGAAAAACCTATGCACCTGGGAAGAATTCAATGCCATATCTCGAGATCTCGGTTTGAAACCAACGAAGGGCGGTTTCACAAACGAAATTTATGATGTGAACAACAAATTATCAATTTTAAGATGCAACAATGACAAACACTTTGTTTTTGGAAAGAGTTTCAACATGATATTCGTTATAGCTACGATTGTCCATTATTTAAAGAGTGTGCCTTCTTTTTTCCCAACTGATGTCAAAGACAAAAACGAAGCTATCAAGTCCTTGGGTAGAGTTCTCGTGCATTTATCTTTGGGCTGTGGAAATATAATAAAAATTCCCACTATTTCTAAAAATGCTACCACGGAAGACATATCATCGTTAACAATCCGTAATTATGGTTTGTTTTCATTTACTAGTAAATTGAAACATGCCTGCGATCCCAACCTGTACGTAGTGGGACTGAACAACAAGATTGCATTAATTACCGTGAAGCCAATAAAACGAGGCGAAGAGTTGACGGTTTCATACGTGTAAGTGCTCCGTTTTCATGCGTTCTTCTTATATATTCTCACATAGCAGTTCCTCGCGACGTTTTGAGTTTGCTCCCTCCCTCCCTCTCGTCGCAGCGTGATATTATATAGCCTTCCCAGATAAATAAGCTATCAAACACAAAAATACATTTTTTAATTGGTCCAGTAGTTCCTGAGATTAGCGCGTTCAAACAAACAAACTCTTCAGCTTTATAATATTAGTATAGATTAGAAGTGTAAAATCTGAGTATTCAATTCAGAAAATGCCTCTTATTTTTTGGGCGAGTTCGAATCTCTCGCTGTACTCAAAGTTATCATTAAAACTGTAACCGAAACTC
The DNA here is from genome assembly GCA_963584085.1 of Pyrausta aurata. Classification (NCBI taxonomy): domain Eukaryota; kingdom Metazoa; phylum Arthropoda; class Insecta; order Lepidoptera; family Crambidae; genus Pyrausta; species Pyrausta aurata. Next base: position 2,430,644 of record OY757269.1, on the reverse strand, counting down.
GAGATTTAATATGGCGCCCGCGCCGTAAAACGCTACTTAAATCTACAGTAAAAAAACCGGTTAAGTGCGTGTCGGACCCGCGCACTGAGGGTTCCGTGCCACCCTTAACTGAATTCAGGGTCCACTTACTTTTACTTAACGAAAACATCACAATATATTGCGACACCAAAAATAACTTTGTTTTTCATAGTGTTTGTATGAAAGACAAAGTTATATTTGCGGTTGATAAAAAAGTGCAATATCTCAAAAACTACTGGTTCGATCTCCTTCAAACCAATTTTCGTTGCAAGTTTTTGTTGAGATCTACATTATATATTTTTTTCAAAATTTTCACTTTCTTAGTTCAAAAGTTAGAGGGGGGGGGACGCCCATTTTACCTCTTTGGAAGCGTCTATATCTCAAACCTTACACTTTTAGAAAAAATGGTTTAACAAACCTCAACATCATTTTAAAAGACCTATCCATAGACACCCCACATGCATAGGTTTGAGTAAAAAAATTTTTTTTGGTTTTAGTTTCATGTATGGGAGCCCCCCCTTAAATATTATTTTTCTTACTTTTTGTATCTGAATCGGAAAGCGGTGAACAAAATACACCTACCTACCAAGTTTCAGCTATGTGATGCTTATAGTTTCAGAATAAAGTGGCTGTGACATACGGACGGACGGACAGACAGACAGACAGACAGACAGACAGACAGACAGACAGACTTGACGAAACTATAAGGGTTCCGTTTTTTGCCATTCGGCTACGGAACCCTAAAAAGTGTGTTTGTGTGTGATAGCAAATACTATACCATAGTATACTTTTTATTGTAATTAATCGTACTCATAAATGCCTTTCAGGGGACACTGGCGTGATCTCATGTGCGTAGACCGTTCGTTGGAGTTATTCACATGGGCAGAAATAACCTGCAGATGTCCCGTCTGTGTAGAACAATGGAGTGCGATCCGAGCGCCGAGCGCCAAAATGACCGAAAACCAAAAAAAACTATACGGAACATGGAGCCAATTGAAATGTGCGCACTACCTTGGCATGGTGGGGGTGGACGTAATGTACAATGAAACTTGTAACTGTATCAACGCGTTTCAAAATACGCCCAACACTAAGGAACATAAAGAGCTTTACGACGAATTGAAACGTATCTTCTTGTTGATACAATGCGAACGCACCAAAAATTGTACCTATTTGGATGACTTTAAAAATAATGTTTTGAAACTTAAGTCATAATTTGTAAATTATATTATCAATAAGCATGTTTTTCTACTATTTTTTAGATATTTCGAGGGAACAGCGTAGTACTATTATATCTTCTGTGGTAACAGCTAGTTTGTGCCAAATTGTCAATTGTGTTTAATAAAATTCCTTCGATACAACACAATTTCTTCAATATTGAAAATTCTATTGTGCCATAAGTAAAATGAAGCTGTCTCAGTTCAAACAATGTAATCAACTATATCAATTTAAACATAATTATTATCATTTGTAATGTCTTGAAACCAATAAATTCGAATAAAATTATAAACTACTATGACCCTTCGACTTCTTTCGTTGCCTCCTTGTACTGCTCGCACCAATAATCTGGGCTCTTCTCCAATGCCTGAAAAAAATTTTTTTTTTTTTTTAACACTAACTAAGGCATAAAGTATCTATATCCATGTGGGTAATTTTTTTAGGAAGGTTTTTGTCTGACAGCGGGCCTGATTCTAAATATGCAACAACAAAAAAATTATTTGTTTTCTTAACAAATGAAAAGAGACAGACTATAATTATCTACATAGACACATCAAACTAAACAACTGCACATTTTTTTTAATGCTTAGTTAAGTCAGTTGAATTCCCCACTAAATTAAAGGTTTCCTAAACTTTGCTTTGCAACTCACACTGACAGCTGTTTAGTTTGACATCTCTAAAACATTGTCTCAATTCAATATCATTTTATTAAAATCAGGCCCAGTATTTGACTAAAGTAGTTTCACTAAGGAACAAAAAGAAAATTGGAGGGGAGACCATAATATTCTCGAAGTAGAGCGGCAGGCGAACATTTGAGAGCCTCTGGTTAAGACTAAACACTTCAGTTTACAGTGTGAACGCCTACAGGCACGATAAATAAAATAAATAAATAAATATGCGCCAGACAACACACCAATTATCTGGTTTCGTGGTAAGGAATATTCTTCCTTGTGTTACAAAGTACCAGACAACGATTATGACGGGGGCTTCTCCCATAAATACTTAAATACATATAACATCCATGACTCAGGTACAAATGTTCATGCTCATCACACAAACATTTGCCTCTAGCGGGATTCGAACCCGCGACGGCCGGCGTAATAGTCAGGAGCGCTAACCAATACACCAAACGCGTCGTCTTTATAACAATATTATAATTTCTATTGTGTCTGGATTATTGTCCACTAAAGTGTAAAAATAAACAAATCATCTTATTATACTCTTACCTCAGCCATTTTGTTGAGCAGAAAGATCTTAGGTACTTCTTCAATAGCCCTCTGGCCCCATTCAAATACATTTCTGGCAAGTTCTCCATCCCCAACCTATAAAATAATAAAATACATTTTATGAATGATGAATGAATGATTATTTATTTGCATAAAGCATGGTAAGTACATATATCAGGTCTTATCATTAGTAAAAGTGAACAATCATGTTTCATCGATATAACGATAAGCAAACATTTCGTCGTCATGCAATATTAACTAATAAGGAACAGTACAATAATAAAAATATATATGTCCAGCATTGATTTTTGATTGGTAAGAGTTTTAAATTTAAATATTCGATAAAATTAAAATATAACGTAAATGTCACAAAATTATGCATGTCAAGTTGAAAAAAATAAAATAAAAATAGAAATAGATAATACGTCAGGTATTAATTGATAACAATTCGTTTAAGATGGCCATCACGACAGAATTTTGTGAATTCATCAATGTCATAAAAACAGTTCTCAACCAGCACTTTAAAAATAATTGTTTTAAAAATATTAAATGATTAATTTTGAATGTGGTTCGGTAGCAAATTAAATAGACGAACGCACATACTGTGGCTGTTTCTGGCAAGACATACTGTACCTGCTATAGGAACAGATAACTTCCACGGGTATCTTCTTGAATCACCCCGACTACAATCGTCTTTTGTTTTTGAAAAGAGATAGGCATTCTTCTTCGTAAACAACAAAATTTCAAATATACAAGGATGGTAATGCTAGAATTCTTAATTTTTTAAAGAGAGGTCTACACGATTCCATCAATCCGATATCACAAATAGATCTAATACACCTCTTCTGTAAAATAAAGACACGCGTAAGGAATGTTGAGTTTCCCCATAGAATTAGCCCATACCTCAGAATGGAGCCAACATATCCATGGTATGCCATCAAAGCTGTTTGGACATTAGACAATTTTGACAGATGATAGAGCGCGTAGACAAATCTATGTATTCTCTGACAAACAGCATCAATATGGTTCGTCCAAGTGAGCTCGGAATCAATAACGATACCTAGAAAATTGGCCGATTCAGTCATGGCAATTTGATCATCGTAATGCTTAACCGTTAGTTTTTGGGGTTTCCCGTTTCTATTGTAAAATTGTATGTATTTTGTTTTATCAGCATTAATTTTCAAATTATTATCATTTAGCCAATTTGTAATCTTTTTAATTTCATTGTTTATTTCATTATTGTAGTCAATTTTAGGTTTTTTGTGTATTGTTAAAGAAATATCATCAGCGAAGAGTGTGACTGGATATTGCGTACATTTTGGGAGGTCATTTATATAAACAATAAAGAGTAGTGGTCCTAATATACTACCCTGTGGGACACCTGAGTTATTTTCCCTATTTTGTGACTTGCATGTTACGCTAACTGACTCATCATCCAGCTTCGGTATTTCCACAAATTGTGTTCTTCTGCTGAGATAGCTTTCAACTAGAGATGTACCGACTAGTCGCCGACTAGTCGGTAAAGCCGACTAGTCGGCCATTTTTGTAGTCGGCGATTAGTCGGCGACTAGTCGGCTAAATCCGCCGACTAGTCGGCCCACTTCTCAATCATGTTAATATGCTTAAAAAATAGAGTGATTGAAATGAAGTTGTATCTTTACTCTTGTTATTTTTTATTATAAGAATCACAGTTTCAGTTTATAATACAATTTAATAATTTGTAGCTAATTTAAATAGGAACTCTTCCTTTGACATCCTTAGTTATCCAATCTCAAAATTAATAAAATAAAACAATACTAGAAGTATCTAAGTATAGTAAGTAAGTATCAATTGGATCAACAATTTTTTTTTAACAAAATATTAGAAATAAGTAGGTAGGTTTACTTTACACTACAACCTAGAAATAGGAAGTTGTTCTATGTGCACTTTGTATATTATACATATAAAACAAGTTCCTACTTCAATATAATAAATTGAACTGAGATCTAGAGATCAAGAAAAATAAACTTCAACAACAAAAAATAACTATTATACTATAGCTTAATAAGAATCTAGTTAACAAACAAAACAATGTACTACTCATCATTAATAAAAAATGGCAATAAAGACTAAAGTTTTTCAAGGCGGCGCCGGCCGCGCGCCAATTCTACGAACCAAAAGCGCTCACGAACATTTCCGACTTCACCCGGATTTTACCGAAAGTAATGATCGGCCTAGCCGACTAGTCGGCCATTTTGCTGCCGACTAGTCGGCCAGTCGGCTAGTCGGCCAAAGTCATAGTCGGCACATCTCTACTTTCAACCCAATTATAAGCTTGTCCTCGCACACCATAACGTTCCAATTTAGCCAGAAGTGTTTTATGATTGACAACGTCAAAAGCCCTACTCATATCAAAAAGAACAGCAGAAACGGGAACTCTCTTGCCCATGGAAGTGGCTATTTTATTAATAAGAGAGTAGCAGGCCAGTGCTGTTGATCTTCCCTTGCGAAATCCAAATTGTTCGTCACTAATTATAAAGTGTTTTGTGAAAAAGGATATTAATCTGACTTGCATGACCTTTTCAAATATCTTTGATAGAACAGGAATTAGGGCTATCGGCCTGTAGTTTTTTATATTATGCTTATCGCCGCGTTTAAATAGAGTTTAAGTTTTGAGTACATAAGCTAACTTATTTATAACACATTTACCCCAATTACAATACAGCTTAGCCAAGTCAAATGTTATTATGATTATAATCTATGAACATAGTGCATGTAGTTACCTTAGAATAAATCAAATACATCTGCTTGGTAAATGTATTAATGAAACTCTTTCGGCCAGCATAATCATTTTCTTCCAACAACCCTGCCTCAGACAAGAATTTCCACATGTCTTCTGTAAATTATTGAGATATAATCATAATAAATATCAGTACCATTATTTTCATTGTCTTATTTATTTATTTATTTAAACTTTATTGTACTGTAAATTGTACAATTGGCAGACTTATTGCTTTATGGCATTCTCTACCACCTTACTTTCTTCCACCCTGACAGTGCTTTTCAACAATTTTTAAACAAAAAACCAAGGAGGATACTCCTTGGTTACTATGATAATAGTAACCTGGCATTAACTCGTCAAGTATGTGTGAACGAGACACAATAGAAATTCCATTATTATGCGACTCCCGGCAGTTGTTTGATACCTGACTGATTAAGGTGTGTCCCAAAGCACTCCCTGACTCATATAACTAGAACAATTGTGTTTTTTAGCATTCTCTTGTCATTCTTTTGTTTACACAGCCTTTGACAGTCTATGCATTCTTTAATCTGCTTAATTCAACACACAAGCACGGCTCGCTTGTTCTTGTGATATAATGAAACATTATAAACAACTTAAGCTGCCTTTGTAGGATATAACATATTACGATATATATTACGATATATTTTATATCCTGAGATATATCTTTTACCCGTTCACACTATGGGATATATATTATTTTAGTTTTGTATGGGATTGTCCTCCAACGCGGGGCGGAGGGGCATGCGGGGGGCGGAAAATATATCTTTTTTGAATCGCTCCAAATCAGATTATAACTCAGGATATAAAATATTATATTTCTCAGTGAGAAGGGTTCCATTGTAAACTATGGTGAGCGATATCGAGTATATCTCGGTATATTAATATATATTTCCAAGTGAATAGGCAGCTTTACCTTCTTTTACAGGCCCTCCACTCATGTAGATATGTGTGAGGGCCGCAACCAGCAGCTTTCTCTGCTGTGGGTCGTACACATTCGACTGCACAGACTCGCATTCTTCAGCGAGTACCACAATGTACTGGATACCTGATTTAGCGTCAACTTGGATGAGTTTGTAGCCATACACCTGAAAATTATGATATCAAAGAACTTCAAACTCTATACTTTTTTATAGTATAGGTATTGGACAAGGTATAGATGCAATTGAAACTTAAGAGTATTTAACTTGTGAGTATCTTATAGCTATAGCTTTGAAGTCCTATTATCATTAATTAAATCAAGACAGAAAAGACAGAAAAGTAGGACCGACAGTTTCATGACAGGCAATGGTAGCTGTTTTGATTAATTATTTGGATTGGAGTGTAGAAAAGGGTGGGTTGGAGTGTAGCAAAGGGTGTGCAAGGCGTTTGGGTCATTTGCCATATTAAATAAAAATTCAAAATTATTACCCTCTTTAGGATCTTGTCAGCTTCTTTCATGACACTATTTACTTGGTTGTGAGGAGTCCCGTTCGTTGTACTCAGATGTTTGATCAACTCGGCCCTTTTGATTGGAATTTTACTCCCTTCTCGGCAAATGATGAAACGCACACACTCCTTAATAGCGTCATCCAGGTTCACCTCAGATTCCTCAGCAGTACTCCTGTTACGTCTTTGGCTCATCTTGAGACAGGAGTTCTGTAATGGTTCTGTATCAGATATCAGAACAGCTATAAAACTTTAACAAATTGTTTGATATTGATAATGAGAGCAAACTGCTGTGTCGTTATTTGTATTATAATTGCAGTAACTAAATAAGAATGTATTAAGTTAAGATAGAATGCTTGCACTTAATGTTTTATCAGTTTTATCAAACAAAACTCCAATTTTTTTTTTTGTATGTTTGTTCCTTAAGGAACAGGCTAAGGTCTTAGGACCATGCTGCCTTGTCATAGGTTAGTTTATTTCTTCAGTCAATTTAGGGGAAACTAAGTCTTCAGTTTAATATCTATGAATTCAGTAAATTTTCAGGGTAAATAAGTATTTTTTCGTGCGATAACGAAATACTGGTAAAAACCAGTGAAGTAAACATCATAAGATTGTTCATTTCTTGAGTAAATTTTGGGAAAATTAAGTCTTCAGTATTTTTAAAAACATGTCATCATATCCGTGATTATAGTCATTTCAAGGATAAATCAATTCATTTTTTTGTTTGAAATCAAAATATAAGTAAATTCCAGTAAGGTTATTAACAATCCACGCGAGATTAAAACAGGGCTTTGAATACCGGTAAAATTTTGGTATCGTTACCTTCACCAAACGACGTAACGTTAATGGCAAGGGTAACGTTATGCTTGGTAACGTTACCTCGGATGCCTTTTACCGTTAAACTGACCTAACGTTATCGATTATTTTATCGGTAAGTGATAATGTTACCATGATCTAGGCTTGTTAACGATACCAAATGCATACTACAAGTATCGTTAAAAGTAACGTTATTATTTTCTATCTCTTTCATTCGTAATTTTTCAACGCATTGCACGCAGATTTGAGTCAGTGATACCTAATGGTCATTTTACCGATTTAACTACGTAACGCAAGCAAGCCACGCTGTGAATTTAAAAGATCAATCTTTTTTATCCGCTACACCGTGCCGGCCCCGTCCCGCCCTAGTCCCGGCCCCTTCGAACGGGATAAATGTATCCTATGTCCTCCTGGTTCTAAGCTACCTCCCCACCGATTTGTCCCGTCCCTGTCCCACCCTAGCCCCGGCCCCGTCTAAACGGTATGAATGGTTCTAAGCTACCTCCCCACCGTTTCACCCGGCCCGTCCCACCCCAGCCCCGGCTCCGTCTAAGGGGTATGAAAAATAGGTGATGGCCGATTCTCAGACCAAATGCTCACAAAATTTCATGAGAATCGGTCAAGCCGTTTCGGAGGAGTACGGGAACGAACGTTGTGACACGAGAATTTTATTTAAAAGATGTTTTTTCTTTTGTAATATATTTACTCTCGTACACTCGGACATGACGATGAAAATCCTTACTGAGTGCAGTCTAACTAGAGTTGTAAGTCCAATGTATCCTACCGAAGTATGCAGTAGCCTCCCGGTAGACTACGGTAGACTTCGGCATACTACCATAGGATGCGGTAGCTTTCGTAGATTTCATTTAATTGTACTTATTACGAATTAATTCTTGTTAGAAATAAATGTTCTTTAATCTGAATTTGAAACAAATCATGGTCTTTTTACTAAAACAGAAAATGCTGTACAGCCTTAATGCTGCTTCAATGTCGGTCGGTCTCCGGATGAATTTGGACAAGACCAAGGTCATGTTCAACGACTTTATCATTCCGGAGCCGATCTTGATCAATGGTGAAGCGCTCGAAGTTGTTCAAGAATATGTTTACCTTGGGCAGACATTGCAGCTAGGTAGAGACAACTTCGAACGTGAAATAACAAGAAGAGTGCAGCTGGGCTGGGCAGCATTTGGGAAGCTGCGTCATATCTTCTCGTCGTCACTACCACAATGCCTAAAGCGTAGGGTATTTAATCAGTGCGTCCTACCTGTCATGACATACGGAGCCGAAACGTGGAATATGACGGTCAGGCTGGCCCACCGACTTCATGTCGCTCAGCGAGCTATGGAAAGTTCTATGCTTGGTGTCTCACTGCGGGATAGAATCCGCAACGAAATCATCCGGCAGAGGACTAAAGTTGTGGATATTATCCAGAAGTGTAGCAAGCTGAAGTGGCAGTGGGCTGGCCATATCTGTCGCAGAACCAATGAACGTTGGAGTAGACGGGTTCTTGAATGGAGACCACGTCTCGGCAAACTTAGTGTTAGACGCCCCCCTGCCAGATGGTCCGATGACCTAAAGAAGGTCGCTGGTAGTGACTGGATGAGGAAAGCAGGGGATCGTGCACTTTGGCGTGGCCTTGGGGAGGCCTACGTCCAGCAGTGGACTGCAACAGGCTGATTGATTGATTGAGGGTTCTAAATTTTCTACATATTCTCATCTCGATCCAAGTCGACATGCCGCCCCAGTAACGCATACGACTGTACCTACCTTAAATATTTTCTAAGAAGTGCTGATTCAGCACAATAAATTAATCTTTTTTTTTAGAAAACGCTTTGGGGTTTTATTCGCTAATTTTTGAGAAAATGGGAATTAAGGTAATCATTTTTTTTCAGATTTTATTTTTTTATTAATTAAGGTTAAGCTTAGAGAAATAGAAAGTTTGGGCATTGAATTGAAAGAACCGAGGCCGATGAAGTACCTAGATATTTTTTTTAATTGTCAGGGTGCTGTTTTGAACAAATGATATTGTCTTTGCTAAAGAAACTAATAAAAATAAAATCTCGATTTTCCAAAAAACAATGAAAGTGTTCTGTTTCTATGATGTATACAAAGACACTGTTAAAATATTATGTTTTAAAACGATTTGACCTTATATATCAAAATATCTGGATACGGTATTTTTCTTCTTGCGGCCCATACTTATTTCCTTTTTCGTAGTAGAATACATAATAACAAAACACCACGCACGCGTTTGCGATACCTTTGTTTGCGATGTTGCCATCCCGCCGGCCAACCGGCCCGCGCGCCATCGCGCCGGTTTGGCAACAGTGCTTTAAGTAACGAAAAAAATATCGATACTTTTAACGTTAATTTTTAACGTTATTGTAATATATTCGTTACTAAACTACCGTTACCCGTGTTACCGGTAAAATTTTAACTTTATGAAAATATCGTTACTTAACGATAATTATAGTGTGAATTTGGTATCGTTATAAAGCCCTGAATTCATATCCGGGAAGAGACAAAACGAAACGACGCGTATTAAACGTCAAAGTCAATGTCAAAAATGTCGACAACAAGATAAGATACGGAAAAAGCGCGGGAAACGTCGGGTTTGGTAGACGTACTTTTTCTTGCTCTCATTTAATTAATTTGAAATAAGTGTCAGGTTGGAGGTTTAGTGCTTATTTATTTTGTATTTTTATTCCTATTTATCATATTTATTACTGTGACATACTTTTCTTCAGTTCTGGGTAAGTTTTAATTGTTTTTCTTTTCGCCATGGGCGACCCGCCGGATCCTGGTGGCGGGACGCTCCTCCACCAGGATTTTAACTTTGTAGCGCCACGTGAAGTGCCTGAGCCGTCATATTCTGTAACAATAACACAAAGTCAATCAGGTACTGAAGGTTCAGTAATGGATACGGATGGTTCTTTGTAAGACGAATGTGAGACTGCAACTGCAAGTCTCCCTAAGAGAAAAAAAACTTCAAGAAAAGTTTGCAAGCATGGTAACTTAAAGCGTAAAAGCCGTCATGGCCATAAGACTCTTGTGACTGATTCTGACTGTCGATGCTTTGCCTCTACTTACACTGTACAAGAAACCAATGTTGTTATTGAAAACAAAAATATACAACCTACTCAAGGTTTAAATGAGTCCCCTCCAGTACCTGCATCTAACACATCACCAGACACGAACTCTCACACAGACACTAACCCAATTGGTAGAAACTTATACCAGACTACTGATGTCTCACCCTTTGTTGTACACATTCAAAGAGAACAAACTGATCCCAGTCAAAACCTATCTCTGCACCCTGTTACCGTAGGCCATTTTCTTAAAAAGAATTATGTTAGAGGTATTGTGGAAGGTAGCTTAAAAAAGATAGGGAGAAATCGTGTTTCACTGTGCTTTACAAGGTTTGAAGATGCTAATGAATTCCTTAAAAATGACATACTCAAACAACACAAATATAAAACTTTCATTCCTATTTCAAATGTTACTAGGATGGGAGTCATTAGAGGTGTTCCTATTGAATGGAGTGATGAGGACATAATAGAAAACATTTCATTACCAGTAGGTTGTGAAAAAGTTCTAAAAGTTAGGCGTTTAAAAAAAAAGAACATAGTCAATGGCAAACCTGAATTCGTTCCAATTGAAACAGTTGTTGTAACATTCGACGGTCAGATACTTCCTAATAGAATATATCTTTGCTATAATTCATTACCGGTTGATCTTTACATTTATCCAACAATTCAATGTTTCCGTTGCTGTCGTTATGGCCATGTAAAAACTCAGTGTAGATCCCTTCCCAGGTGTTATAAATGTGGGCAGGGTCATGCAGGCGATTCATGTGATGTTGAGGAAGAGCATATTGTTTGTTTCTTGTGTTCTGGTCCTCACCAGGCCACAAGCAGAAATTGTCCTGAATTCACAAGACAACGTAACATTAAGGAATCAATGGCAAAAAATTGTATAAGTTATGCTGAAGCTTTAAAGTTACACCCTGCACTAGGAAAATCTTTTGCTGATGTTTTAAGAAATACTAACCCCCCACAACAGCAAACTCCTTCTACTTTATCTTCAAACTCCAAACTTAAATATGTACACAATAATAATCCTGGTTGGAACTCTTACAAAAAAACAGTTTTAATGAAACCAAGATCTCCGTTCAAACCTGGCAAAAGCTATAACAGAGATGAACACCAAGCTTTAGTAAATGATTACAATACTCCTTTTGCTCCTAGTAAAAGTATTCTGATAAACAAAGATAATATCAGTGACAACTTGTCTGAATGTTCTATAAAAGAGTTACTTATCACATTAATTACTTCTTTGAATAAATCTAACTTTGTTTTACCGTCCAACGCCGCCCATAAAATTGATCTTATAGAAAAGTTAAATTCTGCTGTTGATGGGGAGGTTCTCCATAGCAGTACAATGGAATTGCAGAAGCGCAAATAATAAGAAAAGTGATCTATTGCATATTATTAATAAATTTGACCCATTTTTAGTTTCTGTACAAGAAACATGGCTCCGGCCAAATTCTATTTTCAAAATTTCTGGTTTTTCATGTGCCAGAGAGGATAGGCACGATAGTTATGCTGGTGTTGCTTTACTCATCCATCACTCTTTTCAATTTTCCCATATCCCTATTCCACCGCACAATGATGGTTTTTCCATTATAGCTGTATCAATACAAAGCATCTCGTTCGTTTCTGTCTACATACCTCATCCATCATCTACCATTTATGATGAGATAGAACCAATTTTGAGTAACATTCCTAAGCCTATTGTTATCATGGGGGACTTTAACGCTCAGCATCAATCTTGGGGTAGTGGTATTTCCAACTACTATGGTCATAGAATTTTGGATTTTCTGGATAGTAATAATTTATGTCTTTTAAACACTGGTATTCCTACTCGTCGTACTCAACCACAGGAAGCAATTAGTGCTCCTGATTTGACCATCTGTAGTCCAAACTTTGCATCTTGTCTTTCATGGTCAACTCTGCCATTGACATATGGGAGTGACCATTTTCCAATAATTATTTCCTTCCCTTTTATGACCAGACCAAAAAAACAAATGCGTTCGCCTAGGCTCAAATATAAATTAGTTGACCCCGATTGGACTTTATTTAGGGAAAAAGTTGACCAAAAAATTACATCACTGCCGGCTGTACATAATGGCAATATAACATTGTGTGCAGAAAATTTAGCCTCTCTTTTGCTGGAATCAGCTGATGAAGTTTTTCCCTCTAAAAGTACCAATAGTAATAGACTACCAACCCCTCCTTGGTGGGATAGTGAATGCTTAGAAGCAGTTAAAAAGAGAAAAGCGGCTGAGCGGCTATATAATTCTAATACTACTTCGGAAAATTATGAGAATCTTTCCGCTATTATGACTAGTACTAGAAAACTACTCAAACAAAAAAAGTGGGAGGGATGGAAATCTTTCTGCCATTCCATTTCCCCGGATACTTCTCCTTCTGCAGTGTGGGCCAATATAAGACGTTTTAGGTCAGCATTCAAAGATACTGTTTCTATACTACTCAATGAACCAACAGTAGATGAATTTTTAGATAAATTAGCACCCCCATTTGTTGCTCCACAACTATGTTTACTTATTGAACCTTCTAGTCCTCAATACGCAGATCAAGCCGGCATAAGTTCTCCTTTTTCTTTATCTGAACTCAAAGGTATTCTATCTTATGTTAAAGACTCTGCACCTGGAAGTGACGGAATACCGTATTCCTTTTTAGTTAATTCAAGTGACTCAACATTATCTTACCTCTTGGCGATTATAAACTCTATAATGTTTTCAGGTAGTATTCCTCCATCTTGGAAGGTACAGGAAGTAATTCCTCTCTTAAAACCAAACAAGTGTCCTTCAGACGCTAATTCATATCGGCCAATAGCTCTATCTTCAGTCTTGATTAAAATAGCTGAGCACTTAATAAAAAATCGTCTTGAATGGTTTATAGAAAGCCAAGGCTTATTAAGTAATTATCAATTTGGCTTTAGGAAGGGAAGAAGTACTTCCGATAGTATTGCCATTTTCACTACTGACATCAGATTAGCCTTTTCCAGTAACCAACATTTACTGGCAGCTTTTTTAGACATTTCTTCTGCTTACGACGGGGTGGTTATTTCCATTCTCAGGGATAAATTGTTAAAATTAAATGTACCAATTTTATTAGTAAACTAGCTTTTGCCCGCGACTTCGTTCGCGTGGACTTCAGGTTCGTCCCGTCTAGTAGCGCAAAAAATGTGTTTTTTTACGACCTCACATTAGAAACCTCAAAAATTGTAGCCTATATGTTATTCTGATGTATAAGCTATATTGTGGTAAGGTTTCATTCAAATCCATTCAGTAGTTTTTACGTGAAAGAGTAACAAACATCCATACATCCATACAAACTTTCGCCTTTATAATAGTAGTAGGATTTTATCACAAATATTTTAGTGGAACGTTGTATTCATGTTGTATGTGCAGATTCCATAAAATCAAGATATTTATATAATGGTATTCCTCAAGGATCTGTTTTAAGCCCAATTCTTTTTAATATTTACTCCTATGACCTTCAAAATTCGATTACAAACAATGTCAGTATGCTACAATATGCTGACGACCTTGTCCTATACTTTTCTGATAAGGACGTTTCTAATTTATGTTCTGAACTAAATTTATCACTTCAAATGCTTAAATCTTGGTTAGATATAAATGGTTTATCATTGTCTGCTTCCAAAAGTTCTGTTGTACTTTTTACCAAAATGCGTAGTTCACCACCAGTTTTAGTTCAATATGATAATATGAACATCCCTGTTCATAACGAGGCAAAATTTTTGGGTGTTACTTTAGATTCTAAACTCAATAGTACTTCGCACTGCTACAATATTAGTGATAAATGCGAACGTCTTTTAAATATATTAAGATGTCTGGCAGGCGTCTGGTGGGGCGCTCATCCTTTTAGCATGAAACTAATTTACAATGCCCTTATTAGAAGCTCTCTTGATTATGGCACTCAATTTCTAGAACCGTGTAATGTTGTAGGCCTCAGAAAACTGGATGTCATCCAAACTAAAGCCCTTCGAGTAGTTGTAGGCGCTATGAAAACAAGCCCTAATAATTCTTTACAGGTAGAATGTGTTGATCCACCTTTAAAACTTCGACGACAATTTCTTTGTGATAAATTTTTATTCCGTGCACTTCAACTATCAAACCATCCTCTTTTTTCTAAATTAGCATTGTTATCTGAACATGTTGAGAATTCTCCATACTGGGCACACAAATCTCCTCCCTGTTTGATAATAAGCTATCGCAAAATTCTTTCATTACAAGCACCCACACATAAATCAATGTATCTTCCAGTTTTTTGTTCTAATTTCGAATCCTTGATACTAACTCCAACTGTTATTTTTGATATTGATATTTCTAAATCTGATACTGAAGCTGGAGCTAAATTTAATTTAATTGTGGATAACCAATGGGGTGACTGGCATCATTTATACTGTGATGCTTCTAAGCATTCAAATAATGGCCACGTTGGTGTTGGAGTTTACCATACCCAGTGTAGAATACACCAGATGATAAAATTGCCGCCTGAATCATCTGTCTTCACCGGCGAATGCTTTGGCATTTTGAAATCTTTACAGTATATTTTATTAATGAGACTAAATAAAACTGTAATTTTTTGTGACTCAAAAAGTGCTCTTCAAGCACTAACCAAATTCCCCTTTAAAACAAATAATGCTTATCCAGTTATTATTGAAAGCAGAAAGTTATTGAATGTTTGCATGCAAAAAGGGTTCTCTGTAGTTTTTGTTTGGATTCCGGGACATAGTAACATTCCTGGAAACATGAAAGCGGATTCTTTGGCCAACGCTGCTGTTCAATCTGGGGATCTTTTCCCATATAAAAATTATTGTCATGACCTAGCAGCTCTACCTTAACTATACTTGCACGAAAAATGGGAGAAAGAGTGGGAGATCAGTAGTCAAACAAAAGGAAAATCTTATAAACAATTACAACCTTTTATTCCGCCCAAACCTTGGTTTTTTAAGACAAATATGAATAAGTTGACTACTTCCAGCATCATTCGTATGAGACTGGGACATGCATGTGTTCCTGCTCATTTAGCAAGACTCAAAATTATAGTCAGTGATGCATGTGAGTGCGGTGCTGGAGTGGGCGACCTGAATCATATTTTCTTCGCCTGCCAGAATCATGATCGTTCAACTTTTATTTCAGCTTTGTTATCCCTGCGTGTTCCTTTTCCAACATCCATATCCTGCCTGATATATAAATATGATTATGATATATATAAATGTATTTCTGAATATCTATATATTAATAACATAAAATTTTAATCTCTTCGTAAACATTCATTTATTAATATAATCCGATCCACCTTTTAAACCTGATCCTTATTCTATATTTTGCAAATTCCTATTCCGTTTTGTTTATTCCTTTCCGTTTCCCTACCTTTATAACTCCGTTCGTGGCTATCGCAAACCGCGGGTGCCAAAAAAAGAAAAAAAAAAAAAAAAAAAGATAAGATACAACAGGGAGATTGGGGTTCGCAAGCGCAAGCTAGCACACGTGTTTCGGGATTTTTCACTAATTTATAGATATTGTGTAGTTGTTCAATATTGTCTCGTAAGCTCTAAGCTTGCTTATCAATATTTTGTGGTGTTGGTCATATTAATATATATTCCAGGTAAGTTTTTCTAACATGAACACTTTACCTCCTGATCCCCCTGCGGGCTTATTCGCTAACTTGAATGACAGTTGAGAATGACGATCACCGAGTATAGTTTCCAACTTTCAACTGTCAAAACTGTCATTTCGTATTCGCTAACTTCGGTGAGGAACCGTAAAATTTCAAGATGGCGTCCGTTTCAGTGATCATCACTTTGCTAAGTCGATAGCCACTGAATGCCTATCGATAACGGAATTTGGTATTCAGTAAGCTCGGTGTTCATCATTATGACGTTTAATTGTGGATAACTCAAGTTGTCAAAATAGAAGTTAAAATCACTTTTCGACAGCAGTTATTTTATAAGTGGATAGTGATAATCACTCTTCTAAAATTCTATTTTTATTTGTTTGAGATACACAACTTAGAGCTACCTCGCTAATTTAGTAAATAGATTATGGAGAGCAAGATAGTTCTAAATATTATTATTATTTATATATACTTAATCCTCTAATTTACTATACTTACTGTGTACAACTTATGTTAGGTTTAGGTTCTTGTTTGTGCCAAATAAAGATTTGTTCTATTATATTCTATAACCAAAGGTTGTTTGGAAGAGATCGCTTTTGGAGATAAGACCACCTAATTTGTACATGTTTTTACTGTATTTAGTTTCTGTATGTGTGTTTTGTGTACTACAAAGAGTATTCTAATCTAGACTTAATATTTGATCATAAAGTACATTTATCAAGGAACCTTTTTACTGTGGTAATAAAACACAAAACTAAAATACTAAATACTGATTTATTTCTTTGTCCAAATATTTCTCACAAACAATCTTCAATTTGAGCGACTTCTGTCCACTATCTCTGATAATGCCTCAAGCGCTCTCATATGTTTCTCCTCAACAGTTATCCTCCTCTCTCCTAAGCTGCGAGCCCATTGAGGTACATCATGATTGACTGAAACAATGATAATAAATTTAAAAAAAAACTCAACTAGAAACCCCAGAAGGTAGCCTCACTTTTTTAGTTTTTATCATCATAATTCAACCAATCAATTTCCATGAAATGTTTTACTTTTAATGAACACCCTTCATGATTCATTTTATCGATTAATTACTTATACTGTGTAATATTGACTAACAGATATATTTTATCATATTTTCTGAGATTAGCTTGTCTGAATAGTGCTTTCAATTTCAATCATATAATGATTATAAAAGCAAAGTTTGTATGTGTGGATGGATGGATGGATGTTTGTTACTCTTTCACAGAAAAATTACTGAATGATATCCAGGATAGGATCAAATTTGCAACAGACAAAGATATATTATAGGCTGGAATAACGCATAGGATACTTTTTATCCCGATATTCCCACGGGCACGGGAACCACGCAGTTGAAACTGCAGGCAACCACTATCATATATAAAGATGATCTATTGTTGCTTCACCTTGAGATTACAAAACATGATTCTCTCTACCAACTCATTTAAAAGTGTCAGCGTATTATCCTCCGCCTGTTCTTGAGGCTTTGCGCCGAATATCTGCACCCTTTGCCTTGGTCTTCACTTTTAACTTCACCCAGTAAGTGTAAAAATATTATATTGGTGATTGAGAGGAACAATGATGATACCGTTTTAAACTTTCATGGTCACTAACATTAGAATAGTTAGATACGGGATTGCTCCGTGATCATGGCGCTTGCAACAGTGCCGAAATATCGGAAGCTCATAAATAATAAGGTACATGGTAGCAATCCCGTATCTAACTATTCTAATGATGATACCTTTTAAGGTTCATAAGAAGATCTTAATCAAAACTTACCCTACGCCACTGTTCGGGAGTTTAAGTGACTCCGTCTGCCACAGAATTTAGCTTATTAGCTATGGACTCCCAAGTTCGCTGAGTAATTTGACTTGCCTGAGGCCCTCGCAGGGCAGTCTTTTTTGGCCTCTGCAAAAGCCAACAACATCTCAAGCTGCCTTTGCCTTTGGGAGACACGTCTGCTAGCCGGCATTCTGAAATATTGATGAAATTGTTGAATTATACATACAAACGCTATACAAATCTCAATGACGTATCTCATAGTAATAACCACATCAATATTATTGGTCGAAATGCAAGCAAATCTTGGTTAATTCATCCAAGAAGCAAATACATGAGTTTGTAAAATTTCAATATATCATTATAGTTTTACTCACCTTGCATAATGGATGTATTTCGTACAAAAACAAACAAACTATACGATTGAACCAACAAGACTGAATTCGGGGCATTAGTAAAATTGTAATCAATAACACAAGCAATTCAAAACATTCTTTCCAATATCCCAGCGAAGTGGATGTTTTTATCTTTTTCCCAATCTTTTTCAAGGAATATTTTGGCACTCAACATTCTTGACAACTCAAGTGGCGAACGTATAATCCGCAAAATTAACAAGATAATGATGTCGTCATATTATTTCGTGTTGTCAAGCATATAAAATAAGTCGGGTAATAACTAGAGTAGTAACAATTCCATGTCGATAAGCACCGCTAGTTTTCGTTATTCACTGAACGATCACATGACATAGGACTAATACTGAATACCAAATTAACGGAAAGTTCGGTTGCTCACTGAGCTCGGTGATGATCACTAAAGTGTTGATCACTTTCATGTGTCAAAATTAGCGAATAAGCCTGCTGATCCTCCGGATCGGGCCACTTCCCCTATGGACACTTCTCTGGAGTCTTCACCGCCTGTATTTTCACAAACGGCGACAAAGCGCCGCCTAGAACCGCTGGAACCATCGGAACCGGCAAAAAGAACAAACTCTGAAACACCGGCATCTACTTCCTCTCCTAGCAGCCAACCAATGTACGTACACCCGTCCTTGGTCGTAGCTCCACAAGCGTACAGTGAACAAGACAAAGGTCCCTTCCTAGTACATGTCAGCATTATAGATTCAGACCCGTCAGCTCCAACATCAATCCAGCCCATTCGATTTGGAAAGTTTCTAGTGAACAATAAAATTCAGAATGTTAATTTAGATGGTGTTAAAAAAATAGGCCGAAACAGATTGTCTGTTGAATTTTCGTCAGCCAGTGCAGCTAACAACTTCATGAATAACGAGTTATTACCCCTACATAAATATGTTGCCTCCATCCCAACGTATAATGTCACCCGCATGGGACTCATTAGAGGCATACCTACTGACTGGACAATGGAAGAACTAGCAGAAGCATTAACTGTCCCCTCAGGATGCGGTATTTTATTAAAAGCTAGACGCTTAAACCGGAAACAAACTGAAGAAAACCGAGTGACTTGGATTCCGACCCAATCAGTTGTAGTGACCTTTAAGGGCCAGGTATTGCCGGAAAGGGTGTTCTGCTTCCACAACTCCATACCTGTAGAGACCTACCTACTCCCAACTATACAGTGCCATAACTGTTGCCGTTTTGGACATGTGAAATCTCAATGCCGCTCCAAACCTAGATGTTTCCGTTGCGCTCAACCGCACTCTGCGGAAAGTTGCCCAGTACAGGAAGACAAGGCAACTTGCCTTCTTTGCACGGGACCGCACTTTGCAGTAAATAGATCATGCCCGGAACACTCAAGACAGAAACTTATCAAAATGGCCATGTCTCAGGACAACGTCCCGTATACCCAGGCTTCGGCTTTATATCCTCAGGTTCGAAAATCGTACGCAGACATGACTAGATCACCTGCTTCTATTAACCTAACTCAAGCTACGTCACAACCCCAAAGCCAACGACCTCTTGCGACCTCCGTCTCCTATAAAAAGGCCGTTTCTCGTCCTGCCCCGCGCCCCCGAGCACCTTTGGGTAAGGGTTACGACAAGCAGGCACACCAGGCCATAGTCGGTGAGTGTGCCTCCACCCTCCCGAATGGTTGCGCACTCAACTCTAACTCTCACCCTTCCACTTCCGTTGAAGATAAAGAAAACCTCCTCAATATGATGTTATCTCTTATAATCCGTATTGTTACCGGTCAGTGCGACCGATTACCGTCCAACGTTGCCCAACAAATTTCTCAGCTCTCCCATCTTAATTTTTCGAATAGTTTAAATAATGAATCCTACGACAGTTCAGTGGAACTGTCAAAGCATTAGACGAAGAAAACACGAAATAATTTACTTTATAAATAAATATAAACCGTCTATCTTTGCTGTCTCGGAGACATGGTTGATACCGGAATCACGTTTTCGTGTGACGGGTTACTCGTGTCTCCGGGATGACAGATATGACGGATACGCAGGGTGCGCCTTACTCGTAAAGCGCTCCCTGTCCTTTTCTCAGATACCCCTCCCTCCGCACTCCCAGGACTTAAATGCTGTGGCCGTGCGGGCATTCAATATCTCTTTCCTCTCTGTCTATATTCCTCATCCTGACTCCTCTTCTCTTAGCGAACTACATTTAATCATCTCGTCACTTCCTCCTCCTGTACTTGTGATGGGTGATCTGAATTCCCACCACATTGCCTGGGGATGCCACCACACGGACCCGAACGGAACATTGCTGGCCGAGCTTTTAGATGACCTTAATTTATGTATGCTGAATGATGGTAGGCCAACAAAAAGATGTCTTCCCTCACAAAACCCGGCATCGGCTGTGGACGTTTCCATCTCTTCTCCAGATCTAACTCCTTTAATCTCATGGAGTGTTCTTGATAGTACTTTCGGCAGTGACCACTTTCCCATATTAATTACTCTTCCACTTAATCTACCCATAAACCCTCGTCTCCCTCCTCTCCTAAATTATAATTTAAATAAAGCTGATTGGTCTGGTTTCTCGCTTTCAATCAATGACAAAATAAATTCTTTACCCATGATTATTGACCAATCAAATGCGCAGGCTGCTTATGCTGATTTCATAAATATTATTCAGTCCTCAGCCGATGAAAACATTCCCAATAAAAAGCTCTCCAGTAAGATATCCCCCCCCTGGTGGGATGCCGACTGTACTGTCATGGCTAGGAAACGTAAGGAAGCTGAAAAAAGGTATAATCAAGCAATGTCTCTAGAGAACTTCATTAATTACAAACGTGTGGCGGCACAAGCTAGGAAACTCTTTTCAAGGAAGAAGAAAACAGGTTGGTTAAAATTTTGCGAATCCATGTCCCCTCGAACCCCCCCTTCCATGGTATGGAAACAGATCCGAAGATACCGGCAATATCTCAGTTCTCCTAACCCAACGTGCAATGACCCCTCAATCTGGCTTAACGCATTTTCTGATATGTTAGCCCCGCCGTTTGTCCCCTCATTGGATTGTCTGCCTGCCAATGCTTCCTCCTTATTATCTTCAAATAGTTTAGATGCTCCTTTTTCATTTGAAGAACTTTTATCAGCTCTGAATGGCCTGTCTGATTCTTCACCCGGCATTGATGGAATCCCTTACTCTTTCCTTATCAATTCTCCAAATAGGGCTAAAGTCTACTTCCTCAACATCATTAACATATTCTTCGATCAAGGAACTATTCCGGACAGCTGGAAACAGCAGTTAGTTATCCCTATCCTCAAACCTGGGAAGGATCCTCTTGATCATAAGTCGTATCGCCCAATAGCTCTCTCTTCTACTTTTCTAAAAATAGTCGAACACATGATCAAGAATCGTCTTGAATGGTTCATAGAATCTAGAGGTATTCTTGCTCGATCTCAATTTGGCTTTCGCAAGGGATACAGCACGTTGGACAGCCTAAGTATACTTACCACAGACATAAGGATAGCCTTTAAAAAGAAAGAATATTTGGTAGGAGTCTTCTTGGATATATCCTCGGCATACGACAACGTTCTACTTCCAGTGCTCAGGCAAAAGCTGCAATATCTGAGTGTCTCGGAGAAGCTAGTCCGGTTTATTTGCAATTCACTGATGTCAAGGTCGATTTCTGTTCGCTATCAGGATATCCTTCTACCGCCTAGGCTTGTCTGGAAAGGCTTGCCACAGGGTTCTGTGCTCAGTCCATTACTTTACAGCCTATACACCTACGACCTTGACAGGACTGTGGAGCCATTTTGCAATATCTTACAGTATGCCGACGATATAGCCATTTATGTTCCCTCCAAATCAGTGTCTGACGCGTCTTCACGTTTGAATTCAGCACTTTTATACCTTAATGATTGGCTAACTCGTCACGGACTGGATATATCGGTCCCAAAATGTTGCTGCGTCACGTTCACTCATAAACGCTCAGTCCCAAATTTACAAATATCAATTAACGGAGAAACTGTACCATCCAACAATAAAGTTAAATTTTTAGGCCTCACTTTAGATTCTCGTTTAACCGGCATAGCTCATTTCAACCAAATTAGCCAAAAAGCAGAAATGGGGATGAACGTTCTACGCGCTCTATCTGGGGTTCGCTGGGGTGCTCACCCATATTCTCAAAAGTTAGTTTATAATGCCATTATACGCAGCCATTTTGACTATGCTTCTTTTCTACTAGACCCAGGTAACAAGGTAGCTCTAGAAAAGCTTACAAAAATTCAGTCTAAGTGTCTGCGTATAATTCTAGGAGCAATGAATTCATCACCTATTAATGCTCTCCAAATCGAATCTGTTGACCCCCCTCTTTACCTACGCAGACAATACCTTAGTGACCGTTATTATGTTAAAATCGCTGAAAATATGTCTCACCCTCTCTTGAATAAATTAGATCTCCTTAACACTTTATGTAGCTCCTCTGACCCTTCTCAAAATATCCCTTGCATACTTCTTAGTTACCAAAAGTTTAACAGACTTCCGACTCCTATTGAGAAACTCCCATTTAATCCGCTCTACTCTAACAGCTTTGAATCTTTGATCTTCTCTCCTCCCATTTTGCTAAATTTCGGTATAACCAAGGATTCCCAGTCAGCTCCTCAAGAATTCCTGCACCTCATGTCTGAACGCTGGCAAGGCTGGCTCCCGATATTCACTGATGCCTCCAAGCTCTCCGACGGGGGCTGTGTTGGAGCCGCGGTTTGGATACCAAAATTCAAAATAATTTTAAGTTTCAAATGCCCCCCAGTTTCATCAGTCTTTACTGGTGAAGCAGTTGCTATATTGGAAGCAATTTTATATGCTAAATCACATTCTCTCAATAATTCTATAATTTTCACCGATTCACTAAGCTGTCTCCAGTCCATTCTTTCGAACCCTTTCAAGATTAAAACAAGATGCCCTATTATCTTTAAAATCAGAGAAGCTCTCTTTGAGTGTTCTAAAAATGGTATTAACATAGTGTTATCCTGGATTCCTGGTCACAAGGGAATCCCCGGAAATGAGTCAGCTGATACGTGCGCTAAGGTTTCCACCTCATCCGGCTCCTTAGAGCATTTTAAACTATACTCCCATGATGTCGCTACCTTATCCCGCGCCCACCTACTCCAATCCTGGAATACTCACTGGAACAATTCAAAAAGAAATACTGGAAAATACTATGCAGACATCCAGCAAAGTATTCCACCAAAACCTTGGTTTTTTAAACACTTAAAACTTCCCAAAAAAGTCGTTTCGATCATTTGCCGGCTCCGAATTGGTCACTCTTGTACTCCAGTCCATCTGGCGAAGCTCCGTATAAAGGACAGCTCCATTTGTGAGTGTGGTTTCGAGGAAGGGTCTACCAACCACATCCTTTTTAATTGCACTAAAGTAGGCGCCTCTCTTCTTGATTTCCTTCCCCGCAGTGTCCCCCGTCCAACTAATATTAAATGTTTATTAAATACCTTTAATCCCCCGATTTTAAAATCCCTTACTAAATTTATAAGCTACAAAAATATTACTCTTTAATGTAGGTAGTTTGCTTATTTATATGTTGTGTGTGTTCCTACCGCCTCCCCTAACTACCCTATTGTTAGTGTTGTCTTTATTTATCGTGTGTTGTCTTTTTGTTTTAGATTGAAAGATAAGTCTGCTTGATCTTTTTTTCTTGTAACCCACTTAATTTTATTTTTTTATATAACCGTGTAAAGGCTTGTCACGTGACATTGGCGGAACAAAGTGTCGAAAACATAAGTTCGGACGCCATAAACAAACAAGAAGAAGAAGAAGATACAACAGTATACAAGATAATTTTAACAAATTCAAAAAGTTATACACAACACAACAGCAATTAAACATAAGTCTTTACAACATTACGAACTGTACAAATATTTACAAAAACATTAGATTCTACCGACCGTACTAAGAACGAATTTGAAGAGAGGTATGTAAGTCAGTCTATTTACAAGAAGAGCTTGAATGGAGCGCGGTACCATAACAGGCTTGCCATAAATATCAATAAGCTCGTCCATAAGCACAAGGCGCTGAATGCCAAAGGCCGAGCAAACAAAGAATATGTGTGATAGAGTTTGCTCTACTGCAGAATCACAATAATTACAATGAGAGGTATCAACCATTTTCAAGCGGAAAAGATGAAAATTTAAATTACAGTGTCCAAAACGAAGCCTCAGAATAGAAGTGTAAAACTTTCTATTTAAATAGGTGTCACCTTTGCAGAACCAGGGCTTATCTCCGATTTTAACATTGCACTCATTATACCACAGACCTTTCTTTTCAATTTGAATTATATGACTATATTGTTTTTTCCAAATGTCAATGGACCTTTTCTTCAAAAGGGGAACAATATCAGAACAAGGTACATGGACATCTAGATTACTACTGGAATCAGGAACTATTGTAGCACAATTTGTTATGGTTCTAGCTAAAAAGTCAGCTCTCTCATTACCTATGACACCAACATGCGACGGTACCCATATAAATGAGACAATGATATTATTTATTGATATTAATTCCAACCATAACTGTTTGATTGCAACAATCAAATAGTTAGAGTTAGCATTAAATTTATTATTTTTAAGATTTTCCAAAACACTCATACTATCACTGACTATTACCCATTTAAGACAACCACTATTTTTGTGTTTTATATGTTTCAAAGCAGCAAGAATAGCCACAGCCTCAGCTGTGAATATGCTTGTGTTTTAATTTATTTTATAACCAGTACCATTATTTAACAAACTATCAAAAACAGCAAAAGAAACAGCAGACTCAGTTTTGGACCCATCAGTATAGATAAATCTACAGTCATCAAATTCAGAGAATTTACTATAAACATCTTCTTTTGAGAACAAATTATGATCAATAATAATGTTGATTGCAGGAAAGTGGTTTTGAAAGACACCAACATAACATGGCAGAACAGAAGACCTATGTATATGCAATGTTTCAAGAAAATTTAACAATTGTATGAAGCCCTGTAATATGTAAAGAGGCTTACGTGTGGGAAGTGGTGGAGCAAGTTTTAAGTTTGAAAATAGGTGATTATTAGTTTTACTGTAAAGTTTTAGTAAAAATCTCTCTTTTAAATATGTGAACCTTATATATAAAGGAGGAAGTTTGCATTCAACTTGCATTGAATTTATGGGAGTGCTTTTAAATGCCCCAGTTATAAGTCTCAAGCTTTTATTTTGTATTTTTTCTAAGACATCAACCAGCCTACTGTCATTAGCAAAACAAAGGAAACCATATTCAAAATGAATTCGAATCAAAGATTTGTACAACATTAACAGTATCTTAGGATCAGCTCCCCAAGATGTTCTACATAATGATTTTAAAATATTGAAGGCTTTATTAGCTCTAGAAGCTATTAAATCAATGTATTTTTTCCAAGAAAGGTTTTGAGTGAAAGTTACACCTAGGAACTTGACTTCATGAGAGACAGGAATAGAAACTTGATTGTAGATAATATCAGGGGTAGAATTGCAAAGATTTCCAAATACTAATAGCTTTGATTTTGATGCATTAATTTCAAGATTTAAGGATGAGAAATAAGAAGACAAACCTTCCAATGACTTATTAACAAGAGTTGTAACATGAGCCAAACTTTTTCCAGATGTGTAAACTACTAAGTCATCGGCAAATTGAAGATTTTTTACATCAGAGCCCAAGACTATATTCAAATGACGAATATAAAGAATGAAAATTAACGAAGACAAGATTCCACCTTGGTTTGTGCCTATTGAAGCATATCTTGGACCGTATAGCAAACCATTTAACAAATATTTCTCGTTCTGTCAAAAAATTTTGAATCCAATGTACCACTTTACTTGGAATCCCAATGTAAAGTAGTTCATTGCCCAAAACATCAATATTTACACTGTTAAAGGCTCCAGCAACATCAAAGAATACAGACAACAAAAATTCATTTTTATTTAAACTACTTTGAATATCAAGCTGCAGTTGACAAATACTTTCACGAGCAGACATACCTCTACGAAAGCCGTATTGATTACAAGGTAAAAGGTTATTTTTTTCTATATAAAATTCCAGTCTTTGTTTCAATAGCTGTTCAAAAACTTTTCCTACACAAGATGTTAGTGCGATAGGGCGATAAGAGTCTGGACTAGATCGCTGCTTATCTGGTTTCAATATGGGAACTATACAATCAGACTTCCATGAATGTGGTATATCATTTGCTAGCCAAAGATTATTCAAAATTAACAAAAGCGTGTCCAATCCTTTGCTGCTAAGCTTTTTCAACATAATGTAAGGAATACCATCAAGACCAAAGGCACTATCTTTTCTGGAATATAAGGCAGCAATTAATTCCTGCTTGGTAAAGAAAACAGTCATAAAACTATTTACAGAGTTAGTAATACTATCGGGAGGAATATTGCTTGTTTTGTTGTTCACATAATCAGGCGTGTACTTATGAAGGAAATCTAGAACCCAACTATCATCACTATTTGTACAGGAATATGTTTTATTGAACTTTCGCATAAAATTCCAGATTCTCGACAAGGGAGTACATCGGTTAAAAGAGTTGCACAATTCTATCCAGCTATTAGATGTAACAGTTTTCAAGGTGAGTTTTTTAACAGCTTGTAAACGTTTAAATTCAATATAAGTTTCAACTGAGGGGTTATTTTTAAAGTTAACATATGCCGATTTCGATTTTTGTACAGCATCTGAACATGTTTTGTTCCACCAAGGAAGAGGAGGGTTTTTGTTCTTTTTTTTAGGTGTACTATTAATAGTAGTAGTGCCAGTACTAGTACTACTACTATTAGTAGTAATAGGGCAAGACGCAAATAAATTGTGGTTTGGAAGGCACTTATTTATGACAGTGTATAAAATTTCAATGAAAGCGGAGTAAGCGTCAAGTGGAGAGTAATTAGAAATTTGGAAGTTGGACAGTTCTAAATCAACAATTTTCTCATACATTTTCCAATCTACACACTTAAAGTTAGGATAAATTGGAGAATGCATGATACTATTGTTAGACAACAGATCTCTATTTACATTATTATTTACAAAGACTTTTATAATTACAGGAAGGTGATAGCTGCTGCCAAGAGGATCGGTATATACAGACCAGTTACAAGAAAGAGCTAGAGAAGAGGAAACCAGAGACAAATCTAATGCGTTTGGACGCCATGACAGAGAGCCAACCGTCGTGACATCTCCATTGTTCAATAAGACTAAGTTACTATTGTCAATTATATTTAGAATATCCCTGCCCCTAGCATCAACTGTGTGACAACCCCAGTGTGTATGGTGTGCGTTGAAATCACCAGCAAAAATCATTGGTTCAGGTATTGAATCAATTAAAGATTGAAATTTAAGTTTATCAAAAGATGGTGTTGAATTTGATGGGCAGTAAAAACTTACAATACTTATTTCTACATTATATGTAATATTATGTACAGTTATCCTAACACAAATATTTTGTAAAGAATTGTCAGAATATGTAATAGTTTTATTGTAATCTATACTATTGTGAATTAAAATAGCTACTCCATTGTGTTTATTGCCTATATCATTTCTTTCGGTTATGTATCCTTTAATATTAAAACTTTTGATAGGGGTAAGCCAAGTTTCTGAAATAATTGCGACATGTATATTATTGTCATATAAAAATTTGGAAAGTAAAATTTTATTACTAGTTATGCTCTGGGCGTTCCATTGCAGTATGTTAAGATCCATTACTGGGAAGAGAAGTGCTGTTTTTGAAAGTTAAATGTAGAGTTTCTTTTATTGTAGAAGAGTTAATGGGGTTGTCTTTTTGACTTATTATTAGTTTGGTGACAGCGTTAGTTAACATGTTCATAAAGAACTCTGATTTTGTTAAATTTGCTAACTGGGTTTCGATATCCACGAGTCGAGGTATACGTACTGCGGCAACTCCGTGGAGGCGAACGTCACCGCTACAGTCTGTGTGGGCTGGTATGAGACCGCGCCACCTTCACTTCGCACTCGTCGCATGAAATGAGAGTCGAAATAATTTTATTTGATAAGTCAATGGGTACTGCGGTAAGAACCCCAGTTACTTCTGTGTCACTTGCTGGTATGGTGGCTTTGAGACCTAGTTCATCCAAGAGTTTTTTATTTTGTAGAAAAACATTCGCATTATTTGAAAGGTCGAAAGTTATGCCAATTTTATACTTATTAATTGCTTTTAAATGCAGGATACCCGTCACGCAGTACTTGCGTATCGCGTGAGAAATGGCAAGACGATCTTTATCGGAGAATGCTTTTTCATCTGTATGGGAAACAAAAACAATATACTCTGATTTTTTACTATTTTCAGGGTACTTTCTGGAGTACCCTGGTACCTTGTATATTTGGTATTTTGTTGATGAGTCCTCTTCTTCTGATGATGAATCGCCTACAGGAGGCCCATCAGGCGGTTCCTGTTTTTTACGTTTTTTGCTACCCCCCATCACACCAATACTATCACACACTAATCAAACTATTTACAGTATTTTAACACTAATTGAAATAAAATTTACAGACTTTTAGATATTTTACACAAAATTTTTCGAAATTAGGCGCCTTTCTTTCTTCAAGGTTCCCGCGCTTTTTCCAATCAAACGCACGCATAGATCACAGATTAGTAAGAGCATAGATATGACAGATACTATAGATTGGAAATCTCTTGAAGCGTTTAGTAGGAAGGAAGGGTCCTTCTTCCTATTACACTTTGGGGGGAAGCAACCCGTAGTGTCGCTAGCGTTGTTTTTTTTTTTATGCGGATGGATGATGAACAGGCAAAGGAATGAAACCATCATTAATTAAGTTTTTTTTAAAGGTATAATTTTTATTATATTAGTAACTAATTAGCAATATTGATCGAGACGTCAGGTATCGAATCAATGCAGGTTGGATGAAATGGAGGCAGATCACCGCAACAACATGCGACCCACGGATGCCCTTACGGTTAAAGGGCAAAATTTACAAATCCGTTATTAGACCTGCCTTAATGTATGGATCGGAATGCTGGGCTGCTAAGAAGACGGATGAGAAGCGAATGCATGTAGCAGAGATGAGAATGTTAAGATGGATCAGTGGTGTAAGTGTTACAAGAATGGACAAGATAAGGAATGAGTATATACGAGGAAGTCTGAAAGTGGCACCGGTAACTGAGAAGATGGTGGGTCATCGTCTGTCTTGGTACGGTCATGTAATGAGGAGGGAAGAAAGTCATGTAACTAAAAGAGTGATGAGTATGAATGTGGATGGCTGGAAGGGAAGAGGCCGACCAAAGAAGAGATGGATGGACTGTGTTAAAAATGATATGAGTGTGAAAGGAGTGGATGATTCAGTGACGAGTGATAGAATAGTGTGGAAGCGCAAAACATACTGCGCCGACCCCAGATAACTGGGAACAGGGCAAGAGAATGATGATATTAGTAACTAACAAAATACAAAGAAAATTTTATTGAGACCTTAAAAATAAATATAATGTAAAAACTAAAATATATTAAAAAAGTTGTTCCTTTAGGCAAGGTACCGAAGATACTGACAGCGTTCCCCCTTTGAATAGCAAGACTAATTCTTTGTCCGAGGTAACTGCCAGCTCTTCGGTCTCCTGTGATGTCAACTAAACTAACCTTTTTGGTATTTCCTTAACCAGCCTGATAGCGCTAGGACCCCACGGACCAAGGGTCTCGACACCGAATGGAACAAAATCATATTCGGAGCCTAGACCTCTGTATTTGTAAGCTTTAGCTTTTTCAGCCGCCGGGAAGGGGCCATCGTGTCTGACAGGTTGCATCCCAGCTTCCATGGAATCAAACTCATGCCATCCGGTCTCTTGCCATCGTCTCTTGCAACACCAGGCTCAAGTAGACATGGCACGTTGATGGGGCAAGAGACCGGCGTCAAAGAATATATATGATATCGTTAAGTGCGGCATGTCTCGAGAAGCAGCCTGCACTTTTTTGGCATGACAGTCCGTGGTGTCCAAGCTTGACGACATCACAGCCACAGGGACATTTATGATGAACGGAACACCAAGCCGAAGGCAGGTTGCGATTCGGAGCGTGTCCGGCTCAAGAAATGTTCCAGTATTTGTCGAAGGGTAAGCGTGAAGCCAGTAGCCGGCTTCATGCGCACCCACGGCCAAAAGCCTAGCACGCGCCGAACCTGTACTACAGCTTAAAAGATTGATAAATGTGAATTTGCAGCTAATGTCGTCGTCCCAGCTCCTTTGTGAATTTGGCGAAACTGGTAAATATTGCGAAAGCATTTCTAGCTTCTTCCCAAGCTTCCAAGCCAGCAATCTCAAAGTTTGAAGGGAATGCTCTTAAAATTTTATGATGGCCGTACCAATATTTTAGAATATTTATAATATCACCTGGCACGCCAGGTGATGCGTAATTATTATTCCATTTCTAGATTTAAGTTGGAGTTGCGATTGCGACTATGTGCGAGTGCGACTGAGCAACGCGGGGTGAAAAGATTCACAAGCCGGGCCGGGAGCCGAGCAGCCAGTCAGTATGTATAAGCAAATAACAACTTCGGTCTGTTATACTGCCTCGTTTTTCTACAAAGCAAAGCGTAATATTACCTACTACGATTTCCTCCATATCATTTAGACCTTATTTAAACGACCGATCGACAGATAGCAGGCAAGTGGCATCAGAAAAATATAAAAGTCCTGCCTGCACGTAAACACAATACCTCATTTTATATTTGTCCAGTGGGTGTGGTGCCACTCACACTAGCTAGCTGACGCATTTCAGTTGTGTGTGCTTGAGTGAGGAATAGTGAGTTTAATAATACCAATCTCCGTGGCCGCACGCACCGATAACTCGCTCCGACAACACAAGGTTAGTCTCGCTTTAAATCGCATTTCAGAAACTTAATCTACATTTGTAATCCAAACTTTCGTAAGTTTATTTATTACAAACTTTCTCAAGTAGTTATGTTTGATTTTGAAACCTACATTAGATTTTTAGTTGGCTTTGTTTTTGCGTGCACGACTGCGGTTGTTAGTTAGGCCCTGCCGGCATGCATCTCCGCGACCGCGAGCGACGCGACACAAATACTCGTAAATTGGTTCGCAGTTATTTTATTTGTATGGAAGCGGTCATTTTCATATTATACAGAATGTAGAAAACGATTTGTGAATAAACGTCTCGCATTGGTATATCGAACCAAAGTGTGAAATATAATGGTTCAGATTTTTCATTCGTTTAAAAATACCTTCCTACATTAATAAAATTACTTATTACTATACTTACACTTATTTACCTGCAAATCTTTGGTAGGTAGGACCTACCTATTTTACCATGAAATTGAAAGAATATAGTGTCATTATTCAATTTAAAAGATAGCAATATAATGTAAATGTAAAACACACAGAATGTGATCAATCGTAAATTCATAATCGAAATATTGTTTGATTTTTTAGCAGCCAATTTAACACAGTAGTTCAATATTGATAAAACTGTTCAACTTCAGTCAGACAGCCTTCATTTTAATAAATCGTAAACGACGAGCTTAGTTTAGGATGTATGAAAACGAATGAAATATTCATAGAAAGTTTTCTTATAAATTAAAAAAATATATATCTAATGGTTTAGAATGTTTTTTAAGACTTACAGTGTCTTATATGAAACCAAAAATTGCGTACGGGCGGGACTTGAACCTGAAATTGGATGAGAATTTGGCCCGGTTAGCCAGAAAGTTGCAGGTTTAAGTGCCGCCCGTGCGCAATTTTTGATTTCTTATTTCATCTTTATGAATATTAAAAATATCTACTTAGCAATTTTCTATATCTATTTGCACAAAATATCGGTTTTCCCGTATACCTAATCCCCATTTTCCCTCCCTTAGCCTGTAAACAAACATCTCACTGTTGTGCAAAGACCTCGATTCAAGTATGAGACATTAATCCATGGGCTCAGTGTGGATCGGTGGATGTTTTAAGGGGATGATTTACTACCATTACTTCAGTGTTTCCGATCCTACTGCAGTTCATACTAACTAAAGTCCATAGTTTCAGATGAAGTTTCAAATATAAACCGTTATAACATCTAATTATAACAAAAACTATCTCTGCAGAGTAGACCATTAGCTCTGCAAAGAAGTTACAAATTTACACACACCACATTAAAAAAAAAAAAATGTATATAAACCGTTAAAATATTGTTGCAACAAACAAACAACGTGAATGGGAAAGGCTATTTTTTTTTGTTTAATTGATAAGGAAATGCCTAAAGCGTCTGTTATACCTAATCTTTTCCAGAAAAATGCCGCAAGTCAAGTTCACGTACTTCAGCTGCAAGGCACTTGGTGAGAGCTGTCGGCTCCTGCTGTCCTATGGAGGCCAGGAGTTTGAAGACGTCAGATTTACCTCTGAGACGTGGCCTCAGTACAAACCATGTAAGTATACCTACCTACACAAGAGGCGGTTCTTCAGTAATCAAGTGAGAGCCGTATCAAATTCAAATTCAAATTCATTTATTGTCATTATGAAGTCATGGAATTTAAAAAAAACCGGTTAAGTGCGTGTCGGACCCGCGCACTGAGGGTTCCGTGCCACCCTTAACTGAATTCAGGGTCCACTTACTTTCACTTAACGAAAACATTACAATATATTGCGACAGCAAAAATAACTTTGTTTTTCATAGTGTTTGTATGAAAGACAAAGTTATATTTGCGGTTGATAAAAATGTGCAATATCTCAAAAACTACTGGTTTAATCTCCTTCAAACCAATTTTCGTTGCAAGTTTTTGTTGAGATCTACATCATATATTTTTTTCAAAATTTTCACTTTCGTAGTTCAAAAGTTAGAGGGGGGGACACCCATTTTATCACTTTGGAAGCGTCTATATCTCAAACCTTATACTTTAAGAAAAAATGGTTTTAGAAACCTCAACATCATTTTAAAAGAACTATCCATAGACACCCCACACGCATAGGTTTGAGTTTAAAATTTTTTTAGGTTTTAGTTTCATGTATGGGATCCCCCCCTTAAATATTATTTTTTCTTACTTTTTGTATCTGAATCGGAAAGCGGTGAACAAAATACACCTACCTACCAAACCTTTCAGCTATGTGATGCTTATAGTTTCAGAATAAAGTGGCTGTGACATACGGACGGACAGACAGACAGACAGACAGACAGACACAGACTTGACGAAACTATAAGGGTTCCGTTTTTTGCCATTCGGCTACGGAACCCTAAAAAACTATCTGAGTAGTGATCATAATCACCAGAGATAGGAATAGGTTATTTACCTAAACTTCGAATCAGAACAGAGAGAATCGGAGTCTTTTCATGATAGTATTTTTTTTCCGAGACGACTGTCCCAAGATTCATATCAAGACTCATATAGGACATCATCTAAGTACATCAAAAATAAATTTTATTTGGAATAAGTAATTAGTTTATGTACACCAAACTTTGTGACTGGACATAATACAGGTTGTGAAAAAAGTACTATCCAAATTCAAAGAGGTGATTAAGAGTCGAGTCTAGAATACAGGAAAAATATATTAAAAAATCTTGATTTTTTGCTAGATACAGTTTTAATTTGCATTTAATTGTTATACAGAACAGTTAACGGCCCACCCATCCAAAAGGGCGTCCTTTAAAATAATGATCATGCTATTTTCACTAATAACAATTGATTAAAATTAAATCAAGCATTACAAAATCATACTCAAAAACATCTAAGATTGCGCGCACCTCATTCATTCATAAAAAAGCTACAAAAACAGATGGTTAGCGCCGTTGCGAGCCACCCGGCACCGAACAAAAGAACTTTTGTTTCTTTTGAACTTAGGTAGCCGCACTATCTGTTACTTTCGCACATTGATAACGTGTTTTTTTCAAAGAACGAGTGTTCATCCATAAAAATATCGGTTAGTAAGTCAAGTGCTTTATTTATTTATGGTTGTCTCGGGATGCGTGCGCGTGAGCAATAATCGTAGACGCAGGTTCTTAGATATATCAATATCTAAGAACCGGAGTGACATGACGAAGCTGACATGAGTGTGCGTGAAACAGTGCGTTGGTATTCTGTAAATAGTGTAGATTACGGAGGCGGTGTGTAGCAGAGTACCTGTGTTAAAAGCAATACAAAATTGGCATGACTTCAGATAATTTCATGCGCCCAGTGTAAGTTATTACCAGACAGATTATTTGCTATCGTGAATTATTGTAAGTAGTTGATTCAAATTTTTTAAGTACGTACATGCGTACATGCTCAATTTTGCACTGGTCCAATCACATTTTTGTGTTTTTTGACGGTCTTGGGCCTTTGAATTTATAGAACACGATTTGCTGCCTTAAAATTGCTCCTGTCTGTCTACATCAAATAATACGTGAGTCGAATTTTATTTGTCTATACTAATATTATAAAGAGGAAAGATAGATGTAGTAGCCATAATATTATTTTTAGGTATTGTTACACTTTATCCAGTCGTAAACTTAAAGTTAACAAAGACCGATCACTTATTCAAAATATTATTATTATTTATGTACCTAATTAATGATGTCCCAACAGATGTCCTAGAAAAAAAAATGTAGTAAGGGAGTCTCCGATTCTTGTCTTTGTTCTTCGAAGTTTAGGCTAATAAGCCCTACCTATTCCTATCTCTGATAATCACACAACGAGCAATGGAGAGGGCTATGCTCGTTGTTTCTCTACGAGATCAAATTAGAAACGAGGAGATACGTAGAAGAACTAAGGTAACGGACATAGCCCTGCAAATCAGTAAGCTCAAGTGGCAGTGGGCAGGGCACATAGCGCGTAGAACTGATGGCCGTTGGGGCAGAAAAGTCCTAGATTGGAGACCCTTCGACCAAAGACGCAGAGTAGGGCGTCCACCGACACGATGGACAGACGACCTTGTAAAGATCGCAGGATCGCACTGGATGCAGAACGCTTACAACCGGTCGTTGTGGAAAGCCGTGGGGGAGGCCTATGTTCAGCAGTGGACGTCCTATGGCTGATAATGATGATGATGACGATGATCTGAGTAGTTCTTGAATTTATACGCTTAGCAACACATTTTTTAATAGAGCATTGATATGCTATCATCAGTATCAATCATGCATGCATCATGCATGTTTTATCTATTCAGTGTCATCAGTGTGTAAATCGACAACCAAAGAAATCGGAACTTATCATAATGAATGTGAATGAACGATATTGCACCATTCTGGAAAACTAATTATTTTATAAAGACAAATAATGAAATCAGCTTAAGTATCTCCGTTGTTGTGCGATTATTGATTAAATTAATAAAAAAAGATACCAGTCTGAATTCATAATAAATGGGTGTTTGTACCGCAATGCGTTCATTCACCAGAGATTAGCTGATTAAGTTTGTTTTTCAATGAAAAGACGCTTTTTGATACACAACAAGAGGCTGCTTTCATAATAATCAATCATTATTATCATGTAAAAGTGCTATAGTTATCATCATTGAGTGGGTATCAGTTGTCAGGGAACAGTTAAAACACAATAATATCTTTAACTAGCGGCCCGCCAGCGACTTCGTACGCGCGTAATAGTTTTACTCCGTTTGGTTCCCATAGATAGATCGTAGCGAAAATATTTATAAGCCTATACGCATTAAACTACTTCTATAGCCTTCCCTCATAAATTAGCTATCTAACAATGTAGCTAACATATTTTATAACCGGACCAATAGTTCCTGTTATTAGCGCGTTCAAACAAACAAACAAAAACATCCAGTTTTTAAATATATACGTACGTACGTACGTAAAAATGCGTAAAAATAAATGTTATATTTTATAAACACACAACACGCAGCCCGGTTTTTAATCTGGACAAACTTACACGGGGATAATATCTTTTTATTTTACAACGAAATGGAAATACTTACTACGCCTATCGTCAATCGTATATTTCTTTCGAGAGCTAATGAAAAAATCTCACTTATAATCTTTCTGCATGACCTAAAGGTATGACTGAGAGAGAATGCTTTTAGCATTAAGTCCACCTTTTGTACACTGTTACTTGTGCAATAAAGTTCTTAAATAAATAAAAATAAATAAAAAACAAGGCTATACTCCGTGCGCTTACACCGCATCACGCCACATACAGGCTTTGGGAGAAGCAAATTCCTTCAAGTCTTCTCCCGCTACCTTAAGAGTTTTAACTTGAGCTTTGTTTATAGTCATAGCGAATACTCTACTTTCTTGAATTCAAATCGTGAATTCAAAGGGTTAATTCTATGTAGGGATCTACCCCATCATCATCATCATCAATACCCAAAAGCCGTCCACTGCTAAACGTAGGCCCCCACGAAAAGTTTGCAAAAAAAATATTGGACACCCTTCGACCACAGAAACAGCGTTGAATGTCCACCGACAATATGAACAGACGACCTGCAATCTACACTGTACACAGACCGCTTAATACCTACCCTGTTTAAACACAAAAAAATACTGTTTTAAGGAATAAAATCTCTTCTCGAGCATTTTCTCAAGAGCAACATCATTAACAAAGATGTGTCAAAACATTGTGTCTCAAACATGTCAAATGATTGTCAAAAATGATATACAAAATATTTTTATCATTAGCACTAAAGAGTTTTGATATCAACTTCGAAGAAAATCACCCCCAGAATAACTTTATCACCCTTTTTCACCCCCTTAGGAGATTAATTGCAATAAAATATAAAATAAATCTTCCGTCAATTCTGTAAAAGAATGTGTATGCAAAATTTGAAGTAGATTGGACCAAGGGATCACGTTGTTCCATACAAACTTTGCACCCCTTTTTGACCCCCTTAGGGGTAGAATTTCGAAAAATCCTTTCTTATCGGATCCCTGGTGGTTTCCCTCTGGCCTTCCACACCGCAGATTAAGAACCGGGGGATTTCCGCCTCTTAATGCCCACCACCTCCCATGGCCATTCCAACCATCTTGGTTATACTGGGTAGCCGGTAGGTAGGAAGTTGGCGGTGTTTCACCCCCGTGCCTCGGAAAGCACGTTAAGCCGTTGGTCCGGTCGTGTCAGATTGCTGTCCCATCGGGCTATGAGAGTGAAAGGAATAGAGAGTGCACCTGTGTTTGCGCACACACTTGTGCACTATAATATGTCCCGCGCAGTCGGTTAGTCGTTGTGACTGGCCACCGTAGTCGAAGTCGGCTAGGGGGACTATTACATTACATTACTGGCCGAAACAGAGAGATGCACGCGGAACTTAGCAAGGCAGTGTGCACTCCGCCGCGTGCAATTCTTAACTCTCAACAAGTTATTTATCTTCTTTCTCCTTGTCCCTGTTGTCATTCCCCCGCATTCGGGGTTGACCTTTGGCCTCTTAATGCCCAGTCAAATGTTACGGGGTAATGCTAAAAGACGTTTTAAACTTAAACCTAGGTTTACCCGGGTTTACTCGTACTTAGTATTACCCAAACATTAGGGTTTCCCGCGCTTTCCCCGCTCCGCGAGATGTGCGTGACGGGTAGTCTGGTAGTTCATAAAGTTTTTTGCATTAATATACTAAAAACTACCCTTAATGGTCTGTTCTGAGTATTAGTGCAGGTCACGAGACGATAATAAAAATAAATACCTACGAGCAACCGGTATCTGACATAGCAACACCACACCACACGCCTCTTATCGTATCGTCGACGAGCGATTGTCGTAGAGAAATAAAAAACCGGCCAAGCGCGAGTCTGACCCGCGCAGTGAGGGTTCCGTATCACCGTTGAACTTAATTCGAGGTCCACTTACTTCACGGTTCCACCTAGCGAAAATATCACAATATTTTTGACAGCAAAAATACATAACTAACTATGTTTTACATAGTGTTTGCATAAAAGACAAAATTATATTTGCGGTTGATGTAAATCAATCAATCAATCAATCAATAATCATTTATTTTTCTCAACACATACAAAGAAAATTGAATGGACATGGGTCTAAATACTAAATGCAAAAGGCCAGTGTGCCAAATGTGCTAAAAGTGTCTATGACATACGGACGGACGGACCAGAGAAGAAATTATAAGGGTTGCGTTTTTTTTTTCATTCGGCTACGGAACCCTAAAAAGGAGAAACATCACCATCCGGTTGTTTGCGTTTTCTGCCGCGACGATAAAGGAGAATTTTATTTTGATTTTTTAAAAGTTTTCCTTTTGTTAAAAGCCAAGCCCAAGCCATCCAAGTTAATGGACATTTACTACAGAATATAATAGATAGAAGGACGCGTCTTTTTTCGCGTGGTCAACTAAAAAAACTGGTTAAGTGCGTGTCGGACCCGCGCACTGAGGGTTCCGTGCCACCCTTAACTGAATTCAGGGTCCACTTACTTTCACTTAACGAAAACATCACAATATATTGCGACAGCAAAAATAACTTTGTTTTTCATAGTGTTTGTATGAAAGACAAAGTTATATTTGCGGTTGATAAAAATGTGCAATATCTCAAAATCTACTGGTTCGATCTCCTTTAAACCAATTTTCGTTGCAAGTTTTTGTTGAGATCTACATCATATATTTTTTTCAAAATTTTCACTATCTTAGTTCAAAAGTTATAGGTAAACCGCGAAATTGAGAGCTCGCCTGCGGGGTACAGGGGCGCGGGGGGAGGCGAAAGCGAGGCTTGTGAGAGGTGCGGGCGGCAGGCACATTCTTTTCAAAATTCAGTACGCTCGCTACACAGGTAGCGATAGCATCTGTTGACAGTTGCGGACGCTTTGACAGAAGTACACAAGATAATACTGTCTGACTGAAGTCTGAAGATGAGTCGCAGTATATTCGGACACAAAATCTATATTATTGTATTTTTGTCGTGTTTTTTAAAATTCTATTTTACATCATTCTAGCATTAAGTCCACCGTTTGAACACTGTTATATAACAGTGTTTAAATAAATGCTTTAAATATATACGAATATTAAATAATAAAATATAGATCTAAACTCAGTGGAATATGAACTAGATATGAATATGAACTCGATAAAACTCTCAAACAAAACAGTCGCAAAAGTTACCAGGGAATGTTATTTGAAGTTTTTAATTTTGCCAAAAAATCGATCTTATTTTAAAAATCCATTTTATTTATTGATCAAAATCCACGATTTTGGATTGTAATATTTAGAATTAATTAACTCTTACCAATAAGAGTTAATTAATTCTAAAAAAATATTTTTTTCCAATACTTATGTTATGTAATGTTTATAAAGTGTCGACACTGACGACCACTATTGTGACCACTGACGTCACATATCTTAAGAACTGTCACGGCAAATATCGTCTCTTGTGTATCACCGCCGCCCGCACCCCTTACATTCCCCGCTCTCATCTTTCCGCCCGCACCCCTGTACCCCGCAGGCGAAGTCTCAATGAAGCGGTTTACCTATAGATGGGGGGGGGGACGCCCATTTTACCACTTTGGAAGCGTCTATATCTCAAACCTTACACTTTTAGAAAAAATGGTTTTAGAAACCTTAACATAATTTTCAAAGACCTATCCATAGACACCCCACACGCATAGGTTTGAGTAAAAAAAAATTTTTTGGTTTTAGTTTCATGTATGGGAGCCCCCCCTTAAATATTATTTTTTCTTACTTTTTGTATCTGAATCGGAAAGCGGTAAACAAGATACACCTACCTACTTAGTTTCAGCTATGTGATGCTTATAGTTTCAGAATAAAGTGGCTGTGACATACGGACGAACAGACAGACAGACAGACAGACTTGACGAAACTATAAGGGTTCCGTTTTTTGCCATTAGGCTACGGAACCCTAAAAAGAAAGAAATAATACCTAATGAATTTATTTGCATGAAGCAATATCTGGATGTTGTTAATTTTATTACAAACTTTCTTATTTCTGGAGATATTACATTATAGAAATAACACGACATAAAACGACCTTAATACATATACCTTCTCTGGGTTCCCAAACTTTCTCCTTAAAACCGGAATAATGTTTTTGACACGACTACTAAAATGACTTGCAGTGGAAGGAATCCAGACTAGACGTTTGGACAAATTAAATATGTATTATTTATTTCATAGAACCTGATAGGTATGCTCCCACTAGAATTCACAACTGTTCACATAACATGGCAAAAACGATCGCAATAGCCTTGAAGGGATGTACAGTCGTGAAATAATACGTACATAGTAGCTCAATGTGTGTGACCAAACAATCTGC
Organism: Pyrausta aurata; assembly: GCA_963584085.1. NCBI lineage: Eukaryota > Metazoa > Arthropoda > Insecta > Lepidoptera > Crambidae > Pyrausta > Pyrausta aurata. Next base: position 2,390,048 of record OY757269.1, on the reverse strand, counting down.
TTTTTATATCCTCGAAATTGCACGGTTGGACTCTATTGCAAGGGTAATAAAATTTATTATGACATAACATTGGCAACGTTTGTTACCTACTTCAAGTGTTTGTCGTCGAGGTCGAACTCGCAAAATGGTTCCGTAAATTGAAATTGAATGACAAAATTGCATAAAGGATGAGGTGATGGTAGGGATGAGGTGTGTATTGTGTAGGCTTTATTTTGTTTTCCTTTCCAATAAATGTTTTTTTATGCAATTCATTCAGGATCCCAGGGCCCCTATTTTTGAATCCCTCGCTTGGATATGGCGTGTGATTTTCGTTCGAAAACACATTAAAAATCAACGGAAATCACTCAAAATGTAGACGTGAGTACTCACAAAATTAAGCAATGATTTTTCAAATCCTTTTTGTGTAGATTACAACTGGTTTTCATTCCAAAATTCGACTTTAAACATTGAATATCACTCGCCATCTTGACGCGAGTGATTAAAAAATAGGGGCCCTGGACCAAAAACTTATAAGTAAGACGCGTTTAACGAGGGCTAATAAAAAATATAAATAGATGCACGGTGCACCAGGCAGTTTTAACAAGATAACTTAAAAAAAAAAATTAACACTCACAAACTCACTCAAAAACTTGCTAGAAACATGCTTCAGGGGTTTACTCTGGCCATGGCATACAAGGATTGTTATCCATACTGTTGCCCGGTGACGGTCGGTAATGTGAACTCCTTGACCTAAGTATACCCAGTAAAACCTCCGTGGTTTTTCCACGACACGACCTTCGTAATACAAGACGAAAGACGTTCCCTAGAGGTATGCTCTCCGAAATTGTAATTGATCACCCTACAAGCACGAAAAGCTGTTGGTCCTGCGCCTGATCTCTCTCCGGTCTCGTCAGATTGCTGTCCCATCCCATCGGGGTATGGATATGAGAGTGAATATCGCAGTGTGCGGTAAAACCAATACTGGTTTATAATCACACTGGTATTAATGTACCTAGATTAAGTTTTTCTGTATGATTTTTAATAAATTTAAATAAATAAATAAAAAGGAATAGAGAGTGCACCTGTGTTTGCGCACATACTATGCGCTATTATCATGTTGTATAATTATTTTCAGTGACCCCATTCGGCCAGGCACCGATGCTGGAGATCGATGGCAAGAAGTACGCTCAAAGTATGGCCATCTCGCGGTACCTCGGTCGCAAATATGGCTTGTCTGGCGCCACCATTGAGGAAGATCTGGAGATCGACATGAACGCCGACTTCATCAACGACATTCGCGCAAGTAAGTACTTTACCTACCGCATTTGGCCGCACTTAAAGGAGGGATGATTGACTAGTTATTAATCTTTTCATGAAATAATCAGAATCAAAATGTGGAGAACATTTCAGCTGTGCTTAAACACAATAAACAGGGTGACTTTGCAATGGGGTGCCTAATTTTAGGAGGTGAATGAGACTAATACCTGCGACTTTTACTATGCGGGCATCGTTCAAAACCTGTTTTATTTCTGCCTCTTCATAAAACAGAGAAGTTCGTGCACTTGTCTGACACAGTTGCTTTTTACGAGTGCATTTATACTGCTTTATTATTTCCCCCAGATTCAAGATGGAGGCCGAATGTAGCTGGCTGGTTTTGTATGGGGCACCTGATTTCTGGGTAGTAAATATTGTTCATGTTGATGGTCTCATTCGCCTCCAAAAATTTGGTACCCCCTTGCAATGTGTCACCCTACATAAAAAAAAAAACTTTACAGACTAGGAGCCCTATTTTTGAATCATTCGCTTCAAGATGGCGAGTGATTTTCGTTCGACGTAGTGTCAAAAGTCATAGAAAAAAAATCGTTTTCGAACGAAAATCACACGCCATATCCAAGCGAATGATTCAAAAATAGGGGCCTAGGCTAGTGATAGTAGAAATCAGTTGAAAATGAAGGTGTTTTAGCGCAGCACAACGTCTATTTATTTTGTTAAAAGTATTCTGTCATATAATTTCATTTCTTCTGTACTTTTCAGAGGCTGCCGTTGTGCAGTACGAAAGCGACGAAGTCCTCAAGGAGAAGAAACACGAGGATTTCACACAGAATGTCTACCCAGCCCTTTTCAAAAAACTGGATGAGATTATCGGGAAGAACAACGGATACATCGCCCTTGGAAAGGTACCATAAACCACCTCCTCGCGTATGTCTTACCTGTTGGTAGGGATTGATGAAATTAAAAGGGAAAAACTTGAAGATATTGAAATCTCTTTACTTACTAGCGGTCCCGACGAACTTCGTTTTGGAATAAATTTTTTGAACTTTATACATGTTAAAAAGTTACCGTTTTTGACGCCATAATATTTTGGGATATAAATTTGTTAGAGGATGGATGTATATTTGTAAACCTTCACACAAAAACAACTGAATAGATTTTGATGAATCTTTCCATTTATAATATTACTGTAACTGTTAATAAAATAAAAATGAAGTTTAAATGAAGCACATGTTAATCTATACTATTGAAAATAGGCTCAAACGTTGCCAATGATAATTTTTAACAAAGTATAATTTCCACAAAATCTGGACCGTTCTTAATTTCGTGCACACCTTGTAACATACCTGTTTTTGTCTATCCACAGCTTACATGGGCTGACTTCGTGTTTGCGGGTATGTTCGACTACGTAAAGATGATGGTCAGAGTTCCGAATCTAGAAGAACAGTACCCAAACTTCAAGAAAGTCATCGACCACGTGTACAACCTTCCTCAATTAAAAGCGTACCTTGCTTCTGCTCCAAAATGTGAATATTAAAATGTTGATGGGAAGAAAGACTGCTGAACGAGAGTAGCCTAAAGTCCATTTTCTTTCCTAGTCGAATGTTGTAAACAATCTTTTTATATCATCATCATCTTCATCATCATCATTATGGACGACGACAGGTGAACATAGCTCCTCCCCCATGGCTTTCCACAGCAACCGATCACTATTAGAGCGGTCTGCTGCATCCACTTTGATCCTGCGATCCTAACAAGGTCGTCTATCCATCTTGTCGGTGGACGTCCTACGCTGCGTCTTTGGTCAAAGGTCTTTCAAATATTTTTTTTAACTTTCAAAATAATTTCAGTAAATAAAATTAATTAACCACACGATTTAAATAGACCTTAGTGTGCAACGATGAATTTCCTATGTAGGTTGTGAGTTTTGTATGTTCCTTACTTTGATGAAAGTTTCATAAGTATTTTAAGATGAATCATTTTGTTACAAAGCAATGTCAAGATTGTAACAATATTCGACGAGTAAAGAAAAACTGACTTTAGCTACCATTGATTGAATGTCCACCTTTCAAAACCCACCAAATGAGGGGTATCAATGGGTGAAAACTCCATTCACGTAACTACAATTTCATTAAAAGGCTAATTTACTGGTTTTATTACATACAAGCAACTGAAAAAAAAATATAATGATTGTGTGTGTATGTTTTTTTTCGCTTTTATTTTGCCTAGCTACGCTCGTGACTGGCTTGAAGGAATTGTTTTATTTTTAAGTATTTTTAAGTAAGTATTCTATTAAGTTTATCACAAAATGTGTACCACGCATTAAATCACATATTTTATTATTATTGATTTTCTGTAGCATCGTATTACTGTAAGAATTTACGATGTTTATAACAAGTGCCTATTATAATAATAAAAAGATATTTTAATAAGTACTTTGCTGGTGTTTTTATTTCCGAGTAGTTATCATTTATTTAAGTACATCAGCTTCCCGCGACTTCAACCGCTTAAATAAGTATATCGCACAAAAAAAAATCGCCTTCTGCTATTTCAAAGTATAAGCTATATTTCTGGGAAGTTTCATAAAAATCAGTTCAGGCTCCTATTTTTGAATCACTCGCTTGGATATGGCGTGTGATATTCAATGTTTAAAGTCGAATTTTGGAATGAAAACCAGTTGTAATCTACATACAAAGGATTTGAAAAATCATTGCTCAATTTTGTGAGTACTCACGTCTAGATTTTGAGTGATTTCCGTTGATTTTTTATGTGTTTTCGAACGAAAATCACACGCCATATCCAAGCGAGTGATTCAAAAATAGAAGCCCAGTAGTTTTTGCGTGAAGGAGTAACAAACATGCATCCATACATTCATCCTCACTAACTTTCGCGTTTATAATATTAGTAGGATAGGATACATGCACGCGTTAATGACCCAATAAAAAAAAACATAGAATACCATATTATTTTGTATTCGTATGTGTCCGTCACACTATTAACTTCAGCAGGTCCTTTTAAAACAGTTTTTCAAACATTTATACATCCAAAGACTGAGTAAAGAGAAGAGAGTAATTAATAAGATAAGAAGTATTTAATAGATATTTCTTGCTTGCCTGATCTGTAAGAAACTACTTACATACATACTTGTGTGGTTATTAAATTACACAGTTAATTTTAACCGACGCAGCGCACAAAGGAGAAGAAATACGAAGATTTCAAACAAAACGTGTACCCATTTCTCGTTGAACTGAGATCTTCATTGATAATTTCGTAAAATTATGCAATAGTATGTCATGATACCCAATGTCATACCACTTAAATTGGATTAATCAGCAAAAAGGAAACTTGATTTACCCGGCTATGATTGTTTATGGAGACAGACTTATACATACTGTATAATTTTATCTCCTATGTGAATCATAAATGTATAATAACTGCCTTGGTGATCAACTGCTTCCGTGGCGCAACGGTTACGTAGAGGGTCACATTCCAAAGTCACATTTTAAACGACGGCTTCGCCAGATGTCCCGAATTCGATTCCCGGGTTCGGGTCAAAATTTTTGCGTCACTCGCATCAATATGGCGTGTGATTTTCGTTCGAAGATGAAAGTCCACGAATATTGACACTAGTGATTCAAAAGTAGAGCTCCGTTAAGCTAACACCACGACGTATTAGGTAATGTAGGTAGAATAATTATTAAAAATTTTTGCTCCTTTTTCATGCATGACACACGCTCATGAATATGAATGATGATAACACCCACTAATCAAGTCATTAAATCTCAAGAAGGCGTGTGTGTATACCCTAATGAAGGAGCTAAAAATAAATGGTTGCTGTGCGGGTCCATCACACACCCACAATTTGTTATTCCGTGTCTCGCACGCGATCAAATCGGTAGGTCGCAGGTCGTCAGTGAGAAATATTTTATTGACATTAATCTACAACCAAAGAGTTAAGAGTGATCATACAATAGCAAGATTCATATTTTTCTGGACAGTTCCGGTAAGAAATTGCACACAAATTTTGTGTTTATTCTTGTTTTCAAATTAGTAACGTTATAAAATATATAATAAAATATCAATAATAAAATAATCGATTAATTTTCCATTTTAATTATTTTGAAATATTTGGTTCCTCATTCCTGTTCTATATAATATAATTTGTGATCATAAGTTGTTTTTATGAATACCGCTCGGATTAAAATCAACACCCTGTAAATGAAATAAATAAAAATATAAAAATATATATTTATTCGTCGGAAAACAAAGATCCATATCAGTGTTAGTAAAACTAAGAAAACTTTTCAACTAACTAATGTTAGTACTTAATCAGTCAGGTATCAAACGACAGCCGGGCGCCGCATAACAATGGAATTTTTAATTATCTAACTAAAAGACGTTTTCGCTTACCTTTTCAGTACCTAGACACCCTAGTCTACAATGCCGCAGGTAGTGTACACATATGGGAACGCTAAAGCGTTGGGCGAGGCCGGTCGACTCCTGCTCTCATATGGCGGCCAGGAGTTTGAAGACAGGAGACTCACACCGGAAACATGGAAGGATGTTAAGCCAGGTAAGATTTACTTTAATAAAACTCTGGTACCTAGGTTTTTATGTTATTGCACCTCCCTCTCTTAATTGAATAAATATATATATATATATGCGCCAGACAACACCGAAATGAATTTTCTTCCTTGTGCTACGAATACCAGACAACGATTATGACGGGGACGTCTCCCTAGATAAGTACTTAATGTTCGTGCTCACCACAAAAACATTTGCCCCTTGCGTGTTTCGAACCCGCGGCCGCTGGAATAGTAGCAGTAAATTATGAGAGACTTTTTTGATTTTTGAAGCTTCATGCCATGCGCTCAGCATGGCAGTAATGGCAGTGAATAACTCATTCATCACCATTTACAAATCTTACTTAGAACGTAGTGATTATATTCTCTTTGATCTTACTCATCTATCGGCAAGTGCTATTTTCTGACGACATCCTTTAAATGTGAATGGATCTAGCTAGTTGGAGTTATTTAACTCGTCAAGTATGTGTGAACGAGACACAATAGAAATTCCATTATTATGCGACTCCCAGGAGTCGTTTGATACCTGACTGATTACTAATGAAATTCCTAAACTCGAATTTTTCCTCAACGATCACTTGACAGTTGACAACAATAAAAAATGTGTACTCAAGGCCGTTCGTAACCAGAGCCACACAATACAATCATCACATCACAGATAATGTGCACAAAAACAAGTGCGTCATTCAAAAAATTGATTTACACTAGATAAACCGTTTATTTGTTGCATAATCGATCCTATTACAAGGACATAGGAACATCATAGGCTACATAGGTAATAGATACGATTGATGGTTGCGTTAGTGCCGTGGCTGGCATGATGGTCTATGACACTGGTCTATGACGATCATTATATTTTATTATTATTGTAACTTTTATAAAAATAAAATCTGTAATGTAATGTGTTGTGAAGCGTGCTTTTGTCAGGAATGTAATGTACTTCCAATAAATGCTTTTCATTTCACTTCATTTCATTAGGGTGCTGAGCTGAAAAGTTACAAAAAGGGCTTTAGAATTTTTATTATGGAGCTCACGTCACGTCGTATTTTGACTTTGTAGGATTTTAAACTTTCGCGTTGCATTGCAATAACTATTAGACATGACGGGTCTAAACGCGAATAAAAACTTATGAGTTGCTATTACTCACTGCACGACGTTTCGGCGGTATTGCAACTGCCGTGGTCACGAGTCAACTGGTGGATTGTGACATCGCCTGCGCGAGCGGCCCGAAGTTTCTTCTGCCACCCTCACAACACTAGATAAATTGTCAGTATAGCGGCTTGAAGATTCTTCCGCCACCCTCACTACACTCGATAAATTATTGTCAGTACAGTCACCTCGACAAACAACACTCACGGTATCGCGGTTTGGTTTTGACGGCTTTACACACGGTTTACACTTATTAATCACTGGATTCCATAATGGTGATAACTTATATCCATCATCCCGGTTGAAATTTCTGTATTTTCGAATTTCAACCGCTTCGTATTATCCTAGTATAATAATGACGATCGGTGGAGAGGATTTTAGGATTATGTAACTCCATCCAGTGGTTAACTCCTTCCTCTATGATGTGCTGCGCCACCGCTGATTTTTTAACCTGAAGATTTTTGACAGCTGTGATATGTTCTTTTACTCTTTCAGCTATTGACCGCTTAGTTTGCCCGATGTAAGAACTGCCACAACTGCAATCAATCTTGTAGACGCCTGGGGTTTGGAAGGGCACAATATCCTTAGGAGTTCGCAGAAATCTTGACACTTTGGATAACGGAGTATATACAGTTTTAATTGAGAAGTTTCTGAGAACTGTTCCAACTTTATCCGTTACAACCTTTGATATACGGCAAGAACGTTGCTTGACGAAAGAAAAGGAAAAAAAGAAAGAAAAGAAAAGAAGTTTTAGAAAGGAAAGGGTAAAATGTCCTGAAGTTAGTCGTCAAGCAAAGTTCTTGCCGTATATCAAAGGTGTAACGGATAAAGTTGGAACAGTTCTCAGAAACTTCTCAATTAAAACTGTATATACTCCGTTATCCAAAGTGTCAAGATTTCTGCGAACTCCTAAGGATATTGTGCCCTTCCAAACACCAGGCGTCTACAAGATTGATTGCAGTTGTGGCAGTTCTTACATCGGGCAAACTAAGCGGTCAATAGCTGAAAGAGTAAAAGAACATATCACAGCTGTCAAAAATCTTCAGATTAATAAATCAGCGGTGGCGGAGCACATCATAGAGGAAGGAGTTAACCACTGGATGGAGTTACATAATCCTAAAATCCTCTCCACCGATCGTCATTATTATACTAGGATAATACGTGAAGCGGTTGAAATTCGAAAATACAGAAATTTCAACCCGGATGATGGATATAAGTTATCACCATTATGGAATCCAGTGATTAATAAGTGTAAACCGTTTGTAAAGCCGTCAAAACCAAACCGCGATACCGTGAGTGTTGTTTGTCGAGGTGACTGTACTGACAATAATTTATCGAGTGTAGTGAGGGTGGCGGAAGAATCTTCAAGCCGCTATACTGACAATTTATCTAGTGTTGTGAGGGTGGCAGAAGAAACTTCGGGCCGCTCGCGCAGGCGATGTCGCAATCCACCAGTTGACTCGTGACCACGGCAGTTGCAATACCGCCGAAACGTCGAGCAGTGAGTAATAGCAACTCATAAGTTTTTATTCGCGTTTAGCCCCGTCATGTCTAATAGTTATTGTATTTTGACTTTTTCCACGGCTTGCTTAAGGCATAAACCTTCAAAAAACATTTATTATTGAAGTTTTGCTTGTTTAAGCATCAATAGACGAGTAAATCTAAATAAAAAAACGAAATTAAAACATCCTTTGACGACGCGTTTGGTGTATTGGTTAGCGCTCCTGACTATTATGCCGGCCGTCGCGGGTTCGAATCCCGTAAGGGGCAAATGTTTGTGTGATGAGCACGAACATTTGTATCTAAGTTATGGATATTATGTGTATTTAAGTATTTATGAGAGACGCCCACGTCATAATCGTTGTCTGGTACTTTGTAACACAAGGAAGCAAATTCCTTACCACGAAACCAGACAATTGGTGTGTTGTCTGGCGCATATTTATTTATTTACTTTATAGCCTGTTTATATGGCTAACGTGACTTGTAAAATAATGTTAGGACCAATTTTTAAGGTTTTATTGATTATCGCTACTTTCAAACATAACTTAAATGGCGGACCAAAAAGTTCCATGGGCCCTGTTTCTAAATCACTCGCGTCAATATTACGACTGATTTTCATTCGAAAACGAGTTATTTTCCTTGAATTTTAATTCGTATTCAAACGAAAATCACTCGCCATCTTGAAGCGAGTGATTAAAAAATAGAGCTCTAGATAAATATTAGTTTTTTTTTATTTTTCAGAGACTCCATTCGGCCAGATGCCCATGATGGAAGTCGACGGCAAAAAGTACGCGCAGAGTATGGCCATTTCGCGGTACCTCGGCCGCAAGTACGGACTGGCAGGGGCCACTCTCGAAGACGATTTGGAGATCGACATGAATGCTGATTTCATCAACGATATCCGTGCCAGTTAGTACTTTAGTGTTAGCGTCTAAAATTGACGAAGGGCCTACTTAGAAACTCATCATGATTGCACTACTCGATAGTAGTGCAATCAGGAGTTCCGTGGCTCCACGGAGCCCTATTTTTGAATCACTCGCGTCAAGATGGCGTTTTATATTCAATGTTTAAAGTCGAATTTTGGAATGAAAACCAGTTGTAATCTACATAAAAAGGATTTAAAAAAACTAAGCTCAATTTTGTGAGTACTCAAGTCTAGATTTTGAGTGATTTCCGTTGATTTTTTATGTGTTTTCAAAAGAAAATCACACGCCATATCCAAGCGAGTGATTCAAAAATAGGGGCCCAGGCGTCCGAATTTGGGGCATCTACTTAGTTGGTTTGATTTGAATAATATTTATTACGATATTTTGAGGCCGAGGGAAAATACCTTCACTTTAGCTACTATAATTGTTTTATTTAAGTAATGATGTTCAAAATCAGTAACAAGACTGATATTAAGGTGACTTACATGACAAATTATGGATTAGTTTTCACGTTGAAATGATATTTATTTGATATTTATAGCGTTTAATAAAAACAGGGTAATACAAATGTCTTATATCAAATGCAAGTTTCACTTGGATCTACCTTTTTATTGAACTTGATAACATGAAATGATTTAAGAATATGAAGTAAGCTAAATTATTTTAAAATATATTTAATAATTTCAGAATCCGCTGCCGTTCACTACGAAGCAGACGAAGATGCCAAGAAGAAAAAGCACGAGGATTTTTCGCTGAACGCCTACCCAACCATGCTGAGCAAACTGAACGAAATCATTGAGAAGAACAACGGACACATCGCTCTTGGAAAGGTACATACAAATTAACCAACTGAATACTGCTATGAGGAAAATGAATGGAAAAAAAAATGCATTCTATATTTTTGGTGGATAACAAAAAAAGTACTAAGGGCCTATTTCACCATCGTCAAAAAGAACTAACAAACGAATAATTTAAATATGGAACGTCATTTCTTCTTCTCAAGAAAGTTCTCCAGAACTTGTGTTTTAGTCTAGATGTAAAAAAAAACAGTTTCGTTTGTACTGCGAACTTCCATGAAACAACATGAAAGCGGATTCTTTGGCCAATGCTGCTGTTCAATCTGGGGATCTTTTCCCATATAAAAATTATTGTCATGACCTAGCAGCTCTACCTAAACTATACTTGCATGAAAAATGGGAGAAAGAGTGGGAGATCAGTAGTCAAACAAAAGGAAAATCTTATAAACAATTACAAACTTTTATTCCGGCCAAACCTTGGTTTTTTAAGACAAATATGAATAAGTTGACTACTTCCAGCATCATTCGTATGAGACTGGGACATGCATGTGTTCCTGCTCATTTAGCAAGACTCAAAATTATAGTCAGTGATGCATGTGAGTGCGGTGCTGGAGTGGGCGACCTGAATCATATTTTCTTCGCCTGCCAGAATCATGATCGTTCAACTTTTATTTCAGCTTTGTTATCCCTACGTGTTCCTTTTCCAACATCCATATCCTGCCTGATATATAAATATGATTATGATAATATATAAATGTATTTCTGAATATCTATATATTAATAACATAAAATTTTAATCTCTTCGTAAACATTTATTTTATGAATATAATCCGATCCACCTTTTAAACCTGATCCTTATTCTATATTTTGCAAATTCCTATTCCGTTTTGTTTATTCCTTTCCGTTTCCCTACCTTTATTACTCCGTTCGTGGCTATCGCAAACCGCGGGTGCCAAAAAAAGAAAAAAAACTTCCATGATGGGTTCTATCTTCTCAGAATTTATATCCATACCGTTACCGTTATAATTTGCATAGAACCGTTACAAAAAAATTTTTTTTTTACAGATCACATGGGCCGATTTCGTGTTCGCGGGCATGTACGACTATCTGAAGTTAATGCTGCGGATACCTGACATAGACGAGAAGTATCCAAACTTCAAGAGGGTTGTCGAGAAAGTGCATTCCCTGCCACAGCTGCAGGCTTACTTGGCTGCTGCACCGAAAACTGAATTTTAAGTTGACAGTGTCTTAGAAACCAACTATTGAGTCATGAACAGTATCGAGCTACCTTCTATTAAGGACGCTTTTGTACGTTCCGTAGTAAGAATTTCTCGGATCAAAAAAACAATTAGGTAAGGATAGCATACTTCAAATGCTTCGGATCCGCAAAACGATGTTCGTATCAATGACGAATTCCGGTTTTCGTAGTAGCCAGTTTCGTAAAAAGTCATAAAAGTTGTTTATTTTTGCATATAGACCCCCACTTTACACTTATACACGTCCCAACATAGACCCTACCACAGCTTCGGGACAATTTGTGGGCTAGTGCTGAGAAGAAGCTGCGCAAGAAACTCAGTCACTATTGTCAATGCCTCTTTTCAAAAGTTTTACAATGTTTGTGGTGATCATGCAAGTCCATACATTATTATCTTTTAAATAATCATCTACTTTCAAATACCCTTTCGTCATTAGGGTTTCTTTAATAACAGTTTTAAATTTAGTAATCGGTAAGTCAACAATGTATTCTGGTAGTTTATTGAAAAATTTTATACATTTCCCCATGAAAGAATTACCAACCTTTCGAAGCCTAAATTGTGGAATAGCAAGCTTATCCTTATTCCTAGTATTATATTTGTGTATATCACTTTTTTTCGTAAATGAATCTAAATTTTTGCGTACATACATTAAATTTTCATAAATATACTGAGAGGCTACAGTTAATATTTTAATTTCTCGAAACACCTCTTTTAAGGAATCTTGAGGTTTTATACTATAAATAGCACGCACGGCCCTTTTTTCAAGTAATACAAAAATTGATTCTATATCAGCAGCTGATCCCCACAATAAAATTCCGTAGGACATCAAGCTATGGAAATAACTAAAATAAACTAACCTAGCTGTTTCTACATCAGTCAAACGCCGTAATTCCAGGAGGCCTATTTTTTAATCATTCGCTTGAATATGGCGTGTAATTTTCGTTCAAAAACGCATGAAAAATCAACGAAAACGAAGCGAAATTTAGATGTGAGTACTCACAAAATTGAGCTATTTTTTTTTAATGACTCCTGTGTAAAACTGATACTGATTTTCATACGAAAATGTGACTTTCATCAATGAATATCCCACGCAATCTTGACGCGAAAAAAAAATAGGTCCCCTGGGCCCCTATTTTTGAATCACTCGCTTGGATATGGCGAGTGATTTTCGTTCGAAAACGATTTTTTTTTCTATGACTTTTGACACTACGTCGAACGAAAAAATAGTGATTCAAAAATAGGGGCCCTGGATCGGATTCAAATCGAATAGTATAAATAATGTACTTATAGTTAATTTAAAGTTTCATCTATAATAAAAGTTATATATCAGTTTAGTATGTAGTCACTTATTACCATATAACCCACTAGCTTCTGCTCGCGACTTCGTCCGCGTGGAATAATGACTTCTTTCTCCCATTTTTTACACATTTACCACTATATCTTTGCTCCTATTGGTCGTAGCGTGATGTTATATAGCCTATAGCCTTCCTCGATAACTGGACTATCCAACACAAAAAGAATTATTCAATTCGAACCAGTAGTTTCGGAGATTAGCGCGTTCAAACAAACAAACAAACAAACTCTTCAGCTTTATAATATTAGTATAGATTTGAAATATGCGATTCTACGCCTTACCTGAATATTATATGTAGTAGTCAGGCGCCTATACTTTGTAATAAATCAAATATTCTGATATTTACTCCTATTACAATGAACGAACAGACTTTTCTTCTAATAATTAATTTCATCCACACAATGAGAATGTAGAGTTTATAATGTTGCGCTAGATGGCGCTGCACGCACATACATCGCGCTAACATTCAGGTTCATCCAGAAAACTAAGTAAACTGTTTGAATTCTGTAAATCACGGCCGACGAAGGCTCAGATATTCCATTTTAACGTATTATGAGATAATTTGACAGAATTAATTTTTGGAGACGATCTCGTATCGCCCTAGAACATTGTACTTGTAACTTGTTGTACTCAAACTCAAACGTTTATTTGCCAAGAACACAGTACATAAAGATCACATTTAAAACTAAGTCCACATATTGTGTTCACGGGTCTAAAACGGCCGAATCGCGAACAATTAGAATTGTATCAATGATTAAATTATATTAGGTAGCTTAAATTAAATTAAATATTAGTCTGTTGTCGCCAATTTGAATATTCATTATAACTATAAAAATTAAACATTTGTCCAAAAGCCAGTTAGTCAGTCTCCTTTTAAATATTGGTCCTTGAAGTGTTTTATTAAGTTCTTCCGGCAACAAGTTATACAAAGCAATACTCTTTTCTTTATTATATGCATTTCTTTTATATTATGTCCTTGTGACAGGGAGGTTGATGCATTAGGTTCATGTATTGCCGCCCTAATTGCCTACCTGCGATTTCTCTGCGTGTTTTGTAATAGCTGGGGAAGGACCTTACAAAAGATACAAGCTTCCCTGATGTAAATGCAAGGAAGTGGAAGCTACTTAAGCTGTTTAAAGAGGGGTCTGCAACTGTGACCTAGATCCAGACGTTACACAGAGCGCGAATAATCTAATAATAATCTCTTCTGTATTTTGAAGGTTTTGTGAATTGCTCCACAGAACAATACCATAAATTCAGTACCGACGACACGTCGTATCCGTCCGTGGTAAGCCGTGAGTGCAGCCTCAATGTTTGCTCAATGGTCGATCGTTTGTCGCAATCGTTTTAGCAAATCAAAATTGACGGGGTTACGGATACCAAAATACGACCTTACCACGACACGACCACGGTGAATTTGCTCGATTTCATTGTGTGTACATTACATATTCATTCATTAAAAAGTGTAATTCAATTCAACAATCCAATTTAAATATTTTAATCAAAATAAAATGCCATATGAATTGCTAGTAAGTAATAATAGCTATCTTTATTTATTACACTATCTTTATTTTTTGTAATCGCTCGCCAACTCGCCACAACACAGAGCCGGGAAGGAAAAAATAATGTTCTTCCCGCCCTCACTTCACTCCGCTTCACTCTCACTCATACTGTGTTAACGTAGTTTCGCTAGAGGGCGCTACTTCTTTCCGGGAGTTCCTTCCCGCCTTTTCGTGTTTAAGCTTAATTTTCTCGCAATAACAACTATTCTATACATTTAAAATACACATTATTCATTTATTGCATCAGTCTACCAATTTTAATATTATAAGAAATTCAATTTACATTTTTAGTAAGTACTTCCGTTAACGAGCGCAAAGACAAAACTTTAGTTAAGAAATAAATGTTATAATTTTGAATAAAATACTGTATTAAATTTTCTGGATTACTGGATTAACGAAAAGTTCATTTTTTTAAATAATTTGTTAGGAATCAATACACGTGCCTCGGCGAACACACCCGATGCGCTGCAGCAGCGCTGCAGCCCAAACCAGTGGCGTAACAATAGGGTGGCAGGGCTGGCAAAATGCCACGGGCCCCCGATCCAAGAGGGCCCCGGCCCAAGAGGCCGCGATCTCAGAAATATTTTTTAACACTGTACAGACAGCCGCACGTCAGACTATACCACTTTGACCTTACGGCCGCCTCTATTCCCTACGCAATAAAAACTGTTTTCGTTGTTCACATAGTAATGGGATCCCAAAGGCACTTGTCATTAAAGATACATTTTTAGGATTTCATGAAGTTAAGGATCAAACTGCCTTAGAAATGTCCAAGCAAACTATTAAATCCATGAATGACTAAAATATTCCTCTAAATCAGTGTCGAGGACAAGGATATGATGGTGCTAAGTGCTACTAACACAATGATGAGAGGGACTTATGGTGGAGTTCAAAAAACAGAAAACTCATAAAAGATGTCGAGCCAAATGCAAATGTATACGTTCACTGTGCTGCTCAAAACTTAAATCTAGTATTCAATAATGCAGTGACAGAGACAGAGGTTGTTGATATGCAAACATTTTTTGAAACAGTTCAATATAATTTTTAAGGGGGGAGAATCAAAAGATGGAATATTTTATCAATTTCTGTCTAATAAGGAAAGTGAGTGAGTGAGCCTTCAACTTCAATAACATTAAAAACATTTAAAGACCCTACTAGATGAAAGGACGTTATGATGCCGGTTTGGCTTTAATAGTTCAGTTTGTTGAAGTCCAATAAGCGCTAACGAAAACAATTCTGTATAATTGCAATACATGTGAAAGAAATGAAGCTGTTTCACTCAAAAAAGAATATCGAAAACTACTATTTTATTATGTTATTGGTTTTCCATTGTAATATCCTACTAACTATCGATGCAGCCTCTAAAGCACTTCAGTCTAGTCTGTAAAACCGATCTTTCAAATGCCTTAAAACGATAATTTGTCTAGAAGAATTGAAAAGGTATCGGCATGAATTTGAAAATTTAAAAATGGAAGCAAATAGTGTAGCAGAAAAATGTTCCATCACCCCTGAATTTTCTAAAACGCGTCAAGAGGAAGGTAAAACGCCATTTTGACGAGCTTTGCGAAGATGAGCGTCTTCAAGATCCTGAATGTTTTTTTAAAGTAAACATATTTTATCGAGTATTGGACATAATTATTAACCAACTGAAATCGCGTTTCCTTCCGATGAATGAAATTGTTTCAAATTTCAGTATTTTGCAGCCTACAAATTTAAAAGTTTTAAATGACACTGATCTGTTAAATAAAAGCTTTAGAAATTTTGAGATGTATAAAAAAGACTTATCTGAATCATTTGCCAGTGAAATTCTTAGTTTTCGATCCACTTTCAGAGACGAAATAGAAAAATCTTCGTGTGTTAGACCTTGTTGTTTCACTAATAATAAAAAATATTTTATGTCCTGAAGCTTTCCTGAAATATGCACTGCATTAATGTTATTTCTTACAATTCCTGTGACTACAGCTAGTGCTGAACGATCATTTTCAAAACTAAAATTAATAAAAACCTATTTAAGAAACTCTATGGGTCAAGACAGGGTAACTTGGCCATTTTATCGATTGCACATTCTATGGCCCGCTCTGTTGTAGACACTTTTGCGGAACAGAAAGCTCGAAAAAAAAAATTTTCTTGATAAATATCTAATTGATATTAAATTGATATTTTTATTTTATTGTAAATGTATGCAGGTTTCTTCACGATATTGTTCCTTCACCGAAAAGCAAATAGATGATGAATGTAAAGTCTCCAATCCACATTAGCGTGGGGTTTATTGTCCATTCCCACTCGCCTAAGAGAGGAGGCCTATGGCCAGTAGTGGGACCAAGTGGGACATTATATACAAAGTGTAATTGAGTACGCTGAAAAATCTCGAAGTTTATTAAAATTAAACAAGGTTGTACCTTGACGTGACGATTTGTACTGATAGGGCCCCATCAAAAGAATTTGCCAAGGTCCCCAGATGGTATAGTTACGCCACTGGCCCAAACAACATCCGGAAGGCGTTATTATTGTACTTGACCCGCAGGGCACTGTGTGTATAGTGCGCGAGTCCGAACTCCGACTCGCACTTGGCCGGTTTTTTATACTGACGGACGACCGGACAACGCCATAAGTAATAAATTTTTTTATATCTTCATATTTTATAGTGCATATTTCATACTTAATAAGCAGCTTTAATCAAAGCTTTAACACCACACCAAGTAACACAACAACACTACACAACCTATCACACTAACACACAACTGTTCTGTTGTTTCAATAATCTAGTGGCCTAAAAGGGTTGGAACCCAGAGCCGTTAAAACCAAGTAAAAAAACCTGTCTGTGTCAACTGTCAAAATAACGATTGACGCAGTCTGTCATTCCTTCCATCAATGCCATGGTGTTGTTGTCAGTTCAGCAGGCAGTGTTTGACAGACAGCTGTCGAAGCCAGCTGGTTGGTTCGAGTTTAGTCGGGCGAAAATTTGAAATTATAACTTTTATTTGTTTCCTTTAGGAATTTTATTTAAATTAAACATAATATTTAATTCAGTGTACTGTACAATACTCGTAATAAAATGGCTCAAGCTGTAGCAGCACCTCCGAAAGAGCGGTATATTCCGAATGGACTGAAATTTGCCTTTGGTGGCCTTGCTGGGTATGTTTCTTGCATTTATTTTAAGATTACGACTTGTCCTTTAACCATAATTAATGTCAGTATAATTTTTATTAAGTGAATGTTATGTAGCCCTGAATTTACTTAAGCAAAACATAATCACTTCTTCTTGTCATATTAAGAAGTTAGAAATTTAGATTAGGATGTCCTTGCCAACACTGTATTGCTAATTACTTAACTCAATACAACACAATCGTGGCTCCCGTTTACGTGCAGTATTTATGTTAAAATATTATTATATGTAATGGAAAAATTATGATTATGTAACAGGTTATGCTATGTTTTGATTGAAGCCCCTTCTCCAGTTATTTGTGTATGATGAAAACTGCATATGTAGCTGTAAATTCTTATTACAATTATCCTGATCTTTCAATGACTTTTATAAAATTGGTAACAACAAGTCAATGGTATTCAGACCACAATCTTTTTTTAATTACATAGGTACATTCTTCAATGTTGTACTTTATTCACAAACAAAAACTTTATTCTCTCTAATTCTCTTCAAATATCTAAAATAGTAAAAAAATAACGGTAAAGATAGTCCAGAGGTTACTTGTGTAATCAATTATTGCTCAAGAATCAACAAGCAGGTTATCTGTCAGTCTGTCTCTTGCTTTATCAGACACAAACTCGGTATTTATAATATTGATAATGACAATAATATTATAGTAATCACTCTTTTTATATTTACTATAACTACACACAATTATTTTATACCAAATAGTATTATAACTATAAAACAACAGTTTTGAAATGTTATTGATATCTTAAGTAAATTAAATAACAAATGTTCATGCAAATAATTACTAAAATCATCAAAACAATGGAAACCTGCTTCCAAAATGCAATTTTCTCAAATTGGTCTAACCAAGCAATCTTATTGGGTATTAGCTTTAATCTATATTATACAACTAGCTGTGCCCGCGACTTCGTCCGCGTGGAATAGTGACTTTGGATAGAATTTTTAATTTATAGGCTTATGATTTTACAAATAAGATACTTAAGTATAAGTACTTAAAAGTACGCAAGATATAAAGTATTTATATAGTAAGTACATTTTAGTACTCACTTATCATTAAAATTGGCCATATTTTACAACAATAAGAAGCAAGTAGTAGGTACATCAAAGGTGATCAATTATTATGACCATACCGATTATTTGGACGTTCACAATTTGTATTTCGATTAGGAATTCCTTTGTTTGATAGGATAATATGGTTACTTTACTTTTAACTACTACTTTGCCACAAAAAAAACTACTACTTTACTAACATCTTACTTTGTTGTGTGGAAAAAATGGATCTAAATATAAATTTTTTCATGGCACTGTTTTGTTATACTTTGGCAAGTACCATAAAGTACCAAATATTCATTTAATTTATACAAACCAATATGGAGGAAACACTACACATTGAATTAAAACACTTTACAGATTCATTTCCACCCACATTTATTTTAAATTGTTTCGCCTCGGCCCCGTCCCGCCTTAGCCCCGGCCCCATCGAACGGGATAAAAAGTATCCTATGTCCTTCTCCTGGTACTAAGCTACCTCCTCACCGTTTCGTCCCGGTCCCGTGCTACCCCAGCCCCGGCCCCGTCTAGCGGGACAAAAAGTATCCTATATGCAGTATCTTATGTCCTTCTCCTGGTACTAAGCTACCTCCCCACCGTTTCGTCCCGGTCCCGTGCTACTCCAGCCCCGGCCCCGTCTAGCGGGACAAAAAGTATCCTATATGCTTTTCCTGATTCTAAGCTACCACCCCACCAACTTTCAGCCAAATCGGTTCAGCCGTTCTCAAGTTATAAGTGTTGTAACAAACACGACTTTCTTTTATATATATATATATTTTCTGCCTACCCCCTAAGTCTATTGGCGTGATTATTTCTATCCTAGTTTACTCTCCAAGTGATGCTGAGTCAAATAAAAAAAGCCCCATCAAAATCGGTCCAGTAGATTCTGAGATTAGCCCGGACAAACAGACAGACAGACAGACAGACAGACAGACAAAAATTTTAAAAATTGTTGTTTTGGCTTCTATTACGGTAATTAAGACCCCCTGTAACAATTTTTCATAAAAATCTTCAATGTACAGAAATCGATCTTTTACAGTCTTATTATATGTATAGATTCCCTTAACTAGAAAAATTTTTACTGGCTTATGCATGTGTATTTTGTTAATTTATCTGTACTTATTTGGATATTGGATAAGTCAAAAATGTTTAGTTCCCAATGTTCAACAAGCCAAAAATTTCATTTTATCTTTGGAGCTCTTAAAAAGAGTTCATAAATATGTAAATGTTGATTCTGCCACTGTAAAAAAAAATATTCCTGTTCCACAAGTCTATTAACACGTTAATGGGTCCCGACAGAATCATACTATCAGGGTTTAACAGTAGTTTATTTTATAATTCACAGCATGGGAGCAACCTGTGTGGTTCAGCCACTAGACTTGATCAAAACTCGAATGCAGCTAAGCGGTGGTGGGCGGTCTACCTTCACTGTAGCTGGTGAGATCGTGGCACGAGAAGGTTTCCTAAACCTCTACACTGGTCTCTCCGCTGCTCTTCTGCGGCAAGCCACATACACAACCGGAAGACTTGGAGTGTATAACTATCTGTTCGATTCATATAAAGAGTGAGTATTAATATGAAAGTTTTTAGTCTTAAACATTTTTGAGGTTCAGGGTGTAAAAAACTGAATTTCTATCTGAATTTATTATTGTTTTAAAGACTTTATTCAAAAGCATTCTCTGCCGATCATACCTTAGGTTATGCAGTGAAAAATAAATTTAATACATATTCTTGTTACATTACGTACGGCCCAAATTTAATAATTTTGGTATTACATCTAGGAAATTCTTAGAATTATAGTGGTGTTAGTGGCAGGCAGAATTGAGAATATGAATCAATTCAACTTTTTTATGACATAAGGTAGCACTCTCTGTGTTGCAAGCAAACGGTTTGAAATGTAGCTTCAGGCTAATTAATAACCATATCAAAAATTTCACATTTTATCTATGTAGTACTATCAAGTGAGCGTTTTAATCGCACAAAATTTGGTTTAACTTTCATCCCCAAAATATCATCCACCGCCATTTTCACTTCCTTTGTGGATGAATCTCGAGTTCGAAAATGTCCGCTCCAACAGCTCAATACACCTCTGTTAAAATTTATCCGAATCGGTTCAGCCGCTGAAAATAGACATCATATTTACATTTATATTTTAATGTCATGCACACTCTTGGTGATCTGGTTTTAACTTAATAGGTCTACAAATCTAATGGAGTAGTAGCATTAAGACCTTAAGATGCAGTCGCGATGCGGCATCGATGCAGTCGCAAAATGTCAACCTTTATACACTGCCACAGAATATATAATAGTACACTGCGCTACTTTTGCATCGATACAGTCGCGATGCTAACGCGCGTTAGTATCGATGCAGTCGCGATGCAGAAGCTGGAAATTGACAAATTATGTAGGTACTGAATATTGGCGACCGCATTGATACTAACGCGTGACTGCATCGATCTGGGCCCCTATTTTTGAATCACTCGCTTTGATATGGCGTGTGATTTTCGTTCGAAAACACATAAAAAATCAACGGAATTCACTCAAAATCTAGACGTTAGTACCTACTCACAAAATTGAGCAATGATTTTTCAAATCCTTTTTGTGTAGATTACAACTGATTTTCATTCCAAAATTCGACTTTAATCATTGAATACTAGCTTTTGCCCGCGACTTCGTTCGCGTGGACTTCAGGTTCGTCCCGTCTAGTCTAGTAATAAGTAAGAAATACGGTAACTAAGCACTGCAGAGCCCTAAATTGTAGCCTATATGTTATTCTGATGTATAAGCTATATTGTGGTAAAGTTTCATTCAAATCCATTCAGTAGTTTTTACGTGAAAGAGTAACAAACATCCATACATCCATACAAACTTTCGCCTTTATAATAGTAGTAGGATCACTCGCCATCTTGACGCGAGTGATTCAAAATTGCTTGTTATTCAAAATTACTGTTCATTGCTTGAGTCGCGATGCTGTCGCGCGTTTTCAATACGCGCGTTAGTATCGATGCTAAAAGTCGCAGTGTGTAAGGGGTCTAAAACTAACGATGACGATGACGACAACACGAAACATCACGAAAAGTTATTATTAGCAGGCATATAAAACTTTTTTTTCGTGATGATAACTTCTATTAACAATCCATCATGCTCATCATCATTGTTACATTTTGGGTAGACCCAAATTAGTAATGAGTATGAAATATGAAGGTTAATTAATAACTAATTAGTGTGATAAGTTTTGATTTCCCAGGAAATAATCCTGAGGTTATTCCAGAGGCAAAAACTTTATAATTGATT
This sequence comes from Pyrausta aurata, assembly GCA_963584085.1. NCBI lineage: Eukaryota > Metazoa > Arthropoda > Insecta > Lepidoptera > Crambidae > Pyrausta > Pyrausta aurata. The sequence continues at coordinate 2,368,151 of OY757269.1, read as the reverse complement.
GACAATTTAAAAAACATCAATCAATTAGAGCAAGTTCGATTTTGAAAGAATGTTGATAAAAAAATAATAATCTACAAACCAATTTTGGATGAATAACCAAAAATAAAAGGTTTTTTTAGTGAAAAGCAATGAGTTGTAAGCTTATTTTGACAACACGTCTAGTGATAACGAGATAATTGGGTTTTTGTGACCCTAATTATGGATTAACTTTGAATTGATTAGATGTCATCTATACTAATATTAGAATGCTGAAAAGTTAGCTTTTTGAACGCGCTAATCTCAGGAACTACTGGACCGATTTGAAAAAATATTTTTGTGTTAGATTGCTTATTTATAGAGGAAGGCTTAATGCTAATAAAATGTAACGCTGCGAGGGGAGGGGAGGGAGCAAACTTAAAATGCGCAGACGCAGTCGCGTGGGACCGGTAGTTTGTTAGGTTGGGGTGTTTTTCGCACTTACGCTCACGATTGGGCCATTGTACTTATTAGGGGACCGCTAGTATGTTTTATTTAGTCCTCTGCTTCTTCTGAAACATCAGAAATAATTGAGTTTTCTTTACAATGGTCTCATCTGATAAAAAGACACGTTTCATTTACCATATTCACTCATTGCTTTTTCTTATTGTTTTAACAACAATGCATTTTTACGTCACAAATTAAAAAGGCTATTTTTAACGCGTACATTGTACGTAAACACCAAACGCATGTTACAGATACATTTGTAGTATGTCGTTGCACTATGCACTTGCAACTTGGGCTGGGCTAGTAGTAATGTGTCGTCGACTTTAGACCTTGTCACCTTTAAGATAACGTTGAAGCATTGTGTGCTAATAATAAATGATGCTTGAACTATTGGGGTATACTTTTAGTTGTGAATGAAATGTTTAAAATAATTTAAAAGTTGGCTACAGTTAGATTAAAAGCCTGGTTCACCATCGACAAATAAGCACAAACGAATAATTCAAATATGGAACGTCATTGCGTATGATGTATTTGGCACATAACGCTGACCAGATCTTTTTAAGACATTGTGAAACAGGCCGTTAGTAAAGTGGTAAAGTACACATGACATTAAACCGTGTCATCGTTATGTCTGTAATATTATAATTGAAGTATAAAATTTTGGCGGTCTTATTGCTTCCAGAAATTTATATTAGACAACCTGAAATGAGAATAAATTTAATATTATTATGTGGTTGTTATGACTACTTATCTACCCATTCAACTAAAAATACTCTTGGGTATTAGTTCAAAGATCAAAGATTCGTCGGGTTTGTTTATTACCTTGGCTTACTTTGATTTGTGGGTTACATTCCTGTTTATATTTTTCCGAAGCTAGAAACTAAATTGTTAAAATTCGGAATTAATTAGGTACCAGGTACTCGTGGGTTGATTTTGATCGTGCTGTGGCCGTATCGCCATCCCTGACGTCCCGGGTTCGATCCCCGGTGGGATCAATGTAAAAAATATTTTATTTTGCATACGAATTGTCTCGCGTCTGAGTAAATTACTTACTTTGGGCTCAGAGCATTGTATGTCATCATCATCATCATTATCAGCCAAAGGACGTCCACTGCTGAACATAGGCCTCCCCCACGGCTTTCTACAACGACCGGTTGTGAGCGGTCTGCATCCAGTGTGATCCTGCGATCTTTACAACGTCTGTCCATCTTGTCGGTGGACGTCCTATGCTGCGCTTTTGGTCGAAGGGTCTCCAACATAGAACTTTTCTGCCCCATCGGCCATCAGTTCATCAGAGCATTGTATGTGATGTGATAATATTAAATGAAAATATAGTTTGCACTAATTCATAACAGAGTCGGGTTGCCATGTTCACACTAACGACTTCATTTAGATAAATTGGATCGCAGGAACTACCAGTCTCATTATGTTATGGTATGGTCACTGTATACGGTAAACTAATTTATTTAGTAACGTGTAACAAGAATATTAAGTGCCCCTTCTCTTCACAATCAACACAACTGACCCAATCAGAAAGCGCTTTTGATCTGTGCTCAATAGACATCTGTTTCTACAAAAAAACTCAATTTTTACTAAACTTTTCTTAAATAATATCTATCTAGACATTCACTTCTAACATTTACTAAAGGCTTTTTACGCATTAATAAATGAAATTGAGTTAAATCAGTGAATTAATTTTCAATAACTTTAAATCTGATATTGAAAATCAGTATACCCTTTCAGATGTTCTGATGGACGTATGTACCGGTAGTAGTAAAGTTGAAAGTGGTATGTGAAAAGGGTTTCTGAAAGAAAGTTAGCGGATAGAAATCAAATATTAACGCGAATTAACCGCAAATAAAATGATGTATGAAGTTTCAACCAAAAAAGGAGAAGAATTAAAATAGAATAAAATAATATTTAATTGCAAGAAAATGAGTCCAAAAGTGCAACAGATGCATTGACTGATGCAATTCTATTAACCTTTCGCATGTTCCGGTTTGGGTCCTCATAGGCCTCAATTGATTTGCGGTCCTAACCAACAGGCATATTAGGCTTGGTTAGATGTTTTTGATGCTATACTAACTACCTATGTATCAATCTGTACCAATACGAAGGAATTTTCACAGACATCGAATCCAACCACATAATTTTGCAGCAGATTCAAGACCGAAAATTCCAGAAACAAATGTTGGGGATTCGAATCCAAGACCTTATGGGTGACTGCCCGTAATCGGAACCACTAGCTAGATCAGAGTTTGGCGTACATATTACTAACATTCGTAATTGATGTTCAGGAAAAATGGTGGTGCTGTGCCCGGTTTCGGCACGAAGACACTTCTTGGAGTTGCAGCGGGTGCTGTTGGTGCTTTCGTGGGCACACCGGCAGAGGTGGCTCTCATCAGGATGACTGCTGACGGCCGCCTGCCGGCTGACCAGCGCAGGAACTATAAGAACGTAGCTGACGCGCTAATCAGGTGAGTCTCTCTCTCTCTCTCTCTCTCTCTCACACACACACACACACACACACACACACACACACACACACACACACACACACACACACACACACACACACACGCACGCACGCACGCACGCACCGAAACCTCTCTTACCCTAGAGTACCTATCTCATTCTAAAGAACCTCTGCCTCACTCTAACTAAAACCTATATTTAATTCTAGATTGTAGAGCCATTCTCTCCCTAACTCTAGCTAGATCCTCATACTCTCACACTCTAAAGTATCTGTCTCTCATTGGAGTCTAGTCAGTGACGAATTAACCCTTAATCAAATTAACACGTTCCGGGACAGTGAACGCCTACAGGCGTTAAAACAATGAAACATCTATTGTGTCTGGAATAGTGTCCCGGAACGTGTTAAGCAGTTGCCTAGGGCATCACGTCTGAGGGGCACCAGAAGAAGCACAAAAAAAAGACATAGAGTTGGTGTTTGTTTTTAGGCGGTAAAGGTTTAAAGACCGATTCTAGTTGACATACGAATAGTGGGGCCCACGGGCATGGATTGCTTAGGGCATCAAGTAGTCTTAATCCGTCACTAAGTCTAGACTAGACCCCTTAACTCTCTTTCTAAGAACATGTTACACGGTGCAAGCTTTAAGCTAACGACTGTGCGAACAGGAACCTGCGCGTTAATCTTTTGTAAGATCTTTCTGTGTTTCTCTCTCTTTCATAGACTTGTCACACACGATGACAAAAAGAGAACTCCACTCTCTCTTACACATAATTAGGCTCTTATCCCTGGTAGGGACTATCTCACGCGCCGCAAATTAACATACAGTTATTATGAGAAATCTCTAACATAATAATATTATTGTAATAGATTTTTCCCTGAAAAAAATATTTCAATAGAATTGTAAATGAAGTTGTACCTACATAATATTATGTAGATTCAATTCATCCATTATTTTTTATACAAGCAAGAATAATAATACCATGAATCGTTAACATACTTTGTCTGTTATGTAGACAATAGGTTATTGGTTATTGGTTATGCAGGGTCGGCACACTGGAGTCTCCGTGAAAAGGGGTATAACTCGAAAATCGTGATTTTTGGGAAATGACGTTTGAAGTTTCAAAAAATTCCTATTTTGTTTCTGGCGAAGATTTTTGAATAAAAGTTTTTGTAAGTGAAAGCTACAAAATCAATGTTTATTTTAACGGTGAATTATATTTTTTTAATGTAATAATATATTTAATATTTAAAAAAATCTAAAGTTATATCACTTTACACAGTAGAATGAGTATTTATCATTGGGTGTATATTGATTTAATTTGACTTAAAACATTTTACACTATGAAATTGGTATTGGTGTCTAATGATACAACTTCCATAAAAATGCTCGTAATTTTTCATTGGTACTTTATATCACTGAACCGACAAAATGTAAAAGTGCAGTTTTTAATGCAGATTATTTTGGGCTGTACGTATTTTCAAATTTACTCGGTTTTCATAAAGTTGAATCAGCTTACACATCATTTAGATCTCACACGTAATGTGTAAAATGGTATAAGTAGTCAGTTTGGTGATTTAAGTAGCCAAAAGCTATGTGTATTCTGATATAAGTATCATGTCATTTATTGCTACACTAGTGGACCCAGCGAATTTCCATTTTATCCCCGTACCCGTCCCACTCCGGCCCCCTTTTATGGTTGATATCCTATTCAGGGCCAAGAAAAATCCAACAATGTAAAAAATATGAAAATCGGTCCACCCATTCTCGAGTTACAAGTGGTGTGTCAAATACAGCTTTGTTTTATGTAAATAAGATTTTAATGATGACTTTGTTGACTTTAAGCTTGCAGTTGCGAGATAAAAGTATATTATATGGGTATTTTCATACAATTGATGAGTCATCTCCGGTTATTAAATAAGCTGCAATATAGCGGCAAATAAATACTTTGTCCTTTAGGACAAAGTATTTTTTTATTTAAAAGTTCTCCTCTCATTCATATTTCTAAAAATTTAATTAATAATATTTTTTTAATCTATCTATGAATCTATGAATGAGAGGAGGCCTATGTTCAGCAGTGGACGTCCTTTGGCTGATAATGATGATGAATGATGGAAGCTAATATTTATAAATCATTAAGAATGAAAACAATTAAAACTTAAGAAAGTTGGTAAAACTCGCCTTATACACTTTAAAAATACCGTACTTCTAATAACCGTACGTCACGTACATTTGTTTTTTTCCCTTGTTACTATTTATGGATCATGGATTTCATTAGTACGTTTATTGAAATGAATTTTTGCCTGGGTGCAATTAAATTACAATCGAGATTTAATCTAATGACATTACGAAACCAAATTAAATAATGGTTTATGTATCGTTTCATTTTGAATACCGAAGACAAGAAAAAATGATTTTTGTGCTCTTTGAGTCTAATTAAAACCTAGATAGTTTATTTGCTTTAGCATAATATTATAGGTATCAAGTTAGCGATTTTAAACGTGAATATCCATAACTTTCATGGAAGCTATGGCGTTGAATAGCATAACTGGTCTTATTAATCTTCTTCTTCTTCTTTTCGAGTCAATGGCAATTAAACTTTCTGCGCCCAAAAAGTGGCAACATCAATGGCCTTCTGGTTGGCGTTGTAGAGGTCCTCTTGCGTGCAGGTGGCAGGAGAGGTAGGGCACGACATTAAGTGTGGCATAGATTGTAAGGCGCCACACTCGCACGTGTCGTCCTCAGAGAAGCCCCACCTTTTCCTGAGTTCATTGCACCTGCCTACACCTGAGCGAATAGTCTAGTCTGAGTCTTATTAATAGAAGATCCCTATCTGAAAAGCTAGATTTAACTGCAAAATATTAGGATATTATGTTTTCTTTCTGCTCTCTGTGCATTATTGTTATTGTAACTGAAGTAGAGCAATAAACGTCCAATAATACGGATACCAAAACAAAATACTCATTAGGCTGCCGTAAAGAAGATACTCAGATAGCACCTGGAATCACAAGGCTGAGTAGATTGGTTGATAATACGAGCATTAAATTCATTGATAATACGAGCAAAAAAGCGCAGGAAAACAGCACAAGACAGCATCACTTATTCTGTCCATCACTCATCGGTTATTATTACTGAGGCAAGCCCACTACATTACCGGAGGACCATAAATGAGTTTTACGATATTACATAATAAGCAATACGAAGTAAATGAGCAATACTAGGGCGGGAAATAAATAATTATGACACACCGATCTTTTAGCTACTTTAGAACCTGGAGACTACTTTGCGTACCAACTGTTTTTCCCGCCATTGAAAGATTTTGTTAATGTCATTTCCCTCTCAGTATATCGTCACGCAAACCCAGTGATTTTACCAATAAGTCACTATGACCATATTGATTTCATTAATCCAAGGTTAAATTAAAATAGTACTTAACAATTGAGTACTTTATGTCTGCTATGCATACCTACGTTGTACTGTAATGCGTGCTTTTAAAAAATCCTTTGTTTTCTTCTACATTCACATTCTTTTTTTACTGTAGTATTTGTCTTTCTCCCCAGTAAGAAGCGTGAAGGTAAATAAGACACGCAGCCTCATAATACTTTTAACAATAACATTATACTTTTGTTATAACTATTCCTTGTATTTCGTTCTAAGTGATATAACTTAATTTATATCAATGACTACAACTTCTATATGGAATTAAGTAATTGTGTATAAAGTTGTAACTCAAGTTGTATTATTATACATTTATCAAAAGTAAAATTTCGCTCGGTGCAAAATGTTATAACTGCACATGTATCTATATACACGTATTTATTTGTGGAATTCTCAAAAAAATGTCTACTTACATCACTTTGCACGAAAACTATCTTTGCCATTTTAAGCCGTAAGAACACGCGGATAAGACAGAAAATTCGGTAATTTTTTTGTCATTTGTAATTTGCCGTAAAATCAAAAACGATATAAGTTGAGTTATACCCCTTTTCACGGACAAGGACAAGACTTTTACCTAGCTAGGCTAATTATTAGCCTAGCTAGGTAAAAGTCTTATTGGTTTGCTGGTTGGTTGAAGAAACTATAAAATATCTCAAAAACTCGGATAGTCACTTTGTCTGTTATGTAGACAATAGGTTATTGGTTATTGGTTATGCAGGGTCGGCACAATTAGCCTAGCTAGGTAAAAGTCTTATTGGTTTGCTGGTTGGTTGAAGAAACTGTAAAATATCTCAAAAACTCGGATAGTCAAATTTTTTTTGACCAATGTTTTAAAAAAAATTGTCTAAGTGCGAGTCGACTTGCCCATTCCAGCCATAAAAGTGACGTATATTACGAACATCTCCGTACTTCGAAAGGCTAATGTGCCTTTCGAGGCACGGAGTTGGTCCCGGCAAATTTCGGTTCATATTAGACGTTCAGCCTAGTCAGAGGCCCTTTAGGCGGCTTGATAACATCTTACAGCAAGTTTGGTCGCTTGCCTTGCAATGACCAAACTTTCACCAATCCGCACTGAGCCTGCGCGCGTAAATGGCTTTATAATCACATTCTTCATTAGTTTACACACTAACTTTTTTCTCTCACTGTACTACTATCATCTTAAAAACATGTGTACACACAAATCATGTTGGTAGTACTTATATGTCACTTGCGCATGACATAACACTTATCACGTTTTAGTCACGTAAGCTACGTAATAGTTAAACTCCTAATTACATATGTGTTTAACTCAAGTGTCGGATGTTTACGTTCCTAAAAGATGGTAGCGTATCATTTGACCTTAGTCCTTCCTGTGATTGACAACATCATCCGTTTTCTCAAAGGAAAGGATTTTGTTCTCCCATGAAGTTGTATGTACGTCACTTAATTTTAGCTGAGAATCACGAAAGTCGTAAAAACATAGTAACGTATGGAAATTATGAGTACTTTCGAACTAAAACCGTTTTTCGAGGAAACAACTTACTCAACCAAGGCTAAATAAAACTTTACTTTGCATTTGTAATTTTAACGTGTTTTACAATGTCTTAATAAGTTCTGGTTAGTCATATCTGCTATCAATGGGTGTGCCATCGTCTGTGGAGAGACACCACACAAGCATGCGTCGTCCGCAACATAACCCCATCTGTACAAGCAAGGAGAACTTGTCTCCTTGCTCCGGCCGACTTGTGTCCGCAGTCTATTTAAGGACTTCCAAGTTTGCCAAGGTAGACTATGTCCAGAGGGGATAATAATATAATGGTAACCAGACTTTAATGGGATATTGACCATTGTGACATAGGGCGTTAGACTCATGACTCATGCTCACATCTATGTGAAATAGTCAACTGTACCATTATCCTGTATCTCTCGCGGATGTGTGTATCAACATTTTTTGGTCATTCTTTTGTTAACGCGACCGCCGGCGTCCTATAGATCCGTGAGGCTTCAACCTGTCATGTCTACATTTCAGGATAGTGAAAGAGGAAGGCGTGCTGAAGCTATGGCGAGGAGCGACGCCCACGGTCGGCCGCGCGATGGTGGTTAACGCAGCACAGCTCAGCACATACTCACAGGTGATTATGACACAGATACTGAAAAGATACTGGCGTTCTCAAATTAAGATACAGAAAACTGCTTTGGGCTATTTTAAACTAACTTTGTCTTCCATACAATGTATGGAAGACAAAGTTATATAATTGCGGTTGATAAAACTGTGCAATATATCAAAAACTACTGGTTCGATCTCATTTACACCAATTAAATCATATGTATATTTTCAAAATTTTTACTTTCTTAGTTCAAAGGAAAGGGGGGGGGGGGGACGCCCATTTCACCACTTTGGAAGCTTCTATATCTCAAACGTTAAACTATTGTTTGAAAATGTTGCAAATTTTTAGTTTATTTTTTGAGTTATGAAGTTTTATTTATCTAAGCATCGAAATCATTAACATATCATATTTTTTATCCAATTTGTTCGTTGTTATATTATTAAGTTACAAACACATGACTTAATGAGTAGGAGTGGGAATAACTGCTTGAATTCGCCAACATAATATAACACTTTTGTTACTAATAAACACCATGTTAATTTTGACGTTATAATAATATTAGTCTTGCTGGACTGTTATGCTATTTTACTGGTACGTAAACAGAAATGTTAACGAATTACTGCAACCAAAAACCTGTCTTACTGCACTGACTTAAAACTCAATTATAAATGTCATGGAAAGTGTTATTTTTATTAGTTATCGTCGATCTGTTATATGGGCTGATCACTGGCCATACATGGACAGCTTGAAGCTGCAACTATAAAGCTAAATAGTCTTCTATTACTTACACAAGACCGTTCAAGCCGCCAGTACCAGTTATAATGGCTTCCAGTTATAATGTTATAATGGAAGGGGTTAAGGCAGTTATTTTTTTTTATATTAATGTGATATTTATTAATCACAGAAGCTCATAAGCTGGTGTTGAGACTCATCCATCATATTATATTTAGTCAGTGTGTTAAAAAAAAACGATGAAATGAGAGCTGCCTCCCTTCGTTGAATTCGTGTAAAATAACTATGTTCTACTTTTTTTTATCGACTTTAAACTTTTTCCATGCAGCCAGTGTCATATGTCAAGGCATAGACAATTTGACAGTTTACTTTTTAACCCCTCAGGCGCGCGAAGTGTTCGTGGCGTACGTGCCCGACGGCATCGGACTGCACTTCTGCGCGTCCATGGTCGCCGGGCTCGTCACCACCATCGCTTCTATGCCTGTGGACATCATCAAGACTAAGTAAGTTATTACTATTTTAAGACCATCGTGTGCAGTCCTCATAGCGCAGTGGTGGCAGCGCTTTGGTAGTGATACCGAAGTTAAGCAACTTACGGCGCGGTCGTGTTTGGATGGGTGACCATTTTATAGTGTCGGGATTTGGAAGAGAAATGAAACTCACGAATGATGATTAAACACTGACTATATTTTACGAGTATATGATCTTTATATAAGGTTCAAGACATAAGTACATACTTTTCATATTATACTTAACCTATACATCTCAATTTTGACCATATAAGTGACGTATATCATGAGCATCTCCGTGCTTCGGAAGGCACGTTAAGCAGTTGGTCTCGGCTAATATCGGTTGCTATTAGCCGTTAAGCCTATTCAGAGGCCCTTTATGCGGCTTGATAAAAATGTGCCAGCAAGGTCGCTTACCTTGCAAAAAACCCTTCCGCCAATCTGCACTGAGCCCGCGAGGTGGAATGGCTCATACTACCTCATACTTGAGCATTTGCCCAGCAGTGGGATACTTACAGGCTAACTTGACATTTTTCACGTGTGCAGGCGGAACGCAGAGCGAAATTGCCTAATCAAGACGTATGAGCATAGTTTTTCCAAATATCTCAAACATATAAAAAATATGTCAAAATCGGAAAACGTTTAACTGGTATTTCCAATAATAACTAGATTCAAGTGGTATATCAGACGAGTTGATTAGATTTGAGTACTTCAAAAGCTTAGTAATCATTGTCTGCTTGGCGTCAATTGTCCAAAATAATCTCTTCCATATTAGTTTCTGATTTTTTTTTCTATGATAATACCATAATGCGTATTTTATTTGATCAGTGTACGGTGCAGGCATTCATCCAAATCGTGATAAGATAAAATCGATGTAGACTGTCTAGCTAGACCGATAAGATTTTTTATTAAACACCACCGCGCACGCAACATGTATTGAAAATATATTATATTATTTATGTATTTGATCCAAATTATGTACGGACGACAGAACGTCAAGCTAAACACTGCGGTATCTTATGCTGTTGGAATAAGGGCTATTTTTCAACAAAAATTTATAATCTGTTGTACTGTACATAATGTATCATTATCACATAAATAGAGTTGTTGTTTATAGTAATTATCGCAAAAAAACTCTTTCGTAAGCGACATTCGTAGACAATAATAGCTTATTTATTTATAAACTATATCGTTATTATTAGTTAGTCTTTAAGCCTAGTCAAAAGCCCCTAAGGCTGGCTTGATAACATCTATTTATTTTATATATATTTTTTTTATTTAAGGCCACAAAACAAGTCCCGGACCGCTATTTACATAAATAAAGTACCTAACAGCAAGTTTTGACACTCGTCTTACAAATATCCCTCTACCAATCCGCACTGAGCCCGCGTGATAGCGGAGCCCGCCGATTTCGACTACGGTGGCCAGTCACAAAGACTAACCGACTGCGCGGGACATATTATAGTGCACAAGTGTGTGCGCAAACACAGGTGCACTCTCTCAGCCCGATGGGACAGCAATCAATAGATACCTAGTGATAGAGTATCAATGGCTAATACCACCTCATACTTGTGGTTATGCCTTTGCCCAGTTTAATGTTTACAAACCATTTATATATTAATATTTTCTTTCAGAATCCAAAACGCGGCCCAAGGTCAGAACCAAGTCGCCGTGGTCAAGGACCTGCTCCGCAACGAAGGAGTACTTGCTCTATGGAGAGGTTTCTTGCCGTACTACGCTCGCCTCGGCCCGCACACAGTACTCACGTTCATATTCCTCGAGCAGATGAATGCTGCTTACTTCAAGTATACGTAGAGTGAGTACATAACCTGTGGGTTGCCAAACTTCTTTTATCTTTTTTTTTTAATTATACCTTGCCGTGAGGCCGTAGATTTAAGCGTAAATGTCAAATAGTAAGGAGGTTGATACGTTTTTTTTAAAGATAAGCATTTTTTTTTTCAGGTTTAGGGATTTAATAAATATCTGAGTTTTTAAATTCGAAACTACTAATTCTTTACTAGACTGAGTAATAAATTATTAAATTACTAAGTGATGATCTAGTTTATTACATGGTTCTGGTATGGTTTTGCGAATGAATTTTCCTAAAAAATAAAAAAAAATTGTCTGCTAATATATTTGTCAAAGTTTTGTATCAGTAGGTACTCAATATGCATAGTCACTTTGAGTGAAGACAGAGCATTTTGATGAGAATATGTTTAAGGACATATCAGTGATAATGCGGTGTGATAGAGTTATTATCATATTGTAACATAATGCGCAGATTAGATACATTTTCGGATTTTCGATCAAAGATCGAAAGTTCAGACTTCATAAGTATTTTCTGTTTAAATACCTTTTACATCTAACAATTTTATACTAAAGATATCAGAATGGAACTGGCAACCCTACAAATGTTAATAGTGATAAGTTAAACTTTTGAAATCGAAGCGATTTAATGAAACTCACGGATTATTTTGGGACATAAACTTAAACAATGGCCTTGGATTTAAATATACTCAAATACAAGTATGGCAAAAACCTTAAAAATGAGTTCTGAAACTTCGTTTCTAGTTATAGTAATGGTACCTATATCTATACTTTTCATAATAACTTTTTGCTGTCACAAAGTAAGCAATGAGAGTTTCGGATTTTTAATAAATTTTATCCGAGGCCATTTTTTGTTCCGAACCTTAGTCGCAAAGGTCGAGAAAGAAAGAGGTTATAAGAGTTCAGTCATGAGAAAAGGAAATTTATTATTTAATGCGACTAAGATTATTGTGTTTATTGTTGTTTGATATTGTTTATGAATTTTCTAACAGTATACAAATAAAAAGAACTATATGTAATTTGATATTTATATCAAATTAACAAATACTTTAAAAACCTGGTCAGATTTGAACCAAATACAATTAAATATACACTTCATGAAGGATTTTTTATCTGAATAAAAAACTTTATAATTCTAAATATTATTAACTAGCTTTTGCCAGCGACTTCGTCCGCGTGGAATAGTGTCTTCTTTCTCCCGTTTTTTACACATTTACCACTATATCTTTGCTCCTATTGGTCGTAGCGTGATGTTTTATAGCCTATAGCCTTTCTCGATAACTGGACTATCCAACACAAAAAGAATTATTCAATTCGAACCAGTAGTTTCGGAGATTAGCGCGTTCAAACAAACAAACAAACAAACAAACAAACAAACAAACTCTTCAGCTTTATAATATTAGTATAGATAATATGTTAATGTTTTTACACTTGGTGTTTATTTTTTGTTTAAATATCGTGATTTTGTTTATGAATAATAATTTTTTTATTAAATTTTTCTTGCTTTTGTAGAATAATATTTATTAGTTTTTTTTGTCTTTTTTAACTTTCCCAATGTTTTGTTCATGATGTGTATATTTTTAATGCTGTGATTATGAGAGCTTATGGCATAAGAAAAAAAATATTTAGCGTATTAGTGCCAAAGTAATATTCTTTTGTAATAAAGCTTATATTTTTCAACTCCTACGTTTAATAGCAAAAAAAAATTAGTACCCTTATAGGCAAAATAAACTTAACTTTTTCTTTCGTACATAAATAAATGATCATAATTTTAATTTTACTTCTAACTTTCCTTCTTTGTACATTCGTACCTAATTTAACTTTGGAGTAAGTGATTAATACCAGATTTGTACAAAAAATATATAACATTTTGGATGTTTTTACATTATACTAACTAGATTATAGTTAAGTATAGGTCGTTGCAACGTAGCTGGCTTAAATAGATGTAATAATAATACTATCTAAGGCCCACTTGCGCATTCTCCTAATAGTTTGTCTCTTTTTTCTCTTTATTGAGGACAAAAAACAATTACATTGTAGGATTAACCTTAAATATTCTAGTATAAAAATTACTTAGAATGTAACCAGCACCGTTGTCCACAGATATAATATTTTAACATTAAATCATCTGTCAGTTTATTTGACGTTGACAGAGACAGAAATAAGATTTAGGAGGAGGGGGGGGCCGATTTAAACATAACAGAGGCCTTACTCTCGACACAAAATCCGATCCAATGGTTATAGCCATCCCTGTCACTCATACCAGGCCGTGTATGCATGTGACAGGGATGGTTATATTCATTGGATCGGGTTTTGTGTCCAGAGTAAGGGGGCAGATTGATAAATTGTAAAGCGACAGATTTAAAAAAAATCAGTTACGTATGATTGCTGACAATAAGGTGACGTTTTCAAATTAGCCATATTGTATTTTGTTCGTCGAATATTTCTTATCTCACTATTGAAAAATCCGCTCTTAATCCAGGATTAGTAATCCTGGTTGAAATCATCATTCGCAAGTGGGTCTTACCTGATTAACCGATTTCGGCAAAGGCGACCATCACAACAGAGATAGGCCAGGGCCCCTATTTTTGAATCACTCGCTTGTATATGGCGTGTGATTTTCGTTCGAAAACACATAAAAAATCATCGGAAATCACTCAAAATCTAGACGTGACTTACAAAATTGAGCAATGATTTTTCAAATCCTTTTTGTGTAGATTACAACTGATTTTCATTCCAAAATTCGACTTTAAACATTGAATATCACACGCCATCTTGACGCGAGTGATTCAAAAATAGGGGCCCTGATGTGCTGGAGATATTATAGAAAGTGCACGCACAGGCATATAATTAGGCGTGGAGATAATGGAATGTTTTTATTATTTAATCTGTTTCTGTCAGCTTGGTAAAACAAAGTAATCTGTATAAGTAAATTAAATGAAATACCACGGCACAATTGTAAGGATCTACGTTGTTAGCTTGCATTTTAGAATGTATTTTCGTTTTGTAAGGCGTACCTGTTTTATAGTCCATGTTTTTTGCTAGTCCAATAATGTAAACAATCTTGACATTCCTTTTTTACGAAATGATTCGATTTAAATTGAGATGAACACAAGACTTACCACCAGTATAGGTAAATCTTCATTAAACACTGAGATCTTTTTAAATCAAACAGTAAAATAACTTTATTTACTGATAATATTTTAAACAAATAAAAATATTGTTTACAATATTCGACAAGCAAGAAAAACCGACTTTAGACGGGCTTATATATTTAACTTTTATATTATTTTAATTAAAATACATTATTGTTCCTCATTTAAAGTGCGTATTCCATGTGATATCACGTTGTATGTTGTATATTATATATTTTTATAGAAGCAATTTTACTATGATTTGTGACTAACAAGAGAATTTGCGGAGCTGTAGGCGCGTTATTAAAGATTTTGTTTAAAACTGATGCGTTTCATTTTAATAATTTAGATTACCTTCTTATCTATAAAATCACGATTTCGCATTATTGTTGTGTTTGTTATTGTCAGAAGAAGGGTAAGAAAATTAGAAAATTTAAGAACGGAGGCGGGGCGGGAAATTGCTGGGGGCAATACGAAGGTCGGCTCCGCTAGTTTTAGAATAAATTTAAGTTTTTAGGTTAAAGAAGTGCAAAGTTTAATAAACTTGCTTGAGGCTTCACTCTACAGCGTATTAGCGTTCTTAAAGCATCAGATATTTTACTTATTTGTTACTTTGTCTAGGGCGAAACGTTATCCTACTCAGTTAATAATGCGCTATCAATAATAAAATAATATATACTTTAGAGCTTATGGACGGTACAGTACATATCTTGAGATTATTATACTAATTGGTTGAGAGACTACCTACCTAACTAAGCTGTGACACTTTAGGTTAACCGTTTCATTGAAGTTCATTGAGACTTCACCTGCGGGGTGGTGGGGCACGGGAGGAGGCAAGAGCGCGGGTGGGTGTTAGGTAGGAGTGGGCGATTATTATTATTATATTATATTAACAGATCGACGATAACTAATAAAAATAACACTTTCCATGACATTTGAAACCGAGTTTTAAGTCATAGCCATAAGACAGTTTTTTTTTGCAGTACTAGTAAAATATCATAACAGTCCAGCAAGACTAATATTATTATAACGTCAAAATTATTTATTAGTAACAAAAGTGTTATATTATGTTGGCGAATTCTAGCAGTTATTCCCACTCCTCGTGGATGTATCCGCGCCACACGCATCCCTCACGCACCCCGCTTTCGCCTAACCGCGCGCCCCGCTACCCCACAGGCGAGGTCTCAATTTGGCAGTCTACCCATAAACTGTAGGGTTCGCAGTAGAAAACTTCTAAGATCAACTTGTAAAGCTATTTATCTGCGTTCCGTTTTCATTATCACTGTTGGTGATAATGAAAACGGAACAAGAATAGAATCTCAAGAATAGAATAGAGCATAGAGGATAGAGGTTGAAGCATGTCACGTCAAAAATGTCACAAATGGTCACAAACATTCAAAATCTGAGGTCAAAATATGTTTTTATATAAATAAAATGATTGGTAAAATCTTGAAAAAAACATGGTGAAAAAAGTCCGAGGTAACTGGCCTCATTTCAGCCATAAACATGGAAAAAACACCCACAGAACTATTGATAAAAACACTACCAAAGACCGTAAAGGTCGCCCTTGGTACAGTGTCTGGGTAAATATCTTTATTATTCTTTGATATTGCTGTTAAGGACGAAGACTTTCTATCCCCTTTATTACTATGTGTATTTCGAAAACCCTGATACGTTTTTCAAACACACATAAAGTTACCTTGGCAGGAAATTATATTTGACGACGCGTTTGGTGTATCGGTTAGCGCTCCTGACTATTACGCCGGCCGTCGCGGGTTCGAATCCCGCAAGGGGCAAATGTTTGTGTGATGAGCACGAACATTTGTACCTTTGTCATGGATGTTATATGTATTTAAGTATTTTTGGGAGACGCCCCCGTCATAATCGTTGTCTGGTACCTCGTAACACAAGGAAGAAAATTCCTTACCACGAAACCAGACAATTGGTGTGTTGTCTGGCGCATATTTATTATTTATTATTATTATAATTAATGTAGGAGCCTAGCCTTTCTCATAATAGGTAAGGTTTAGGTATTTATTTTCATCAAAATCGATCGATCAGTTGACAGGAGTTTTGATCAGAAATGCACGAATCACAACCAAGCTAAGTCGTACCCGTGAATTGGTTACCTATCTACCTGATGACATTGCGGTTCGTACCTTTCTGGTCTTGCCGGTTACCTTCGGACGTACCCAACCCAACCGTAAGAACAGAGTGCGGGCATACTTTGCCCTCTATGATATCTATCCTGCGTAGGTACTAGCTAGACCAATCGCTGTTTAAAATTGATTTCTTTTATTTAACCTGTTTCATCCCACTGCTGGGCAAAGGTCTCCCCTAACACCTTCCATTGGTCTCTGTCATCAACCAATGACATCCAATCTCCCATCGACACTTGCATCCTGCCCGTTCTTACTTACGGAGCGCAGACCGTGGTCATTGACCAAAAGTCAGAAATCTAAACTCAAAGTTTGCCAAAGAGCCATGGAAAGGAGCGTGTTGGGTATTAAAAGGATCGGTAAGATCCGAAATATGACAATACGCTCATGACTTGAATAGCAGACGTCGGTGAGAAGACAGCAAAGCTGAAGTGGGAGTGGGCTGGGCACGTGTGCAGAATGCACCCGGATGGATGGGCCCAAGTCGTTACGCGATGGATACCACAAGATGGCTACCGACGAAGAGGTAGACCCAAAAAGAGGTGGTGTGACGACTTGACCAGCTTTGCTTAATGTTTTTAAATTCGGCAGCCTTGGTCAGTTTCTGTTATGAATTATGAAGTCAGATCACTTTCCAATACACAGTTCCTTTCAGCATGCTAGCCACGGCCCTGGTGCATCCTCTAGACGTGATAAAGGTCCGCATGCAGATCCGGGAGAAAAAGATGTATACCCTGGACGTGGCGCGGATGATCGTCAAGTGCGAGGGGTTCCGCGCGCTGTACGCGGGCCTCAGTGCCGGTCTGGTGAGGCAGGCCACGTACACCACTACCAGGCTGACCACTTATCATCTGCTGAACGAGTATTACAAAAAGTGAGGAGTTGCATTTATTAGTAAAGTCTGTTTCTCTTCACTAGTCCAATATTGTAAGCAATCTTGACATAAACAAGATAATCACAAAACTTACAACATACTAATTATAGCATAGCTAATACCATCGTTCAACAATGAGATCTTTTAAAATTAAATATAGTAAATGAAGTTTATTTGCTTATATTATTTTAAAAGTTACAAAAAGATTTTATGTAAGGTTAAGTAAGTGTAAGGTTGTCTGGAAGAGATCGCTTATAGATAGCGATAAGACCGCCTATATTGTACATTTCCTTCAAACAAATTTGTAAATTCACTAATGTGTGCAATAAAGAGTTATCTATCTATTGTTTACAATGATGGGCTAGCAAAGATGAATGGAGTTAAGTATTCAATTCATTTATTCATATAACAAAAATACATTGTGTTTGAATTCATAGGATAAGTAATAATAAGATAACAATAAAAAAAAATACAATACAAATGTCAAAGCACACAATATTCGAAATATTAAACACTCGCTTCCTCTTCGACCATTATTTATTCACAAGCTAGGGAGAGAACGGTGCGCGTACGCACTTATAAGTGTGCAGTGCAACACTACGCCTCCTTGTAAGGCGTGTGAGTGTGAAGGAGAGATAAGTATGAGCTATCGCAGTCCCACGTTTTATTGCCGCAAAGGAAGCGAGTGTTTAATATAACTATAACATTAGGATTATTTTGAGGTAAGAAGGTAGATTTCACGGTATTAGGACTCAGTAATTAAGTGACGAGATCATAATCCCAAAAGAAATATCCTGTGAATTTCTGATGACTTATGATTACTTTATCAAACAATGACAAACATATTATACGGACCCAATTGTTATTTATGTATACTATTAAAGCTGCTGTACCTACAAATCGGCGCTACTGAAGTCAATACCTATGTACCCACTGAATAGATATATTCAGTGTATGTACCTACATACCCACTACGAAATGAGACCCCCCAAAAGACCATTAAATAAGTATTTTGCTTGATTTAGGCCTTCTTAGGTTTCTCACTTCATTAGGGTTCCGTACCTCGAAAGGTAAAAAACGGAACCGTTATAGGATCACTTCGTTGTCTGTCTGTCTGTCCCTACTCTTTTTTTTATCTAAACTCTACAAGTAAGTATGTGATAAATGGTTGAGTGTACCTACAATGACTTTGTGTGCAGGAAATACAACGTAGCACATACATCGAGTCTGGGCATACAAGACAAGGTGGTGATCGGCGTGTACGCAGGTATGGCGGGCGCGATCATGGGCAACCCTTCAGAAGTGGCGCTGGTAAACTGATAATAATCATTTATTGTTTCTCAAACCTAGGTTCTTCAGTCATGTAAACGACCGAAAAATTTTGCCCTTCGCCCCCGGGCCCTAGTCCTGCCCCGGCCCTATAATTTTAATAGTAATTATCTTATTCCGGACGGTGACGAATTTAACAAAGTAAAAATCACAAAAATCGGTCCATCCACTAAATTTTCTTTTTTTTTTCTATTATAAGAACCTTCTCCTAACCAGAACAAACAACAAAAAATAATTATCGAAATCGGTCCAGCCGTTCACGCCCGATGTCGTAATCGAGTAAAAAAAAGGAATCATAGATATAATAAACAAATTACTTAAATTATTTATTTTAGGTACGTATGATGGCCGACGGGCCGCGCCTCTGCTGCCCCAAGGCAGTGACGCACCAGCGACGTTACCGGGGCGTGATGCATGCCTTTTACAAGTTAGTAGCAAAGTCATATTAAATAACATGTACCTACCTACGGTAAACCAGACTGTCAGGGATAGTCCCCCTTATTTAAAACATTAACATTAGGTAAGTAGGTAGTGGAAGCTGTACGCTAAAAAAACGCTAATCGATGTACAGTTTAGCCGTTGGGCACACGCATACTAAAGATCAATACAAATTTTTCACCCGAAGTGCTTAAAAATAACTGGTGTGAGAGTGCTGAGTCATCAAAGATTTTGTATGGGAAAGAAGTAAAAAAATCTTCAGATGGAACTCAATTGATTTCCATCGACCACTTACCCACCCACTGTTCTGTTACTCTATGAAAATCCATCTCAAAACTACCAACTCAAGTCGTTGCAGATGGAGTTTTATAGAATAAATTATACATATCCGTCTAGCTAGTGGGTCCACTCGACCTTACCCATGGAACTACTTATTACTATCTTAAGGAACACCATGAACAAATCTTGTCCGCCATGAATTGACGCCACTTGTGATCAACATAATATTCATATTCAAAATTCAAATTTTAAGGAATACGTCATAATCTTGTTGTCGGATTTGCGACACATTTTTTGCTGGGCATTTTTTTTCTCTAATCGTAATACCTAATAACAACTCACTGATCATCCTACCAGATATTTGGCCACTTCTTCTTAGCGTGTCGATGGAAACCCATATGGAGGAATTATAATGGAGAAATTACAACGTGGCAGCCCAGAATTCAGCCACTTGTATTGCGGATCGACTGCATTTCATTAAATCCGCTGGCGTGCAGGTGTTGGGTTGGGGCACGCCGGGCACGATGTTAAGTGTGCCATAGTTTGCACTACACCGCAAACACAGTCCACATCGGAGCTTGCCAAAAATCCCCAACTGGCCATGTTCTCCTTACTTCGGCCAACCTGAGTCCGAAGCCTGTTTAAGGACTTCCAGATCGGCCATGGTAGATCATGTCCAGGAGGGAGATTCTCACGATTTGGCCACAATTTATTTTCAGAATCGCCCGAGACGATGGCATATTAGCACTTTGGCGAGGAAGTAGCCTCACTCTGGGGCGGTCGATACTGGTGAGCATCGCTCAGATCGGGACCTATGCACAGGTTAGTACAGCTCGTATAGCC
This sequence comes from Pyrausta aurata, assembly GCA_963584085.1. Taxonomy (NCBI): domain Eukaryota; kingdom Metazoa; phylum Arthropoda; class Insecta; order Lepidoptera; family Crambidae; genus Pyrausta; species Pyrausta aurata. The sequence continues at coordinate 2,347,569 of OY757269.1, read as the reverse complement.
ATTAAACTAATAGTAATGATCTTCTACATATTATTATAAGATCCATGGACGACGGCTTCACGGAAAAAAAATCATTCATTCTTAAGTAACGAGTAAAAGTTGAAGTTAAGTCAAGTGCCGCCCGTGTGTTAGTACCTAGTACTTTATCCATAAAAAATATTGCAATGTAGGTACCACAATTTACGTACTTATAGTTCGACTAGCGGCCCGCCAGCGACTTCGTACGCACGTTTTAGTTTTATTCCGTTCCCATATATCTTAGCAAAAATATTTTATTGTAATAAATAAAACGCCTACCCCGATAAATTCACTATTTAACAATGTATCTAATATATTTTATAACCGGACCAATAGTTCCTGTGATTAGCGCCTTCAACCAAACAAACAATAACATCTGTTTTTAAATTATAGACAAATGTTATATGTTGTGTAGACTCACACGTAGCCCGGTCTTTAATCTGTCAAACTTACACGGGGATATTATCTTTTTATTTTTACAACATAATGGAAGTACTTTGCCTTTCGTCAATCGTATGTTTCTTTCGGGTGCTAAAAAGACCAGGCTACTCTGTGCGCTTACACAGCATCATGCCACATAACATATCAAGTCTTCTCCCGCTACCTTAAGAGTTTGAACTTGAGCTTTGTTTGAATTCAAAGGGAAAATTATATGTAGGGATCTACCCCATCATCATCATCAACACTCAAGGCCGTCCACTGCTTAACATAGGCATTCACGAAAAATTTGCAAAAAAGTTTCAGGTCGGATACCCATCCACCGCAGGAACAGCGTAAAATGTCCACCAACAATATGAACAAACGATCAGCATACTACACTGGACACAGACTGCTTGATACCTACCCTGCTTCAATACAAAAAAACATTCTTTACTATTTTAAGGAATAAAATCTCTTCTCGAGAGTAAAATTAATAACAAACATGTGTCAAAACATTGTGTCTCAGACATGTCAAATGATTGACAAAAATAAAATATAAATTATTTTGATCATAAGCACTAAAGAGTATTTATATTAACTTCGTAGCCAATCATCCCCAAAATTACTTTTTACCCCTTTTTAACCCCGTTACAAGATAAATTTCAATAAAATTCGATACACATTTTTCGTTAATATTTTTTAAGAATGTTTATGCAAAATTTGAATTAGATCGGACCAAGAAATCACGTTGTCCCATACAAACTTTGCTCCCCTTTTTCACCCCCTTAGGGGTAAAATTTCGTAAAATCCTTTCTTATCGGATCCCTACGTTATACAAAGAACACAGCCTCCAAGTTTCAAGTCTCTACGACCAGCGGTTTAGGCTGTGCGTTGATCCGTCAGTCAGTGAATCATTCAGGACAAAGCATTTTATAATAATAGATGATGTTAATGAATGTGAGTTACAGGGTTCGATTCCTTGTGACACAGCTGCTTTTTACAAGCGCAATTTAATGTATTTAGTTATTCAAATTCGTGTCATTCTTATTTTTGTGTCTCATCATCATCAAAAAAAGCTTTATTTGTCTGGTGGAGTTTTTTTCTATTCTTTCCGATTTTCCGCCATTAGTCCAATCAATGAAGCTTTTGTCACCCGAATAATTCTCCCGTCGTTGAAACTTGGCACATAGTGAAAATAAGTAATACAGATTATAGATATACAATAATCCAATGATTTTTTTTACGAGAAGTTAGGTATTTATACCTAAACATGGAAATCGTTTATAACTCTCTGTGAAAAAATTCTCAGTCTGAAATTGTTCGTGTATACGTATGTATGTATAAGTTAGAATAGGTAAGAATAAGAATCCAATATTTTTTCGATTTCCGAGATACTCAAAATTAAACTTTTTGCATTTTGCTCTATAACTTCTACCGAAAAAATTCTCTGCTCATTTTTGTTTTTTAATATGGTTTTATTTACGTATATAAGTAGCTTTAATAAGTTATCCAAAACATTTTCCGTTACAATGTTACGATTCTTATTATTACTTAATTATGGCTCGTGAATAATTGCTCAGGCAAATTAAATGCGTTTCTTAGTTAGGGGTCGCTCTATTGCAGTAGATTTTTCAATAATCCAATTAAAATTCCATTAAATACCAAGTTTTTAAAATTTCAATAACGCGTAATAGTGAATATTACCGCCACTTAGAACCGAGCGGGCGCGCGGCAGTGCAGTGGTGCGTGTGCTCATATCTAAAACGTACTGCAGTCAGTCTATCTGTATAAAAAAATGATGCAAGTGTTTGTAGGTAATGCTAATGGCTGTCACCCGCGATAGCCCAGCAGCTAACTTAGGTGGTCTTGGAACTTGGGCACACGGGTTCTAATCCCAGTGCATCACATCGTATGTTATTTATTTGAATGTATGTTTTTATGAGTTCTTTTAACTTTTTTTTAACAAAATATTGTGTTTCTGCAGTGATTATTTGCCAGTCGAATTCAGTCCTTAAATGTTAGGACGTAAGGCTTATTTTGGCGGACGACTGACAGCGGAGTCTGGAACGCGGCGTGTGTTTATTGCGATTTCTGTCGTGCGAAAGTAGTTCTTATTTTCATAAGAGGAAGGCTTGTACTCGGCTGTGATGGATGATTGAGGATTCTAGAATGCCGTCTATTGTATTTCGGCGCCCGCGCACTCCATAGCTATTGTATAACTATAATATACTATTATTCAATTATTGTGACGGTATTAAGCGCGCTCCATAAAAGTCATTCTGTACAAATAAAGACATTTCAGTTTTCGTTCATCTCAGTTACCTACTTGACCAATCAGAGGACAACGACTCAACGCAATATAATAATTACGTGAAGAGTTTGTGTGAAGAGTTTAACGAGAAATGAAATGAAAAGATGGACCAAGAAATAAGTAAACAAGGATGGAAAAGCAAAAAGCTTAAGCGACACTTTGACAGATATTGGTCTTAACTTAGTTGTAATCAGCAAGATTTTCTGGTTTTTTTGAGCTGGGTTTGGTGTAAATCAGGATTGTTGTAAAATATGTTCATAGAAATATCAATTAAAAAATACATTTGATAAAATAAAATTAAAGCACGATTTTTTTCTATTAAAATCTAGGTAGAACATACATTAACGATCTGGTTAATGAAAAATATGACTGCCTCATTACCTATATATTCAATGGAAATCAAAATATTGTTGGTTCCTCCCCCGCAATCTGCATAAGCAAGAAGCCTTTGTACTTTAGGCGTTGCAGAAACAGCATTCCAAAGGCTTTATTGAATGTCACTTTAAGTGCCTTTAGCGCCTTTTGCGTATAGCTGACCCAGAGGGAGCCCGAGTAGAACAACTGGCAGTGTTTGAGGTTAAGACCTCCGTATGTGTTTTTGACATTAAGAATAGATTTGAAATTCTTTTAGAGAGGAAGAAATGACAGAAAAACATTCATGGTCAGATTGATTCCCGATTTCCGATTAGTTATCTGTTTACATTGTTTCTTAATAAAGTGAATATTTAATCAGTACCTACCTATTTTTAATTCTAAATTATTTAATCTGCAAGTAAGAACAGGCAGTATTCTTTAAGGAGAGTTAACTTAACTTCATTACTACATCGAGCAAACCTCCGGGCCAGCATATTACTCCGGAATGCTAAAGCGTATTTAAAAAAAAATTGAATAAGTGACACCAAAAGTCTACTAATTAATAATAAATATTGTTGGTTTTCTAATTTTCTTGTTGCATTTATAATCAAATTTATTTTATATCTGGTTCAAGTGATTAAACTAGACTGGTTGCACCCGCAATCAATTAAAAACGAATAAATCATTGTTTATGTTTGTTTAGTTTACAGTTCTCATATTATTTACTTTGTTACTTAAACACCTCACAAAATATCAAAGTAAACAAATTAAACGTAACATGAACTGATTTTTGCGTTTTTGTCTATAATCTGGCAACGGTTAGGTGGGGCATATTTGTTGCACCCGCGACAGCAGTTTGAATTTTCCTCTTGGCTATTGAAATTATGTTTTGAAATCCTTGTTAACTAATATAATATAGAAAACATGTTAAATGTAGTCTGTCATACATTTATTTCATTAAATAAGTTTTTTAGCTTTATTCACCGCTAAAAATTACCATAACTCAAAGCCTAAAACGAAAGATCCATTAGTACAATTTTATGGGATATCGATATCTGAATAGTTTATATATTTTTCAGCTCAGGGTGATTCCATTTTCGCGGGTGCACCATTTAGAGGCATGTTTTAATTTCGTGTTGTGAAATAAAAAAACTTATTCATTGAAATTAGTCTATGAAAGACTACATTTTATATGTTCTCTATATAGTTACATTCTGCTACGGCAACAAGAGGTACAAGAAATTTAAAATATAATTTCAATAGCCAAGAGCAAAAATTCAAACTGCTATCGCGGGTGCAACAAATATGACCGAACCTTTGCCCGATTATAGACAAAAAACGAAAAATTTGTTCATTGTGTTACGTTTAACACGTTCGCTGCAATATAAGGCTTAAAAACCCGATGCATGTATTCCCACTCTGTGCGGAAGCAAGAAACAGTAAACTTCCCCTGGTGCGGCGGCTGTGTAAGGAGCATTTCTGTATGTTCAAAAGAGACAAGTATAAGTTTGAGTTTACTATCTTAAGAGCTACTCAAAAAAACAATAAAATTGTGCTAAGGCCTTTCGGCCTGATACCGCACTAAATGATTTTTTTTTTCGATTCCTTGCGGATAACGGGCCGAAAGGCCCGTCATAGAATACAAGGTCATTTCACTAGCGATGAGGCGTATTTATCGTAACAGGTATTTATAACAAGTATTTAAATATCGGGCGTAACAGCTGTTACTCGTAAGATAAATATCTGTTCTATGAAGTCACTGTTACCAGTACCCACTGTTATGAGTACGCAGCGTCCCAACACACTTCACGCGCTGTTGTTATCTGTTCAATCTGATAAATAAATACTAGGTGCGTCTCCTTCTTTCCCGTGGCTTTCTAGCGGCTAGAAAGAGATGCACCTAGTATTTCATATCTTTACCTGACAACACAAAGTTGACCCCTTTACGCTTTGTCAACCAAACATACCAAGTGTCTTTGTTATTTGGTTCTTTACAATACTGATCTTTCTTCTCTATCTTCCATAGTACATTTGAAAGAGAAGCACCTAGTATTTTAAAATACAGGAAAGTGTGGTAGTCACTTGACATAATACTTCGTTTAATCAACTATGACATATTTAATTTAGTTTCTTAACTTTCTTGATAAAACGTTCGGAAACACACATTAAAAAATAACTGCACGTTATTTTGAAGATCTTTCAACATTTTGTACATGTAATAAGTTTGCTTGTGTTAATAACTTTCCATAAACTTATAATATAATTAAAGTAAGGTCTCTTTTCTGTAATAAATAACAAGACGAAATGTAAATATTTTATTTTTGATCCTTGTTTCCGAACGTGCAGTTCGGCAGCGCCCCTAGCGGACTACAAGGATAAAGTGATTCTGACAATCAGCTGAGGTTGGATGCGTTACACTTGCCGACCGCGACGACCACGTCCACGAACACCCACTTTAACGTTCTATTTGACCACCGCGGTCGTAGTATAGTAGTAAATGACGGAAATTGTTATATAAATAAAAATACACTTAATAAATAAGTATATAGCGTTGCAAACTGGCAGTCCTAAGCCTGATATGCATGAAGGAAAGTTTTTGATTGTTTTTTGATGTTTATGCTGTTTATAATAAATAAATATTCTTTAAATACTCCTCTACCTTTTCTCTGAAAATGAATCTGCATTCTTTATGTGGCTGTCTAAACAATAACTTACCGAAACGCAAACTTCTCTTAGTAAATAAGCCTTGTATCTCCTGCATGTAATAAGTAGTTATTTGTGACTGAATATGAAAATAACAGGGAGTATTTTGTATCAGGTATTTGGAACAGGTATTTTTTGATAACAGGAACAGCTGTAACAGGTATTCAGTTTTACCTGTTACGACCCATGTCTACATTTCACCCCTTCCCGCACTGTTATAGGTAATTGAATTGTTTACTTAACTTTATTATAGCGGGAACGGACGTAAACACGATACTGCATTATTCGAGTGTTTGTTTACGTTTTTACATGGTTTTATCGAAGTTTAGTTAAATTGGTTAATATTTCTCGGCCAAGATGTATGATGTAGAAATATGTTAAAAGTGAATGTTCTGATACAGACAAATCAAAGTGGAGAAAGGTGTTTGTGTAAAATATTTTAAAAATCTTTTTTTTCTGTGTAGTACGTAAGAACTGCCTCGGTGGCGCAGCGGTAAGAAGGTCGCATTTTTAAACGACGGCTGCGCCAGAGGTCCCCGGTTCGATTCCCGGGTCGGGCCAAAAATATGTACATGGGTTTTTCTGTTCAGAAATACTCAGGGAAGCCCGGAGTTTGGAAGTTGGCGGCTTTTCACCCCCGTGCCTCGGAAAACACGTAAAGCCGTTGGTCCTGTGCCTAATCTCTCTCCGGTCGTGTCAGATTGCTGTCCCATCGGGCTATGAGAGTGAAAGGAATAGAGAGTGCACCTGTGTTTGCGCACACACTTGTGCACTATAATATGTCCCGCGCAATCGGTTAGTCGTTGTGACTGGCCACCGTAGTCGAAATCGGCTAGGGAGACTATTATTATTATGTAAGAAATTATAATTACTGCGTTGTATGCTTTTATCAAAAACTTATCTCTTTGTTTTTTTAAATAAATTACACTAAAAATAATATTTCGATAACTTATACTTATTTCCCAACACTAATACTTATTGAAATAAACCAATAATTCGGTGCGGTTTCGGGTTATAAGAAATTATCGCGGGTGCAACCAGTCTAGTTTAATCACTTGAACCAAATATAAAATAAATTTAATTATAAATACAACAAGAAAATTAGAAAACCAACAATATTAATTATTAATCAGTCAGGTATCAAACGACTGCTGCTGACGATTCTATTGTGTCTCGTTCACACATACTTGACGAGTTAATTAGTAGACTTTTGGTGTCGCTTATTCTATTTTTTTTTAAATACGCCTTAGCATTCCGGAGTAATATGCTGGCCCGGAGGTTTGCTCGATGTAGTAATGAAGTAAGTTAACTCTCCTTAAAGCATACTGCCTGTTCTTACTTGCAGATTAAATAATTTGGAATTAAAAATAGGTAGGTACTGATTAAATATTCACTTTATTAAGAAACAATGTAAACAGATAACTAATCGGAAATCGGGAATCAATCTGACCATGAATGTTTTTCTGTCATTTCTTCCTCTCTAAAAGAATTTCAAATCTATTCTTAATGTCAAAAACACATACGGAGGTCCTAACCTCAAACACTGCCAGTTGTTCTACTCGGGCTCCCTTTGGGTCAGCTATACGCAAAAGGCGCTAAAGGCACTTAAAGTGACATTCAATAAAGCCTTTAGAATGCTGTTTCTGCAACGCCTTAAGTACAAAGGCTTCTTGCTTATGCAGATTGCGGGGGAGGAACCAACAGTATTTTGATTTCCATTGAATCTATAGGTAATGGGGCAGTCATATTTTTCATTAATCAGATCGTTAATGTATGTTCTACGTAGATTTTAATAGAAAAAAAATCGTGCTTTAATTTTATTTTATCAAATCGACGGTTCCCGGGCTATTTGTATGAAGCGACATTTTTGGCGAAATTGACTTTTATACATATTTGGAATCAGCGAATTTTTCCGCGTCGTTTGAGCTGGGTTTGGTGACGATCTGGGCACTTTTTTGTCGCTCAATACAACCGCATTTTCGGGGCCTATTTTGCACTGCGATGTATGTACCGACACAAAATTTTGATAAATTTAGGAACTGTGTACTTAAGCTCACTATGAAATACCAGAGAGTTATTTAAACCCTCTTTCCTGGATCAACAATTTACTTACAGAGAATGTACGTTAAACCAATTAGCCTCACCTTATAAATATTTTGAAATGTCGCTTCATACATTTAGCTTTACTTTATGAATACATAAGATTGTCGCATAATACAATTAGCTTAACCCTACAAATACATAGTAAAGTCGCTTCATACAATGAGCTTTACCTTATAAATATTATCTGCTTATTTCAGAAAACTTAATTACTCAGGCACGATTAGGAACAAATAAGTAAAAATGAAATCGGCGCTTAAACAAAATAGGCTATACACCACGAAAATGTATGGTATATGACATTTAAATCATTAGGTCAGGTATGATATGAACAACTCTTCAATTTCATGCATTTAGCCTGGAGCTATTATTTTCAGTACTAGGCGGTTAAGTCATTTAGCCTGGAGCAAGAATTAATAAACCTAGGCGGATAAGTCATATAGCCAGGAACAACAAATACTTATCCTAGGCGGTTAAATCATTTGGCCTGGAATAAAAAATAAAAATAAAAGGATCACTTTGTATTAAACGACATGTATCTTTGTTAATAATAGGAATATCAGAAAAAAACCTTATCAGATTATGCAGAGTATGTAACGTAATCAATAATTAACTTTTTTTTCAAAATTTAACAAATTGCGGAAAATATGTTTTTTTTTCAAAAATCAAAACTTTAAACAGCTCTGGTGTAAAGTTTACAAAATGTCGCTTAATACAAATAGCCCGGGAACCGTCGAAATGTAATTTTTAATTGATATTTCTATGAACATATTTTACAACAATCCTGATTTACACCAAACCCAGCTCAAAAAACGCAGAAAATCTTGCCGATTACAACTAAGTTAAGACCAATATCTGTCAAAGTGTCGCTTAAGCCTTTTGCTTTTCCATCCTTGTTTACTTATTTCTTGGTCCATCTTTTCATTTCATTTCTCGTTAAACTCTTCACACAAACTCTTCACGTAATTATTATATTGCGTTGAGTCGTTGTCCTCTGATTGGTCAAGTAGGTAACTGAGATGAACGAAAACTGAAATGTCTTTCTTTGTACAGAATGACTTTTATGGAGCGCGCTTAATACCGTCACAATAATTGAATAATAGTATATTATAGTTATACAATAGCTATGGAGTGCGCGGGCGCCGAAATACAATAGACGGCATTCTAGAATCCTCAATCATCCATCACAGCCGAGTACAAGCCTTCCTCTTATGAAAATAAGAACTACTTTCGCACGACAGAAATCGCAATAAACACACGCCGCGTTCCAGACTCCGCTGTCAGTCGTCCGCCAAAATAAGCCTTACGTCCTAACATTTAAGGACTGAATTCGACTGGCAAATAATCACTGCAGAAACACAATATTTTGTTAAAAAAAAGTTAAAAGAACTCATAAAAACATACATTCAAATAAATAACATACGATGTGATGCACTGGGATTAGAACCCGTGTGCCCAAGTTCCAAGACCACCTAAGTTAGCTGCTGGGCTATCGCGGGTGACAGCCATTAGCATTACCTACAAACACTTGCATCATTTTTTTATACAGATAGACTGACTGCAGTACGTTTTAGATATGAGCACACGCACCACTGCACTGCCGCGCGCCCGCTCGGTTCTAAGTGGCGGTAATATTCACTATTACGCGTTATTGAAATTTTAAAAACTTGGTATTTAGTGGAATTTTAATTGGATTATTGAAAAATCTACTGCAATAGAGCGACCCCTAACTAAGAAACGCATTTAATTTGCCTGAGCAATTATTCACGAGCCTTTATTAAGTAATAATAAGAATTGTAATATTGTAACGGAAAATGTTTTGGATAACTTATTAAAGCTACTTATATACGTAAATAAAACCATATTAAAAAACAAAAATGAGCAGAGAATTTTTTCGGTACAAGTTATAGAGCAAAATGCAAAAAGTTTAATTTTGAGTATCTCGGAAATCGAAAAAATATTGGATTCTTATTCTTACCTATTCTAACTTATACATACATACGTATACACGAACAATTTCAGACTGAGAATTTTTTCACAGAGAGTTATAAACGATTTCCATGTTTAGGTATAAATACCTAACTTCTCGTAAAAAAAATCATTGGATTATTGTATATCTATAATCTGTATTACTTATTTTCACTATGTGCCAAGTTTCAACGACGGGAGAATTATTCGGATGTCTCCATACAACGAATCTCCTCGTTGATTGGACTACATTCCCTTGACGTCTTGATACGACATGACATTTCAAATTTGCTTTATTTGCTTCCTATAGTATCTTTACATGAATACGTACAGACTTGTATCTCATAGCATTGAAATAAATAATGTCTGAGCCCACTACACCTTATTATACCGCGACCGTGCCAAGAGCGTATCAGACACGAAAAGCAATACGATACGCTGTACTATGCCCACTGAACAGGACCCCTATTTTTGAATCACTAGCTTAGATATGGCGAGTGATTTTCGTTCGAAAACGTTTTTTTTTCTATGACTTTTGACACTACGTCGAACGAAAATCACGCGCCATCTCGAAGCGAATGATTCAAAAATAGAGCTCAAGATCTACAGCGTTCTGTCACCGTTATGTGGAGCGAAAGCGAGAGCGAACGACAGCGACGCTCCGTGCACGCGACGGTGTTGGTCGATGACGAAACGGTCTAGTCGGAAAGGTGTCATAGTTTTCAATACAAATTTATTTTTCTTGCTTGAAGCAACGTAGCACGGTCATGGTATGCTGCGGTTTAGTGGGCAGAAACCTTTACTCCTTCTCCTTATTTCCACCTCCTCCTTTTTCTCCCACTTTATTACAATCAGAAAAGGTATGATGTAATGTAAATAGTTCTCCTTCTTCCTGTAACTTAAAAGATGAAATAAGAAACCAAAAAAAAAACATAAACGGACATAATCATACATCTGCTGGTACATAAACAGACGGGTAGATGGCGCTAACGTCACCCAGTGACGGATCCATAAGATACCAAGAATTTCGCGCGGGCGAACCGACAGCACGCTAGCTCAATTGGAAGAGCAGTTGGTCCGGCAAGCCAGAAAGATGCTGGTTCGAGTCCCGCCCGTGCGCAATTTTTGGTTTGTTATTTCATCTTTTAAGAATACAATTAAGACACTGTGAGTGTAAAAAACATTCTTCCTGTAACTTGCTTAACTAAATATGAATTAATAGCCAATTACTGAAGTCTTTTGCTTGTAAACAGGTGAATGAATTTCTAAGGCAGAATAAAATACTGAACGGTTACTACGCTGCTCACATCGTCACTTCCATGGCGTCCAGTCTGGTCACCTCCTTGGTGTCACTGCCCATCGATCTCGTAAAGACAAGGTACGTAAAACCTCCATCCGTTAGCTTATAATTGATTAGTCAAGCTCCGATATTCCAGACACAATAGAAAATCGATTTTTTCGCATTGATGATATATAAATATTAAAAAACTAGCGGTCCCAGCGAACTTCGTTTCGCCCCCAGCCCCGGCCCGCCTAGGCTTCGTTTTATTGCTATAAACCTCACGGAGCCCGAGACCTTTCCAACGAATTCGGTTCGTGCGTTCTGGAGTTATAGCGTCAGGGAGGAAAACCCGACTTATTTTTATATAGTAGATATATATAAAAAGTAAGCGTGTTGTCTTTGTAGTCTTTATATTATGTCTACAGGTTTTATTCACTTAAGATTTTAAGACCAAATATTTAGTTGTAAGACCCGGTATATTCTCCATTAAGGTCTAGGTCCACTACAACGTACCATACTTTGAATGTGCTAGGAGCGTATCAGCAGACACGAAAAGCAACACGATACGCTCTGCTTTGCCCACTGAACGTATCTACAGCGTTCTGTCTCACCGTTATATGGATGGAGCGAGCGAGAGCGTCTTTTTCCGGGGCTGACACGCTCCGTGCATGACACGCGACGGTGTTGGTCGGTGACGGAACGGTCTAGTGTGATAGGAGTCATAATTATTTAATACAATTAATATTTTTTTGCTTGCCACGTTCCTAGCACGGTCAGGTATGCTACAATGTACCTTCTTTCACAAATTCCATCCGTCGTTTCTTTCTCCCAAATTCTCCTCTTCAGATTTCATCTTTCAAGCTCAGAACTATAGGTAAACTTTATTGAGTCTTCGCATGCAGGGCACGGGGGCGTCATGTAAAATTAATAAACCGCCCACTTATCCACACAAAAACTTCATCCTGCATTCTATTTCTTTTTATCTAATTCCCAGGTATCAAGTCAGGAATGATACAATGACCCAAAGACAAATACTAAACGATATTTTGAAGCGAAAAGGTGTCGGTTACCTTTGGAAGGGAGTAGGCCCATACTTTGTCCGGATGACCATCCACACTATCGGAAGCCTGCTGTTTTTCGAATATTTGGCCGAGACGTTCTTTAGGAAAGAAAAAATAAAAACATAAGAAAGATACGCCTCGATCAAGCAACTGGTTAAAGACAAAGCGTGACGCGATCTATATCGAAATTAGTTAACTCTAGAACACAACGTTTTCCAATCTGATAACGTTAACAATATTTTGTGTACAGCATCTTTCGAATAAACTTTTACTCAAAATAAAGATAAATTTTGAGAACCAACTTCGGTGGATGATCCAACAATTAAAATACTTAATACCTTTTGTATTGTAATGTTATGACAATTATCTATTTATGTTTCGATTATTTTTTATTCTAATGCTATTTACAAACACAATATATTAAATATATTATATCTAGATTCTTTGTATAAAGAAGTTATTATTTACATATTATATAGATAAGTGACACATTTTGTTAATTAAATGAATGCATAGTTAAAAAGTAATTTTATTTCAAAATATTCTATTAGTTCTATGGTTGTGTAACAAAAGCCCAGATTAAAAATTGCCTATTCGTGATAAACGCAAACATCATGTTCGCTGTATTGGATTAAATACATAAAAGTCATACCTAGATAGACGTCGGGGTACGAGGGTTGATAGGTAGATGTGTTCATAGCTCCACTAATGCCTCCTTGTAGGGCTTCAATTAGAGACTATTGACACACTTAGACACGACACGGCAAATGCCAGACCTGCGTATATACACGCCCCTCATTCAGACCTTGTAATTCACTCATTTTAATCCTAAAATCGGAAGTAATTACTTGTTATCAGTAGATCATCGATGTAAAAATGTGTGCTATTTTACTGTGTTAACCAATTACCAAGAGTGTCATCGCAAGCGTTTTCAACAACGCAGTTTAATGAAATACAGTTTGGTGAGGTTCAAGTGGTATTTGAAGAAGAAATCGGCGAAGATGTTTAACTTGTATCAGCATATGAAACAGAACAATGAGGGGGAGAAGAATCAAAAGGAGCCGGAGTATACGGGACATGACAGGTTTTACCAGGAGCGACCGCGGACGAGCTATAGAAAGAAGAAACGCCGTGGAGCGTGCAGGAGGGCCCAGTCTGCTGCTGAATTGAACCCTGATTCGATTGCAGCGGCTAATAAGAGAAACGCCTTTCGGATACGTTCTGTCTCTACCGACAGAGAGGAGAGTGAAGGTATCTCTACCATTATTATTTAATCCCATGTGTTCTTCTATCTCTCCCGTTTTTCCCATATTTTGACCTTTGCGAGAGCTACTATTAAGTGTCGTTTCTGTTTTGGTGCAGACGGTGGCAAGCAGGAAGACACAGATGCTTGTAGTTCAAGTACGAGTAAAACTTCTTTTTTCTCTTTTTTTTTGCGCTTACTTTGTTGCCTTTTTTTGTGCTCATTCCTTACTTTACATTTTCGCTAACGACTTTATTTGCTAGTATTGATCCTATGTTATGTATAGTTACCTAATACATTCGGCACTACATTTATATAATACCTACTATTCTTGATGAAGATGAAATGCAGTTTATAGTGTTATGCTTTTGAAGTATTTAACCATTAATTCCAAACTCACTTTCACACTTTGAATAACTTAATAAGGATCCAAGAGCGTGACTCCATTTTTCTGAAAATTATCTATGATGTATTGGGAGCCTAACTTGGTTGGTTTTAGAAGAGAACTCGGAACGTGCGCCGCTGGTGGCACAGAAGATAGATTCGCTGGCTAAATTGCTGTTCAACAAATCTTTGATGGGCATCGGTTCTGGCAAGTCATCACCGTCTGAACCACCTGCTTCACCCAGGTAATTTATTACCTTAGCTTCTTCTTTAACTCAATTAGCTTATATTTAAAGCCTTTATTTATGTTTAGCCTTTCTTTTAAATATGCTTCCATCAGGTTTTTTATTATTATTTTTAGTTTTGAAATTGACTCAAGCACTCGCACGATTTCGAAAGTTAAGTTTTACGCTAAGAAGACTTCTTCTGTATTTCTTTGTACTTTATTTTAAGAATAAAGTCAGGTTTTTTATTTTTCTTTACAGTTTTGAAATTAATTCTTGCACTCGCACAGATTTAGTAAGTTAGGTTTTACGCTATGAAAACTTCTTCTATCTTATTTTTTTGTATTTCTTAGAGTCGAACGATCCATGGAGAGTTCAGCAGCTTTGGCAATATGCACAGAATATTTGTCACAAACATCTAGGTGAGATCAAGTTATTTATTTTTAGTTCCATTGGCTCTTATTTTTATTTCGAAAACTAGCACCATTTTAGTAATTCATTGCTGAAAAATCTTTTAAATAGAATGCATTCACAATAATTTCGCTGTTTAATAGTTTATGTTTTTATGGCTTGATTATCATAAAACAAGATGATTTTACCAGTTTTTGTTTTTAGGTATGATCTCATCTCTCAACTGGGTGCCATTGGTTCTCGTCCCAACAAGCATTGGTTCGCTATACATGACAACTCTATCAAAACGGATAGACTTCTTACCTTGGTAAGTGTAGGTATTATGACTATAGGTCATCGCTTGAGTATCATCAATTATGTTTTTAAATAAGCTGCGTTGCTAAGCTAATTTAGCTTATAATGTTACGCTTTGTCATATTATGAAGGACATTAAGATTATTATTGCTTATTATTATTAGAGTCTGGTGTTCGAGTACATCGAAACTATTTTTAAGACATTCTAATACAAAACTCATGTCTGAGATTATGAGAAAAGAAGCTTTTGCCTGTCTGGAATACCTGTAAAATGCATGCAATGGCTAGTACTGTCTAATCTGTTACTGCATGTCGATTCACTAAGCAAATGACAATACTGTCATCGAGAACGATAATAGTTTGACGATTTTCTTTTACTTCAACATTGAGCAGCGCATTTAGAATCGTCAAGCTATTCTGAAATTCAAGCGAGACGTTAAACACAGTAGTGATGTTGCCGTACGCGGTTAATTCACTAACAAACGGCAACATGCCCCCCAGACAATACAGGGGTTAATAGTGAATTAACCCCTGTATTGTCAATATAACCGATGCCTGACTGACTGTAACATGTAAGAGTGCCCATAATATATATATTTTTTAACTACACAATTCTAATCTAGGTGCCGTTGACGAACAAATGCCCTGTGGAGCCAACAGAGCGCTCCCGAGGCCTCATCATGGAGCTGTTCCGAGCACTGCACCATCCATACATATGTCCAGTGCTGGATCTAGAGCTGTGCAATGGACATGCTCTAGCTGTTCTGCCTTTTAACTCTAGAGGCAGCCTGAAGGACCTAATTTACAAGGTACAAAAAACTTCATAAAAATCGTCAGAGCCGTTTCCGAGATCCATACAAGAACTGCTCGTTTAAAGTTTAGGATTAATTAGAAACACTAATAAATATCACTGGGTAACTATCACCACACCACACGAGAATCGTCATTCAATGTAATGAGACTATACATTACATATAAACATTTAGAAATCACCAACTAGAATCAGGGGACCCACAGAATGTTCAACAGGATGAAATGATATGAAAAGCATTTATTGGAAATAGGGCATCACAAACACACACATACCTGACAAACGCACGCTACACAACACATTTGTGACAGTCATCGTGGGTGGAGTGCTAAAATTGAACCCATTTCTGTTAAACATTTAGAGCATTTGGAACGACGAGTACCCTCGCAAGTATGGCTCAGCCGGTACTGGTCTGCCAGCGTGGCAGGTGGCCCGCTTCGGCAGACAGATGTTGGAGGGACTGATGTTCCTAAAGGAGAAGGGGTTCCCGCCCTTCCGCCATCTGCACTCCGGGAATGTCGTCGTCCAGAATGGCGTGGCGCGGTAAGAATTATTATAATTGTTATATATTTTAAACTTTATGCTCAAACGGTACGTATGGCGGATTTAATGCTAAAAGGATAGTCTACCAGTCGACCATAGGATTTAACAGTGAAAATACAGGCGGTACAAACGGTACATATGGCCGACTTAATGCTTAAAACATTATCTACCAGTCAACCATGGGAGTTAGAGAAAATACAGTCGTCGTGAAGAAAGTTATTTGATTCCGTGTCTGACACAGTTGCTTTTTGCAAGTGCAATTAAGAATATTAAGTTATATAGTGTCAAAACCCTAGTGTTGAAACCCAAAAAAATAAATTGTGGACACTCATATTTTTTTAGCCATTGCATTGCACTGCACAAACTCCGAAACGCCTGCGAATAGTAATGAATAAGAAACAAGTATTTTAAAAGGAACCGGTTGCCTACCAATTTTTTAAACATTCATCATTTCACAGAATATGTGGTCTCGAAAACACCCTGATTGGAGCCCTACCCCGCTGCCCTATCGCACTGGAAGCTCAGACAGAACTAGTAGAAGCCATGAGCGTGGGCGCAGTGCTCTTCGAAATGTGCGCAGGAGCAGAACTAGATCTGGCACTGCTACCGGATCTTGCGCCCAGTTACCCCAACGTAAGTGTCAATTTCCTCTGGCAGCCATGCTTCCATGCTTCTTGTACGTGGAAACAGCCTTAGTGCCTGAATTAACGCTGTCGCTGCATCTTGCACCCAGTTACATAAGCGTAAGTTTCCAAATCCTCTGGCATTCATAGCTCAGACGGAGCTTGTGGACGCCATGAGTGTTGGCGCAGGCTCTTTGAGATGTGCGCACGAGCTGACTTAGGTTTGGCACTGCTACCGGATTTTGCGCCCAGTTACCCTAATGTAAGTGCAGAATTCCCCTGTTGTATCCATCCTATAGGTGGAGACACTACGCTGAACTTCTGACTTGGCTGCCAGGATACTCTAGTCATCATTTAGTCAAAACGTTAGTACACAAATAAAGCTTTATTGTAGAGAAAACTATTTTTAATCGGATATTAATTATTGAGTGCTTTCGCATCCAATATCTCATTTAGAGGTCAGCTTCATGAGCTGACTGCAGGAAGCAAATACCCAAGCTCTTTCAGAGTCTACTTAATATTATTAAATGAATGACTATGGCTTTAATAGCATCTGTATTTATAGCTACAATGTTGCAGCTACATTATTATGACTTTGCATCTGTACGAACAGTATTTGTATTGTACTGAATTAATCAAGCTGTGAACTGTGTTATTAGGTTACAGTCAAGTCTGTACTTTGTTTTAACTTAGTGATTTAATTATGCACTGATTGTAATTTTGTTTGTGTTCTATTTATAAATAAATAATGTAAAAAAAATCTGCAGTTCCTGTCAGCATCAAAGCAGAACTTCACTCAATGTTATTTACTGACTGTTTGTTTGGTTGCGCTTGCGCAGGTGGTGGAGATAATCGAGCAGATCTTCGGGTCGCGCACGCCGACTGTTCATGAGCTGCTGCTGTGCGAGGTGTTTCGCAAGATCGACCTGCGAGAGATGAAGGGCTCTAGTCTGCCGGTACGTTTGTACTTATTATAAGGCATAGATGTAATTTTTCTAGCTACACGTTTAATGTAAATTTTCTTTATTTTACTGTACACGTTATGTTTTATGGGAAGAGTCAAAATGACATAATATCATCATCATCATCAGCCAAAGGATGTCCACTGCTGAACATAGGCCTCCCCCACGGTTTTACACAGCGACCATTTTAAATTTTTGAGCGGTTTTTATCCATTGCGATTCTGCGATTTTTACAATGTCGTCTGTCCATCTTGTCGGTAGACGTGGTTCGCTTCGCCTTTGGTTCAAGGGTCTCCAATGTAAAACTTTTCTACCCCAACGGTCATCAGTTCTACGCGCTATATGCCGTGCCCATTGCCACTTGAGCTAATTGATTCACTCAGTGGATTCACTCACAGTCTATGTCCGTTACCTTAGTTTTTCTACATATCTCCTCATTTCTGATTCGGTCTCGTACATAACATCAAGTGTTGTCTAAATACGCGCCACATGCCACCTTTCTGTAAGGTTGAGGCTTTGTGATGTAAGACACTTGTGATGTTGACACTTTTTTCAAGACAATCGACCTGCTTTTCTGCTGATTTATTTATTTATTTCAGTAGCGACACTTCTACAATACATCTTGTAACTATATTCTAACCGCCTAAGACTGACAAATATCTGGATCAGGTGGCGGAAAACTGCTGCCGCTGCGCTGCGGTGTTAATATATAAACAGCCTAACTTGACTAATGATGTATGTATTTAGGTATTCATCTTACCTGCCTTCCTCTCCAGAATTTCAGCCAGCGTCTATCCCGGTCGTGTCTCTCCCTACTCGGCGAGGTAGCGCGCCGGCAGCCCGGCTCGCCCCGGACGCCCACCCGCCGCGCGGCCGCTTCCGGACCAGCATCGCCCGCTTCGCCCGCCACGCCACCAGCTAGAAGGTGTGTCTTACTTACCATGTCTCTCTAGCTAGAAGTTAAGACTATCGGAACGTAGTGCGAAATTGCCTACATTACGAACACCTAACGTTTTCCATCCCGTAAACCATTATGGAATGAGACAAATTTGGTCTCATATCGTTTTTATAAATCCTCAACTAAGATTTTACGTCTAGTATGTAAAATAGGGCTTGATTGGCTAAATATAGACGACTTCCGAGGGATTTTTTTTTGTCCAAAAAGTGAATGTTTTGGTTCTTTCTTATATTTACTGAAACACGGATTGAATATCACACGCCATCTTGACGCGAGTGATTCAAAAATAGAGCTCCTGAGTGGTCTTATCTTCTGTTAGGAGCTTAATTTTTCTAGGTGACCCATAATGTTCACGTTTCAGCTTGGTATTAAATTAATTATTATTTTTTGTATTTCAGGAGACATTTCCCACCAGTGGATCAAGATTACACAGAAGAATGGCAGTGGTGATACTTTTGAAATACTTTTTTCTATCTTATCTACCTTAGGAAACTAAATTGTATTTTCTTTGATAAAATAATTATTTATATTTCAATAAAATGTGGATTGTCTGAAATATCAGACTTTTATTCAATTAAATGCATTATACATTTTTCCCATTTCTCATATTATCATATTTTTTATTACATCGATATCGACCAGCGATTTTGAAAGTAATCGTCATTTTTGCTAGCATCCCAGTACAAAATGAAAATGTCTTTGTTAACAGAAGTTTTCTTTTTTAATAGGGGATCAAGCATGTTGGGATTTATAATGCGGAACACAAAAGATTTTAAGAATCCACGTACTGTTATCTACCTATATCACACTCTCGTAAGAAGTAACTTAGAGTATGGAGCAATTGTTTGGTCACCTTTCTACGCAGTTCACTCTGACCGTATAGAATCGGTACAAAGGAAGTTTCTGAGAACTCTCTCGTACAAGGCCTTCTAAGAAAACTGCCGTCTTATAGCGATAGACTATTATATATTCTGTGGCGTAGATTACTTAGTTAAATTTAATATGATTACCTTGGAAGCAAGGTGACAGCAGTCTGATTTTATATTTTTGCATAAAATTCTACATTCCATCGTTGATTCACCACCACTTCTCTCGTCCGTAATTAATTTTAACACTGTTTATAGAATCCGAAATCCCAAACTTTTCTCTTAAAGGTAAACCAGAATAATACGTCTTTCTACAATCCGATTGTCCGCATGTGTCGCTTATATATAATGATTTAAAACATGATATTGATATTTTTTCTTCCAATCCAAATGTTTTCAGGAGGAGTCTCAAAACCCTCTTTGAAAGTCAGTGAAACTTTTTTGAATTTGATTGTAATTTCTTTTGTTTAAACGGTACACCTATGTTATTATTTTGTAATGCACCGTTTTATTTATTTATTGTTTCTCCTAACTCGAACCTGCTTTTTTTTCTATTATATCAAACATGCTAGGAACACTCCTTTTTGGATTACGATTTAGACCTTTATTAGTTTTTAAGCCTTATCTTTTTTTTTTGGATGGATTGTATTCTGTTTGTGTTCTTAATAAATAAAATAAAAATAAATAAAGAAGCTAAAATATTGAAAAAAAATTTTTTTTTGTTTTATTCTAGGTCTACTTTCACCTATCCGTATTGCACATTGTCCAGGGGCACACTGTAGAGACTCCTATAGTATGTGGAAGCGACTTTAGGCTTGATTTCTGATAACAAAACTATCTTCCATGATCCACAGGAATCTCTACGTTGAAATGAATCGAAATTTGCTCAGCTGATGAGAACCGTTATATACGAGAAAATTTTTTCCTACTTATTAATAATTAATTTCATTCCTTTGTCGCACCACCCACACTCATTTCTGCTTTGTCCAAAGGTATGACTGGTAGAGACTGCCATATGGCGTTAAGTCCACCTTTTGTACAAATTTTGGTTGTGCAATAATGTATAAATAAATAAAATACGTCAAAGCGAGGAATGAGGTCCCATCGGCTCCGACTCCGAATCAGCTCCGACCTCCGACCTCGAGTGCACAGACACAGTCTCTTTCAGTGTTACGTAGATACATTATCTGTGGTTACGTCACACTATTGGTCACACTGGATGGCAGGGACCTTAGGCAGGGACTGGATGCGGGTCCAGTCTTTTCCGTTCGTCCACCGGCTACTAAACAATAACTAAACTTTTTCGATAGACGCCAACACAAAATAAATAGTGATGAAAACAACAAATTACTGTCAACTGTCAGACAAATCAAAATTCCAAACCAATACATCATCTTGGCAATACACCACCATCATCCGTCAACTTATTCAAAATGAACCATTTTCCATAATTTTTGTTCAAAACTCCCCATTTTCCGTACTTTTTATTTAATTTTCTTACCTACAGTATCCACCGTACCAAGTACATAAAACCAAAAATGGCAGAGAAACCGAAAAAGGTCATGCCCATGTGGGCTAACTTCATGCTGGGAGGGATGGCCGGGTAAGATAATACATCATTAGAATACATATCTACTAGATTTCATGATTTTAGAACTCTCTTCCTTACTCTATCTATAAAGCTTGTAGTTGACTACCTCGTTGTATTGTTTCGTTCGCTGGATCGCTACGCAAGAGGTGCCGGGTTCGAATTCTGAATTTTGGTTCTGGGGTTTACTGTCTTCGTCTTGGCCTTAGCAACAGTTTGGGATTAGTTCGTGTCTCAACCTTGTGCCGAAAGTACGGTAATAAGCTGTTTGTTCTACGTCTAATGCGCGTAGAGCGCGAATAGGTGCTTGTTTAGGGCCTAAGGTAAGATAGGTACACTCCACTGAATAGATTTATCTATTCATTGGTACACTCATTTGACCACTTTGCCTAGCTCTCTCGTCAGAAAGTAGGTACAGTAACAGATGTTGATTTAAGACCTACTGGTTCGTGTGATCACGTTCAGTCCCTCTGATCATGTCAGACTGACTACCGTCACATCACATCATACTATAAGTATATGGAACAGAGCGCCCTTATGTATTGCACACGCAGATAGTAAGTAGATCTCAGTTGATTGCTATTATCGTCGTGGCCTGATTAAATAAAATTTTACAGAACCAAAAATAATTAATACTTATTAAAAACTTCACACCATGCCTAGGTAAAATCACTTGCACACACTATCAAATGGGCCTCCATTCAAACAAAAGACGTCGCGAGGTGCAAGCGATTTGGCTCTTCAGATGGTTAGGCGGACCTCAATAGTAGGTACCTTGTCTTTTAGAGACATAATTTGTACATCCGATTGATCATCATCCCTTCTCAAACATCATCTAGCATGATGTCAATCTGCGTAGTCCAACCAGCCGATTTGTTGAAGACGCGCATGCAGTTGCTAAGTCCCAGTGAGAAGCACAAGACGTTTGCTCAAGTGACTGGGGACCTCATAAAGAAGGAGGGCGTGAGGGGCCTGTACACGGGTCTGTCTGCTGCCCTCTTCAGACAGGCCACTTACACGACTGGCCGCCTGGGTTGCTTCAACGCCTTGATGGATACTTACAAGGGGTAAGAAAAATGGGCCTTTTTGAAAGCGCTTTCACATTTAGGCGACTATCATTGCTTAATCGCGCTGCTGATAATTTCATACATAAATGGCAGCAGCGCCGCTGTTTTTTATGTATGGTCATCCTCTGCTGTCGCGCTGCTGCCGCGCTGCTGTCGCACTGCTGTCGCTCTAATGTGAAGGCGCAGATAGATCTGATTAATTATTTAGATATTAGACAGATACTAAATAATAAATCAGATAGACAGCATAGGAAAACTTCACAGAAGCAAGGACTCAGTGAGAAGCACAAGACGCAAATATATGAAATGTGCTTGTCATATTTTGAGCAAATCATTGGTTCATTCTAAACATCTCTGCTCAGCTCCACTCCACTCTTCAAGCTTAAGCTCTTATGGCCCTCATCAGGCCATGCTACAATTTCCTTTATCAAGATGGTGCTCTTATGTTATTCAGGCCTATAACATAAAATAGAGTTTATAGTTTATTCTAAGCTTCACGCATGTACCTACCACAGCAAATACGGTGTGCCTGGTTTCCCCATCAAGCTGTTGATGGGCATGGCCGCTGGTGGCGTGGGCGCGTTCATCGGCACCCCGGCGGAGGTGGCCCTCATCAGGATGACTGCAGACGGACGCCTGCCTCCCGAGAAGAGGAGGAATTATACCAACGTGTTCAATGCTTTGGGCAGGTCAGTTAGTAACGGCAGCAGTTGAGCAAATAGATAGGTACATAATTTGAGGTTCTTTTGTGCTTTCAATAATTCAAATTCTTGTAATGTACCGCAATATGTAATTTACGTCATTAAGAAGTAAAGATTCACACACAGATTAGTAAAAGTTCCATACTCTTTACATTACAGTGTTAAAAGCCCCGCATTGCTAATGCGCCGGTCGGCCATTTTTTTACGTAACGTATTCTTTTGTTGAGTGTTACACTATCTTGTTTTGAATGTTACATAACTCCATCATATTGACATTAATAAATAAAAAAGAAATATTAATTAGATATTTGAAATGTGTCTTTTTAGTTGCAAAAGAGAATTCGAGGTTAATTTTGATTTGACAAGGTTCCAACGCATTAGCAACTTGCGGGGCGCTATAACGCTACTGCATCAGGTTATATACTTCTGCTTAAAACTTGATCCTTAAATCAACTTTTAAAGATACCACAGACTATTTTTTTACACTGGGCATGATATTTGTCCATCGGAAGCGCGGCGCTTCAGGTTTACGCGTTGCCTCCGAACTGGATGAGATTGTTTAGCTTGATTGTGCGGATCACAAGGAATGGTCTGTGTGTTTGTCGATTGATTCATGTATGTATGTGTAGAATAACGCGAGAAGAAGGCGTGACAACACTGTGGCGAGGGGCGGTTGCCACAGTCACAAGAGCTATGGTGGTCAACGGAGCGCAGCTTGGCTCTTATGCGCAGGTTAACCATTTTCTTATCATTTAAAAATCAGAGAGCTAAGAAAAGCTTCAAGGCTAAGGTCATTCTTATTTTCTTCACTTTTATGCTATTTATGTTTTCTGTGAGTCAAACATCGATCAACTTTTCGTTGATCGCCAGAACCCGATTTATTTAAATTTATTAAAGTAAAACACTTGCAAGTTCACAGAGCTTAGGTAGACCGCGAATTGAGACCTCGCCTGCGGGGCACAGGGGCGCGGAGGGAGACAAGACCGGGTGGCGTAAGAGATGCGGGCGGCGCGGATACACTCGCCCGCGCCGCTCACATCACCCGCTTTCGCCTCACGAGGTCTCAATTTCGCGGTCTACTTAAAGCTCTGTGAACTTGAATGAAACGGTTTACCTATAGTCCATCATTGGCATGCAATAAGATTACAATATAATAATAATATTTCAAATGTCAACAAAGCAAAGTTTTGTTTAAAAGCAGTACCTACATCATGTTTTTAGCATCTACCTACTATAATTTGCTGATAAACTTTTGAATATTCCAGGCCCGCGAGATGCTATTGCCTCAATTGGGCGATGGCATAGGGCTGCACTTCATATCGTCGATGATAGCCGGCCTGATCACCACCGTCGCGTCGCTGCCAGTCGACATTGTCAAAACCAGGTTAGTAGGCAAGGTCCAAGAAACTCTAATCTTCTTTCATTCATTGTTGGTTATAAGTTATAAGCTTTGCAATCGGTTTACGGTTTATGGCCCATTTACACGAGGCCAGTAGCACTGGCGCCAGCAAATTCGAAACCGTTCTATTTCATTGGATTGGCTTCGTCCACTGGCTTGGGCCAGTCCAATGCACTGGCCTGGTTCTATTTTCAAGAAGCCAATATTGGCCTGGCTTATTGGACTGTCTCGTCTACTGGCCTCGTGTAAATGGGCCATTACGGAAGTGTTCGAAACTGAAAGCAAAAGCTTGTTAGCTAATTTGTTGGACAGACACGTTGACAGATTTCGCTCACTTTTAGTTGGTGTGTAGTCGAGTACTGATTGACGTAAGAAGCCACGGGGTCTGTTATACATATTTGCAAGTTAGATTATGACGAACTTCGATATCGTTTCGTTCAAGAACGTATGTTACTTCGATTCTTCTGTTCTAGAGTGCAATATGCTGGAAAAGGGACCGGCCAAGTGGCAGTCCTGATGAGCATCATCAAGAAAGAAGGTGTCCTGGCTTTATGGAGCGGTTTAATACCCACATACCTCAAAATAGGACCAATGACGGTACTCACATTCGTCTTCCTTGAACAACTGAACGCTCTATTCTACAAATACTACTTATAGGTAAGAAAATACAATAAAGAACCACTGAGTCTACACTGGAAGGAAGTAAGGGCGTTTTTGAACTTATACAAATCAGATTTGAGTCCCATACTTTATAATTCTCGTCCCTGTAAGTATGGATCTCCTGTCGGAATGGTATCGGATTCGGATGAGTTTAAAATGGCCCATACGAATATGCAGTCGCTTCTCCATATTAAAAATGTCATCCGCCCGAAGATAATCTCATACTAAGTTGTTCGTTTAAATATTAAATAACTGTCGAAATAAAAATGCTATTGTACTGTAATCGCAGCTCCATCAATAGCTAAACAATTTATATTCAACAACGAACCAACTAACCTTAATACAAATATATATTTTTTTTATCGAAAAATCATTTTAAGTGCGCGCACATAGTATTTTAAACTTATGCGGAAAGCTAAACGAGTAGAATACGACCATCGATATCATCAACTTTTACTGTGAAGTAGTCATCCTATTCTTAAAATTGTTTTTTGGATGTCCACAGTTATCATCCAAGGAGGCTACCTGGTGCTACTGTAGCACATTTATTTATTAAAAGTGCATCCGAAACTTCCACAAAGATGTGGATCATGACCATTCCATGGTAAAAGTTTATGATAAATAATCATACTGACCTTAATATTGCAATGATTTAAACCAACAACATGTATTGAATTCACTTATTTATTATTAGTCGGCATGTTATCAACAGAGTCGTAATTTCTCTATCTATCTCACTTGCACTTACCCGATAAAGCGGCCCGCTGCGTATTCCTATCTCTATTGATATCGTAGACTCAGTAGCTAACACGCCGACTTTACAGTTTCTTTGGTCCAGTCCATGTCAAGTCTACGCATGCGTAGTACATCTAACAGTGATTATACTGCTTTTTTGCAATATAAAGTAATTTGATAAAGATATACTATGTATGCACTACCTCATAAGTTTATACTAAAATATTATTTTAAAAATAAAACAGTATATTTACAAAAACGACTTTTTATTTATTTAATGTCTTAAACACACAGCCCAATTCACCTACATAAATAATAAATGTAATAATTAGTACAGGTGTAGTAATAATTAGTAATTATAACATATAATTTACGAATTGAGGAATTTTCGCCCAATTTCAAAGGGGTTTGCCCAAGCGCCCAAGGGACTCCGGCCGAAATCTAGCAGTCCGAAGCCTTTTATACATTATCATTGGTAAAGGTTATACTAATACTGGCGGATAATAAGTATTTCAAAAAATCTCCAACAGACCGATTGTGATAATCTTTATAAATAAATACCATAAATTAATTAATTAATTAGATTATTATAATAAACTAGCTTTTGCCTGCGACTTCGTCCGCGTGAAATAGTGACTTCTTTCTCCCGTTTTTTACACATTTACCACTATATCTTTGCTCCTATTGGTCGTAGCGTGATGTTATATAGCTTATAGCCTTCCTCGATAACTGGACTATCCAACACAAAAAGAATTATTCAATTCGAACCAGTAGTTTCGGAGATTAGCGCGTTCAAACAAACAAACAAACAAACAAACTCTTCAGCTTTATAATATTAGTATAGATTAGATTTCGACAGTCGGTCGCGTTTGGATATTTAGGAACCTAACTAAAAAGTAGAACTACATCCATAAGCAATCGAATCGATGAGAACACTAAATAATTACATGCGTAGCTCGGAAGTATAGTAGTACGCGCCTTACCACCTTAAAAGCCAAAATCGCTTGCACCTCGCATCATATTCTGTTTGAAGTATACGACACACAAACGGGCGTCACTTCAAGCAATTCCAACGGCAGTCAATTTCGACGGCAAGCGATTTTCGCTGGTAAGTGGTTAGGCAGCAGAGACCTCGAAAGTACAGTATAGGTAGGTGCCTAAATTTTCATTGAGAGTTACTAAGACATTAACCCCCTTATTCATAATAACTTAAACAGTCTAATAAACCTATTTTAGCTATTACACTGTTAAAGATTTATGCGTTTTGAAGGGAAACCAGAGTAAATATTACACTGTTTTGTCACTTTCTGTTAAACGATGACAGCGCCAAGAAAGAATGACACAAAACCGTGTAATAGTTAAAACAGGTTTATTAGACTGTTTGCGTTTTTTTATAATTAAGAGGGTAAAAATATTCCTCTGCTAATTCCCAATTCCACATGTTAGGTATTAATATTTAGTTAAAACCTTTTTCCCTTTTAATCGATATTTTAGGTTTGATATCATCTTTCTTGTAAAAAAAAAAATACAAATGTATAAATCATGCTACTAGAATCATTATGAGTCTTACTACATGAGTTAAGGTATTTATTTCAAGAGCGTGAGAGTCAAAATGTACACGGTTTATTTAATTTAAAGAATTTACAGAATAACAATTTAAAGAATCTTCCATTTATTTTTGAATGAGTACTTATTTCGTTACATACAGGATGAGTACATTAATATTTATTATATTAATTTGACCTTTTGATTATAATCCCACTACATTATTGTGGTTAAGTTTTTCTACCGTGATCAACTAAAAAATCAAAAATAATTACAAATTGTAAACAAAATATGGAACGTATTTGGAAATCATTTCCGATCCTATAGTTTAAGAAGTGGTATTCCTAAATAACATTCAATCATTTAAATTACGTTTAAAAGTAACATCTAGGTAGTCAACCATCGTACCAAATAAAAATAAGAACTTTCAATAATTTTAACGAATAATAGACGGACAATAAGCCCTTTGCCCACTGCGACTTTTTATTACAGATTTAAGAACTAGCAAGCGTCAAAAGCTTTATTGGGTGAAAACCACAGTTAACGACTCCAAACCCAGTTAGTACCGAACTTAAACCAAGACTATATGTGGAGTGGAATAACCCGGCCGATTGGAAAAGTATTCCACAATATTTTATATCGTCATTGAGACATTAGTTTTTAACTGTACGTGAAATATTTAAGTACGGTACAGAGTACGAAATATTTTTGATATAACGTGTTATGATGATGTTTTCAGATGTTGACTGAGTAAGTGATTACGTCTAATATCATTTGGGATTGGGAATTTGTGTCCAACATTTGGGTGGGTGGGTAGCTGACTGGGATTGTCACTGAGAGGGATTGGAGTCATAAACTTTAATTTGGGACCCATCTCATCTTTACAGGATGTTGCCTGTAACAGGAGCAAAAATTTAAAATATGCTTAAGCCTTTTAATCAATTCCTAATGGTAAATAAAAAGTTTCTAACAAAAGAAATCAAACCAGCAATGTATTGCACACCAACGTGTCCAGTCACAGAACTTGACATTAGGGATTAATATCTCTGAGTTAAAGCATTCTGGAGCACTATTACCAGGTCAAGTTAACTACGTAAACTATGTAGAATCATTGATCAAAGTTTTGGCTCCCATTGCAGGCCACACGCTGTACAGTGACAAACTATAGTATAGACTCGAGATTTGACATTTCAACGGGCATTTTCAACCTTATCACAATGTGAAAATTAAACAACATTTCAAGTAAATAGGTATCAAATTCGTGACCATACATGCAAAACTGCAATAAATCGCACTAGGCAAGAGCTACTCACACTAAAAGAATAGAAACTACGGACCCCTCCCGCCGCCGTCACCCGTACGCCACCTCCTCCACGATGGTCTCCCACGAGTCAGTGGACTCCTCCTCCCAGGAATCCTCCTCGTCTTCTTCCAGGGCTTCGTCGTCGTCGTAGTACGCCAACTGGAAGTGGATGATGAACAAAGGTTTTGATTAATTTTGCAACCGAAATATGATGCTCGTAAATAAACTTACATGGTTAATAAAAATAGGTAAACTATAGGCCAGTTAGCCTTTTACATGAAAATTTAATTTAAATAGGACGAAATGATAAATGAAAGTTACATTTTCAGCTCTCGTTAAAAATGACAAGAAACCCCAGGGCCCCTATTTTTGAATCACTCGCTTGGATATGGCGAGTGATTTCCGTTCGAAAACGATTTTTTTTCTATGACTTTTGACACTACGTCGAACGAAAATCACTCGCCATCTTGAAGCGAATGATTCAAAAATAGGGCTCCAGAACTTTGGATCCAACCGTAGATTTGAGTTGATTTGACACGAGACCACTAACGGCCGTTCCCTATATCCATTCTATCTGTGGTTTTGCCCTACTAGAGATAGAAATAGTTATCTACCTTTAGATTTTTGTCCCTATAAAACTTCTGGCAGTAGGAAATCCTATCTTCGATCGAGGAAACGCTATCTCCAGTCGAGGAAAGCTATCTACCTTTGCCGTTAGTCAGAGCCAGTGAACTGACCACTAGACCAAGACGTGGGACATGTCCCACATCAACAGTTCTGCCGCTTAGCAGCAGCGGCATAAGCAGGCTCAGGCGTTGTTATGTGCCAGCAGCGGCTGACAGCGCTCACCTCGGTCTCGTGCAGCCGCTGTACAGTGTGCACGCGGATCTGGAACATCCAGGCGCGGCCGAGCACAGCCACGGTGCCGCTCAGCAGCAGCGGCATGCTGTAGCGGCAGCGCCACGCCAGCCCCATCAGGAAGATGAACAAGCTCTTGCGACCCGCCGTCATGTTGCTAAAAGGAAATTTGTTTATGCAGATTCGGATTTAAAGTCACTAATGATGGCAGATGCCAGGATAATAGGCTCGTGCGAGAAATTCACTCTGTCAACAAATCCTATTTGCTCATGTTTCGATGATCACGAACACGAATCAACTATGTATTGGATACGTATGAGTGTGGTAGCACCGTCAAGCCGGTTACAGGCCGAGAACTAATCTATTACTCCTTATTACAAAAAAGATTGTAGGTACCGTTTAAACCAAGACCAAAATCATACGACCAATTAGATAAGAATACCTCTATTATTGAATGCTCTCTAGTTAAGACTGTGCTGAGTTAAGACTGCCTTCAAATTGATCGGTTAATATTTGTACGTTTCTACTAAGCCTAGCCTGGTACTAAGTTTTGGAAGTAATTGGAGAGTAAAGTTTAGTTTAGCTCGCATATTTGAGTCAGTTTTGCATACCTGTAGCAGTTAGTTAGTAGTCTGCAAAGATACACAGCGTCTTGTTGCGAGCTAAGCCTAAAAAAACTCAGTTTAGCTCTTGGACTGAACCGGCATTCGACTTTCGTTCTAAAGCTAATTAATGCAATGAAAGCATGGATATCGCTAGCAAGGATTTCTAAGACCTGCTGGTCTCTATCTATCTTTCGGAATACATCACTAATACACTCGATCGATATACTTTAATGATATAATCAAAAAATCCTAATGATTTCACTTAAATATGCATGCATATAATGCATTCATTCATGTCAGCATGTTTCTGCTTCAATTTGCAATTGACACAAAAAGAGCTTATTTTGAAGACAGCTTTGTCCCATTCTAAGTATTATTCAACAGGTTTTGTTATCTTGACTCGATTTTAGCTACCTACGTCAAAGCGTCATCATCAGTATCCGCGGTATTATCATTGCTATTACATTATTGACCTAAGATAAAATTCCAGAAAATTAAGTGTATTGCCAATTCATGTAGTTCTTTTATATTTTCTGTCTTCATGTCAAAGGAAATCATCTCATTTAGACTCAAAATTAAATGAAAATAAAATTGCACGGATCACTTACGATGTCAAGTATTAACGTATTTGATGATATGAAAATATTAGATAGGCACATATTAGAACCCTGGCTAAGAATTACACATTAATTAACTAAAAGTTACTTATTTCATCATATTACACAACTTAGTGGTTGATGACTTGTGTAATCTTATGATTTGAAAATAATTATTGATAGAAACAAATAATATAATCAATGAAGAAGGTCATTAGTGCAAATACATAATGATAACGTGTGATTAAAAATGAATGTAACTCATATTTCTAAATTAAAAATAGGTTTAGGGTAACATTGAAACGGCAAATAACTTCAAGCATTTATTAATTTGTTAGTAATATGAATTGCATTCATATAGTTTAATAGAATAAATAGTATTTGGCTGCAACCATAATTAGCTCAGAAGATATTGTTTCTTGATATGATTTAAGTACACAAATGTTTTATACTATCATCTGGCTAGTATATGGGAGCAACCATTAATTACATACATAATGTATAGTATTTAGTTAGACCACAAATGTCCATGGAATGAATTTTGGAATGCTACATGTTATGATCTTATTTTTTAATTAGGCCTGCATTATAGAAAACCAGTGTCTTAATATAAATAATAAATAAGTGGCTAAATATATGTTAAAACAGTTGACTAATGAAAAAACATTAATAAATAATATTATAAGGAAAGAGCTTATTTTCCTTAACACTACATTTTTGTAATTTGTTAAAGATATTTAATTAATAACAAAAATTCAATATTTATCTGTAACAATTCATTGTTGGTTACTACACCTAATTAAAAAATAAGACAGAATATACTTTTATAGATATGTTAAGGTAAGTTTCTACAATAATGTTATAACAATATGTCATAAAAATTTGGCAAGAAGCAGCTGTAACAGTAAGAAAGCTACATCTACATATTCGTTAGAGAGCAATCAATAGTCACAAGTTATGAACATCAACTACTCATCATCGAAATAATCTACATGTTCTCCGGGCGAGAACTTGCCAGCTTGCAGTACTTTCATACATTTCTTAGCAGTGATCTCGGGTTTTAAGAGAGTACCTTGGTTTTTGAATGAAGTGAATACATCTTTAAGGTTGTCATTCACAGCTTCATCCAAGACATAATCAATCATAGAGGTCTCAACTGGACCAGGGGAGTAGTTTAGCACCTTAATGTGCTTCTTCTCCTCTGCCAAAACCTTGAAATACATTTCCCTTGCTGCCTTCCCGCTACAGTAATAGGCCATGCCACTCATAGGCTTAATTGCACACAATGATGTAATATTGACAATTATCACACGATCTTCAACATCTTCAAATATCTTAAGGAATTGAGTGTTCAGTGAGATTACATTAAAAACATTCAGATCATAGTATTTCCTTAGCTCCTCAACATTGTCCATGCGGATAGTTTCAACAGCAAGATTACCGAGAGAACCAACATTATGAAAGATTATGCTAGATGCAAAGTCTGTCACCTTGCGCCCTATAAGTGCTTTGTTAAGGATGTCAGTCATTTCTGCATTGGTGGCCTTTGAAAGATCTACAGATTCGTACAGCACTTCAACTTTGTCTGTCTTACACAAAGCAGCAGTGGTAGACAGTTCCTGTTTGTTACGTGCCAGAAGAAGCACTATTGACTTGGGCCCAAGAAGTTTTGATACCTCAGCAGCAAGTGCTCTTCCAATGCCTTGGGAAGCTCCGGTTACAACACAGAAGGTAGACCCAGACAAGTCAATGTTGGATGATGAAGAGGCCATGGCTACTTACAATGGATATAAAGTTAACTTTTATTCTTGTAACAGTTTCTCGGCTTCGGTGTCGCCGATGACGGGGTCCAAATCGCAGCCGTCACGCAGCAAACGGTTGATGCAGTCTTCCCTGTATGCAGATAAGTTCTCCAAAACTTTGTTCTTAGACTGAACTACTCGAAGTTTTCTTTCTGTAACGAAAACAACACAACACCCTAGTGAAACACGAGCTCGTTTCAAAATCCAAGGTAATAGAAAGTCAGCAGGATTATATTACGCGGTATAAGTGTAATGTGACTCCAACATCCTAATTTCCTAATGTTGAATGTAGGTACTTACCCAAAACGGCAAGATATTCAGCGGAATCTGAGAGCTTGGTTGATTCCTGAGAAGGCGTAAAGTTGTCCTCAAACTTCGGCACAGCAACAGAGGATTTTACT
Source organism: Pyrausta aurata (assembly GCA_963584085.1). Taxonomy (NCBI): domain Eukaryota; kingdom Metazoa; phylum Arthropoda; class Insecta; order Lepidoptera; family Crambidae; genus Pyrausta; species Pyrausta aurata. Next base: position 2,314,773 of record OY757269.1, on the reverse strand, counting down.
TCGCAGCCCCAAGGATCCATGAAACTGTAAAACGCAATTGCCTGATAAGCCATTTACACATGGAAAATTACAGTTACTCAGTAAGTTAATGTGTCACGGAGATGCCTACCTACGTGCTTGAAGGCTGAGAGCCGATTAACTAAGCAAATTGATTCTAATTTGATTAAAACTTACACGAAATGCAAAATCAAAAATGACAAAAAGCAGCAAGGCAAGGCCGCACCGACATGACAGACAGCATGACAGCTAGCTTATGACTTTGACACATTTATTTTTTAATTGTTTGCTTTGACCACGAAAGGAGCATGTATGTAGTAGTTAACGTTATTATAACGGAGTAACATTATATAATTATCATCTGCACTATACGCCACAAATTAGTAAGATAAGAGTATGTCCTATACGCTATCCAACGGCCGTGGCGTAACGCAGCCAACATCCTCGCCTCTTTGCCTCTTGCATGGACACGGTTTTATTTTTGAGTAGGTTTTAAGTTCTTAGTATTTGCATGTATTTTATTTAAACTTTTTAGTTAGTTCTTGTATTGAAAAATAGAACGTTTAATGTATGACAGACAAGGATTGTTAAGGACATAAAAATAAATATTTTTTGGAAGGAACTATGTTTTTTACGTTTTTTCTATGATATCTTTTATTTTTTTAATCAAAATCGGTGCGTTGAGGTTTGACTTACTGATTATGTATTATTATTATTTTTGGTTGACTTGTAGAAACGTTAATTGTTTTTTAGAACAGTGACAATATTTCAGTACCCAATGAAGGATGGATTAGAGTTGTAAGTCCAATGTATCCTAACGAAGTATACAGTAGCATACCGGTAGACAACGGATTCTTACCATATGATGCAGCAGCTTTCGTAGATTTCATTTTAATCGTATTACGAATTAATTCTTGTGGGAGATAAATGTTCTTTAATCTGAATTTGAAACAAATCATGGTATTTTTACTGGAACAGCGATTATTATTTATTTTAAGTTTAAAAAGTATCATTTTAAAACAGAAAATTAAAAGGAATGTGCTCTAGTTTCTTTCACAAGCTGCGGACGAAGCTGGTATGCATAGAATACTACTAGCAATTGGATTGGCAAAAGTTTTGTGAAAAACCGTGCTTTAACCATGATTTATTGTGATGTCTTCGAAAATCTATAATAAACGTTATCTACGAAAGCTACCTAGTATCCCGTAGTATTCCGTAGCCTACCGGTAGGCTACTGTGGGTTTTAGTAGGCCACGGTAGTCTTACAACGCTAGGACGGACACAAATACAATACAAATAACACCTACAAACGATAATAAATAACGTTATTTATTATTTTAATCTATGCTCAATTACTTTTTTCCTATGGCAACTGCTTGTATGTTTGTTTGGTTGGACTTTGGTTTTTGGCGGGAAACTGAAAGCGCGCTTTTTGAAGCAAATTTATTTAATAATTATCAATTGCTGTTTTTGAGTGGTTTTCACGTCGAAAATCGACGATATGGCGTCGGAGAGTGACGGAGACGATATAGGCGGCGGAGGGAAAGGAGCCTCGGAGCCGAAAAAACGTAAGCATGAGAAAGCGGGCACCACGGCACATGAAGGCAAGTACCACCCTTTCACCAAAATTGGCTACAAACGCACATATCCCGACAATCTCGTCTGTGATGAATTTCCAGTATACGTAGAGAGCCAAAACAAAGAAGAAAAATTAGGAAATCGAAACCCCCTGCAAGTTTCAAAAATGTTTAAGAACGTCAAGGGAATTCATGAAAGGCGCAGAGTAAATTCATCAAAAATTATACTCGTCTTCAAGCAGCCTGCATTTGCCAACGACTTTTTAAGCCATAAATGTCTGTCAGAGAATAGTTTGCGGGCGTATATTCCTGCTGCCTCTGTGGAGAGGGTTGGGGTAGTCCGTTTTGTACCGAAAGAGACTTCAAACCAGGAATTGTATGCAAAGTTTACTGCAGAGCAGGAAATTATCGCTGTAAGACGGTTCATGAAAAAAGATGGTGACACTTTACAACCCCTGACCACAGTTTCTGTAACTTTTGTAGGAACAAACCTGCCCCAGTATATATATCTGGACAACTGGAGATACAAGGTTTATGAATATATTCCTCCAGTTCTGCAGTGCTACAAATGCCTTAAATTCAACCATTCAGCAAAAGTATGTAGAAATGATCAAGTGTGTTCCAAATGTGCTGAAGCTCACAGTTACAGAGATTGTGTTGCAGAGGTGTTAAAATGTATAAACTGTGGTGGCGACCATCTAGCAATTTCAAAAAGCTGCCCTGTAAAATTGGCAAAGATAGAAAGCAATAAAAAAAGTTTTGCAAATGTAGTAAGGAATTCAGCTAAGAATATTACCTTTCCACCTTTGCCAGTTTCTGCTACTAGAGCCCCAAAGAATATAATTGAGAACAGGAAACAGGAATTGAGAATAGATGATATTGCTAAAAATGACAAAATTATTGAATGTATAATTAAAACACTAATAGCTGTGGGTAATTCAAACACAACAAAAACCACATCTCACATACGTGATATTTTATTAAAAAACTTAAATAGTGTATATGGAAAAAGTTAAAATAATTCAACATAATATTCAGAGCATTACTAGTAAGAAACCCCTTTTATGTAAATTACTAAAGGACAATGACACAGACATCTGTCTTTTGAACGAAACATGGTTGAAAGATTCTCGGACAGCTATTAATTTTCCAGGTTATCATTTCATTTACAAAAATGCAAGCAATGAGCACGGCGGTGTAGGTATCCTCATTAAAGAAACACTTAAGTTCACTACACTATCCACCCCTTTTTATGAATATGTCCAATCTGTAGCCATTTTACTACAAACAGAAAATGGGCCAATTTCGATTCTTTGTACATATTGTCCACCTGGAAAAGAAAAAAGATTCCGTGTAAATAAATTAAAATCAATCATTAATAATATTCCTAAACCATGTATAGTGTCAGGTGACTTTAATGCACATCATATTGCTTTTGGATGTCAGTTAACTAAGGGTCGAGGGCGAGAATTATTCAATTTATTAGATGAAATGGATTTATGTATATTAAATACTGGTGAACATACAACCATACAGGCTCCTAATAGGTATACCTCTGCCATTGACATCAGCTGTGTCAGCCCAGTTTTAGCACCTTTATGTGAGTGGAGAGTGGGTGATGACCCTTTAGGCAGTATACATCTCCCTACATTCATTGATATCCACATATCTCCCATACAGTATCAAGTCAATAGCACCCCAGAACGATACTTATTTCACAAGGCTGATTGGTCTAAATATTTGACAAACTCTGAAGAATATTTTAAAAGTTTTGTAGTTAATGAACAAGATCCTATAACTTCTTATAATGATTTTTGTGAAATTATTAATAAACTTAAAGATGAATGTATACCTATATTTAAAAGTCCAGGTAGTCAAACCAAACGTGCTCCAGCTCCTTGGTGGAATAGTAGGTGTGCGGAAGCAGTCCAGCGCTCTAAAGATGCTCTGAAAGAATATAGAAATAATATGTCATTAGATAATTATATTATGTATAAGAAAATTGATGCTGAAAAAAAACTTATTATAAAGGAAGAAAAATGCAATAGTTGGAAAAGTTTTTGTAGCTCATTCAATAGATATACCCCTATTACTAAGATCTGGAACTCAATCCGTCGCTTTAAAAGAATTAAATCAAATGGTGTCAGTAAAAATGATGAGTGGATACCAGATTTTCTTGACAAATTTTCTCAGTCTCAAAACGAAAGTACAGATGTGTTACATAACATCTTCAATAGTAATAATAATAATTTTAGTAGTTGTTTTTTATTGAAACCTTTTAATATGGATGAATTTTTGATAGCTTTAAATTCAAGAAGAAATTCTGCTCCTGGTTTAGATGACATCCCATATATCATGATTAAAAAACTGCACAGTTCAGCACAAATAGCACTATTAGAAATATTTAATTTACTCTGGCACAAACAAATTGTACCAGAGACATGGAAAACACAATGTATAATACCTATTCTAAAGCCTGATAAACCCAATAATGACTATAACTCATATAGACCCATTTCCTTAGCCTCTTGTGTAGGTAAATTATTTGAACAGATGGTTAAACTTAGATTAGATTATTATATAGAAAAAAATAAAATCTTACCTGAAAGTCAGTTTGGATTCCGTAAGGGCAGGAGTGCGGCAGGCAGTTTTGTTTCATATCTGACAGATATGAAAAACACTGTCCTATCTCACGCTAATGCCGTATGTGTGTTTTTAGATGTCCAAGGCGCCTATGACAATGTTGATTTAAATACCCTCTGCAGAGTATTGTACGAAGTTGGTATCCCTGGAAAATTAATAGAATGGATTAATAACTTTTTAATTAACAGAACTGTTTTTGTTAAATTCAACAATATATTACATGGGCCACGGTATTCGTCCAAGGGATTGATGCAGGGAGCCTGTCTCTCTTCCTCTTTGTATTGTTTATATGTATCTCAATTAATTAACAGTATTGGTAATGATGACATTAAAGTATTACAGTTTGCAGATGACATACTAATGTACAGCGTAAATAAAAACATAAACATAGCACAAGCTAATATTAACTCTGCTCTTGAGCAATTGTCTTTATATTATGAGAAAAAATTGAAGCTTACCATCAACACATCAAAAAGTGCTGTCATGGTTATTGGCCCTGACAAAAATGTGAACATTAAATACAATAATTGTGAAATCCCATTAACAAATTCACATAAATTCCTTGGTGTAGTTGTTGATGATAAGTTGAAGTTTAATGAACATATAGCCTACATTTCGAAGAATGCTCACAAAGCTATTAACGTTTTGAGATGTTTAACTGGAATTTTTTGGGGAGCTGACCCTAAAATTTTGTCTACATTATACAAAAGCTTAGTAAGAACTCACTTTGACTATAGTTCCTTGGCATATATGAATGCAAATCATACTCAATTAAAAAAATTGGATATAATTCAGAATATTGCTTTACGTATCATCTCAGGTGCTATGAAATCCACTCCAATAAATGCCATGGAGGCAGAAACATGTATTCCACCTTTATCTTTGAGACGGCTTCAATTAGCACATAACTTTTGTATTAAAGAACTGTCATCCAATAATGCTCTTGTCACTTGTAACTTGAATCTTCCTCCAGAACTTTCTGAAAATTTAGATGAAACAATTATTTCAGTAAATAATGTAATCAATGGAAAATTACCAGAACTCTGTACATTGTTTTCTTATATCCATAAAAAATATGTAAACAGAATGTATATATGTGATGACAAAATATGGCCACTGTACAAATGTAAATATGAAGCTCTAACTAATTCTAACTATAAAGTCAGCATACCTAATATAAAAGATGAACTAGACTATTTTCAATTTATTGAGGGAAAACAAGATTGTTACAAAGTATTTACAGATGGTTCTAAAACTAAAGATTTTGTTAGAAGTGGTTGGTATGATTCACAGCTGAAAATTTATAAAGTAATTAACCTAGATTGTCAAGCTAGTATTTTTACAGCTGAAGCCTATGCCATTTTACAAGCCTTGTTATATATAAAAACTGTTAACAACTTACATTTCATAATAATCTCAGATGCAAAAAGTGTATTGTTGGCATTAGAAGGTCATAAATTTGAGTTTAAACTTAATCATATAATTTACTTAATTAAGAATGTATTATATGAATTATTTGAGTGTCAAAAAACCGTTCAGTTCTTATGGGTTCCCTCCCACAGTGGCATAAAAGGAAATGAAGAAATAGATAAAGCCCTAGCACAAGGATACAATACAGACCATTCAGCTATTCTAAAGATACCATTTACAGACTTGAACAGCTATTCCAAAGAAAATCTGAAAGCTCTCTGGAGAGATTACTGGACTACGATTAGCCAGAATAAGGGTAAATGGTACGCCGAAATCCAAAATACATTGCCTGTAAGACCATGGTACAACCGCATCATATGTGATTCGAGGAAATTCATAACCGTCATAAACAGACTCCGGTTTGGACATTGTCTGGTCCCAACCCACCTGTTCCGATTAAGAATTGTAAATAAAGATAACTGTACATACTGTGGAACTCCTAAAGCGGATGCAGACCATTTCATTTTCAAATGTACCAAGTTTGGCCTCCAAAGATTAGCCATGGTGTGCGAGATACAGGATATAGCAGAAGATTTAAAGATAAGTGTTCCCCGCCGCCTTCAAGACTTACTCACCAACACAGTCTTCTTTACTCCGCTTTATAAATTTATAACAGCAACAGTAGAAAAGTTATGAAAGCAAACAAACTAGTGTAAACTCAACTCAAGTGTGTAGTGTAACAATCTATTCAAATCAAACCGACTTTTGTCTGTCAGTAATTTTGACATAACTAGTGAATGTGCCAATGTGGAGTGGAAATGAAAAAATATCAAATATAGATTGCGGCCAATGGACTCCAGGCTAAGAACTTCCTCAATTAAAAAAAAAAAAATTGTTTGGTTGATTTGGATGGCGGGAAACTTGGGAAATCTTCTCGGTTGTTTCGGTGCCACTGCCACCTTCACATTTTTAATTGGAGAAACCGTAGATCAGTCTAATTTACAAACTAAGATACAGTTTATGTAACAATAGATTTTTCAACAGGAAGACCTCTTACAATATTGAGTTTTGTGTTGTGTTGACGACCTTTAGAACTACTATTGTTGTTGTAAAAAGAATCTAGTAGGTACCTAGAACCTACATGTGTAAGTACCTACTACATGTTACATAGATTTTCTATACCTTAGTGAAACTTCACTAAGGCAAAGAAAATCTAGGTAACTACCTATTCTCACTCACACTACCTGATTTTTCTGATAATTAAATAAATACTTAAATAAGTTCTCCGGGTGATTTAGTTTGGTACCTTTACATAACTAATCTACTTTAGTGGAGACCTACGATGGACGGTTATAAGAAGGTACTTTCCCATTAATACCAACTTTTTAAATTGAAAACTAATTTCACCTTGAAAAGTTATCTGTGGTTATAGTACTACCTTACTTACAGTACCTTACCTACTTAATTTTTAGGTGCTACTTACTATCACTGACATCACATCCAGTAAGTTCACAAATGCAGAAGAACGTTCATCGAAATTACGTGTTTGAGAAAATGCACTTTAACTCATGACCATAAGATCTAAAACCTCTTTACCTCTAATCACCTTGCAAAACAAAGTGAGCACCAACTATCGAAAAATGCACGTTACGCTGTCAGTCATAAAGTTGAATTTGGTGCTCTATTAGCAGAGAAAGATAAAAACAGTTTTCATGCGAGCGAACGGGCCGCAGTAGACGCAGCTGCCCCGTCCCGCGTCCCTCGCCCACCGCGTCCTCCGCGCGTCTCGTCTCCCCCGCGCGTGTCGCGTTGCCAAAGATCAGACAATAAGCATGTCTAGTTCTTTTTATACCTTTAACTTCAAACCCACACACACATGCGCTTATTTTATTCAGTGGGATTATATTTCAGATACTGGTTCGGTCGGATATTTAATGATAATAATTAATTACAGTCATCAGTTTAGAGGTCACAAAAATTACACGATAATAATGACGTTGAGATAAAAATACTGCATTTATTAATCTAGTAAAGTAAAAAACCATTTCAAAATGGAAGAACAGACATTTTAATGTCTACCCGACGTTAAGTGCGTCTCGTGCGTGTGATTTAGTAATTAAGATACAGTGCCTTAAACTATTTTCGTCTAGTTTGTGATTAAATCCGATTTCTGAGTTCACACAGTTTTAGGCGCAGTAACAATGAAACAACTAAAATATTATACATAGTAAAAAACCGGTTGAGTAACCTAAACGACTATGCACGACATAATACAAATTAACCTATAGCTAGGCGAAAACGTTACGTAAGTTGAAAAAGTTTTAAGCGGTTCATTAAAATAGAGATGGGCCGAGTACTCGGCGTACTCAGCAGGTTTTTTGATACTCGTACTCGGCCGAGTAACTCGGTTTTAATGATGAGTATACTCGGTTTAAGTAAAGCAATATATTTAGGTAAATATCATCTAAACGACTGCGGGGAAATCTATCACAACCTCAATTATGATAATGAGAAAAACGTTAATAAAAATAAAAATATGTGAAATTTTATAAATTTAGATTGTGGTGATGCAAAGCTCTGTGCACGTTCTAGTAACAGACAATTCATTTTTGCTTCGAAGAATTTACCACCCTCCGAAAATAATCAGTCGCTGTGAATGGTGCTTGCAGGTGCTCATAGAAACACTCTTTCTTTGCTAAGCGTGCCAGTTCTGAATACCTTGTTTGGGGCCCTGCCCATCACTCCAAAGGACTCTTTCTTTTGCCAGCAAATTTTCTTTGAAATAGCGACCTTATTTCAATTTAGTAAATGACATGTAAATCCGTCATTGGCTGTAAGTCTTACATGTCTATATTTTTTATCTTCATGCTGTGGATTTTGTTATACAGAAAAAAAGTAATAGGGCTTTTAGGATCATCGCACTCTAGTGGCTTGATGAAAGCTTATTCTGCGCGAACCTGGTTTGTACTTGTTTACACACCCGAAACAGTAATTTGATTGAACCGAGTTACTACTCGGTTGGAAAAAAAATAAACCGAGTAAAACTCGGTACTCGGTATTCGGCAAAAGTGCTACTCGGCGCATCTCTAATTAAAATCAAACCGCTTTCAACGGTTAAAACGGGTTTTCAACAGGAAAACCAACCTCGTTGCAGCGAGAAAGCGTTTGTAATTTTTTATTAAATACAGTCATAAAGTAACTATTCCTTTCCGCTAGGAATATGAACTGTATGTATTTTACGCACACAAACACAACAAAAAATTTAATATTTGCCTATAAGCTACTAATGCGTGGTGCGTGCGTCACACATCACACACATTCCACAAGATCTTGACTGACACGAATAACTTCATTGTTATGGAAACAGCAATGTCAGTATAATCATACAAACTTAAAGAAATATCAGTTAGGTAGGCAGATGAGTTTCAATTGACTGTTCTGCGCTTCACATCATAGTCTTTGACCGGGCGGGCCGCGGTTCGCGCCGCCATTCTGGATATTTTGACGGGAAGGTCGGTCACGTGACATGACGGCGGGCGCGGGGCGCGGGGCGCCGGCTAGACTCTCCAGTAGCCGAGCCATCCGTCTGCTGCTTTGACTGCAGCCAGTCGGCGGAATCCACGCCCCGGCTTAACCGCCCGTATCTATTACGTACTTACTCGTTTCTCGTGTATCGAACCCATCCTCCTAACTGGAAAACGACTCAAATTATCAAATTGGAATCAAACAAGCCATACTCAGTGAATATTCGGTGAAAATCAGTGATGGTTCAGTGACCAAAAGTGGATTACTTGTGTATTTTTGCACAGTGGTCGTGCGGCGACGGGGCGGAGACGCCGCAAACGGGTGGCGAGCGCTCGGCCCGGCCGTCGCGACGGCGGCTCGGCAAACTCGGCAGACATGTTTCGATCGCGGACGGAGCGCGTCGCGCGTGCCGGCGCGTAAGTTCGCTTGGGACATGCGCCCCTCGAGGTCCAAAGTCGGCGGGGGTGAGCGAACATGGATGTAGTTACGTCCCATATCAATTCCGTGCTGAAGACGTACCAGGCGAGCGCGCCGCGCAGCCTGCAAGGGCCCGGATGCGGGCGAGCCGAGCCATGTAGCGAGGTGCCGCCGCCGCCGCCGCCGCCCGCCGCGCCGCCGATCCTGCTCGCGGCGGACACGGTGCTGGGCGAGCGCGGCGAGACGCTGCTCGAGGGCGAGCCCATCTCCTGCTTCAGCGTCGGCGGCGAGCGGCGGCTGTGCCTGCCGCAGATCCTGACCTCGGTGCTGACGGACTTCAGCTTGGAACAGATAAATCGCGTGTGTGACGAACTGCAGATATATTGTTCACGATGCACGCCGGAGCAGCTCCACGAGTTGAAGTCGACGGGAGTGCTGCCGCGGTCGGCGCCGTCGTGCGGGCTGATCACGCAGACGGACGCGGAGCGGCTGTGCTCGTCGCTGCTTCACGGGCCGGCGGCGTCGAGTCCGCACAAGCTGCCCGGGTTCCGGGTTTACCACGAGTGTTTCGGTGGCGGGCGCGGTGTGTGCGCGCCGGATTTGAACTTAGTGCAGTGTTTGGTATGCCGGTCGCTGTATACGCCGAGGCGGTTCGTGTGCCACTCGCACGAGCCGGAGAACCGGACGTGCCACTGGGGCTTCGACTCGTCGCGATGGCGGCGGTTCCTGCTGGTGGCTGACGAGGAACAGGAGAAGGAGAAGTGCACCGCCCTGTTGGACGAGCTGGCGGCGCGGGAGTCGCCGACGGCGTCACCGGTCGCAGTCAAGCAGCTGCCGTTGAAACGTAAACAGGTATGTACTTCAGATCAGTTTTCAGGACTCGGCACACTCTTAGAGTTGTGCATTTGCTACAAGCAAGGGAAACAAAGATTTTTTGGCCACGTGGACCTTTTCAGAATGACAATCAATATCGGTTCGTATCGCGCGCTTATCTCAAAGAGATGACTGAAGCTGACCACCTACTTATATTCTAACCAGATTCTTGTCAGATTCTGCCTGTGAAACAGAATCGGAATTCGAGTTGAACGAGAAGAACTCTATCAGAGTTTCAATTCAAATTCCGATTCCTTAAATGGTGAAAATAGAATGGATGTTCTATCTCTTTGTATCCTAATCATGGTTAACTCTACTACGTAGAGTTTCTATAGGTTCAGTAACACGAAAACTTCTATGGGTCCATCTTTTATGAAAAATCATAAATACTTACATTTAGCGAGGAAGGAAGAGACAATAAATAACGTTTACAGACAGTAGAAGATACCTAAGTATGTACTCAAATTAATCAGCTCGCCTGCAGAACACTTTTATCAAATGTCAGATAATAGTTAAGAATGTTTGTGTCAATGTTATCATGAATTATACTGTCTGATACTTACAGAGATAGTGTCTCATGATAACTTTTGAAAGCTCGCCGAAGATAAAAATGTTACTATGTGTTTTGCAGTAGGTACCTACCTACATTGACGATTTAATTTTTAGGTTCAATAACAAGTCATAATATATTTTTATCTATTTTCGTCTCGTATGTGTTTATAACACAACATGTTTGATGTTACGACTATGTACGACTACATTGAAAGATTTATAAAAGCGCTACAATTGGCGCCCAAAAAGTTAAAAGGAAAGAAGAAAGAACACATCACTCACAATAAGTATCTTCAGCATAAAGCATTTGATGCTATTGAATGCTATAGTCGTAATAATTCATAGAGGTACTAAAAATCATACATTCTTATGAGCTACACTCTGACTCTAAAAAAACTTGAAGATATTGGCTTCAGCATCGTGTGCTTCAGCAAAGGCTTTCTTTGCTTAGTGCTGTGTTTACCCCACGACCCGTGTAAAAGTACGAATATACTGTTGCATACCTACATTCTGTAATATGATGTCTCATCTATGTAAGTTGAATTATAGAATGGTGGATTGAGGCCCGAGATCATTCCCAGAAACCTATTAGGTGCTGTGGGTCCCGCTCGACGCACGACACTTCTCAGAAAACTTAAATGACCCCGCGGCCATCGGCAATGATGTTGATGCGGTATTACGTCTTGAACTCGCACGACCACGTAAAATTACTGTCTCATAAAGCAATCACAAACGCTCTCCTCCGAGAACTGTCAGAGGCTGTTGCAATTGGGTATTTGACAATTTTATAAAAAGTATTTTATTGTATTCTTAGGACACTAAAGATACGTTTAATAATTGTTTATTTCATTTTTAAAGTTAATTTATAACAAAAACAGTCATTTTAAATAATACGATTCAAAATTCCCGCCAAAACAGCAAGTCACGTGACAAATTAGGCCGTGACGTCATGATTCAATAAACAGTTATGTGAATGATCCTGTGTAAACTGTTTTTCTCTCGTTTTTCTTGAAATATCGAAGAAATGGCTTCGTCATCATACAAAGTTTGCACAGTTCCTTGCTGTACAAGTACAACAACAAAAAATTCCAATAAATTATTTATTCATGTGCCACAATCGGGGCCTTTTCGTAAAAAGTGGCTGCAATTAGCACGACGCGATCCGTCCACTGTATCACCTAAATCTTCAATTTATTTTTGCGAGGACCGTTTTGATGTGAGTATTATTCATTTATTTAGTCGTCAAATACTGGTATTATAGTGATAAATACCAAATAATTTTAAAATAAAATTACTTGTGAGGTTAGTATTTTCCATATAAATAATACTTGTTTGTTTTATTACAGCTGCCAAATGACATGGAAAATTACATAGAGTACCATATTAAGGGCTCTGTCTCAGCAATAAGAATGAAACCATCTTGTGTACCTACTAAATTTGAATGTCAACCTGATCGTTTAAAGAGAACAGCTACAACTATGCCTCGGTCTGCAGTAATAAAAAGGCAGCGTGCATCATTAACTCGTCAAGTATGTGTGAACGAGACACAATAGAAATTCCATTGTTATGCGACTCTCGAGAGTCGTTTGATCCCTGACTGATTACTAAAAGAGATACTTGCACAAGAAACTTGTTCACCCTCCACTAGCAACATAGAATTACAGCATAGTAACATAGGAACTGGAGGTAAGTCTAAATTGTAAAGCGATACTATTTATGTACAACTAAATCACTATCACTACATAGTATAAAACAAAGTCGCTTCCCGATGTCTGTATGTGTGTAAATTAAATATGCTTAGATCTTTAAAACCACACAACGGATTTTGATGCAGTTTTCAACTATATATAGAGCAATTCTTGAGCAAGGTTTTGGTATATGTATGTACCCCGGGCATAGCCGGGGCGAGTCGCTAGTCTATGCTATAAGCAGAAGCCAAAGGGAGAATGATGTTTGTTATTTTTCAACCCCCAAGGCAAAAACGACAGGGTTTTACAAGTTTGATGTGTGTGTGTAAATGTATATGTAGTCTGGCATCGTAGCTCCCAAACGGATGATCCGATTTTAATGGGTTTTTTTGTTTGAAAGGTATATCTGTCAAGAGTGTTCTTAGCTATGTTTGGTGTAAATCTATGGTTGGGGTTGTTTTTAATTTTTAATTTATACTTGTTTCAGATGTACAAGTACCTGATGAGGAGCTGCATTTTATTAAAGAAACCCAAAATAAATCAATTCAAGTCTGCCCAGAAACAAATAGTAAATTAGTTCAAGTAACTATGAAATCAAAATATAGGAGAAATAAAAGAAAAATTAATTTTGATTGTTGTTTTATTTTATAAAAACTCTCCGAACTGTTTGTTGTCTGTAGAGGAGTTACCCTTCATTTGTTTGACTGTTGTGAACTTCAAGGTGGTTCCTTTTGCTAGTTTTGATTTCTTCCAATAACATTCTGTAGATGTTCATGCTGGCTCTTCACTTCTTCTGTGCACCCACATAAGAAATGCTACAGAATGTTTACATCCCCCTAGAGATGCAGGGCAGTCATGGCACTGGACACTTTTAACTACACTTTCTTTTTCATCTATAACCATGCTGACAGAATATGATGTCTGACGAACTTTATGCTCAGGGCATATTCTGCATTTCACTGTGCACAGAGTTGGTCACGTTTTAATTGAACATAACCAATAGCATCATCACCATAGGACTGTCTTGATGATCTGTAAATAGAAATATTTCAATAAAATAATTATGAAAAAAAATTGTAAATGGTCAGCAGACCATGTTACGCATCAATGTATTAGTAGTTATATTTTGATAGACACTTTTTGCATTTTAAAACTGCTTCAGTTAATTATAAATTATTACCTACCGCAATATAACCCGAAATATATTTTTGACATACATAACCAACAAAGTAAATCATGACAAAAAATATCCAAATTTTAAGGCTAAGGAGACATCGATTGAATTAGAACATTATGAATATATGTATATTAGATAGATACCGTTTTTTATACTTACACTGAAGTTTTCACGTTTCTAAATTCTGCAGAACAGAAGTCCGGGTTTGATGCAAAGAAATTTGCAATCATAAACGAATCCACTTTTGGCAGATTAGCACTATCAGCTTTTATAAAGTCTTTCTCCACTTGCATTTTGACTGAATAACTAATAAAATCAACACAAAATTATTAATAAAATAACACCACCGTACAAAAGTAACAGGGCAATTTGTTTCACAGACCAAACAAGATTTGTTTGTTTATTGAATCGTGACGTCACGCGTGCTGATTGGCTAGTGAGCCGTTTGAGTTTTGTTATTGCACAGATGCAAATTTCTTATTTATTTTTAAGAAATAAAAATATTTATAATGTTTAATTTGTAAATTGACATAGTTATTCTGAATCAGCATCTTGAAATCTACATAATTCAATTATTTTCTTATTTAATTGTTAGCCATGTCAAATACCGAATTCTGTGACAGTGATTTTCGTTGAGAGCAAAGTGGACTTGATGGACATGACCAAATCATTTATACCTGCACGTGTAGATAGAGCCAAGAGGTAATTTTGATCATTGGCAGTTTCTCGGAACGAATGAATTGAAATGTGAAAATAATTTTTCAAAATGCCATTGAAATATCTTCGCAGAACTCAATTCAAATGACTAAATTTATGAGTAAACACTGAAAAATCCCATACATCCCGGATTCAGTGTCAAAATATTTTGTTTCCCGTTTCCGTTCGAGTATACAGTAAATAATCATATTTTGGTCAGTGGCCAATGGTCATCACAAAACACATGAGTCAGCCGTTAAGGTGGTTTTTAAAACGGATGCTTTTCATTTTGATCTACGTTTTTTGCTAGAAACCATATAAAAATAACACATCAATTCTAATCCCACACTAACAAAACAATACAACCATGTAGCAATCAACTTGCAATGTGGTAATCAGATAAAAAATGACAAATTTTCAACACATCCATGTTTACAGCACTATTTGGACCGCAGCCGAGTCATATCTTGTATCTTTTGAATTATTACGAATTATTCAGTTATTACTAGACCCAAAAAAAACAAATCAAGATTCCAAACATTTTCCTAAGAATTTTGTAGGCACACGTCAGTGTTTGTTGCCAGTTTTGAAATAGAAAATGTATGAACATCATCAGTTAAGAATCCACGGGTTGGTATGTGAAATATTTGGCATTAAATCTGAGTGGACAGTTCGTTATCCGCGTTTCTACGTTCCAATTCCAAGCCTGTGACCGATCATAGATTTCTGTTCGAAGAAACAGGGAACGCTACAAGAATAAGACACAATTTGGTAGAATACAGAGTCAAGGAAGTTTCAAGGAAACGTCTTAACATACGGGTGTTTGTCGCCTAATTACATTAAACGCAGAACTGAATAATATTCTTGGTTAGTGTGAAACCGCGCAGTTACACAAACACAAAAAAGTGTCTAATTAATCTATTTATAATAGGCACACAAACAGAATTCTAATCGATGCATAATTAAATCACTACGTTAAAACTAAGTACAGGATGGACTCAACTGGACTGTAACCTGTAAATCCTGTAATTATTACGGTCAATTTTTGAAGAAGAGTGACTAGTCTGAGCTAGCTAGATAATTTAGAAACCCGACCCGACCTGAAGATATTAATGCGGTAGGTAGTACTAGGTAGGTCACTATTATGTTCAAAAGATAGAATTAGCCTTCGTGTACTCCTGCAATCCAGGAATCCTAACTTCAGTTCAGTATGCAAGTAATAAAAAGTGAAAACAACAATGTTGACTTTTATTCAATGGATTCTTGTTCTCTTAATAGGGTCTCGCCGTCATCTTGGAAAAGCTGCCAACATTCCGTGTTTTCATTGCTATGGCGATCGCAAGAGAGTAAGCGTTTCCCTTGTCACAAATAGCTGTCTCATGGTATCGGCCCCTTTTGTCGCCATTGCCAAATTGTTCCGTAAACAAATTCACTTTCAAGGTTATTCGTTCAATCCATTGATATTTGGAAGATCGTGATGTGATACATACAATTCTACTTGCAGATATCCAATCAATTCATTTTGTCTTTAGGAAACTTAAGGATGCACACACACATCAGCAATTTTAAAGACAAAAGGTACCTATGAATATGTATTCTACAAGGTACAGTACGATTAGGTTAAAGAAAGTTGCAGGTCGGAAGCTGGTAGATGGAAGTCCCAATTTGTTTTTCGTCTGTTATCGACCGCCAGACAGTACAAAAAACGTGCAGTTAAATTCCTAGAATCTAGATAGGCGTCGCTTGTTGTGACTCAATATCAGCAACACGTGTCTGGTGCAGTAGGCATGTTACTCAATAGCTCTGAGACGTTATCATCACAATACACATGGCAATGACTCACGGCTGTCCAGCCGATGATGGGTGGACGTTAAAACAAGACTGAACAAGTCCACAGAGGTTGGAGTGATGAAATCTATGAAAATAATGCTAATATTATGCCTTAAAAATTGAAAGAAGAAAATGGTCTTAAGTACTAATTTTAAGATTTCTATCCTAAAATTTTCAAAGAATTTTCAAAAAAAAAATCAATAATGAGGATAGCCAAAGCCAAGATAAAAACATTGAAAAGTAAGAAAGCATGTACAGTTGAAACGAACACGATTAAAACTACTTTTGCGTCAGAAACACAGCTCGATAATTGTTTTTGCATGCTAAAAGCGCTGTACAAAATGTTGCCTGAAATGTGTTTGTTAGTAAATGTTCGTGACGGTGCAACTACGCGCGTCTAGGTTAGAGGCTAGACCCCAAGGCCGTGCCTTTGTTTAGCTAA
The DNA here is from genome assembly GCA_963584085.1 of Pyrausta aurata. Lineage (NCBI taxonomy): Eukaryota > Metazoa > Arthropoda > Insecta > Lepidoptera > Crambidae > Pyrausta > Pyrausta aurata. The sequence goes on along the minus strand of OY757269.1, from coordinate 2,297,946 downwards.
TAAAACCTGCGCATATATAAACGCGTATTACATAAAGATAATACTGAAACTAAGAATGATATTTTTTTTACTTGTTGAGACTAGGCATGGAATTGACAAGAATGAAGAGAACTCCATATTGTTGGAAACAATGCACTCAAGCTAAGGAGATGAAGAGAATAGGCAAATTTAATAAATACAAGATGGATAGGATTAAGAGCTCGATTCTTAACTATGTGATGCTGTTCTGAATACACAAGATTGAAAGTTGATGATGACTATACTGGCTGAAAGTAGTCTTTGAAAAAAGAAATTTATGCGACAGCAGTTGTGGCTATAGGTTCAAAAAACGAAAAAGTTCGAAAGTTTCGACAATGGAAAGCTTTCGATAACACGTAGATGTGACAGACGCTTAAGCGGGCGGAACATTCATCACGAAATAATTAGTCATGGCCCATCAACAGTGCTCGTAAAGTAGGAGCGGTTCTCATTAAAACTGAAGATAATTCAGGTGTTAGTGTGACTCACTGCGCCTTGTGCCAAAGCAAACTTTAAAAAACAAACAGTCCGCACGCGCTGCCTGCACTGTCTTTCCCGGTATAATATTAGTTTTAGATTTAGTAATTACACGAAACATGGTACTGCTGCCAACTAAGACAAGTGGCATCTTAGGAGTAGGTACTCAATATTAGTTCTTAAGTCATCAATGGAGATTTATGACTGGACGTGAAAACGATGATTGAAGGTGATTAGTGTGAGCCCATTTTACGTGTGCTTCCATTTCCGTAGGCATGATGTCATGGTGCTGTTCCCCTGAAACATAGTGAAGTCGAAAGAGAACTGTGAAGTCTAACTGTCTAGTCAACCCTCATATATTTACTGATCTAACAACTTGTGAACTAACTCTACCAGTTTTTCGAGTAAAAGTCTTAACTATAAAATCGTATGGCATGTATTTGTTACTTTCAAGTTTCATTACTTGCCAATTGCAAACTAACTGTGATTCTTGTTTCATCTCTTGATCAAGATAAAATGTAGCATAAAGTCATATATAGAGGACTCGGCATGAGGAAGAGCGGGAGCTTCAATTTTGTAAATTCCCAGGTGTTGCGTTTCCCTCAGCGAGATAACGACAGCCTAATCTTGGAAATGCATACCTACAACATGTTATTAAAATGAATGGATAGATAGTATGCTCCAATAAAACCATCGGGAACCGTGTTAGAGCGTTATAGGCAGGTGCTGAGTGTGGCGAGTGGTCGCACAGGCCGAGGTCTTGAAGCTTCACAATAGAGGTCATTACGCGTGCACGCGTAAGTTTGCGAGCACTCGTAATAATAGCGACCAGCTGGCGCTGCGCCAGCGCACGGGTACCGACCCCACCGTGTTGAACGTTCTCACTGCGACACGAATGATTAATTAATCCCGGTTTTCTATATTCAACCTCTCTGACATTTGCGCGAAGCCGCGAAACTAACGTTACGGCTTTGAACATTGAAGGTGTGCCAGTGCAACAGTAAATTATACTGACAACATTTCTATGTGACTACTGACTACTTTTTGACGTCTTTTTCTGAGAGTAAAGAATACCCACTCTCCAACCAAACAGTCCAGTTTATCTCGTTCAACTAATTTTATTACATAAGCGACTGAAAACTGGTAAACCGACTGTCGTTAAATAGGCCTCTACATGCTGCGGTGAACCTGGTAATTTGTCGTTCAGTTTCCCAGAATAATACAATACCTCATTGACACTCGTTACTTTGTTAACTGCAACTAAAGTAAAACGGACGAGTTAGTTGCAGCTATTGAGAGCAAAACGGCGTGCACGATCAGAAATAGCTGTACATTTGAGACTAAGTCCGTTCGCTAAGGAGAAAATGTCAAATGGATTTGTTGAAGCAACGCCTGCTGCTGGCCAGAATAGAGGGCAAAAAGATCAAATCGAACATTAAAACGCAAATGTCACTCACCCTAAAAGGAGCAAGAACAATAGGATTTTGCTGAGAGAAGTAATTTTAAAGGACATAATCAACCCGCAGCATGGTTCTGCAACGAACAAATATTAATTCTGTGAAGGTATTTTGATAAATTCCTGTGCCCATGTTTCTCTACTGAAAATTCAATCAAGTTCTAGGCTAGAAAAGTGATTATTCTTTTGAAAACTGCTTTTAAATGTAGGGACCACTCAAGGAAACTGTTATATTATTCAGCTGGCTAGTTTCTAGCTATTGGTAGGATTTAATTTAAATACCAGTTCCTCTGGATAGGTGCTCTGGTGATTTCTATGAGTATTATGCATCTGTGTCACTTTTACTACGTAGTATCTGTCCAATATTCGCCCCAGATTGTCTTTTTAGTTTCTTTCCATGAAATTATAGCACACGTTGGTAATTTATTAAATTGAATTGTAATTTTCGCAGGAAAGACATCAATTAAATTTTATTTTTGCTCATCCATTTCTTCCAATCAGTGTTTCTTGACATGGAATAACCATCTTTAACGCAATGCTATACGGGTGATTATTTTTAGATGCTTGTAACGTTATATTTTCGTTCTGTTCGATCGTTTGAATGCAAATCAGGAGGATTTGCATTTAAATTATAGAAATTATTTTCGAAAAGGCTGTTCCAACTTTGGCGCCTTGCATAATTATTGAGATTTTATTTTGTATCTCAATTTGTGGTTAGAATTTCTCGTATCAGGTTCATAATGAATGATTCTCTCTAAAACATATGTCCTGGTTCAACTACGAACAAAGGAGATATTTCCACCTAAAATTATAATACGAAATTGACTTTTAATTTTATTACTTTTATAAAATTTCTGATTGTAAAGACAAGAAAATAATAACAAAGCCTACACGCAAGTAGTAGACTAGTTAACAGATAATTAAATGGAAATAGAGCGCTATAAAATAATATTGATTGTATAGTAGAATCGGCAGTAGATGGTGTTTGCGCAGATAAAGCGACTTTGTCTAGTTATCGCTGTTATTGGGGCGCAGTATCGCGGGTCACAGGGTGCGCGCGCGCATCGACGGGCTATTGAACTCGGATGACGTCACCGGTGGCTCGTGGAAGGGTGGAGAAGGAGTGAGTAGAGGAAGGTTTACCTAGGGTAAAATTAGATAAAGTTTTTATAATAAAATAATCATAAACATGCTCAAAGTCAAATCTAAAACTTACAAAGGCATTAATGATGAATTCTCTCAAATTTGTCGTGGTTCCAATCCAATATTTGCTTATGCCCCTTACCTACGTTCGATGAACGATTTTTTAAATTTGGTCAGTGTTTTATGGATATTGTATGGTTTTGTATTTTTTAAAATCAAATTAGGTCTTCGTTCTTTGCAGAAAAAAGATGTAATCAAAACCCCGATGCCTACTACTCTACTTATACTTACGGCCTGTTTCAGGATTCCTAAATTAATTCTGATTATCTGACAGATACTTCACACCTTATTTGTATTATTCGTTGGTTTGTCGATGGTAAGACTGTCACTAGTTTTGTCATTATTCAAGTAAATATCGAATTATCGATAGAATCCTCTAGCCCACAGGATGTGGGACTTAAGAACAAATGTAAAGAAACTCGTTCCGCATTTAGCTTTGAAAAAGGGACCTTTGGGGTTCACCCTTTTATCCAAATTCAATGGTCTCTTGATCCGGACATGACCTTATACTTGCAGGTGTGCCTTATTGGTATTTGTAGTTTTACGAAGTGTGTGCTATTTCGACTGTAAAAAAAATATTGGGTCCCCTTCATAAATTACTTTGCCTGCCACTAAACTACTGTTATTACGAATAATTAATGATTATTTTCCTATAGATTAGGAAAATTACTTGTAAGGATTTTTCTTTAAATGAAAACAGACGAATATTAATTTGATACATGAAGTATTGAGTATACGTGGGGTATTAATTTCCATAAAATAATAACGGCTTAATTTTAATTTGATGACACGTTTGGTGCAGTGGTTGGTTAGCGCTCCTGACTACTGATCCAGTGGTCGTGGGTTCAAATCCCGCAAGGTGCAAATGTTGGGGTGATCAGCACGATAATTTTTACCTAAGTCATAGCCTAATTTAAGACGCCCTCGTCATTATCGCTGTCTGGTACTTCGAAACTAGTCAATTGGTGTGTCGTCTGGCGCATATTTATTTTATATTAATTTTCATTAATTAACACAAAATTAATCAAATTGCTAACTTAAAAGTAATTATAATAACACAAGACACACATGGCACTTGAATCATGTACAAAACAGCGCTATCGCAAAATGACGCTGTGTACTTGAAAATAGGTCGCCTTTATCTCTATTAAGTTCACTTAACGTAATCATATTAATAAAAACAAATGCTAATTTAACGCCTCAATTATTATTTTTAAGCCTTATCCTCAAGGAATTTTAAACATATCCGTTCACATGTACTGGATGTTTTTGTTTTCTTAAATGACGTCATAATTAAACAGGAAATGAAGCTTATCTTCATAATAAAAATAAATAACATAATATACCTACATTACATTATTAGTGACTTTTCATTTTATGGGATATTTATTATAAATCTTAATATCATTAATGACGTATGTCCATAAATAAAATAATAAGAGAAAATATTAGGTGAAATTTTTAAGCGACACAAATTTTCTCTGGTTTGTCTTCTCGGTGGAGTTTTTCAACGTATTTTTCTTTATTGCGCAAAATAATACGGAAATTCCTTGATAAGGTCTTTACTTCGTATTTAGATAACAATCAAATAGGCCACGATCAAAGTTATCTGTAGGAATATACTCTACATTTCATTGAAATATTATTTTCAACTTATTTGGAAAAAATTGAACTGAAATTCTTTTGTTAAACTTAATGAATTAATTTGTCTGTTGTGGTTCATTCTGACCATCTATAAAGTTAGATAGGGGTGACAATATCGTTGGTGAAGTCATCTACATATTTTATGTGGAAGGATCTTATTACCATCATCATCATCATCATAATTTATGAGCTAGGCTCTTGTCAGTGGAGTTTTTTCCAAAACTCCAAAGTAGGGAAGATGTGGTTTTTTCCGCTTTCCTTCCAAGTTCCACACCGCAGTTTAGGAACCGGTGTTTTCCGTCTCTCAATGCCCAGGCAAAAGCCGTTTCTGATATGCTATATCGTCAGCCTTTTCCCACTACTGATGTTGTTGCCACCCTATACCAGGGGACCGCTTATTTAATAGCGGCGTTTACTCGCCATGGCACAGGATCGCCACTGAATATTGTAGCTTATAATAGAGAAGCCCATTCCACTAGACTCCACTACATTCTGGTAATCCTGCCGCTGTTTGTTCGTGCACTGCTTTTTCAATTACTGTTAACCACCTTCACTAAGGGCTGTTTACTATATGTGACCCCGCTAGTAGCCCACAGCTCAGCCCTATTTATGTTATTACCATCTCTGTGAAAATGATTCCTCGAATGCACGTATGACCAGAATTACATACAAGTTGACACCTCGGTACTTTGAGGATCTTGTTTACATTATGCATCCTAGTGTCGGTCGGACGTTCGTGACTTATACGAATACAATAATATCAGCTTATTAGTTATTCCGTGGAGGATCTGCGTCGGCTTTAAAATGACCGCCGTGTGCGCATAGCGCGTACGGAATACTGTTACCAAGTGCCAAAAAGTAAAAAAGTTGATAAAATTGTGAGTGGAATACTCACATCGCCTGTCATATTGTTTTTTTTTGTAAGCTATTGCTGTCCCACTGCTGGGCAAAAGCCTCCTCCAAACTTCTCCAGTGGTCGCGGTTACTGGTCTGAGCTGGCCAGTCATATCGTTTTATTTATTATTAATTATTATATAATTAATTCTTATGTATTCATTACATTCATAATTACAAATTATTATATGCTAATTTATAAACTATTTATAAATTAGCATATTTTTCACAATAATGAAGCAAAATACCATGTTGAAAGGAGAGATGGGTTAGGTTAAGTTAGAAGTTAGAATCGGTTCGGTAATGAGGTTAAATCTCAGTCAATTTCGATTTTGTTATCTTATACTAGATATATTTACTAGGCAACGATAGATGGACGTTAGCTCTAAGCAAGTAGAAGTGCTGAGCAAAATGTATTCATCAAAAGCAATGCGATAGTTTCTCAGAACGGACTATTTAATATTGATGTTTGGATGGCAAGTAATGTGTGCCAATCGTTGTCAACACGTACTTATTGAAATTGTGTATTTACGAATCTATTAATGCTGACCACGGACGAGTAAAAAAGTACTTTTTTTACTTGTCCGTGTTCCCGACGAACCCAAAGCCAAGAAACACTAGCTCTAGGGTAGGGGTGATAAACTTTTGTGATTTCCTCGTCGGAGGACAATCCTCCCGATTTGTATGATTTATCTTCTTTAGTGAAGTTAAAGATGCAAAATCTATTTCAATTCCGATGGTTTACAATATCCGCTTTAGAAATAGTAATCCACTTGGATGTTCGAGTATTGTAAATCTCTTCTAGACTTGGCTTTAGCATAATTATTTTCATTCTATCCATGGCTTTTGAAATCTTTCTTTCGTTATTAATTGAGGTAGGTCTGTATGCAGCCTGCGAAATGCATCCTGCCGCCTCCGCCAATCAATATTCCCAATAAACACCCGGACACGGCGCGATCGCTCCACACTTCAATAGGAACGCTATCTAGCCGCCGCCGGCGTATCGAATATAAATTACACAAAATTATAGTAGACGCATGAAATCCGCGGTCTCGCTCGACTCCCGCCTCGTCGCCATTTTGAATTCAAGTGCTCGGTGCGGCGAGTCGCCGACCCGCTGACCGCGCGCCTACTATGCGTTGACCGCCCACGGCCATGCTACCCGACCAAGTTTATTCACAGCTCAATATCATAAATGGAGTAGCAATAAAAGAACTTCGCGACGCGGCCATGTCGTGTGTGCCGATGTGATGTCGCGCCCGTCACAGACAGACGCGTTTATAGCTTTTGATTTTAACTTTTTCGGGTGTTTACGAGCCGAGGCGAGGTCGATGCGCGTCCGCTATGAATTTCGTTTCTTTTTATGGCGACGCGCATAAACGACATATCCGTCTCGTCAACGGTAATTTGGAAAGTAAGACGTATCCAATTTCTTGACAGTCTTGTGTCTAGCCGTTTCGACTGAGCTGAAATGAAACCAACAAAGCAATTGAATGTTGTGGTCTAAAGAATTTTAAATCTGGTAGATATTGCGCGTACAAGACAGAAATAATATGATCTTGGGCACGAAGAGAATGAATAACCTGAGACTTGAGTGTGATATTATGTATGACGTCATTCCTGCATAACAATGACACACGAGACTGTTTTGTTTTTCGAAACCGATCTCATACGTAAACATTGAAACTAGAAAAATGTCGACCGAATGAATATTACGTAAAACCTTTATATTGAGTTCCACAACACAACGGACTTATTTCATGCTCTTGCACGGCTGACACTAAGAGCTCTACAGAGTTTCAGCTTTGTATTGCCCAACGTGTTCTCGCGAAGCAAAGTGCACTTAGTTCTGTTTTTCGAATTTTCCGATTTGTAAACATGTTGAAAGTTTGAAACTCACATTAGTTGGCACGTCAGTAACTATAGGAAAATCTTCAGTTGACTCTATCAGTACTATGTTTTGTTTAAATTCCCTCATTTCGCTTGTACTCTTGAATCCCTCTGCATGAAAAGAGCCGCGGATAATAATTCGACGAGCAAAATTCAAAGCATTCAACAGCTCAACGGCAAGGGCCGCCAAAAACATTCTAATTTCAAATGGTGGTCGCCTTCCGAGGCTTCGTGTCGGCCGAGCGGCATGAGCGCGCCACCAAGGTCAACTTTACAACTGGGACGTGGCCGTCTCATCATTGATTTCACTATGACGCAATTGGCGTCGCGGCGCGGCGCCAACCCAAGGACCGTCTATTGCCCATCCAAGTTTTTGCCCGCTCTGCCCGTAGGCGTTCGCCCTACTAGTGTTGGGCAACCGTGACATTTTACAGCGTGTTGCGACGAGAAACATAACTCTATAATTGAAACGCATACGAAGTAGGCGGATACTACAACGTGTCGGCTGTCGGGCAACAATAATAAATTCTAAGTCTGGGACCTTAACTCGTCAAGAATGTGTGAACGAGACACAATAGAAATTCCATTATTATGCGACTCCCGGCAGTCGTTTGATACCTGACTGATTAAACCATATTTTGGAACTTTCAACAGTGATGATGACGATACATAATAACACAAGTTGTGATCAGGGGAAACTTTTTTTTATAATAAAAATAAGTTTTTTTTAATTTTCCGCATTTATAATGATGGTGACATCATTCAACAGCAATTAACTGAAAATTTCTGTAACGGCACGAAAGTAAGAAGTCGCCGAAAATGTTATACTTCAATAAAAGCAATTTCCAAACTCACCCAAATAACCAGTAACGATTTTCCCCTCACCGATAATGACGTCAGCGAATCGTTCATCCAATCGTATTTCTGTAAACCTCGTTGACGGCAGGAACATATTTCAACACAAATTACTTACAAGGTTGACAAGCAGAATAACAGAAACAAATTTTGTCTCAACAAATCACTAACTGATATATTAAGCTTTAAGAAAATAACAAAATACCCAAATGAATTGAAGTGATGGAATTTGGCAGAAACCAAATTGAATTAAAGGCCTAAAATGCCTATGCTTAAGCTAAGTTATTATTTCTGTACATACAATTGATCACGATGGAGTTGTGACAACATAAGAAAGAAAAGCAATTTATTTGGTGACAGAGGATCAATCATACATAACGAGTGAGAAAATATCCGGCTAAATATGACAATAACTCTGAACCCCGGCTACATTCCCAGAGGCCTTTAGCAATCTAGGCAGATTGCTAGCCTTCTGGGAGAGCCTGGGGTGGTTAGAATAAAATAAGAGGGACATACGTACAATGGCCCAATCGTGAGGCTAAGTGCGGAAATCACCCCAGCCAAACTAACTCTGATTGTTGGCGCCGCTGGACGCATTTCCGCCCACACAGTATTTTTCGAGTTCCGTAGCCGAATGGCAAAAAACGGAACCCTTATAGTTTCGTCAAGTCTGTCTGTCTATCTGTCTGTCCGTCCGTATGTCACAGCCACTTTATTCTGAAACTATTAACATCACACCGCTGAAACTTGGTATGTAGGTGTATCTTCTTTACCGCTTTCCGATTCAGATACAAAAAAAATGAAAAAATGATATTATATGGGGGCGGCATGAAACTAAAAAAAAAAAAAAATTTTTTGCTCAAACCTATACGTGTGGGTTGTTTATGGATAGGTCTTTCAAAATGACATTTAGGTTTCTAAAACCATTTTTTTTCTATAAGTCTAACGTTTGAGATATAGACGCTTCCAAAGTGGTAAAATGGGCGTCTAACTTTTGACTCCCCCATCTAACTTTTGAACTAAGGTAGTGAAAATTTTGAAAAAAATATGTAATGTAGATCTCAACATAAACTTTCAACGAAAATTAGTTTGAGCGAAATCGAACTAGCAGTTTTTGAGATATAGTACATTTTTATTTGCGGTCAACAAAATATTTTGGTATTTTCGCTAAGTGGAAGTAAGAAGCCCTAATTCAGTTAAAGTGGGCACGGAACCCTCAGTGCGCGAGTCCGACTCGCACTTGGCCGGTTTTTTTTATTGAATTAAGCAAGAAAAGCATTAAGCTTTAGAAGCAGCACACGATGAAAATGCCTAACTTTTTACCAAAGCACTAAAGCAGGTGAAAATAATAAGGTATGTTATATGAAACCTCATAATTGGCCTTACACATTAGTTATCATAGACAACATTTACTTTTTTTCACGCTGTATGGTTTCTTAAGAAAATAAAAATAAAATAAGAGTGTGGTCGTTATTGACTGTTAGTTTAGAATGTAAGATAAGCTTAATTTTTGTAATAAGAGCTGTTAATTAAAAAAAAATAAAAGATAAATATAATTTAACATTTATATCACAGACGCAAAGATAAGATTATTTTTGTTTTTCATAGTCCTTTTACGGCCGTGTTTATGTCAACTTCTGTTGGTAAAAGTTTGATTGCACTAATGATCCTTCTACCTAAAAAATCAGCCATGTTCACTATTAACGATCTTTTGAGTTGCTTATCAAAGAAGCTATCACAAAATTTCGATCGTAAAGAAGCATGTGTTTTTGCGGCTGTGCCAAAATCCGCGGTCCACTTCTGTCAAATACGTGCCGAAAATAATGGCCGCGTATTTTTGGCGGGATCCCACAAATACCATTGGCTTTAGAACGATTCGGTTTATGCGTAACATTTATAATCGTCCATTTAATGCAGTGGTAGTTAAGTTAATCTTATGAATCATTAACGTCCGCAACATTTTCTTTTAATGGTAAGTACTTATACTACATTTTCCCGAACATCTGGTTGGAAAATTCAATGACCTTTTGCTACATACTGTTAGACGGATAATCGATTATGGCATTACTATGGTAGACAACACTAGCACGCATGGTCAGCACTAGACCTGTCAGATAGATAGTTTTGACATTAGATCGATATTGATTGTATTGTATTATCCCGCGCATATTTACAGCATTAATTATTGTATAAATAATTGTTATGTTACGGAAATAGAATTATTATCAACATATGGAGTTTATCTTTATCAATACATACTCCATTTTAAATGATGTGTGAGCACTTCCTCTACATAAGGTTCTAGCTCAAAACTTAGCGCGTTTCCCCGTTTCCCCTTCTTTTCACTTCCATCACTTTTGCTGTACAAAAGCATTTTCAATTCATATACATGTAGATAGTGAGTCTTTTGAATTCACCCCAGTATGAAACACAGGAGTAGTACCAGGAGAGCATACCGAAGGGAGAGCTCGAGAGTTCGTCAGAGCTGCAATTAGCGTAAGGAACTGAAGCGTTAGATGCATCACGCCCCTGCCGAGGGGACGTGTGCACACTTCTAAATAATTACAGTTTGATATACAATATATGCTTGTATGGTGCCGACGCTTTTAGTTTGCTTATTCATACGAATGATGACATATAGACATGATATAGCATATCAGTATTTCTACTGAAACATAAAACAGGAGCTCAGAATCCTTTCTACAGGTAGGTAGATTTCAAATATGAAGGTCTACGTCTTACCTCCGTTGCCTGCAAAAGTTAATGGTATACCTGTTCAACCATTTTAACCAGACTTGAATAATTCAGAGAAACTGCCACGCTTTAAACTTTTTTTTGCATACTTGTATTATTCCCCTGTCATTAAATGAATCTCGTCACGAAGACATAAAAATGCGAATGTGGTTAAAATGACTGGTACAAATGTGTTTGCGGCTGTTGCATGGCATGAAAAAACTTCATAACAATGCTGAGTTCATCGCCCTTTAAAATATTCCAGAGATCTGTCGCCGCATTTCCAACAATGTCATTTTGACGCTTTTTATTGTTAAAAAAAAGCTAACAATTACACTCGCAAGGTCGATGTACAAGTACATTTTAATTTATTTATTTTTGTTCACTTTACGAGTGCGCTTTTATTGCAGACCCAATCCAACGAGCGTTGACCTCCGCGATGTTCTCTGTCATTCCCTTCTTTAGTTTGTTATATTGCTGGATTCAAATATACGATCTCGAAATACATCATACATATATGCATATATTTAACATTTATTTAAGCGCATAATACCTTACTATTCAAGTATAATTCAGTGCATTTGCCTTAAGTTTATTGTTTTGTGAAAATATGGTAAAAATTCGACCAGACTTTCACTGGCAGTAACGTTTGTAAGACTCACAACAACTTTAGGAGATGGATGGATAAAGCTAGTTTTTTTTGCTTTTCTGGTGTTTCTATAATAACATAATATCATCATATTCTCGAACACATAGCTCAAACGAATTAAAATGGCTATTCTAAGATGGTTACTCAAAACAAAAACAGTACAAGTGTTTTTCCTTGAGTTATATTTTAACATGCTCGTATCTGAACATTGTTTTGTTTAATGAAGAAATCATAAAAATGGAAGCTTGAAAGAGCCAATCCGATTCCAATTTGTGTAAAAAATAATGGAATCGTAAGAGGCTATCCGCTGAGGTCCCTCCTGGAGGTCGACGTACGTCTAACAGCTGACGGGAAAAGGAGGTACGCCCCCATCGTGCGTTGAACCTCGAACCTTACGTACCGTTATCTATAGGCTATTTGCCTATGCTCCCTAACGCTATTTAAGTGCTAAGCCCCTAAACTGGAGGATAGAGCTTTATTAACGGATCCTCAGATAGATCCGGGATTACTTAGGACTTTGTAATAAAGGGACAATTTACTGCCTGTTTCGATTTAAACTGTTAACTAGTAAAACTAAGAAGTCAGCTTAGCGATAGATAGAAAGCTTACTTCAAAGAGTTCCTTCAAATAACGAAAAACGTTACCTTGGTATTTTTTAAAGGAGTTATAGTAGGTGTTTAAGTGTGGTTGTTATCGTTACATTATTATGACGAGTAACGTCATCTACATTTCGTTGCGAACATACAAGTGGTGGTAAATTTAAAAGATTGCAGAAATAAGAGGCTTCTTTATTTAGATGATATAATAACTATTGATTGTAATAATGTGAAGCTAAGTATTGGTGATGTCAGGTTTTCGGCTGGGTTTTATACTAACCTTTATATATTAAAGGGTCTAACGCTTTTTTAGCTAATGTTTCTGTCTGTTTGATTTATGCAATTAAGTCTTATTCAAGCCATTTATCATACACATTAATTAAGCTATCTCCGACATCTAATTTGGGTTGTTGCTAATGGACCTACAATTCAAGGTCATTACTCCTAGCCATAACAAAGTTTAGCTCATTATTCGATTACGGCGCGAATTTGAAAACATTTAAACAAATAAGAGACGAAACCTTTCTTGCACAAACAACTTGTTTCGATACCGGTTATCGTGTTGCTGTTTCGCTCGCTCAGTGGGTGAGTAATTAGAGCGAGCAGGATGGTGAGACAAGGTCACTGGTCAGCCGTTCTCCGTCAGACAGTGAGGCGCGCGGGAGGGGTGCGCTGGCGCAGACGATGGCGGCGCGGGCGCTTAGCAGCAGACTTGCCGAGTGACGTCACAGCCTCACTTGCGCGGAACCTCTCATGCGTAAGAAAACTGGAGGCGCGCACGATACTAAAATTTATCTAGCCAGATCTAGCGCATTTAAAATGCTACCGGTTGTTTAGGCTCTGAGCATACATGATTCATGTCATGATACGTCATCGGGATCAAAAAACGCTATGTTGGGATAGGCATTCGCATTAGGCAGTCTAGAACTCTTTAACTAGGCCGTTCATGCTTATTCGTTTTCAAATCTTTTGAAAATTGTTGATATTGTAATGATATCCATCCTTCAGACTTATTGATTTGTTGAAAGGGAAAAAAAAAAGTTGGTTTAATTAAAACGACTTAAAATTTGATTTTAGTATCTCTTGAGAGTATTTTCGGTTAAGGCAGAAGACACGAGTCACACGAGAGAAATCAGACAGAACAGCTACGCAAAATAAGAATAATTTTGTAAATCGGGGAAAGTTTATAAAATAAAATACATATTATTTTCCAAGAAACCAAGAACATCGTCAAGAAAAACGCTCTGAGAGTTTCCTTAATTCAAGCAGGCATAAAGATGTATGTCTCATTTACTCAACATGATATTATCACTATGACCAGTAGCAAAAGCAAACACGCACAGACATTTAGCGCCCACTTGTTTCCCATAGTTTACCCGCAGCTCGTTCGTACTTCTACGTTTGTCGCCACGCCAGCTTTATAATTAGCCGAAAATATTATTAGACTTGTCAAACTTCTCAGCATACTCTTGCGTAATCAACGTTGATTAAAATGCAATTGAAAACCAGTAGTAAATCAGTCTTTTGCAACTTGTTACCAAAGAAACTGCTACAACTACAATTATATGTTAATGCTAACTGGTTTAAGTTTGCAGCTAAATAGTAAGGGCGGTTTTCTTATTAGTGCCGAATTGAATATCAGATATGATATAAGTTTTGTAGGGACAACATCGCGTTCTATAATTAATTTACAAAGTATGTATCTAGTTATGTCTCTAATCGAGAGTTTGAAAGTTAAAACATTGAACATCCCGAAACTTCGTATCTACTTATATGATGAAATAGCATTCAAACTTGGCAATTTTGGGAGAGCGCTTGAAGTACCTAAAAGATTTTATTCGAAATTCTCCGCCTGTCCTACGCTTGAATGTTTCTCTTTTTCACATCCTAGACGCCTACGTCGCATTCGCCATCTTTGAACAGGGAAAGGACAGAATAGAAATCAAAACAAAAGAGTAACGGAACAAAAACAAACAAACAGCATTAAATATTAAAAGTGAGACTACAATGGCGCCCAAAACAATAGGCTGCCGTCATCATAAGCAACATCTCTGGAGTCGTGTTAAAAGCGGTCGGAGTGGAGTTTTCCTAATTAGCAATACCTCATTAACAAATTTTATGCAGTCGGGCGGCACGTGAAAATGTGTCCCAGTGTAGTTGACCCAGATAGGGTGTTTCATCTCCCCGGGCGAGAAGTTTCTGAATGTGCTTTTTTGAAACGTATTTTCAGAATTTCATAAATTAATTTGCTCCTGAACAGGCCTTATCGTACACGTTGCTTTACAAAACTTACATTAGTAGTATTATTTGATTATTTCAGCAGAACTTCATTTAATTACCTGATAATAAGACTGAAAAAGGTAATTAAAAATAACATTCTCGTATTGCAACATCAATGAAGACCATAATAAACGGTCACAAGCATGCGCTATTTCTTTCACGAAGTAGGCAGCTTTCTCCATTTTGCTTTGACGTGGCATAAAGACTGAACTACTGGTTGCCTAGGTAACTCAATAGTACGGGAGGCTGTATAGTACCTATAGGCGAGTCCCCGACCGTCTCTGCCTCCCACTCCCGGGAAACCGGGCCAGAGGGTGGCAGCCCGGGCATAATAATTTTAGCTCGGCGCGCCGACATGGAAATGAAAAATGTGGGCTCTCCCACCCTGCTAACGCGTTCACCTGGCTACAATGATATAAGCGAATGGACCAGCGAGAGGCTCAGGTGGCGAAATTGGACAAAATTGTTTTGAGACATTAGCTAGCGAGATAAGTTGGAAAGTTTTTCGCGGAGGACAGGATGTATTACGCACTTAAAGCGGGTAATTGTTCGAGTGCCTGGAAATATTGATCCACTCGGAGGGGCTGTGTCTTGAATGAAACTATTCATTAGAGATTTATCAGATTCAAGGGAATGTAATCAAACGTTCTCTAGTGGAAAGCTCTTAAAAATTCGCCTCGTGGAGACATCAGGACGTCATTTTCAAAATGGTTATCATCAGTGCCATGGTATGTTGTATGTTAAATGAGCGATTGGAAAGGACACAATGAGACTTTATTCGCGTTCGACATATTTCCAACTCAACATATATTGACCTTATTCACCCTAGTTGATCACATCGCATTTCAGTTTAGCGCCCCACTTGAACTCCAGTTTCCTAGCTGTTACCTAGGCTGCGACCTTATTATTGAGACAATGGCCGTCGTTCCGTGCCTTGGGTGAATTTACGGGCTTGTAAATAATTATGTAAACTAGCTGTCGCCAAGCGGAACTCTGCGGATTGCGGGAATCGTTTGACACGCTGTAAGAATAGCAAGCAGAGCTTATACTGAAATATACAACAGTAAGCCAGTCGATTGATTATGGATTAGGGAGTAATTGATGAGATTGCAGAGATGAATTCACTTAACATCACACGAACTCTCCATTTCGTATATGTATGTCTGTAAGTACCTACGTGTGTGGTTAGAAGAGCTATCTTATTCAGTTGCGTTTGTGTCGTTTGAATCTTTATGATTAGCATAATTTCGTAAATTTTTGCGACAGTTAGGTAGAAAGAAACCTAGTTACATTGTTTACTTGTATTTATAATGCATATTGGATTGGCTCAGTACTCTAGGTGGAGAAGAATAATTTATTGCAAATGTTGTCTATAAAACTAAAATAGCATTCCCTTATTAAGATCCATAGACGTCATAATAAGAAGAAGGAAAATAATAAGAGGAAGCAGGATCACAGATTCGTCAAGTCATTCCTTTCCGCTTCTTTCAAATCGACCTCCGAACATCAGTAAAAACTTGTAAATTATCTGATCATAAAAATTTAATAGTTTTTTTCGCATAGCAAGAGTGTATGTGGTGGTACCTTAACCTTGTCGTTACGCTGGAAATTTATAGAACCACGAAAAAACTAAATAAAAAATATATATTTTAATTATATTTGAATAAGTATAGATAGGTACTACACAAATTCAAAGCAGCCAATGGCCTCGAAGACAGAATTAAATAGCTTCTAGTTTAAGTAACGGTAAACTAGGCACCAAATCGAAGCCGGATGCCACCAAATAGGTCATCACCCTAGGTTGTTTTCGTCGGACCTAGTGTTTACGCTGCGCGGGCGCTCGCTCGCCGCCTCATTAGCCAAATCATATTATCGACTCGATATCGCAAGGTGATAACGAAGTTGTTGTTTTGTAAGAATTCATTGCTTTGTAGCAATACTAAACTCGGAGAAAGAATTCAAAACAATGTAGCCAGCCGTAGAGTTCGGTAGCAGTCGTTTGAAATGTAACGTTCGAATTTTTTGTTTCATTACTTCAGTAGTTCAGTGCCAGTACCTATTCAAATATGTAAATCGCTTGAAAATAGGCAAAATTAGGAGCGTAATAGCGTAGGAGGTTTTTATGAGTAAGTATCAACATGTATTCATTAGAATAAGTTTTGTTTGATGTAACAAATAAATTTAAAAAAAAATATGGCATACCACTGATGACTTGATAAGATAAGTACATAATAATACAGGAAAAAACTAATAGCAGAACATGGTAAAGATAAAACACCGATAATCTTGGACACCCTGAGTGGAGCCGGCAGGGGGTTGGAGCAACGAACTCGCCACGTGTCATCGCCACGACTCGAGGCGAGAACCGCCCTTTGTGGAAAATGCATAAATATGACATAAAAAAATAAAATAACTCTATAAATAAAATATAAAAACGCTTGTAACAACCTTTAACCATTAGTTAACTATCGATAAACACAACTGGGTCTAAGTTGCAACATGAATTACATACCATCCAAACTATCATGTTAAAAATAGTAATATGGCTACCAAAATGAAACTTTACTATGTATGTGCTACTAGCAATTTAATTAGTTTTATCTACTACTTTGTTTCGAAAATGCAGAACAAATTAGCACCTGTCTATTTTCCGTATAGATAAGTACGACGAGCTCGTTACGTTTTGTTCATTACAATTTTATTAGCCGTATCTTAATTAAGACTTGTTCCGCGCGTAACATGGGAACCGCAAAAACGCTAATGAAGTTAAATTCATGGAATGCCCTCAACATTGTATTCAAGAATCCGTAATATCCGGCTGCCTAGGTTCGTAGTTCCATGAATCGCAATTCTTTCTCTATCTTCCAACAGGGAAAATTCCACAAAAATATATTACAACTTGGTGTTTTTTATTTTAAAATGTTGAACAATATTGTATGGACGATAAATTTTTATGCACTCCGAAATCAAAAACAGCGTCGTGTTATATTTAGTTTTTGTTAATTGGAATTAATTACTTAAATTGCTTTTATAGAATAAAATCGTAACAACAGGTTTACAAAATTCAATATCTGAGTGTCAGTATAATTTACTATATTACGTCTATCTTAAACAAGTTTTATTTACAAATTTCCGCTTTGGTGTATACACCAAATATCCAAATATCATATATAATTATATATGAAATAGGTATATTCTGTCTGGGTCTTATAAGAACCAGACAGAATATACCTATTTCTTACAAAATGTATGACCTACGCACCCTAATCTTCAATGCAGTAGAGGAAAGATGATTATTCGCTCTGTTCTAGGCATAGTAGGAAGTTTTGAATGAATGTTTAAGTCGGTAACTGAAAACTCGGTTGTTATTTTCAATGGCTAAATTTTGTTGCTTCGCTATTCATATTTGAGTCAATCTGATGATTGGTACGTCGTCGAGGCAATTTCAACACTTTACCATTAAAATAATACATACGGAAGTGTGTAATTGGTCTCCTGCTGCTTTTAATGGCTCTTCGTAAATAACCCATTTGTTATCTTGGTTACAGCATCTAACTTTGAGCAGTACATTAACTTCATCACCATATTGTAAAGTACTGTTTGGTTATTAACTGTTTTAGATAGAACAGAAGCCAATCTTCTTTCAAACGTATATCTTATACATACTAGAACCGCAATTACTGAAAATACTTCCACACTGGACAGTTCACATGGCATGTTTATTTCTTCATCTTTCATATCACATAGCTCATAGCAAGACATGATTTATGACATTATTATTTTTGCACGAAAAACATAACATTGCGTGCCAAGAATCCATCGACAAATTCCTAACATTGGTGACGCAGTTACGCCATCTTTCCTGGAATATACTATTACTTCTCGACTTCTAAACATTTATTTTCTTTTATATGACCATTGGCTTGAATTTGATCCTGTGCAGGCTACTGATTAATATTGTTATCTTGTTCATAAGATATCGTATCTTATCATCTCCTGATGATGCTGACTATATGCGTTATGGTGCAGCATGTTACGAAAATAAGAAAGCTCGACCAGCTACAACTCTTTTCGCATTGTTTCACTAGCTAGTCCATGCTATTTTAGATGTTTAAATAAAAAACATAGATATCGTGTACAAGCAAACGGTCTGGAATCTTTACCAAACAGGTACCTAAATAGAGCAAAACACGTTGTTTGGATCCAACAGCTCGAATGTTTGCTGCGGAATGCGGAGGGTATTTTCAGTACGTGCTACGCAATGAGGTGTCAACAAACGGACTACCTGATCCCGGCCTTATTACGACAGCAACAAGACCTATATTACAGCTAATTAGCAATAAGTAAGAGATACCGCATTTGCGTACACGACACGTCCCGCTTCCTACTCGTATGCGAATAAATGGTTTCACAGATGCCTTCGGTATGAGTTGCGCAGCAAATAAATATTTTGATGTGCACGAAATCATAACAGCGTGATTTGTGTGCGACATTTTACTGCCGCTACAAGTGTTTAGTTTGGTAAATTGGTTTTCAATTCTATCGTATCCAAAGATCGTAAAATGTAGAAGCGTGGTAGCTAAGATTACTCGTGGCAGAGATTTCAGATTAGCAAGTCTTATACTTGGTATTTCAGTCTCTCTTCGCGATAAAGTCAGTGGGTCCAAGGCGAAGACACATTTCGCGCACTTGCACGTACGGTCAGCATGATAATTACGATCGTTTGGATTTTATTTGTCTTGTAATTGCGACAAAACGCGTCAGAATTTTCTCATGATGAATTTCAACATGAGGTTAAAGTTATACTGAGTAATATCCTAAACTTTTACAACAGTTATAAAATGAGTTGTCTACCTCAACTAGTTTGCAATCTCAGCATGATTAATTTAAAAGTCCACAAAACAATTTGATCCTTTTATCACCTAATCCAGCACATAAAGTACGTACGTACTGCGTCCCTGAAAACAGTGCCTAGCCTACATATCCTAAATGCCAAGATATTGCGCGTCGTCGTCGCACCACGCTGCCATTGGGCCGATTTGAGGGCGCGGCGACCGCTCACTTCTCACGATTAGGACTTGATAGTTCACTGCGATCAGCTCCGTCTAAGAATGTTGTCGTAAAAACCAGTAAAAACTATAACCTTACTCCAATGTGCCTTACTGACCAGATTTACACCGCAGTAACCGAATTTTGAGCTGTTACTTCTAAGTCAGCATTACGACTTATTTATTTACATTCCGAGCCAATATTGGACACCAATCACATACATTGCTTTGATCCCAAAGAAAGTTAAATGCTAAGTAAGTAGCTAATCTAATCCATATCACCGGCATTAGGTACACAATCTACAATGGAGTAAGTACTGAAGTCTATTGATTTTATTCTTCTCGGTAGACTAAAGGACCATTTTGCGTGATAAAATAACACCTATTCTGTAGATTAATTCATTAGTCGGTAGAGTTCTAAATTAGAATTTACTAACACGTGATTGTTGGTGTTACGCATTCCTATAACACTTTCACTCAGCAAAAAAACATTATGTTTGATAAACATGATGCACGTAGCGAACTCTTTCCTGTGTTTTGAGTTTCTTGCCACGGTGTGGCGTTAAGTGTAATGTGTGATCTTGAATGCTGCATAATCGCGAAGGTCGGCCATGTCAGCCGTGGGAACTGCAGCGGACAGGTGCGGGCCGACTGACACGTGACGCGCAAGTTAATGAGAGCGTTGGCGGGAAGGAGCTGAGGGTCTACTTCGTGTGACGACAGTTTTTTTGACTGTAGCTGCCTCTTTTACTCGCGCAAGCATGGCAAAAAGTGTGAAATGGTCCGAAGATACGCATTTTGAGGTGCAGAATAGATATAATTATGAGACTTATCCCTGTACTGTAAGGTGATTTAGCCTGTAAGAACCTGCTCACTGCTAGAGTTAGCATAAGTAGAGCTGAAAATAATGGACTTTGGGAAACAGAGTAATATGTCTGAAAACTCTTAACTAACTCTATGAGACGGTGCCCTTAATCTCCTGCCGTCCTACTCACTAATGTCTTCTTACAGAGCTACAGAGTACTCCTCTAGCTAGAGTACGTTCCAAATGTGTTAAGTGGTTTTGGCTCTTAACAGTCACGTTTCAGTGCACTGACTAAATAAGACCATAACAATTTGTCTAAACAACTATTTAAAAATACAATTTCCAGAGAAGGGGTTTAGGTTCAAAGGTGGGTGAAATCGATGAATTCTTAAAACTTTGCATTCTAACAGGCCAGAGCCCAAACTGTTGATTGATAGAGTTATAACAAGACAATCTTTATTTTTCCGTTTCTCTGGGTCATTTTCTCCGATCATCTGGCGTCTCGTTACCCTTCTCACAACGGCATTTGGATCTATTTTCGCGACTTACGATTCTAAATTCAAATAGGAACTACACTCAGATTCTAAGCCATGAAGTAATGCCTGACTTTCATCAAAGCCCGATCGATATCTTCCCGATATGAATGAAATATATTTCATTTTCACATAATGATATCAATGTATTATTACAGGAAAAAGAGCTCCTATTCATTCATACGTTAGAAGATCTTAGATAAAGTGCTCTACACAAAAGAGGTTTTACCCAACAAAATTTTGTGTTTAAAGTCTCCGAGCGTGATATAGATTTATTTATGAGTTTTATTGTAACACAAATGCGCTTGTTTGTATGCCTACAGATAGACATAGTATGTAGCTTTAAAAGACGAGTCGGGACGAGATAGTATCTGCGTTTGAGTTAACAAGACAATATGCCGTGAACAGAGCATGTATCACATAGTTAGATGACTATCTAAAATGCTTACAATGTGCCTACGTCTATCTCTGAATGTACTAGACGTGCCATCCGGACGCTTCAATAGCATTGTAAATTTTAATTCTACATCAGATAAAAGTTATTTTTAACCTCTCATAAAAGTCTACTCAGTTTTGCCAACGGTAAAAAATATAATAAAACTTATTCTTGCAGGTCCATACAGAAAGAGATAAGCATCCCGATGGGTATATTTTACGCTAAATAGAACTCAATGAGGGAGACAATGAGGCACAGTAAAGGTACATGAGCACGAAAATTTGTACCGAAGTCATGGATGTTTAATTATGTATTTAAGTGTTTATGGGATACGCCCCCGTCATTATTGTTGTCTGGTATTCGTAGCACAAGGAAGAATATTCCTTAGTTCGAAACCTAGACAATTGGTGTCTGGCGCATATTTATTTATTCAGTCAGTAGTAGCCATCCACTAGCCATCAGTCAATCAATAGTCGTCCTGCCTGATTATCAAGATGACGAAGCCAGAAATCTGTCATTTCAAATACAGTATCTCTTGGCAGTAAATGTCCCATCTCAGCCTAATAATAAGAGGCCTATAGCGACTCATCGCTCAGAGCGATTTGTAACTTGTAAGCAACATTGGAAAGCAGCGTAGGCGCGTGCGTCGCTCCCGAGCGGTTGTCACGCACACGCGTAATTGCACCCTTGCGTCTGCGCCGGTAGCGTCCGCAGATACACTTCTTGATGAGGAAAAACACGTCCAAAGTTAAATTTAAAGAATGATGAGGAAATTGTGTCAAAAATGTTTATTCTTAATTTTGCTAAGTCGTATGAACCAAACCAATCAGACAGGATCGAATCCGGGGATTATATAGAAGCAAGCAATACTCTACCGTCGTTTTTTTTTTTCATTTGAAATGGGTTCGCTCTTGTCTCCAGGCTAGACCAGTGGTATAGTGGTATACCAGTCGTTTACAGTTCCTATCTAATAAGTCAAAATATCCAGGTGAATCCCTGATTATATTTACTACTTACACCAACTATCTATCTAGACCAGCCTTAATTTTCGTGGCTCTATCCCTTTGTATTGTCCGATATCTGAAAATTTCACATTACTCTGTTCTATCACTATTTTTGATTTGCGTGTACTCCCTTCACGGCCCAAGTGGTCCGTGGTCATCTGCAGGTGTAGCAAGCCCTGTCCGGGGCTACCCAAAGGTGTAATTTAGAGATACGACGCATTGATACGCTCGCATTAACGTTGCGGTAGCAGCACCGCTCCAGAAACCAGTAACTGTTTAATCTGCCCGTTAGTTGAGGTGTTGTTGTGTTGCTCTTTGTTCGAACACTTTGATTACGTGTCTTTTGTATTTATGGGAAATTGGTTTTAATGATCAAGATCTCTCGTGGAATCGTCACAAAATAAAATGACACCTACTTTAAGATGCCAATTTTTGAGATACAAAATTATTGTATTTTAAGATAGATTTCTTGATAATTATGGAGGTTTTGTTAGAATGAACGAGGCTATGATTTTACAGACAGATGTTCGCAATACGCTTTACAAACTTTAATGGACTTTTTGGGATTGCTTTTTGAAATGGGATTCATCATAGGAATCAATTGAATTCAATTTTAACATAGATAAGATCCACTGGCTCTACCGTATAAAAGCTTTATTCAATTCGGAAACAAGTAGCCATTTATCTAATATCAAAAATCCGTCTCTGAGTGAGGCCTGATAGTGTGAAAGTCGTGACATTTAGGCAAATAGATTATCAGATTGATTGAAGACTTTTAGGAGGGCAATTAATATTATAAGCCACATTTTATCCACTGGGTAATAGATATCTGGATGTCTGGGGTATTTGCTTATCAGCTTTTATATAATACCAAAATCAGCTTTGTTCTCACATGGTACGGCGTCGACGGAAACGTGATGTTGCGTAGATGTTATATCTTGCTTCATATCTCTATTCTTCTGTAGATATACGATATACTTATGTAGAGTCATACAGATTTGTAAGTGGTTGCTGATTCGAGTGCTGTTGAAAACAAAGATTTTTGCCGTAAACTACTTCTAAGAGTAGTTGCAATCACAACAAAGCTCCCGATTCTTGATTCAAATATTCAAGAGGGTAACTTGCGTTGAGGGAAATTAATCCATCCATTGATAAAAGTCTGTCTCTCACGATGACCCCTTACTAGATCAAGTTTATGTATTTGGCATTTAGAAAATGGCAATGAAGCGCCAGGGACTGTTCTCAGCCCATACATTCATATACTATACATAATGCATACAGAGTCTCATTGATTGCCTGGCTACTACACTATGTCCACACCAGGACAAAGTTATCTACGGAAATTTCAATTTAGGGACTGTTGTCGTAAGATATACAATGGCTTGGCGAAAGTTTAAGTTTGGTTCAATTTTGGAGTTTGCTTCTATGTGGGTTGTGTTAGGGTGTGTTTTAGCTTGGCGGAGTTGGTTGTCTGGTGGGTTGACCTTGGTCGTACGGGGGTGTTGCCGAGGCGTCTGCTGGCCCCATCCCCCGGGGATGCGGCGGCCCGCGCCCCCCGCTTGCGTAATAGATATTTTTACACAGTTTCTAAGCAAAATTATGCTACCTAGACGATATTTTCACGAATACTCGTACCTTTTCCAAATTGTCTATTATAGAGCTCGGAATTGTGAACTGTTCTAGAACCAATCATTTTATGAATTTTCGTAAATGTGAAACTTTCAAATCCCCGCAACCATTTACTTCTAGTCGATATTATAGTCTACCAGTTATGTGTACTTTTTATGGGTTCGAAAACACGAGTTACCTATTAAAAACCAAGTAGTTAGTGGATTATTAAACATGTATGATCTGAACGTTATTGTGTAACTAATTAGACCACCTCATAAAACCGTAATTAAGTTGTAAACCCCGGGGAAAATCTCTATAAAACAGCGCTGTCTAGATATTGGGATAATAATAGTGGTTGTCCATTCTACTCGTAATTGAAGAATGCGGCATCGGTTCGCGTCGTTCCGTTACGCACTAAATCAACAAACATGTTTTAATTAAATCGCGGATGATCTGTGGCTGTGCATCATGGCTGCCATTCGCGCCAATTCTTGGGCTCTGTCAAAATAAATACGCATTCATTGAATGCTACGTTTTAGGTTTGTGCAGGGCTGGCGATTCTTTTCCATAGCATTTTTTAATTGAATGAATTAAGTACTTTTAGTTGCTAATAATTATATAAGGTAAGGAAGGATTAAGCTTATTGGGTTCTCTCAATGTGCATCTGGATTGGGGGCCCATTTTTTAACCCTTGTGAAATGAAATAAAACTCTAAGGGTAATTTAGTTAAAAATAGTAAAAACTTAAAGCATAGGGCCAAAAATTTCTTAAACATAAATTACAACTTTTATGGATAAATAACTTGGGCCCTCAATCCAGGATGGTGGCAAAGCCTAATCTCAGTAAGTATTATCTCTGGTTAAATATTTTTTATTTAAGGATTTAGTTAAGAATTTCTTACATATTTTAAGAAATTCCCAAATCTGTAGAACATGACGTTATAGATTTATGGCGGTATATCTAGGGCCCTCACTCCGTTATTGTCTGAACCCTAAAACATGAATTTATCTGAAAAATAAAAATTACGACTGTTAGAAATGTTACTTAGATACACTTGGTGAATTACTTAAAAAGAAATAATGACTCAAAAGTTAATTGTTAAGAAGTACATGAAGGTCGTAACGTCTGAACTGAGAGCCCAATATTTTTGGCTTTATTGACAAGGCACAACGTCATAGATTAACGCAAATTTGATGATAATTTTAACATTTTCTTAATTAAATTATAACATAACGCCCGTTCTTCTAAATTCCATATTTCAAGAGAAAAATAACTTTCAACTTTCTTTAAGAGAACAAATTGTAGGGTGACCATTAGTTTATCATAGTATTTAGGGACCGTCTATTAATTCCTTGAAAGTAACTTAACTAAGAACCAACATAGTTATACCTATTAGACCAAAAAAAATTAAACTAAGACATGCATGAATCATACTCAAATCAGGTTGTTTCAGGTGTCAAGCCAATGCAAGCTGAGTATACGACCATACCTGTCGATTTAACCCCCATGTATTCTACAATTATTTGAAATTTTCGAGATAACGTATTCTTTCGATATTTTTCATGAAACACCTAGATGATGGCTTTAAAAATTATATATATTTTTAGGTCAACTTTTCTTGGATATTTTAAATTTTGTCAGGAGCTATGGAGTACACATTAATGTGAAGTAAATATTTTTTTAATAATTGTACCGATCGTGAAATATTTTTTAGAATGATTTTATTTCATTTGCGTATTTCGACGCCTCTGGTGCTATAGTAAGACTGCGTTTTTCAAAATATACACGTACACTATGATAAACTATGTTCACCCTACAATTTATTCCCGTGAAAGAAAGTTAAAAGTTATTTTCTCTTAAAATATGGCATTTATAAGAACGGACGATATGTTACAATTTAATTAAGAAAAAGTTAAAAATCATTTCGAATTTGAGTTAATCTATGACGTTGTGTCTCGTCAATAAAGCCAAAAATATTGGGCTCTCAGTTCAGACGTTACGACCTTTATGTACTTCTTAACAATTAACTTTTGAGTCATTATTTCTTTTTAAGTAATTCACCGAGTGTATCTAAGTAACATTTCTAACAGTCGTAATTTTTATTTTTCAGTTATATTCATGTTTTAGGGTTCAGACAATAACGGAGTGAGGGCCCTAGATATACCGCCATAAATCTATAACGTCATGCATGTTCTACAGATTTGGGAATTTCTTAAAATATGTAAGAAATTCTTAACTAAATCCTTAAATAAAAAATATTTAACCAGAGATAATACTTACTGAGATTAGGCTTTGCCACCATCTGGATTGAGGGCCCAAGTTATTTATCCATAAAAGTTGTAATTTATGTTTAAGAAATTTTTGCCCCTATGCTTTAAGTTTTTACTATTTTTAACTAAATTACCCTTAGAGTTTTATTTCATTTCAGAAGGGTTAAAAAAATGGGCCCCCAATCCAGATGCACATGTTCTCTCACACACAACGGTCTTGCACAATGTTATGAATAATTTATTTAAAACAAAACGATCATTATTTTGATCAATACTGTGCGAACACTCTTATCTTGTTTTGGTAGAGAGGCCCCTCATGTTATGACGGGTTGAGAAATTACAGGCGATAACCTTAAGACATAGATAACTTCAATTTGCTAAGTAAACAATGTGGTCGTAAATATGTCCGTACAAGGCGATTAAATAATAATGCCTCGAAACATTATTAATAAATTGTCCCTTGTTCGTCCTACCTACCGCAAAGTGGTTATGGTTACACGCCAACGCTATACTTACCTATGTAAGTATATTAGCAGCGGTTACGCGATAACAGTGCTAGGCAGCCACTCTATTAAACATGAGCCCTTTTCTACTAATGATTCTTTCCTGCCATTCAAATTCTACTTACAATCTACGTACATTAATAAAACAACATAGGCCAACAGCAATAGCTCTACATAACCAATTTCCTAAATGAAGGTTGTCTTGAAGGGATAGCTGTAAGCAATAAGACCGCCTAAATTGTATAAAAAACTTGTTTAATTTAAATTGACATTATGTGGCGCGCGGCGCGCGCAATAGTGAAATGAGCATTTTTTTTTTTTTTTTATTGCAACAAAATCCACAGCTCTCAAAATACAGTTTTATATGTTTCTTAAATACTAATCATACAGCCAACATTGGATTTACATTTTATAAAATAAAGACATATAAGTGTGAGCGTGACTGATGTCGTCGATCTTCTTATGCAATTAATTCAACGATATAAATAAATATGGATTAATTTGAATTATCATGTTTATGTGTATGTATGTATGTGTGTGTGTGTGTATGTGTTTGAGTGTGTGTGTGTATGTTTGTGTGAGTGTGTGTGTAGCATCTATTTTTATAGTTGACTAGCTTTTGCCCGCGACTTCGTTCGCGTGGACTTCAGGTTCGTCCCGTCTAGTAGCGCAAAAAATTTGTTTTTTTACGACCTCACATTAGAAACCTCAAAAATTGTAGCCTATATGTTATTCTGATGTATAAGCTATATTGTGGTAAAGTTTCATTCAAATCCATTCAGTAGTTTTTACGTGAAAGAGTAACAAACATCCATACATCCATACTTATAAACTTTCGCCTTTATAATAGTAGTAGGATTAATAAGCATTAAAAAAGCTTCTAACTAAACTAATATCTTCAATCCATTTTGAACAGACAATCAATTGAATTTTGACAGATATTTTGAGTCACAAGGAAGTTCGCTCATAACTTCGCTAGTTTTTCTACCTGTATGATTGTAAGTAAGTACTTGGTAGCCCCATAGAAAGTAGTATAGTATAGAATGACAAACGCGGATTTTCAGCGTAACCAAAAAGTTACTTTACATGTGTGCGTTCAATAGTGATGTGTATCTTATGGTGGTCCAAGTTCTATCGACGAGGTTACGATAAATCATGTAAATTGAAACAAAAATAATTAAATTAATGCACTTTTAATTACATAATACTTTTTATTTGATAAACAAGACAACCTCATTTTTGTTAAATTACATATTTATTTATTTATGTATGAAGACTTGCTAGAAGCACTTATACACGTTCCAACATAGACCTTACCAAAGCACAGCTTCGGGCCAGTTGTGTGGGCCAGTGCTGAGAAGAAGCTGTGCAAGAATTACTGTTACCTAAAAAAATCAGTCAAAAAATTTATCGATACTGATGACGTCATCATTTAGTCAAGCCCTAGTGTAAAGAAACGGTTTCTTATTTTACTGAAAATATCTGAATTAATCTATTGGAAACTTTGATATATGGCTGCAAATCACAAAGGAAGTCCTAAATTTACTGTACAACTTTGCATCGGAGTCGATTTCATTCACAAATTTTATAAAATTTGGAATTAAAATTTTTACCAATGATTCATATTTACTGATGAAAAGTATGATTTTCGGGATTGTATCCTCGGCGCACTTCACAGTTACTGAAAGCACAAGCCATTTCATCTGAAATTGTTATACAAAACTTAAATTATAATTATATCCATTCATAATTTTTCAAAAATTCCAAAGACGGAAACTTGACGTATCCACTAAATCCATTATTTCTTAGAAAACGGTCTCGCTGTCATAAGGTCTTTCGCTGTCAAATCCTATAGAATTTCACTAAGTAGCACGCTCTTTTTAAAGCGAAGATTTTTTCTTTCTCTATGGGTAGCCCTCACTCCGTAACGCTACTAACGATCGGTTTGTCGTAATGGACGTCCGACTGAAATGTTTTGTCTATCCCACGTTGTTTGCTTAGGCAAGCAGGCCGCCATTCAATTCGCCATTCTTTCCTACGTAAACCGGACTGTGAATTGGATTTGGTACTTTATAAACATTGCCTGGCTGCTATTAAATCTTTTATGCTATTTGGATTTCGTTTCGAAATTACTGGTCGGACTTCTAATTGCAGCTTGTTTTGGTGAGTTATCTACTCATTGCAGATGAAACTCAGAAAATTAGCAATGCCTTTAATCTGCACAATGTTTTAGTTAATTCAAGTAATTATGAATTCCTCTCTAATTATTGAAGAGTTTGCTCTAGCCACGAACTAAACAACCAAGATTCAGTCAGTGATTCAGTACAGTTAGTACACTGTACTAAAAGTCTACGGGGCGTAAACGACGAAAACTTCGGGAGAAAAAAAACTCGCAACGTTCCATTACGCGCATTAGCACGGCACATCTCGCTTCCATAATGAAGGCACGTGCTAAATTGCCGTCCAAGTAGGCCGGGGCGCCCATTCTGCCCTGACCTCCGTGGTCCCATTGACCTACCTCCACCGAGCCCTTAAATGTGGGCGAGACGAGGCGCGGGGGAGGTGAGGGGGCTCAGAACATACTGGTCATGACGCTTTGCAGATGAGACTCCGTACCATGAACGCGGAACAGTACCCAGCATTTTTAGAATACTTCACCGAAAGCATGACGATGGTAGATGAAATTTTTGACATTTAAACATTCTCTGAAGGCTTTTGACATCTAAATACAACAAATGTACTGAAGTCTTCAATGAAGAGCGAATCTAATGAATCTATATTCATGGAAGAACAAAACATTTACAAAAGCAGACCCCCGCTGTTCTCTCATTAAAGCTATTGTGCTACGATGGTCTTTAGAACTGACCAATGTTTTTGTTAACGTTGGTAATAAATAAGTACTTACAGTACGAAAGTTTTAACGATGAAACTTTAGACATAAATAAGCCGATGTTTTACCTGTAGGCAGACGAAGTTTAAGTTCGACATAGCAACTAAATAATCAATAAGTTAATCTGGGTGTAAGCGGGAGGCGAGCGAGGGTTAAATCGGGAATCCTTTCTCATTTTCATAATTGACGTCATTCTGGATATATTATTGATTGATAGTCTCGAATCTAGGTCATTTTGAAAACGAATTATATCCGAGTTTAAGATCAGTAACAAACAACACAACAAACCCCATAGTGTCTGTACGTCCTGGTGTTGGTACATTTATGCATTATTTCTGAATGAAACAAGAATCATATTTCTTAATCCAATCACTTTTCCGCAGTCAAAATTACCAACACCATCGTACGTGGATCAGCTGCCCTTTCAAAAAGTGTCGCCAATTCCTTTGCCTTCACCAAAGTTATCCGCAGATATTCGATACCTATAGCGGTTCGGTTTGATTAGGGCGAGGCCTGTCTCGGTGTCGTCTGCTCCCGGCGACCTACATCGCGCTCGCCGGGTCGAGGGGAGGGGGAGGGGGAGGGGAGGAGACGTCTGCCACCCCGAGCTGAAGGGCCTACCCCCTCCACTTACCCACCTGCATTACGTAAGATGAATGTGCAGGGCTTAGAGACCTTCTGTTATCTGCAGAGCAATGGAGACGGTACCAATTAATATGTGGACGGAAAACAGATTTTTAGATGAGGGAATGGAAAATATACTTCCTTTTTCACCTACTTGCCCAACCTACTCTAAATACACTGTCTACCTCGCTGAAAACAAATCTTCATGTCATTCATCTAGCACATTTTTAATTAAATTGTTTACTACGAGCAGTCGTCTGTTATCTGGATAATTACATTTCGCGACGTTTGCCAAAAGATAAGCGCTGACGTCAGAGAAGGTCAACTCCTATTTGACATTTACGCAGAAATAACTTGGCATAGGATGTGCGAATTAACACAGTCGTGTAACTTACTATTTTTAGAGGCTAAAGGTTTGTTTTTATTCTATTCCAGGTGGTGGAGACGGTGACGTGCAAGCCGGAGCCTCCAGACTCGCCTCCAAAGAAGGCGCGAGGAGATGACTACACGGGATACGCGTTGTACTTGGATCACTACGCGCATCTTCAGTACCGGTCGATATCCGCGTTCAGACCGTGGGGGAAACGCGAGCCAGCGTTACAGCACCCTGAACGGGTGGTACGCGTGGCGCACTGCACCAGCTTCGAGAGGGATTACCAGCCGAACGTCGCTTTGAAACCGTTGACGCCGCCTGTGGATGACGTCACGTCGTCGACGTCTCCCCCTCCGACTGAGCCCGAGTTGGCGGCGCGGTTGTTAGACGCTGAAGCGAGGTTAGCGGAGCGCGCGCGTTTGTTGGACGAGCGGGAAGCTGAGCTGGCGCGGCGGGAGGCGCGTCTGAACGAGCGCGAGGCGGCGGTCTCGAGGCGCGAGCTGGCCGCCGAGCGCAAGGACTCCCCCGAGCTGCCCGCCGCGCCGCTAAAGCAAGAGGAGGGCGAGCCGCCCTGTTGACCGATGCGCGTCATCACCTGCGCCCGCGCCGCTCGCTGCACGAACGCTCAGTGACATTGCGTGTTCACAGTACAAAAGTTTGCGAGGTGCCCTATCGCGGCACCGTGTAAATAACCTTCTTCCTCTCTCAATATTTGGGATATTGTTGCTCTATCAAATTGAGAATTCTATTTATACTTGTGGATAATTTTGCCGTCTACTGTACATGAATTATTCAGTCATCGATTTGCCACAAATATACAGTAGCTGGAACGGATACAATAGTTGTACATACATAACCATATCAATCAAGTACAGTTTTATGAAGTTATCGTTTTGTAAATTATACATACATACATACATACACAGTGTTGTAGTCTCTTGCGTGTGCCATTCTGGAGGTACTTCTGTTACCTTCCGAGTAACCTCGGTCTGTGCTTTTCAATAAATGATAGAATACTCACAATAATATACATAGTGAAATAGTTATACATACATAAGCATAATTTATACAGGGTTATTTTTAGGTTTTTATTTGCGAAATGTACATACAGATAAGCATCTCTATGTATTAAGTTTACAACATACATACATATACTACAGCTTTACCGTATACTCAACATACACCATCAAAAGTACAGTGACCAGGTAATAATGGATTAATTAGTTTATTTTTAAGCTAAATAACTCTGTATAAAACCTCAACCATACCAAAAATAATGAAATATTTAGTACACGAGAACTCAATACACATGTCTCAATCAATGTTATTATTATTATGTATTTAAGTTTTTTGAAGAAACACATCTTTCCAAACTGCTTCTAATATTATGGTACATTTTAAACGTAATACCAATTTTAAGGTACATTGTATTTTAGTGTGCCTAAATAAGTTTTTAAGTGTAATAACGCCTACAGCTGTCTCATGCATGTTCGATTTTGTATTATTTATTTCGTATTGTATAGTTCGCTGGTAAACGGTGATTATTTGCAATTCGTGCAGCTAGCGAATAGACTTAAAAACGACATTTTAATTTCCCTTACATTTAAGTAATATGTGAGAGGTAATTGTAAGCGATGTCATTTCCAGTCAGATTTTTGTCTGTGCAGTTGTATTTTTAAAGAGTGAAATAGTTATATCTAATTTCTTGATAAATTTATTCGAACTGCTGCGAGACAGCTGTTGTTTTTAACAATTTCTATTTTACAAATTGTCCTGGCTGACAAATTAAAAATAAGGGGGTTATCCCAAATTCTACCTCATTGTAAATAAAAAAATATTTGGCTAAAATTAAGAAATTTCGTGTAAGCTCATGTTGATTTAGAATTTGATTTTCACTGAGCCTATGCTATCTACTGAAGCAATAATTTCTATTTATGTGAAAGAATTTAACTCACTGCCTGATGTTGTAACAATTTTAATTTTTAACGTTATTAAATGTAGAAGATGAATAGGATTACAATAAACTGAGATGGGTGTTAGGTAAGAAATACTTATAAATGATACACGTTCTTAGTAATTAATGACTACCTTTACCGCAAAATCATGGCCAAGTTAGCAATTGCCTGTTTTTTTCGAAATCCTATTCAGACTTCATAACAATATTTCTATCAGTGCTACTCTAGTACACTTCGTAATGTTTATAATACTATTGACCGGATGATTTAATTGACAAGCTTAGCTTAATTTACGTGAGAAGCAGCAGCTTATCCAAGCCATTATCAGGATTAATATTAGGTTTTCATATATCTCAAATGAGAAGTGACTTCAATTTCTAAACATACAGCATTAAATAGCATGAAATGTAAAGATTTACCAAATACTTCCATCTTACTTGGGTTGTATAGTCAAGGCTGTCGCGACGAAGTAAGATTTTTTCATGCTTAATTTTCAGCTGAAACGACTGTATACCACTAGTAGACCGCGAAATTCAGACCTCGCCTGCGGTGCAAAGGGGTGCGGGGGAAGACGAAAGCGCGGTTAGTGAGCGTCAGGCGGGTGTTCCGCTATCGCCTCCCCCCACGTCCCTGTACCCCGCAGGTGAAGTCTCAATGAAGCGGTTAACCTATAATTACAATTCTGATAATTAACAAATTTTACCATTACGTCAATGTTATAAGTCAAGTCTGCACCCTATCAATACTTTGTTCACATCTGGGCTGGAATAAATTGAAGTTAAATCTCAAGCTGCATTCAATTGTATATAGTTTTTGTAGGTACCATGTCCCAATAACCGGTATCGGTTGTTGCCTTTGCCAGTAACTGTGCATTTTTGTTTGTCGCATGATTTTTGTGACTGAGCAAGGTTTAACTAAACGTAGTGTGTCGACGGACACAAAATGCGAATGATTTAATTCGACGTGATTTCGTGTGATTCTCATAGCAGTCTATGATAAGAAGCCTTCTGTTGTGTTAGTACCAATCTACTTTAGGTAACGTATGGTTTAAATATTGTAATAAATTAGAATTGGTGCTAGCGCAAGAGTTTTATCGATAAATTATGAGAATACTGTTGACTATAAAAGGCGTCTCGATGTCAATTGATGCAGAGAGCAGAGAAAAGTAAGTTAAGAAAACTATGATGTATCGTTAAAACTCTGAGGCCCAAGGAAGTTGTTAACAGACTCGTAGTCCGTGTATAACGCAATAAAATTGTGAAGAGATTGTGAAATGTGATTTCACAGACATGTGTGACTGTTTTAATCATTTGGCAAAGCTCAAATTGTAGAGAAATACGTTCTTTTAATGATTATTCTCCTTTCAAAGAGTGCTATGTTGCATTATAGTTAGGTAGTTGTTATAAGTTCAGTTCTAGGTTAGATTATATCTCTAGTCAGAGACTTTTTGAGAAAATAAATTACCATTTACTTATTAATATATTATTCAAATAGGTACCTACCATAAGCGAGTGTAATAAGAATAACTTATTGTTTAAATAATTAAATAATGTAGTGTAGGTATACTAGAGATGGACTGCATGTCTTTTTACAAATAAGTTGTAATTATGATTCAGAAACTTTTCTATCAGTGCTGTTTGTTGAATACGTATTTTGGTGCTATGATGTTTTTGGCTTGGCTAACTTAGTGTTTAATTGTATAAAAGTAAAATACTTTTTTAGTGTATCGGCAATTATTTCTGTTTTATTTCAAATTGTTTATGTAGTTATTTGTTTGGAGCTATTTAAAATGACTTATTTTAGTTTGCGACAAATTTAATGGCTTGGCCATTTCAAAACTAAAATAATGCTTTAATTATTAGCGTAGGCTGTAACTATGTTATTGTTGTGTTGGTAGAAAAGTTTCTAGAAGTACGTCGTCTCTCACTGTCTTCATTGAAAATATAAATATGAAATGGTGCTAAATAAATACCTGACAAACGAACTTGGCTTTCTTTTCTAAACTCAACACGCTCGGTAGGTTGTATTGTTTTATTGAGTGAAGGAAATATATATTTTGAGAAAGAGCAAGAGACAGTGAGGGTCGGTTATGTAAATACTGTTTGTTTTACAATATGGTGCGATGAGAGAATGCCAGGGTAGCGGGAATAATACGTCGCACGCAACTAAACTATCTCTTTTATTACACATTTTACTTAAGACACGAGCCAATAGAAGTGACGAAAATAGAATAGAAATAAGTACAATACTTCTGTGTTATTCTATAGGTACCGTAAATATTTTAACAGACTATGCATACGCAGTATATTGTGGAAAAAAACATGTGCTTCCGATACATTATTTTCATGCTCAGCAAGTTTTTTTTACTATTGTGTAGTTTGCATAAATATCTATATAAACTAAGGATATATTTGGTTGCGTGTGTCTTGTATGGGTAACACATACTCCTGTGATCTCAATGTATGGTTGATATAAACAGGCCCAAACGAGTGGCAAGCTAGTGTTCCATCGACTATAGTTACGATTTTTTATTGTGTTTTTGGAATTTTTAAATCGAAAAATGCCGCAGCCTGTCTAACATACGAAATACTGAGAATATAAACTCTACTTTATAGGTTCTGCTGCATCAAACATCATTTTATTTAACTAATGTAGATATTTATTTAATAAACCGAAAATATTACTTGTATTTTTTAAAGTTTGTTCATAAATTGTAATCAATCATTGAATACAAGAAAACACGAATTTTGGCTTAGCTTTTATCGAGCGCCAAAGGTTTCAATTCCAAACCGAAACACATTTTGACAGTTGGTGATTATTTTCTGTAGATGGCGTTGATAAAGCTTCAGATGTACAAAATTTTCGTAATTTCTACCACTATAATTGATAATACATGCAATAAAAAGCCCTTTGCATTTGGAATTCGTGTTCGATGGCATTAATCGCTAAACAGACGATTGAAAACTTCAAAAATATTGAATAAAGGTCTAACTATAGGAACATTTCCGCCATATCACGGTTGTATATGATTTTGATGTATTTTCTCTGTACGCACACTTTGAAACGTCTTCGAGAGAAAGAGTTCATAATGGACAGGATTAAAAGACCCATATCTAATCTACTAATCATATGAAAGTGTTATTATTGTGTTTTTCTTATTATGAATAGTAAACGAGTTACAGGGATCTTTTCCGGATGAACTATTAGGGCAGTGAGCAATTTAAGTGACCCACGTACAACACCAATGTATAGGATTGTTTTTTTTTATTCATCCACCTACATTTTTGTTACTAACGCATTGAATGAAGTCATGAATCGTGCCAATCACAATTTTATACGAGAAAGAAAATGAACAAATCTCGGAGACTTTTTCAAGTGTAGTACATACTTTCCATTTTTCTGTTTAGTGTTTCAAACATGAACAGATTTTAGTTGAAAAGATATTTATACAACCGAAAAGGATAAAACATTAATAAAATAGAACTAACCGATAATGTATCTGCTGTTCATACGTTTAATTTCAACGAAAATAAAACAGTCTGAAGGCTGTTAAATTATTCACATTTAATACAATATTTAACACTATTTTTTAAAGGACTTTCAAATTCCTTTAAAAGCCGCACGCTCGAGAAAATATTTCAGGTAAAATCTGTTCATGTTTGTAATTATCAATTTGATAACTGCGTTGTTTATGTAATATCCAATAATATAACTGTATGAAATATCTTTATTTGTACTGATGATGAGTTTTGAAGTCGCTTTTATAATATTTGAATGAAATTTCAATGCCCGAGGAAATATATTGAATTTATCTCTTACGAAAACGCATTTTATTTTTAACCCTTGTTACCCCAAAATAAGGCAACGCCCCTTTGAATTGTTAACTGAATATTTTATATTACCTGCTAATAATTAGTTCGTTGTACTCTTGCTTTTCTTACCTCTCTGTATTTTCTCTGATTGGATAGAACCTATGGTTGACTGTTAAAGAATGCATTAAGTCCGCTTATGCATGAAGTTTGAAACAAATAAATAGGTAAGAAGATAATATTTTGAACAATGCCACAGTTAAATGTTTTCATATCGGCAACAGTAATATCCGATTCCTATATTCTACATAAATAATGTTCTAGCTCAATATTATGTATTACAGGCAATGTTACTGTAAATAGTACATAGTTTTAATTTAAATTGCATGCAAAACAAACATAAAAAATGCATTATTTCAAACATAATTCATGGTTCATTCTCTGAGAAAAAAATAGCTAATGAAAATTTCGACAGATGGCGTGCTGACTTGGCATGGGCGTTTTTATCAATCAGATTTAGTTCCAAGACATGACGCTAGAAGGCACTGATAAGTTTAATATTTATGTGGTGATGGTGAGTGAGTTCCTTTCACTTTAGCTAGCAAGTTTGGGTCAAGCAACGCTTAGTAAATTATTATGTAAGTTTTGCAGGGCATCAAGGTTTCACCTTTCGAATATTCCTACAAGATAAAAAATAAAAAATACCACTGCAGACATTGATTAAAGTTAAACTGAACAATTTTTTTGAAACTGAACTACGATCTATCGACTGTTTTTATTCCTAAGAGGGGCCCAACTACTTCGCGGGTTTTGATTTTATTCGCTTCCTTCTCGTCGTAGAGTGATTATTTATATCATGTAGCTTTCCCCGATAATCAAGCTATTAACCACAAAAATATAGTTTTCAAATCGGAGCAGAGTTCTTTATTACATATTAGTATATAGATATAATGTTTTTGTGTGTAGGTATTGTGTCTACCTAAGAATAAATAATAGTAGGTATATAGTAGCATAAAGGTACTTAAACTATAATGTAATAAAGTCCTTTTTTGTTTTGTACAAAACTATTTATTGACAAAATAGTGCCAAACCATTTCGTATAAAGGAATGATAAAATTAATACATACATGATAAATAAAATATTATTATAATCGATTTCATATCATTAACAATTAACAACATTTTATTGCACCCTACAATATAAAATTGTGGCTTATCTATGGTATGATAATTTGTAACTTAACAATCACATTAAATAGAGAGTTTTATGTAATAATCTATAAGAAAATGCCCACGCACCTTTGATCCGCAACCCTTAACGAATAAAAACGTCATCAGCCCTTACAACTTGGACCTGATGGCCTCGATCCTGCCGGAGGCTTGTCTTTGCAAGTCTGTCAGTTTCATCGCCAGACCCATGTTGCCCTGGATCTTGATCTTGCCCTGGAAGAACGCTTTTTGAGGGTTCAGTTTTCCAGAGATCAAGTCGGCTACGTCTTCATCGTTGATCGTGAATGTGACATCTGGTTTCTCTTTGCCGTCGTACGTCACCTTTCCTTTGCCCTCCTTGGCGTTGATGACCCAGTACGCTTCGGCACCGTTGGGTCCGTTCCTCACTTTGAATCCGTAGATGCCTCTAACTTTTTCGATGAGTTTGTCCTCATCAGTTTGCATGGCTTCTTCTAAGATCCTGAGGTACTTGTAGACCTTGAAGTCCTCAGGGTTGGAGGCCGCGACCTGGTTGGCGGCGGCGCCGTCGAAGCCCTTGCGGTACATGGTGATGACGACTGCTCCGCCGAGACCGAGGTTGTGCTGAAGAGCTATCCTGGCGCGGGGCACCTGGAATTGATAATGGGTTTCATTGAGTAAGTTGATCAGGTAACTGACTGGTATGCTGGCTGCTGGTAAGGCAA
Source organism: Pyrausta aurata (assembly GCA_963584085.1). NCBI lineage: Eukaryota > Metazoa > Arthropoda > Insecta > Lepidoptera > Crambidae > Pyrausta > Pyrausta aurata. The sequence continues at coordinate 2,259,477 of OY757269.1, read as the reverse complement.
GTATTCTTTTGATATATCGACCAGAAGTTAAAATTTTATGTAGAAATTAAAAATAAAGAATTTGCGACAAGAGCTAGATAAAACCGGTTAAGTGCGTGTCGGACCCGCGCACTGAGGGTTCCGTGCCACCCTTAACGGAATTCAGGGTCCACTTACTGTCACTTAACGAAAACATCACAATATATTGCGACAACAAAAATAACTTTGTTTTTCATAGTGTTTGTATGAAAAACAAAGTTATATTTGCGGTTGATAAAAATGTGCAATATCTCGAAAACTACTGGTTCGATCTCCTTCAAACCAATTTTCGTTGCAAGTTTTTGTTGAGATCTACATCACATATTTTTTTCAAAATTTTCACTTTCTTAGTTCAAAAGTTAGAGGGGGGGGGACGCCCATTTTACCACTTTGGAAGCGTCTATATCTCAAACCTTACACTTTTAGAAAAAATGGTTTTAGGAACCTCAGCATCATTTTAAAAGACCTATCCATAGACACCCCACACGCATAGGTTTGAGTAAAAAAAAAATTTTAGGTTTTAGTTTCATGTATGGGAGCCCCCCCTTAAATATAATTTTTTCTTACTTTTTGTATCTGAATCGGAAAGCGGTGAACAAAATACACCTACCTACCAAGTTTCAGCTATGTGATGCTTATAGTTTCAGAATAAAGTGGCTGTGACATACGGACGGACAGACAGACAGACAGACAGACAGACAGACAGACAGACAGACAGACAGACAGACTTGACGAAACTATAAGGGTTCCGTTTTTTGCCATTCGGCTACGGAACCCTAAAAAGGGTTTGTAGTAAGTTTTCTTAGTCAAAGGAATCAAAAATTAGATAGTAATAATTAGTAACATCAAGTCTGCTTAGTTAAAGTCTAAATTTTCACAGTCACGACAGTCCACGTTTCTACATTATAATGTAAACACAAGATTGTGTCACATAATCACGTAACTAACCATCCACCAACAAAAATACATAAAATAACAACACAGCTTTAAACACACTTAAAGCTCAAACAATGAATCAAAATGTTGACAATAATTTTACAAATAAAACTTAACGATAAGTGTCACTGTGAGATAACACAACGTTCATTGAAACAAATATTATTGTACGCAGAAATGTATTAAACGAGATCAGTTAAAGTTTATGAACCATCAACTAAACACACTAACTAGTCAAAAGTAATAAATAGTAGGACCCGACTGACTGAGGACTGTGTCAACGCACCTACATACACGTTACGAAAAATAAGGAATATAGGTAGACGACGTAAGACTTAATAGAAATAATAGGGCCTTGAGGTTTAATTTATAATATGTCTGTAATCAAGTGGAATGATTTGAAATGTTTAGGTAATAGTCAACAAAGAAAACTAATATGAAGACGAGTCGTTTCTGTTGCAGAATAGCAACGCACGTCTATCAATCATTTGGCATATCAATTTCTGATGATAATAAAGCCTCACGGATCCATAGGACACGCCGCGTTAACTAAAATAATGTTGATAAACACATCTGTGAGGAAAAAAGGAGTTTTGATCGATGACCCCATGAGTCAGAACTCAAAAGTCCAAGTTGCGGGAGGCAATGTCTAATCATCAATCATACATATACCTACCTACAAAATAAAACGTATTTTTGATAAAAGTAACAAAAAGATTACTACTGGCTGTATGTTGCGATAACATTAGTACAATGCACAAACAAAATAAAAAAAATATTACCTAAGTTGTATACCTAATCTGTCTACCTCATACTTGATAATATTAACTGATAAAATAACTTTGCTATTATTTTCAGTTCAGTTAACTTCATTCAAGAGGTGTAGGTACGGTTCTGAGTGACTGCTGCATTGTTTATATCATGTTTCTCAGTTTTATAAGACTCACCTTTCATGTAAGGTCAGTAAGGTCCAGATTTATTTTTACAGATTATGAAAACTGTAAAAATAATACCTATATATTATGAGAGGTCTCGCTCGTCAGATTCAAGAGTTGAGAGTAAATGGTCAAGGTAATTAATGATGAAAGACCAAATGTTCAGCTTAGCTTCAGATTGTTCCAAATAAGCATAAAGCAAATGTATATAGGTGCATACATAATAAAATAACATAACTGCATAAGTGTTTAATGATGTCGAATGCATTTCGTCATATTTGGGGCAACAACCACAGCGTGCAGCGCGTTGATAACCTTTGTATCGGCATCGCAATTTTCAAGTAAACATTGAGCGCAAATATTTAAGATACTTAGTGCAGTGTCGAGTGGAAGGAATTTTATTTGGAGTCCTGGTTTTGAATCTCCGAGAATCTTTATTCTCCTTTCCCAATTAACTAACGTCAAAGAAATAAGATTGCAGGCTTCAAAGCGCTTGGTTAGAACCTTGCCAAAACAAAAGCGATAGCTACTCGGATAGAATAGCTCTGGATTGCTAAATACTTATCGGAGTATTTTACCTTCTTAAGGTGGGCAAAGTTGACCCACAAGGTAAGCTGAGTATGAAAAAGGCTTAGAAGAGCATTAGAAGATTATGCTAGAATAAACTTGTCATGCGATGCCCGGAGAGAGAAAAACGTTTTGACGATTTTAAATAGCTTGGACATCATGGGTGCTCCGTGACTGTGGTGCTTTAAGAAATTCACGCCTATGAATAAGTCCATTTTTTTAGTTGAAACTGGTAATATTCTTCATTTCTCCAATTAAAATAAAAGATTCGTGTCCAGAAGAGTTCCGTTGCAACCAACAACCGCAGAGGGGCCAAACGCACGTGAACGGCGAACACCAATAAAAGTGTGTAAAAAAACCGGCCAAGTGCGAGTCGGACTCGCGCACTGAGGGTTCCGTGCCAACTTTAACTGAATTAGGGATTTTTACTTCCACTTAGCCAAAATACCACAATATTTTGTTGACCGCAAATATAACTTTGTTTTTCATAGTATTTGTATGAAGAACAAAGTTATGTTTGCGGTTGTTAAAGATGTGCTATATCTCAAAAATTACTACATAGTTCGATTTCGCTCAAACCAATTTTCGTTGAAAGTTTTTGTTAAGGTCTACATTACGTATTTTTTTCAAAATTTACACTTGCTTAGTTTAAAAGTTAGATGGGGAGGACGCCCACTTTACGACTGGAAGCGCCTATCCCTCAAACGTGACATGTTTAGAGAAAATGGTTTTAGAAACCTCTATGTCATTTTAAAAGACCTATCCATAGACACCCCACACGCATAGGTTTGACCAAAAAAATATTTTTAGGTTTTAGTTTCATGTGTGGGAGCCCCCCTTCAATATTTTTATTTTTTCTATCAAAATAAAAAAGCGGTTAACAGAATACATCTACCTACCAAGTTACAACTGTGTAATGCTAATAGTTTTAGAATAAAGTGGCTGTGACATACGGACGGACAGACAGACAGACAGACTTGACGAAACTATAAGGGTTCCGTTTTTGCGATTCAGCTACGGAACCCTAAAAAAACAAGGAGATAGTATGTACGTCATCATCATCATAATACGCTGGACGGTTACGAATCTCGTGAAAGTAACAATTCGTACGTTCTCCTTAGAAATCTCTTGCAAATAAACCAAGTTGTTAACTAAAGTGTTCTGACTGACTAAATATCTTTATGAATTTATGATTTTGTATGGCTGTACCGTGCGTGTGCAACTTTAAGCGCTAACAAAGACGTTTGTCTGGCAATGTGTAAGTATAAATCACTTATGTAGTAGGTATATATATATATATCTGGGTGGCAATTCTCGTGCAGTTTGTATACAAAAATGTTCAACAATCGAATTTTCTGTTTCGAAGTAAGAGCAGTTTTTCCTTTATCAGCTCAGGTTGACTGATAACTATAAGGAATAACAGCTCTTCCGTGCGGTAGTTCTTTTACATGTTTAGTGCGGTGATTTTTTCGGTTAAAGCGTTATTAAACCGTTAAACGTTGAAACTCGTCATCGAATTACCACACGGAAAAAGTTCGATTGACGCGAGAATCTGGGCCCTGCACTACCTGATAGGACTAAGGAAAAAGTAATATTTATTTAAACTTTAATGCATTGTGTGGCTGACTTTAAGCCTTAGTTAGCATTCTCTGTTAGTCAATAGGACTGTTAAGTAAAATTTAACTATTCCGTGGTCGATTGCTTGCGAATACAGAAAGTACGTGTTAACAAAATGAAAGGACTTATTAATTATTTTTTGATACCTCTTTTGAACCCTACTACAAATGAGAATCGAACGCTATGGAGGACTATTGTGGAACCCTCTGCCCCATCTAGGGGACATGACATAGTACCTTAGGTCAAGAAATAAAATGGTCTTTGCCCAGCAGAGGTCAGGTTTAGCTAAGCGAAGGTCTTCGCAAACGCACTGAGGTTTTAATCCTAGACGCCTAGATAATTCGGCCACATTTTCCCGCAAAAATACTTATGCGTTGTATTAAAAATACATGTACAAAAAGGCTTTATTTTTAGCCCCTTTATGCGATAAAATACTAAAATTCGTGTTTTTATAGGTTTCATACTACTTGTGAAAATGTTGAAGTTCTAAACGCCTTGCACAGCTTTGATACACTCCAACCGAGGTTTTCTATCTCGCTCACAGAGTAGACTAGCTGGACTGGTTGACGTACAATCATTTTTGAGTGAAAGTGGGTATTTTCAAAGTGTCTTTGAGTGAGAGGAGGTCAACAGCAGCACACGTATGTTTTATGAGTACGTACTGCAAATGCACGAATATGAATGCATACGACGCAACTCAAAGGTTGGACTTGGTAAGCAATCGGAAAAGGCCCGTTCATCGTAGATAAATGAGCACTACTAACCAACAATTAATTTAAATATGGAAAGTCATTTCATACGAAGTATTTAATAGATAATGCTAACCAGAACTACTTAGGAGATTGTGAAACAGACAGTAATACTGGGTTGGGTTATCTGACCATTATGAATAGGATACTTAACTTCCAGTAATTGATCAGTCTCACCACCAGACAATGAATTTTAGTTAAAATACCAGTGTAATAGACATGTCTGTTTTGCCCTTGACTGCATAGAGGCAAATTTAACAGGCATATCTTCTTACTGACCCCAAAACTATTTGAATTGTAAATTAACTAACATAGGCGTAGCTTTGAATGACAGATTGCATAAGACAAACCAATTTAGCTGCACAGGGAATAGGCTGCTTTTTGTAATTTTCCGAGTGTAGACTATAAGACACAAAATAACAGCAGACAGTCAAAATAGGACTGACAAGGCATACAAAGAGTATTGTTTCAGATATCAATAATTTGAATTTTAATGTCAGATGGTAATATGTTGGTACCTACCAAAGTACCAATAGTTGATTGGTAGAAAAATTCAATTAGAAACACAAGTTCACACCAGGCTATGTTTTAAAATTATATTGACTCAAGAACCAACACAATGGCCAACTTCACATCCTATACTATTATTATCAGTTTCTTGTTCAAAGGTCATAATGTAATTAAGTTTATGTGTGATTGTAAAGTAGATAGAGTAATTTGATGAGAGTAACTGTAAAGTGATTCCTAATTCAATAGCGATAAATATCATATTTGTCTGATTGTACCAAATAGCCCATGCAAATGCTTGCTTCTAGTTAATTCAGTAACATTTGAATCCATTCATAAATATTTTTATGTCCCTTCAACCAACCTCATGAACACATACCCACAATGCAACTGATGAGGAAACGGTAATAATAAAACCAACCTGTCTATCTCCAGCCTCTCCACGGAGTTGCCACACAAGTTCAGCACATTGAGCTAGCCCCGTCGCCCCCAATGGATGCCCCTTAGCTATCAATCCACCGCTGGGATTCACTACAACTCGCCCACCATAAGTGTTGTCCCCTGCATCAATGAACTTTCCTGCTTGACCCTCTCCGCACAACTGTAAACCTTCATATGTAATCAACTCATTTGTTGCAAAACAATCATGGAGTTCTACAACATCCACTTGCATGGGTGACACACCTGTTTTAGCGTATACACGCTTGGCAGCTAAAGCGGTCATATCTGTGCCAGCTAGTTTCATTAGGCTGCTGTCAGCAAATACTCCAGGTGTATCAGTAGCCATTTCCATACCAATAATTTCTACAGCCTTGTTCTGAAGACCATATCGTTTGACCGCATCTTCGGACATAAGAACAGCTGCACCAGCACCGTCACTAGTAGGACAGCACATCAGTTTAGTGAGAGGACCATAGATTTTTCTAGAACTCAACACTTCTTCAACGGTATACTCCCTACCACCTTGTGCTCGCGGGTTCTTGGCACCGTGACGATGATTCTTAGCAGCTACTTTGGCGAAGTGTTTCTCAGTTGTACCATACTTCTTCATATGTTCTAAGCCTGCATTACCAAAGAACTGTGGGGTCATCGGCGCCGGGGCGATGTCAGCAAGTTCTGCCATTTTCAGTACGTGCCTGTCCATGGGGTTGGTTCTGTCCGTGAACGCACCGGCGCCTAGAGCACCAGGTGCCATTTTTTCGAAGCCTACCGCGAGTATGACATCAGATATACCACCTTCGATGAGCTGTTTAGCGAGGAAGAGAGCGTTGGACCCCGTGGAGCAGTTGTTATTGACGTTGTAAATGGGTATACCCGTCATACCCACTTGATACAGCACTCGCTGCCCGCAGGTGGAATCCCCAGCCACATAAGCTGCAACCGCCTGTTGTACGTCGTCGTATTTTATGCCCGCATCCTTCAGCGCGTCCAAGACTGCCTCTTTGCCGAATTCCGGGTAATCCTTTCCCGAACCGGGCTTGATAAACTTCGTCATTCCGACGCCGACAACGTACACTTTTCTACCCATTTTGAAAATTGATATTTACCTCTTGATTGGAGACAAAAGCGAAGTCGGAGTTCTCAAGGCACAATGAACTATTTGAACACTGATATTGCTAATGCGTATTAAACTGATAAACAATTATCGCAGATAACAGAGGCAAGGAGAAACTGAGGAAGTAAAAATATGAAAATGCGATTTGTTGGAAGCAGGCAAGCAGCACTTGACATGCACTTTCAATCCAAAAATGAAAGGAAAATTTTATTTCGCTTGATTGTGTGTAGTTTAAAAAAGGACATAAATATGGCAAAGGAGTATGTAAGAAAGAGCTAGAAGATAGAAATATTTCATTACAAACGTCAATCGTACGAAACGTCAACGTCATAATCTTTTTTACGATATTCTTAGGAATGCTCCTTTGGATTGATATTGTCGACTTCAACGATCGATACTCGACTCTTAAGTATTATTTTTATATATTTGAATTTTTTTTACCTTTACGACTGACTTACATGATAAGTTGCTTGATAAAAATAAACAGTATGTAGGTATGAAGTGGCTGGACACGAAGGTATACTGGCGAATAAGGTGGCTAAGCGTGGTGTTGGCGCGGGGAGCGACTCGTTTCAATAAATTGCATACTTAGATAAAGCTGTTAGTAGGGAGCCGTGGCAGCAGGGTATACGGTTCTTCGAATCCAGGCTGAAATTTGCCTATTGATGGGTGCCTACCTGGATAAAAATCCAGCCGCTCAATAAATATCCAATACACGCTATTTTTACCCACCCATTTCGAATTGATACCGGGTATAAATTGAAGCCTGTTTTTAAAAATGAAATATTTTTAATAAAGTTTGTAACTTTTTTGGTGCGATTCAATTTCTTGTTAAGTAATTTATAATACTGAACTATAGCAATGGTTTATTTTTATTTAAATCTAATAAAAACTGTCATTTAGTTGCAAATACAGTGCGTTCTGCGTTTGGCAATCCCAAAGGGGAAGAGGGAGACTGTGTAAGGCTTTCCAGTTTTACAGGACAACATTTTCTTCAGTGCAGTACATTGTGCGTATTTATGGACGTAAGAAATAAGTTTAAACAAAATTTATTACTATTAACGTATCAGCTCTACGCTCTATAATGGCCATAGTCAGACAAACGATAAGTACGCAAACAAAATAATACCGTTCCAACCCTTCCCTTTGTCTTTTTTTCTACCTGTGATTGGCACGTGCGCAGTGCTATGGCCGTTTGCTATAACTTGTCAGTTTTGAATGTAATGTCGCTGCGGCTGCGCGTAGTGACTACGAAAGACTACGCCGTAGTCTTTGTAATAACAATTTTTACAACACCTCAACCAAAGACTAATTTAAGGTCTGTCAAACATTGAGTGACGAATCTTACAATAATCGCGTAGAGTGCTTTTATTGTTATATAATACTTATAATACAAGAATGCTTACGCAATTAAGGATTAATATATCAAAGTGTTAAAAGAGCTCACAATATATTTAAACTCAAATATAATACTACTGGATGGGAACAAATTGAATATAATAATACCCACCCAATTTATACCCACCCGCCCATCTATAGCTTTACCTAATTTTATTTTATTTTTCAGCTTAGTAAAATACAGGGAAATGTAATATTTCATTTATTACTTTCACGGCTCGCGGTTCTTTTCATGACTAGGCTCCAGACTCGTGCGCAAGTATTAAACATGGGTGAAAATAAATCAATCTGATTAGAAATCAAAAGGTATTTCACTTCTTCTCCATTTTAGGTTGTAGTTAGTAGGGGGGGGGGGAGTTTAGCTTTTCGAAGAAAATGAAGTTTTTGCTTGATCTGGGTCACTATTTCTATGTATTTCGATTTCTTACGTGTAGCAGAGTTTTTACGTGTCAATAGCATAAAAATAGTTTGATTATCGTGAGAATCGAGGTCCAGGCAGGTCAATTTTTTTCAATTTGAGTTTTTATTCGTAGTGCCTACATGAATAATACTGGTCACAGAATTTATTCGAATTTGTCGGTGAAAATAAAAAAACAAAACAAAATTAGGTAGCTCACTGTCATTTTATTAAACTCTATTGAAAATTTCTTGTAATGTCCAAATTGTAACGTTATTAAAAATTCATTGTAAACCGATGAAAAAATTTCAAATTACTGATTGTATTTACATCTGAAAAATGTCTTTGGATAGGCAAAGAATATTGAGTGAATTGGGTAGTGTAATGAATCAGCTCCAAAGTGCAGATTGGTGAGTTTTTTGCATGTCTTATGGTCAAGTGGTTTTAAGTTTTGTTGTAAGAGAACGTAATATTGTTTTTTGATTATTGTTGATTCTAGTGGTTGCATGGGAAAACTGTTCTCCGATCAAAATCCAAATCCAAATCAAAGCGCAACTATGGGCAGTCCATTACCAACTTGTGGTGGTTGCCGCCGAGGCTGCTGTCATGGACATGGATACAATTATGGCACGCCTTGCGCTGGTGAGCCACATTCTATGAATCATAGCATGAATCGACCTTGCATGGGCCGCTGCAATCCTCCCAAGCTTTACGCTGACACCTATAACTACCTTAACAATAACTTGATGCAACCAGTTATGAATGAAGTTTACAGTGATTTGAAGAGTTTAAACTCGGGCAACACTGTGATGAATAGCCCTTTAGCTAATCAAATGGGTTTACCACAAGGGAATCCAGGAAATATGCAAGAAAATGCTCAGAATGGTGCCATGGGCATGCAGAATATGGGTGGAATGGAAAGTACTAACGCGAATTCAATGGCAATGGCTCAATCTGGCCAACCAGCGAACGCTATGTGTGGTATGGGAGGTATGGGACCTGAAATTGTTAAGATGATTATGGGTGAAGGTGGTTCAAAGCCCAGTAATCCCCAAGGTATAATGCAAGGAGGGCAGTTGAAAGAGCCTACAGTAATAGATGCTCCCCAGTCTCCACATGGTCAAATTGGACTGACACCATTTAATCCGATGGAAGGAAATCAAGGCCAGAATAGTAGCTCTTTTAATCAACAAGAAAACATGGATTCCAATTTCAGCCAGCATCCAACGACGCAGTACATGGCACAACCGACTAATATGTATTCAGGAACAACTGGACAGGGAAATCCTATGATGAACCAAACCGGTCAAAACGGTATGCAACAGGGAGCGCCACAAATGGGAAATTTGGCAAATGGAATGGTTTCTGGGACTCCACAAATGAGCTCTGGTCCCAATGCGCAACAAAATATGACCCCACCAACAAATCAATACGGTCAACACACTCAAGGTGTCATGAAGTTTAACGAAATGTTCCCCGGAGTCATGCAAGGGGGTGATTTGGGATTTGATCCAATGGCCATAGCGATTCAAATGAACCCAGCCAACAAACAAAAGGCCGCTATGGACACTATGCAGAAAATGATGACTAGTGGTCCGATGAGTAGGGCTATGGATCATTCAGTAATGAAACCTGTCATGGACACAACGAAAACGGCTGTACAGAGTCTTAATCAACCAAATGCAGCACAAGTGGGTCAACCTCAACCAAACATTGCGTATGGAAACCAAATGGGCCATCAGCAGATGCCAGCTGCTCAACAGAATAATATGAACGCTCATCAGCAAATTATTCCTGGACAACAACAAATAGTTAATCAAAATGTTGGATTGGTGAGATCTAATACGGTACCTCAACAACAACAGCAACAAGTTTATACAGCTGTCACTGGATCACTAGTACCTAATCAGCAGCTATCACAACAGCAACAAATGCATGCTTACCAACAGCAATCGATACCAACTCAACAATACCAGCAGCCACAGACTCAATACATTACTGATCCGAATACAGGAGCCACATCTACTACACCTATTATGCCAGGATACATGGAGGGTACAATGGACCCGAATGCCCAAATGCAATCACCACCCTCTGGACAGTCAGAACCTCAAACTACGTCTCAACCAATGTTTAGAGAGCCTATATTTCCGGCAGATACTTCAAGAAGTAAGCCATTTACTTATTCCAAGCCTGTGAAGAACTTTGAGTATAATACACTGGGGCAGCCTGTCGAGATGTACCCTGCTAGAATGTTCCATGCACCAGATCCTGGTCTTCCTCAGACACTCTCACCTCAGCCTCCAACCAAACTTCGCAATGATTATATGAAATACAGTAATGTTAAATCTACTGTTAGCAAGACATCGTTGATGGGCAACAAGCCTACTGGGAGAACTCCAAGTAGAAGTCAACTGCAGCATGTCTATAATCAATACAAAGGCTCTCATTCTTTCACACAGCAGAATGTAAGACCACCTGTTCAAGGAGGTAGTAACTCTGAAGGGAAAATTAATGTGCCTCCAACCAATACAAATCAACCTCATCAACATCAAGTACCAGTTGAAAGAGTAGGGGGTGATACTGTTGCCAATGATCAATTGGCTAACAATAACCTAGTGCCAGTTAAAGAGCAACCAATGGGGCAAAACATGATGGGTGATGTACCTGTCTCAAATAAACCACAAGGCGACGCTCCGATTAAGGTATTTTGTTTTTTAATTAAATTCAAAATTTTAAAAAAACATGTAAATCTTGTAGTTGATAAAAAAACTGCTCATAGTCTGGTTTTATGTCATTATTTTTAAATTACAGCCATCGTCGCCCGTTCCTACACGTCACGCTAAGCTTCGGAATGGACTACAGGATGTTGTCTACACGTCGTACCCTTCGTCAGCAGCATGGACCTTCCACGGAACGAATACCTATCGCCCTGTCGCATCTGGTGGACGTCGTTACAGATTTTAATGTGAAATTGTATAAAGTTGCGTTCTATGACATCATTAGTCTTATATGCGATGCGTCTAATACAAACATTTATTTTCATGGTGCTTTTGTGAATTGTGTTATTATGTATGATGTTAAGTGGTTGGTTAATAGTTTGTTGGTATGATAATATTGTTTTGAAAAGTATAAAATAACTTATAATAAATAAAGAACGTTGGAACTTTTAAAGAATTTTATTTTATAACTTCAAAGTTTAACACAACAAGTCTCGACAACTCTCACTCTTTTTACCCAACTGCGGGAGAATGTGTTATTATATTTACGAAAGTATTTGCGGCATGTTTTTATGATGCTATCTGCCAGACACAATTAAACAAAATGAAAATATTTGAATCATTCGTCGATTAGTGCTATTTGCCTTATTTATCAATGGTGAAATAGGCCTTTCCTATAAATTCAGGCGTACATAGTGTTCATAGGCAAAATAATGATATACAAATATTACAAAATATAGACGGCCCCTCTGCCCTCCTCTAGAAAAAAATGGGCAGTAGGTACATAAGAATCATGGGTTTCTAATATACTTATCAGTAAAGTCAATTCATTTATTATAGGTCCTTTGTGTATTCATTTGAATAGTTAATAATGATAATAAAATAATATAATATTTAAATAATTTTTACACAAAGGTACAAAGTTGATCTTTTTGGCACTTTATAAAATAAAGGATCGGTTTCTTTTATATTATGGTTAGGTAGGTAAAAGTTCTGGTTAAATCATAGAATTATTATCCCTTTCGGAATAGAACGACAAAAGCGAGATGTCAGTAGGATAAAGCTGTGCGATAAAAAGAGATGCGAGATATGATGCAGCAGAACCATTTTTGACGGCTGTCAAACAGTTAGGAGCCCCAAAGAGCCTCGCTGAAAATTTCTTTCATGTGATTTTTTATTAGGGTTCCGTAGCCGAATGACAAAAAACGGAACCCTTATAGTGTCATCAAGTCTGTCTGTCTGTCTGTCTGTCTGTCTGACTGTCTGTCTGTCTGTCCGTCCGTATGTCACAGCCACTTTATTCTGAAACTATAAGCATCACATAGCTGAAACTTGGTAGGTAGGTGTATTTTGTTCACCGCTTTCCGATTCAGATACAAAAAGTAAGAAAAAATAATATTTAAGGGGGGGGCTCCCATACATGAAACTAAAACCTAAAAATTTTTTTTTACTCAAACCTATGCGTGTGGGGTGTTTATGGATAGGTCTTTTAAAATGATATTGAGGTTTCTAAAACCATTTTTTCTTAAAGTGTAAGGTTTGAGATATAGACGCTTCCAAAGTGGTAAAATGGGCGTCCCCCCCATCTAACTTTTGAACTAAGAAAGTGAAAATTTTGAAAAAAATATATGATGTAGACCTCAACAAAAACTTGCAACGAAAATTGGTTTGAAGGAGATCGAACCAGTAGTTTTTGAGATATTGCACATTTTTATCAACCGCAAATATAACTTTGTCTTTCATACAAACACTATGAAAAACAAAGTTATTTTTGCTGTCGCAATATATTGTGATGTTTTCGTTAAGTGAAAGTAAGTGGACCCTGAATTCAGTTAAGGGTGGCACGGAACCCTCAGTGCGCGGGTCCGACACGCACTTAACCGGTTTTTTATAATTTCAAATAAAATTGTGTATATTTAACTCGTCAAGTATGTGTAAACGAGACACAATAAAAATTCCATTGTTATGCGACTCTCGGCATTCGTTTGATACCTGACTGATTAAGAGAAATTGTGTTTCTGAAACATGGGGACTTGATCGGTGATTGATTATTGTTCATTACAGCAAAATAACCCTTACAACTTCTCATTTAAGAGGTAAATTAGTCCAAATCGAAGCCTCTCAATTTACGATTTATATTTGCTAATCCGGGTTAAATTTAAAGTAAGAAGTTTGCTTATTCTTTTCTATAAACGTTAACGTTATGTAAAAAGTAAAGACAACATAACATTTAATGCATGTTTACGAATATTTTGTGCAAATAAATATTTTTTCGTTTTACACTAAGGCTGCATATTCGATATTTTGTGTCGACTGTTTATCATGCGGTAAACTAATATATTATATTGAACCTAGGAAGATAAGTATAAAACACCTGGACGAAAGGTTATCTCATTTTAAGTTAGTAATGTAACTCACTAAAATTGGTTATTGTCATCTAAAATCGGTTTCGTTTGACAGCTTTTTCTTGTTCTTCTATTCCGATAGGAATGTTAATTTTATGGGTTAAATTAAGATGGTACAAGTTAACAGAACCTATCGACTAAAAAGAGTTCCAAGTCCTGTTCAAACCTTCATACGCTACGTCACTAACTAATGTCACTGATGGGATGGAGGAATGACAAAAAAAAAACGAAAGAAAAAAAATAAGTTGTCATTTTGTGAATGTGGTTTGTGTAATGAATTTTTTCGCAATTTTACTAGAGAATTCGTTCTATGTGCTAAAGTACTTCTGTTAAATCTTACTAATAATTCTTAGATAAATCTCTGCAATAGATATTTTATTGCTGACACCAAAAATGTCTCTTTTTGGATCATTGATGGGCGACGTGGAGGATGATCCGTTTTTCGGGTGAGTTTTCTCTTCATTGTTCTCTATTTGCGTTAAAGCACACTAAATTTTGTTTAAATTTGCAGTTGCTAAACTAATAATCCAAAAAATAACACAATTTTCAAATTGCGTGTTACTTTTTCACTTGCCATAAAGAGTGGTGGTATTGTTTCAGTTCCCACATGCGCCACATGCGCCAGATGAACAACATGATGAACTCTCTGTTCTCCGACCCGTTCGGCATGCTCGGCGGTGGCGGCCCGCTGGCCCTGACCGGCCCGCGGCACGGGAGCTCTCTCATGCCGTTCATGCCCCAGATGCCATCGCTGAACAGGCTTTTCTCAGGTAAATATCAGATTTTAGTTGCTGTTAATACTCCCTCTGCTTACTTCTCTTGTTATAACTTCAGTTCTCTCTGTATTGTAGTTCTGATTAAATAACTTAATATGTCTTGATTTTATTACCTTTTCTATTATTAAATTAATCAAAACAGCAGTTAAGTTGGTATAGTATAGTATGTTAAAAAAATTAACAATACCATAATCTATTTGTATGTGTCTTGTTGTACAGCTGATATGGATGGCCACATGAGTGCTGGGTCTTCATTCACAAGCAGCACTGTTGTCATGTCTAGTGGACCTAATGGCAAGCCACAGGTAAAGACCGCATGTATTCTATAGCAAGCATGACCTATAACACAGTTTAATGCCTCACGGATGCATACGCGGTGGCTGCATAAACAAAAGAATGTTGATAAACACATCCGTGAGGTTTTAAGGTAGTAACAGGAATCTTTCAGCTAAAAAATCAAAGAGATCACAAATTCTATTTTCAAAAGCTGGGTGAATATTTCAAAAAGATCAATTCTGATACTAATATGTAGTATGCAAATGAAATATACCCATCAGTTAAAAGGCTTTTTTTAAAGTTTTATCTATTAGAACTTTTTGCATCTGAGGGTTAAAAATTAAGTCATTGTTATATTTTTTAGGTTTTCTCTTCATCAAGCAGCACAAAAGTGGGACCTAATGGCATCAAGGAAACACGAAAAACACTACAGGATTCCCGCACTGGCACAAAGAAAATGTCTATTGGTGAGTTTTAACTCGTCATCTAATTAAAGTTACTCTATCAAGCATGATAAACTTAAAAACTTGATCACAAGGTATCATTTCATTGTCATCATTATAATAATTAGCTGAAGTATGTCCATTGCTAAACATAGGCTTCTACCATTGTTTTCCACATTGACCAGTGGCAAGGGACTGATGCATCCAGTGTGAAAATTCTAATCCATTTCTTCTCCTAGCAAATAATGTTAATAATAATGTGGTATCTATCTATGTGCCTTAAGCTTTGAAAAAATAAATCCTGCGTTTCTAAAAGACCCTTAAAATTTCGTAACTTTTAAAGAAGCCATGTTGTGTGAAGCCCATGAAAGGTTGTTATTTTAATATCCTTTGATACGTAATAATTTTCCTGCGAGTACACATTTATTTCGCAACAAGCCTGAAGCTTGGATGTTTCATATTGCTGTCTGTTTTTCTTAGCTTGTTAAATATTGTTATAATCTTTTGTTTTAAACAATGAATTAAATTAATTATTTGATATACAAAGATCTCAAGCATGATAAACTTAAAAACTTGATCACAAGGTATCATTTCATTGTCATCATTATAATAATTAGCTGAAGTATGTCCATTGCTAAACATAGGCTTCTACCATTGTTTTCCACATTGACCAGTGGCAAGGGACTGATGCATCCAGTGTGAAAATTCTAATCCATTTCTTCTCCTAGCAAATAATGTTAATAATAATGTGGTATCTATCTATGTGCCTTAAGCTTTGAAAAAATAAATCCTGCGTTTCTAAAAGACCCTTAAAATTTCGTAACTTTTAAAGAAGCCATGTTGTGTGAAGCCCATGAAAGGTTGTTATTTTAATATCCTTTGATACGTAATAATTTTCCTGCGAGTACACATTTATTTCGCAACAAGCCTGAAGCTTGGATGTTTCATATTGCTGTCTGTTTTTCTTAGCTTGTTAAATATTGTTATAATCTTTTGTTTTAAACAATGAATTAAATTAATTATTTGATATACAAAGATCTCAGTGTTCAAAGATGAATTGGATGCTCAAAAGTGACTTTGACACTGCACTAGTTTTAATCATGCCTTTGAGATTATGTTGAGAACTGTTCTAAAAATAATTTGTCATGGAAAATATTGAGAAGTGACACTTGAGTTATAAAGTTAAAAAGATTCTTCACCATATTTCTGGAGCTTAGCCAATTCGTCTTATTCAATCGCATTGTGGGCAGAATCAGTTGCTCATTTAGATGATATAATATCCACATCCAGAAACTGGGCCCCTATTTTTGAATCACTCGCTTGGATATGGCGTGTGATTTTCGTTCGAAAACGATTTTTTTCTATGACTTTTGACACTACGTCGAACGAAAATCACTCGCCATCTTGAAGCGAATGATTCAAAAATAGGGCTCCTGGTCTGGTATTTGACATACACTTAACTCGTCAAGTATGTGTGAACGAGACACAATAGAAATTCCATTATTATGCGACTCCCGGCAGTCGTTTGATACCTGACTGATTACAGTATCATGGAGGTAAATCCATCGCTTGTCAAGCAACTTTTGCGCATTGTAAGTTTGTGAACTTTATATTATTTATACGTACTAAAAGATACTAGTCCAATTACCAAGAGTATTCATTATTCTAACATTTACAGTTCTGAGTTACCTATCATAAAGGGCTTCCAATTTTTAACTTTGAAGCGTAGCTCAATTGGTTTTAAATGTTTACGAAATGACAGCCACGACTGAAACCTTTCAAAATCGATAACATCAATAACAATATAAATCGAAAATATACTTTGGTAAAACCATAGAATTATTATCCCTTTTGAAATAATTATTTTATGGGTAAAACCAGGTAAAACTCAAGTGTCAGTTTCGAATTATAAGTTGTTAAAGATTTAAAACTAAAATTCTGTTTAAGGCTAAACGTGACGGCTTCAAGATTTTGTCATACAAATACAAATAAAAATGTGTTTATTTGCGTATTTTGAGTTTTTTTTTACACATAAAATAATTTTGGTAAAAAAAATGCAAGGTCTCGATTTTTTAAAAGTTTTATTGATGGCCGCTAATTTCAAACAAAATAAGAATGGCGGATCAAAAAGTGAGCCAAAAGTTTCATACGCTTTTTAGGAATGTAACAAGACGACAGACGTGGACATTGCATTCACTTATTTTGCAGCGCCCGAGAGGGTTCATAATGATCGCACATTGCAAAAATTTATTGTAACACCATTTGTACATTATGAAGCAATAAAGTATTGAGTATTGAGTATTGAGTATTGAGTATTGATTAAAAGTCATTGTAATTGCAAAACAGCAGTATTTAAGTAGGTTTAATTTTTCCACTCCACTAATAGCGAAGTGTAGAAGTCGTTGCTCTGTTTGCAAATGCATGATGTCATGTCTCTAGGCGGATGGGTTGTTTTTGCGCATGTGAAAAATTGCCCATGGCTCATTTGCATTGTGCTGGCTGGTTTATTGATTTGCTAGAGTAGATTTTTCGATTCGATTTTTACTATTAGCACACAAAAAAGATATTCAATCAAACAAGCACGAAGTACTTTTATAGGTATACATTTTTCAGATCTAGATCGGGATCTACAAATATGTATGAATGTATGCCTACGAGCTTTCAAATTAGATATACAATCTTGAAATAAATAACATTGAAATATAAAAGCATCAGATAGGCTTACCCATGCCGAATTCGAATGTAATTTTGCGATTGAGTCTCTCATCCGAATCCGATTTATTCTATAGTAAAACACTGATGTATGTATGACTTCGCAAACGTTCATGCAACTACAAGGCTGGCTGAACTAGGAGGCCTACTAAGAAAAACATCCATACGATCATCGTTTTGCAGATCCGCAGTATTTCAGTATGCAATCCTTACTACGAACTAAATGCTTCGTATCCGGAAAACGATAATCGTATTAACGCTCGGAATCGAATACAAATCAAAAGAGTCGTTGGGACATTCGCTCCGAATGTGAAGGGTCTGATGGTTGTTCATTTGTATTCGAAATTTAATATGTAATTAATAAATATGTCTGCCCTCCAGGTCACCACATCGGCGAGCGCGCGCACGTGATCGAGCGCGAGCAGAACGTGTACTCAGGCGACGCCGAGGAGCGCCAGGAGTTCATCAACATCGAGGAGGAGGAGGCCGATGACTTCAACAGGTGACCACTAGACTTATCTATACTAATATTATAAAGCTGAAGAGTTTGTTTGTTTGTTTGTTTGAACGCGCTAATCTCCGAAACTACTGGTTCGAATTGAATAATTCTTTTTGTGTTGGATAGGCCAGTTATCGAGGAAGGCTATAAGCTATATAACATCACGCTACGACAAATAGGAGCAAAGATATAGTGGTAAATGTGTAAAAAACGGGAGAAAGAAGTCACTATTCCACGCGGACGAAGTCGCGGGCAAAAGCTAGTAGAATATAAAAAGGACGGACTCTCCCCCCACCTCGCCAATTGTCAATTCACCCTCTGCGGCCAACATTTTGGTGCCAAAGCAAAGACACAATATAAATAGCTAGGCCGCGAAGGGTGCGGGCGTCCGTACGGTGCGCCGCCTGCACCCTCACGCAGTCGCACCCCGCACCTGTGTGGCGCGCGAGATCTCAATTTCGTGATCTCCCTAATAAATGGTCCATCTACTGCCTGACAAAAGTTCGAAGAGTTCCTGCGCAATGTTCAGCTATAGCTTTGTAAGAAGAAGGCAAGTTAGCCGTAAAGTTGTGTTGTACCCGATAATGGGTAGGTAGGTGAGAGACATACGCCAATTCGTTGTTCATATTTTTTTTTTCAGGAACACTATCATTTGCGGTAACGTTATCAAATGCTGCAGTGTGGTTACTGTTGTTTTTTTTTTCAATGTTTATCCTCAGATTCGGTGCTCCGTGACTTTGTTTCTTATGCTAAGAGATAAATTAGGAGCTCCGCGCAAATGGGCTCATATTTTTTTTACATTGTTACTCATTCTATTGCTTACTCTACCTATGCTTTTATGTGATGTTACTGATTACAGTTCTTTCATTGAAATACATCTTTATTGGATGATCAAACGAACTTACCTGTAAGTGAAGTTCGATCCAAATTGTCCTGACTTCGTCTCTGAGATTTAATTGACCATGTAGTAGACCCTGCTACGCGTCCATTCACTCGCACACAGGTTTAGCGCAAGAAAGACAAGGTAAAAAACTAGTATCCCTCCCTCCTTCCTGCGCCTCACAGCACTGCCAGCCGCCTGTCGCTCATTCATTTCAGAGCAAGGAGACCGATGTTCCAGATGTACAACATTGATTTATGGTACGGGTGGCAACTATTTTTGCAGAAAATAAACGTACCTATGGGAATTGGGAAGGGTGGGAACTTAAATCTCTTCGACGAAGTCAGGACAATTTGGATCGAACTTCACTTACAGGTAAGTTCGTTTGATCATCCAATTGTCCTGCCTTCGTCTCTGAGATTTAATTGACCATGTAGATGTTCGGAGTAAATCAATGTTGTTGCAAAAATAAGTTGACATCTCTATAGTTAATAATCTTTGATTATTAAAATGATCATTTAAATAACAATAATGTTTTATGTTACCATGTTTGGCATTATGCACTATTGTTATGGGTTAAGTAATTTCTTTAATGGGAAAGAAAGAAGATATTTATTAGTGTTTTATATTATAGATTATCATATTTTTTTATTAATGTTGAACTCCAAGAATATGTAAATATAATAATAATTTTGGTAATCTTAACTGAAATAGGACGAAAATTTCTTAGTTCCTTTTTTTTTTTGGTCTGTTCTAAAAATTGCAAATAAATACGGAATACGTATTGTTGAGACAGATTGCGAAAGCTACATACAGAAATACTTCTCATCCAGCGCCCTATCATTTTTAATGCACTTAACGGGCGTATTGTAGAGTCTCTTTGTCTCGCAGTTTTAACGTATTTTATAATCATAGATTTGTAAAAAATACACACATGATATTCGATTACTTTTAAGTATTGGGTATGTATGTATTTATGCAGCTGTTTGAAATATATTCAGTCGTATACCGAAAACAAAATACTTATTATTCGAATTTTGAATTCTAAAGAAAATGTTTTGTTGTAATAAGTGTAAGATGATTGGTAAAAAAAAAAGAAAATAGTTGGTTCATTTGTGGGTATATAAGATTTTAGATGTATTCATCGGTGTATATCAACGCTATTATTATTTTCTGGGTTACAATAAGAATACGATATTTCAATGAATTTGAAATATTATCGTTATCAAAACTTGAAAGCATTAAGGAAGTAGGTAATGATTGAGTGAATTAATTTTTTTCTAAAGAAGCTTGGAAACGACCTCTGGGGGCGTTGTGGCTTTATAAGGTCATACGAGCGCAAACGATTTCTCCGATAGAAGTTTTGGTACCACCTAGCCAGACGTTTGCCTAATATTCAACTTATCAACCAGGCACGGAAGTCTCGACATAGTTCCTTGTAAAAAACACCAGTTGGCGCTCGAAAAAAGCTGAGACAAAATTGGTATTTTGTGTATTTACTGATTGAGAAGAATGTTTTAATCAAGCTTAAAAAAGTAAAATTATTATTATTATTTTTTTAGCTTTACTAAAGATTTAGCTATGTTAGTTAGAAGGATATTAGATGGAGTAGAAAAATCAAAATATTGAAATTATCTACGCGAAATATCAAACATGATGCTTCAGACTTCCAGCACAGGAATGTTCGCCGAGTACTCGATAGTCGGCGCATGGTCGGACAGATCGTTGTAAAAAAAAAAATACTCATAATTATATAGACTGGATAAAATATGTCTGAATTACTAAGGGGTTACGTTAAAAAAAAAATGCGATCCTATCTTATCGATTTGGTTTTGATGAGATACTTTTTTTATTTTATTTTTATTTAAGTTTATATTTTTTATGAGTTTGACAAATATTTGTGACTTATTTTTCTTTTTTGGGGGTAATGGCAATGTGCATTTCCGCAATTATTGTGCCGCCAATTTATTTGTGTCTTATTTGGCTTCAGATGAGACTTGTTTCAATATTATGAGCAGAGTAAAATAAATCTTATGATGATTCAAAATTAGGGTACCTTTTGTGACAAGAAGTCCAAAAGTAAATGAATATGTCGTGTTACAACAAGTATGTCATAGATCGATGTCACCAGGGAACACTGGTTTCATACATATTAAAACACCCTCAAATATAAATGATAAAAAAAAAAAAGATTCAAGCATTATTCTTTGTAATAAATAAATTACTTTCAGGTTTTATAAATAAATTGTCGAACTACTCGACGTCTTACGGCGCAAGAGTATAAGAACGAGCGTAATAAAATAACATTTTCAAAAAATATGTTAAAACTTGGCAGACCATGATTGGTTATTATTTTGTGGTCGGCAATTGTTTCACCATACCTAAGTCATTGGTGAATATTAAGACAAGATTTCCTTTGAAAATTTATTTAACATAGTATATTCAATACTTTTAAACATCAATTAAACGATACAATTCATAAAATAAAATAATCTGTTTTATAGTTAATGCAGCAATGTTTCCATAATGAATGGTTTCCTAATATCATAGTGGCTTTGCTGGGGAGATGGTTGTGGAGTGGGTGTATGTGATTAGTTGGAAAAAACTGATAATGAGAGAAGATATTTACTCGATAAAGTTAATTCTTAAATCACAGAATATAGTGGGAAAAATATGCATAGCTTATATTCCCAATAACTCAAATTAGATGCTTGTAGTGCAATTTAGGTTTGATGCTGCGTTGCTGCCTTTTGTTTTAAAAAGATCGATTTTTGTAATTTGTACAATAATGACCATGTCTTTTATTTATCCAACCTTTAACGTAGGTGTGTAAATAGTGGAATAAATATAGCCAAAAAATATAAATAATAATAATAGTACTTCAAACAATAGGTCAGCATTCTATGTTTGAATTATTCTTCGGTGGTGTTTGTGGTGGTAAATGGTGAGAAAAAAAAAAAAAAATAACAAGCCCATAAAAAACTAAAGTCAATTCAAATTGACCTATGGTTGTCACAATTTTTTGTTGGCGGTGGCTCAGGCACGCCTTTTCTGAAGATAATGGACACAGATCTTTATTTAGTTTTTCAGACTCCACATTAAGTACCGAATTTTGTGACGATTTAATCTAAGAAGCATACATGAAAAGTTTAGTGCATATCACACCATATTTTTCGAAAAATAAAATAGCATCTAAAACAATTAATTACTACCTATTTAAATCCAATATGACGGTAGTGCAATATTGATTGCGCAATTTAACAAGAAAACTCATTGGTATAAACCAAAAACACATTACGCTTTCCAGCTGGTTGTTGTTACGTCGGTTAATAAAATCTAAGCTGTACCGAATTATTACCTGAGGAGTGAAACAAATCTTAGTTGGATTTCAAGACTGAATACCTACTGTAAATATTCCACCATTCAGAATCATACAAATGCCAGTTAATGAGCAAAGCTCAATATTATTAGCATAACTATTTAAATTGTGAGCTATAAATAGAATCAGTTTTACATAATTCTTATATGAACCCAACCATATGCATAGAGAAATCACAAATGTAAGTAAGAACTTGCTTACTTAAAAAATAATAATTGTCTTCTTTTTATACAATCCGTAAACTTCGATATTTAAGTAATGTTAAATATTTCATTTAATAAGCGATGTTATGATTTCCATAGCATTTTGTCTAGCAAGACAAGTTTTATAGCCATTAGCCAGAAATAAATAAAAAAGAGTTGTAATCAATTGCAGATATAAGACCATAATATTGTGAGCTGTGTAGTATCGATGTATATAGTACCGTTTTAAGAGCTTTGGGGAAAAAAATAAGGAGCGTGCATCGCATCGCAGGTGGCACTATACGTACTTATGTTTATCAGTCTAGGCTTATAGTGTTCCATTTTTTCAATTTCAGGTAAAAATGTACAAACTAAATATAAATTTATTAGATTTGAAATAAATCTGCTGCCACTATTGTTTTTCGGTGCTTACAAAAAAGTACTTAGTAAAACATATATATTGCTCCTTTTGTTTGTAAGTGTAAAAGCTCACATTATACTCAATTCCAATCTATGTCAAAAAGATTGACTGAGTCAAGTGTTCGGTCGTGGTTTTACTACGAATGGAATACGGTACCCGTAACACGTAGTGCGGCTTCAAGCTTAGCTAGCTTTAATGAAAAAAGACCTTACCTTTATTTGGTCGGATTCTGATTTCGAGCGCGAGACGTTGAAGCGCTAGGATTGTTGGACGGTAGTTCACCGTAACAAACAAGCAATTCACGGCGCATGGCGTCGCGTTGGCACAGGCAGGACACACTATGATGCCTGTTGGGGCTTGATGAGTGTGGGCGAGGAACGCTTCACACTGAGAGGCCCTGATGGCGCGTCGTCAGCGCTGCTTAACATTTTTAAGGGCCAGATATTCCATTTTTACGATGTTTCGATTGAGTTTAAACATGGAAACACTAATTATTTAAATCTCGAATCTATATATGTTATAGAAGAAGATTACTAGAAAGCTGGATTGTGGTTGGAAACACGATTGTAATTACTTTGCTCGATAATAATTGCCTCAGAAGTGGGCCCCTTTTTTTTCGTATTTTCTATGTAGTTTTCAAATTATTGGACTTATATTTATGAAAATCACATATTTTAGTAGGTAATTCCATTCTACACATATACATGTTAAAATGATTTCAAAATGTTTGTTATTTAGATCAGAATAACGAAATATCTAAAAACACTTTATTTGACCTATTTCGACTTTTTTGATCTTGATTTGCTCAAGCTACACAGATGTGAGGAACAGAGGATTATAAGAATATACATTTTGACCACATAAGTGAGATCTCAGCTATGAATCAAATGATTTTTTTTTTAGTTTTTATCGGTGTTATGTTCAGGCAAAGAAAGGTCCATTTTTTTCATTAGTCTGTATTCTTTCTTACAAGCAGCAAATTCTTCCAATTGTCTTTTTAAGATTACTTTAGACACCAAAGATGTTTAGGGCGTCCAATCGTTTTTTTCCAGTTTTATTAACATTTTCATTCATAAAACACTGATTTAGTGATTCTCACACTTGTGACGATGGTGATTCGCGCAACGACTTTGACGCAACAGTTGATCGTCGTGTCATCTCTGTTCTATACATGCAAGCAGAAATAGCGCTATCTTTTTATTCAAATGACAAGCACGAGATACCATTTCCTCATTCCCCTTGACGCCACTGCGAACGCTGGACCTATGTCAATTTTTGCAATTTTATTTGCGTACTTAATTACGTAAAACACCTAAGAACTAATAATAGCTAATTTCGCCGCGCCGCGTCACGCTCAGTTGGATCAGCACCAGTCTTATACTAATCAAAGGTCGCGAGTTCAAATCGGGGGTATCATGAATATTTTTCTACATAGTCACAATATTTTTTTAGAAAACGAAATAAGTATTTATTTTAATTTTTGGACATTTTAACATTTAAAATAAAAAAAAATAAAAATAAAAACTAATTAAATTTTTAGGTTTTTTTTTAAAGTAGCAAATCCTATTAAAAAAACTACATAACAATGAAAATAAATTTCAAAAAGAAAATTAGTATCAAAAACATCATCACCATGCGGATAAATCTCCTCAATGCCATGAGGATGGAACCCCCAACCTCTACGTGTTAAGCAAAATAAAAAGAGAAAGGCTGTAGCGACATATATAATTGTTGTGAATAAATGAACTATATTTTTGTACCAATCGTAGAGATGAATCCGTTTCTATAGTAACAATATAAACAAAAAGCATAAAACACTCATGTCAAATTATTGTAGTTTTGAACATTTTCTCTATTTGGAAAAATCAGAGCTAAACCATAACTGTAGGTTTAGCAGTAATCTCAAATGCTAAAGCTGTGCCCTGGTGACTCTAGTATATTGGAGACGAGAAAATATTATATGAATTTGAGGGAGGGAGAAAATTATTAGGTGATAGGTCTATATTAATTTTATTTATTTATTTACATCTAGACTCCTGTGACAAAATACAAACATTGGAGGTTAAGTTAAGGTCGGTCTAGCTCTCTTCGTGTATGGAACTCAGGTTTCCATGTTATTTACGTACGTACGTACACATTTTCTGAATCGTGTAGTAATAATGCATTGACTATCTATCTCTTATTTGGTGACATGGACTTGAGCGACGAACATGGAGATTACTCAGTATAATCCAATTATATTTGCATTCAGAAATGTCAAATCTGAATAATTTTTTCAATTTTGTTCTGTCGAAAATGTGTGGAGACTGTCTTAATTTTATTTTTATAACCGTTCCTCAAATTGCTGTTACTGAATATCCAAAACAACTTTGGTGTTTGTGACACATAATAATTCTATTAATCTTGTAGTTAGCGCCAAATGGCGCTTCGGGGTCACGAAGGGTTCCGTACCATTATCTATGAAAATGGCATAAACATCATATCTGTTGTCAGGGAGTCCCATACAAAAGATATGAAGTCCTAATAATGGGGCAGCCCCTCATTATTATCATTATCAGAGTAGATAAGTTGTATGAGAGCAACCTGAAAAAAAAAACTGTTTTTTAAGTTTTTGTTTTTTCAACGGCAACATGAATACATCCTTCCTGAAAATTTCAACTGTCTTACTATCACGATTCATGAGATAAACCCTGGTGTTGCCCTTTCGGTGTAGGAACTCATGCTCATCATAATTCATTCCTTGTAGGGAGGTGTCTCAAAAATATTTTAAAATACATATTTTAGGCGGTGTGATTAGGATATAAAGAAACCCATGCCAAATTACAGTTTTATAGTAAAAAAGGTCTATAAGCTAGACTACAAAAAGTCAAACATGGCAAAACCATATATGGTTTATCAAAGTAATTGTGTGGGTGCGGTGCTCTAATTAACAAACCTAGACAGTTGAAATATGGCATCTAGCTAGGTAATAATGTGTAAGCGAAGGAAAAAATCTGAAAACAAAAGAAAGTTTTTTAATTGTAGGGTCTGAAACCGTTATAATTAAGTGGATGGAAGCTTGCACAAAATATGTATTAATGATTTATGAATAAGCAAATAAATATTTCTATAAAAAGTTATGATATCCCAACAAAAACATCAATGTGAAAAATGATAGCCAAGTTCAATGCTCAGTATATTTGATAGTGAACTTCGCCGAAAAAAGTATTGCATCTAAATGAGAGATTACTACTAACTACTTTTGCCTTACTATTTTCTTACTTTCTAACACATGATAGTCAAGTCATTTTTATAGTTCAGGCTGATATTAAGCGAGTATTTTAAGCGTGGTGTGGGTGATTAATTTACTTGAACCATTTCACGGGACATCCAAAATATACGCGGGCGACGTCGCGGGAGACGACTAGTAAATAAAAAACTTTGATATTATTAAAGGATTACTGAAACGATAAAGAAACCTTTGTCTTTAATTTAGCTTTCCATATTTGTAATGTTAAACGGAAGCGTGAAACATACTGCGCAAACCCTAGATAAACTGGGAACAGGGCAAGAGAATGATGATGATGATTTGAAATGTTATGAATTTCAGTGTGTAAAAAAAACCATGACAAAATTCTCGTGATGGGTGAACTTTGACTTATATACCGACTGGTTTGTACGGAACCCTAAATTTGAAGTGCCATATCTGTAATGGTCTTCAGTCATCATCAATTGGAAGACTGATGGAAGATAGTAGTGAGACTATAACTGTGTCGACAAAAAGGATCTTAATATAAACCACCTAAATGTTATTACATTACATTTCCAACCCATAGGTTGGCTGGAAGAGGTATCTTTTAGGGATAAGCCCACCTTTGTTCACATTGTGACTTCTTGTACCTATTTTCTGTACATCTTATAAGTGCAATAAAGAATATAATAAATGTTATCGGATATTCTTTCTTGTTTTTATAATGGTTACAGGTTGCTGGCATAAAGTGCTGACCAGTCGTGTGAGAATGAAATGCCACTCTTTGCGTTCCTTGTTCTTTCGATAAACGTTTAGACTAAAAAGCATGTATGGTGTACTAAAGAAACCATTTTGTAAAAGTTCTTAGGGGTTCTGCTAGATGGCGTGGGTATGTTACTTACAAAAGCGCATGAAGTATCTTATTCAAGAAAATTTTGTTCCTTAAATAAACACTAGATGGCTTAATTATACACGAGATTTGTAAGACAAAGTTGACAGAAAAAGTTTTGTGCGGGGGTGCTGGTGGGGGAAGCGCCCCGCACTTTTAACAAGGGGGCGGGGCTTATGAGATAATTTGACGGAATAAGACGGCCTTAATGAAATGCCTTTGTGGCCCAATTAGTTCACTTTTTTCATTTGTCGAAACGCAATGAAAATAAGGGTAGGTTTATTGAAAGCAACGCATACCATACGTCTCGATTCAAGATAATTAGGACTGGCTGGCATCACGTGCCAGCTCGGCCAAAAAATTGCTACAGATCAATATCGCGTATGGATTCGGAGCGTTAAAATGCGGACTGGCTAGTATCTCGTAATAGCTCGGCCGTGAAGCGTAAAGCATGCATGTAGCAGCCACGCTGGGTTATGCGTTTAACTTCAGTTCACGTTCACATTTTAATTTTTAAATAAATGAATATCACAATAAGGTAACTTTCGTTTAGCACGAAATAAAAAACTTAACGGTTTTTTCTTTTTTGCTGTGGTCACTGCGTGCGTCGGAACGGCGCGCGCGCACGGACACGAATGAGCGACAGGCGGCTGGCAGTGCTGTGAGGCGCAGGAAGGAGGGAGGGATACTAGTTTTTTACCTTCTCTTTCTTGCGCTAAACCTGTGTGCGAGTGAATGGACGCGTAGCAGGGTCTACTACATGGTCAATTAAATCTCAGAGACGAAGGCAGGACAATCATCATCATACAATCATCATAATTGAAATACTTTGTTAAGTTTTTGTCAATTTTATACATTATTTACAGTCACCAATACTACGAGCATAAATAAGACTTATAATTTCCAGGGAGTTCCAAGTGAAGGCCGGGGCCTCGTCGGCGGCGGGTCGCGCGCGCCTCGCCTTGCCCGCGCCGCCCGCGCCCGAGCCGCAGCCTCAGTGAGTACCTTCAATTGTGTTGATGATATTCTGATATACAACCCGGTTGTTGAGACCACTATTACTACAAATATTGCTAAGATTTATTTTGTGTGTGTCAGTAGCTTGGTTTATCCATTTAACTGGGCCAAAAAAGCGAAAATAAAATTATTTTCGTTCGCTTGCCCTGTTAGGGATCGGTAGGTTTTGAGAAAGAAAAAAAACACATTGATTTTAAACGTATTAGTGTAATGATATTTCTTGTATTTTACAAAGATGCATAATAGAACGAGGGCTTTTATTACAGTGTGTAATTAAGTAACTTTTTCATCAGAAACAATGTAGATAATATTGCCATCTTCAGCAACGTTGACCTATTAAATATTTTTTTAAATTACAAACATAAAAATCGTCCATACACCACTTAGATAGTGATAGTTGTGCATGAATGTTGAAGCACTTTTATTATTTTTGCACCATTCTAGTCGCTTCTACAATATTTATTTTTCTTTATTTATTAATTTTATTTTGGGGTGGGTGATGGTTAGACGGATTTCTTCTGTAAAAAATGACATCGCTTATATTTACTCAAAAAATATTACACTTCACTGTTATTAATAATAACACATATGCGTCTTTAAGTAATCAACTCACAATCTTTTAATTATTTTTATTAAATAACTTTTTGATACTTCAAAGTAAAATTATGTTCGCGTTCCACAAATGCCACTTTAGCATTGTAAATAGCACGAATTATTCAATTTATAAGTAGTTCTCTATTGTTATTTTTGTAATAATCGAATGTTCTTGGTAGAAATACATAATTCATCTTGCTTGCTATCAGTCAGTGTTTGGTGTCTTTTAATAAATAACTATTTTTTCTGTTTTTGTGTATAATCTACAAATGACGAGGATAGTGTAAATAGTATTAATGATTTGTATCATAAAGTATGATAGGATCCTTATGTAACACTTACTGCGCATTATAAAGAATTGAATTGAGTAGTATAATGTCAATGTAGGTTGCCGGGTGGCATAAAATCATTTGTTTTCAATTCTCATAATCTCATTCTCAATAATAATTCAAAAAAGCTAATAGATTTGCCAATATTTACAAGAATAGTAAAGATAATTTTACTTTCAGATGAAACCTTCACCTATGACACCTCTTTTAATATAGCATTGAAATTTTGTCACGGATTCTTACACTGTTGTCAGACCCAAGTATAATTTATTACAAAAAAACCGTCTCCCCATCCCCTTTATACTAGCGTATATGTGTAGTACATAGTATGGTGTAGCTTAGCATGGTACTTGCAGCGAGCGTCGTGCGCCCCGCCCCGCGCCCCGCCGCCCGCTCCGCGCGTCCGCGAGCCCGCTGGCTCTGCCCGCCAGGTAATACACACACACAAGCGCACACACACACGCACACACACACAAGCACACACACACGCACACGCACACACACACACACACACACGTACACACACGTACACACACACACACACACACACGTACACACACGTACACACACGCGCACACACACACACACGCACGCACACACACACGCACGCACACACACACGCACATACACACACACACACACATCTCTCATACTAATGCAACTCCTGTGATCCAGGCTCGTTGCTTGAGTTAGGGAGTCCCAGGAGATATTTATACCTTGGACCCCGCTATGACAGTTTCACCAGAGTTAACAATTAACTCTGGCTATCGCAAGTGGGCCTAAATGAAATTAACGTGAGAACCCTATACACTCGTTAGCACACGGATTTCAGAACTTAGCTCATTTCACACAAATCTGTTACTTGTATTATTTTACACATCACTTTTATGATTAAATGCCACCTAAATAAAACTTTTAATGTACTTTACATAGTTTGCTTACGGTTAGAATATTTTTTTCTTAACACGCTATTAGCCACAACCCAAGTATTATAAAAATAGTTTATGAACAACAATTTTTTTTTTTTACAAAAAGTGGGCTAAGTTCTGATTTTTTCAGCTAGGTCTTAAAACTCTGTGTGCTGTTTTGGAGCAAAGATATTTATAGTATTAGATTACAATTTGGACACAAAAAGATCTCAAAATTCATTTAAAATTCCGCTCAGTTCCAGATATTGGAGGAGGAGTTACCGCTATTAATAAAATCGTAATATTTATTTATTTAATATTATTATTGACCAGCTAGCCTGTAAATATGTTTGCTATGTTCTATCTCGTAGAGTTAGTCATTATTATTTGTAATTGCTATTATTTTATTTTTACTGTTGGCATGTAATTTTTCTTCGTACATTTTTTATGCGGTTTTGATGCTCTTTTTATTTTGAATGCAATCCTTTGAAAGCATGGCCAGTTTTTTATAAAAGTTATGATGTAACTTTCTATGGGTCTACGTACTTTTTAAAGAAATGTTTTTTTTGAGTAATTTGAAATTTATTAAGTCCGGGCATGTTGTAAATAATTTATAAAGTATTTCTCACACTATGTTCAAAATCAGTTGGAAGTAATTCATATGAGTATTTAGGTTATAATAAGCTAAAAGCTTTTCTATATTTTAGTAACATGTTATTTGGTAAATTCTATTCAATCGACAAACTCAAAAATATTGATTGAGCTGTTCTTATTTCTAAAAATATCTATTCATTTTTTTACATATTTCATCTCATGAATAAGAAAAAAATTGTATAGTTAATAATCAGTATAATTTACTCTCATTTTTTCCCATTCTGCCTCAAACTAACCCAACAACTTATCTCTTCCACAACTAAAACACCATCAAAATCGTTCCAGCACGCGCGTGCGTGAGGTGTACGGCGGGACGCACCCGCAGAGGCAGCGGCACCGCCACCACAAGCGCCACCCCGACCATCACAACCTCCAGTAGGATGACCAGACCGCCATTGGAGCCTAGGTATGATGCACACTTGATATGAGACGAGGTCGTGAACTGTAAGATTATGCTCGTTTTTTTCATTTACGACCATTTTATTACTGTATTTAAATATTCTTCAGATCTAAGACTTGCGCAAGTCAGGATTATCTTAGTAAAGTATTAAATCATCATTTTGTGTCTGTCAACATAAATGAAGCTGGCAGAGACAGAATGATGATTTAATCCAGAACAAAGCTAATCCTGACATGCGCAAGTGGCCCTAAGGTTGACTTGCGTAAAATGGGATAAATTATCATTCTATTTGTCAGTTTTTATATAGATATATTTAATCTGGAACTAAGTTAATCCCGACAGGCGCAAGTCATATACGATAAATTATCATTCTATCTCTGTCTGGTTTCATGATGTTGATCTGTATCTATAAAAAATACGTTTTAATCTGGAACTAAGCTAATCCTGACATGCGAAAGTCGTCTTTTGACTGAGTCTGACTGAGCTGATGGTGTATCAGCCTATTTATTGTTGTCTCCAAGACCAGGGTCCAGGTATGAGGATTTGATGAGAGATGAGACCCACCCGTACCAGTCTTTTGACTTACTTATTACGACATTGAGATAAAGACCCACTGCGCTCCAAACATCCTCTCTCTGTCACTGTCAAAACTGCATCATTCGTTACACCAAGCGTCTTTGAATGCGGTATGGTTGCAGTTACATTCGAATCAGTATACATTGGAGAGTCGATTCAGGAAGTTGTTTAAGTAAGTAAAGAGTTACACGTCTAGTATGAAATTTCGGGCATAGTCTTACAGATAAGTACCTGTGATTGTATAGGTTTGCCAGCCAACAGCTTGTCAGCCACATGTGCCCCAAGGTTCACGCGTTTACTGTATCACAACTTGACTGCAATATCATAAGCCAAGCCAAGATTGTAGATTCTGGATGCCATGTTGTCAATCACAGAAAATATGGTCACTATATGGTCACCGATGCCATATATGACCGCGCCGCTTGCTATTTACAAACAATCATAATTTTGGCTCCACAATAACAAAACACATTTTGAGGTAATTCATCATGGGCAGACCTTACAATGTCTCGAATATGACGCGAATTCGCTTTTCTTGCTTGCCCAAACAAAGTGAACTATCAAGAACCTACCTAGGGGTATGTGGCATAGACATGATTCGGGGCGATAGCGACTATAATTTTACATGTTTACATATAAGTAAGTTATTTCTACAATTTTCGCGAAAGAAATGTAGGTTTCATAATAGCTGACAACACTTGTTTGGATAGTATTTGCATGAATTTTGGTTAATAATTTACTTTTACATATGTTAATGATTTAGTTCCTGAATGCATCAGTCAATACAGTCACAAATACGATCCATGCTACCATTGATTTTTTCTCACTTAATAAAAATGAATAAATTAACCTTTTTTTCATGAAAAAATAACCGCGGTATCATATACAGTTATATTTATGTGAATTGTAGTGTTTTGGTGTTAAGCTCATAATGGTAAGTCAAATGTAAGGACGTAATCATAAGTTGGTGTGATAAAATAGTATTTTCTTTATAATTTACATACTTTCTGTAGCGTTTTTCATACACTCACATCATAAAAACGTGTAAAATATTTCAAAGGAGATGTCATAAAAATACATAGAATACTTATTTACATTAGAAAGATTATAAAATTGTAATGCAGTTGAAGATGTAGAGTAGACTTCTTAATTTAATTAAAAATAAGTTTATGTTTATATAAAGTGAAACCAATCTCATTTATTAAAAAAATCGGTGTTTTAGTATAATCACTTTTTAATGTAAGAACTAAAAGGTAAATCACATTTTAAATGTAGAAAGTTTAATTGCCATTGACTCGAAAAGAAGAAGAAGAAAAATGTAAAAGGTAAAATAAGCACGTAATATAAGTCATTAAGTAATTTTGGGAACCGGGAAGCCTTTAATTAATCTACCGTAGGATGTCCACCAAAAAGTTAACAGACCATCTGGTATAGATCTCAGGATCATACAGGATATATACCGCTCTCAAAAAGTCCCTTGTCAAAAATCTATGATTATTAGGTGACGTCCTTCAACTGTTGGTGATGATAATGATGATGACGATATGTCTTACGATTAATGTTATTTAAGATTAGAATACGTCTTGTCGCTATCGCCCAAACTGTAAAATTTTGTATTAATGATATGCAGAATTGTGTAACACATCTACTTATATAAAACTTTAGATTCAGTATAGACGCTAAAACGTATCTTTAAGTGATAGAATAGTATAACTCTTCCCTCATGTCATGATTATATTTTAGTTCTTAGTTTCCCCACCTCAGCTTACACAGTCAATTTATTTGGCAAATCACTTAGATTGGATATTTTAACAGCATTAGAACTAAAATATACTGTGTATAGGTAAACCGCTTCATTCCTCGCCTCGACACCTCGCCTGCGGGGCGCAGGGATGCGGGGGGAAGTGAGAGCGGCGTATCCGCACCGCTCACGCACGCACACTGCTCTGGCCTCCCCGCGCGCCCCACCGCCCCGCGGGCGAGGCGTCAATGAAGCGGTCTACATATAGCGTCTATCGTGTCAGCGTCTATTTTTTTTAACTGTAGGGATAAGTAATGTAAAAATAGTAGTAAAATACAAAATTTTAAGCACCTGATTGACTCAGACTTGGAATTTTTAGTTCTATAATCTTGTAGGTTAGTTAGTATTTTATAAATGTTTGGAGAATATTATATGGCGAACTAAAAACTATAATTGCAACTGGTTGCAAATTGACTGACCTGATTTTGCCATCTTCTCTTCGGTTGAACCAACCTGGTCAATAGCGTGGTCAGTTAAAATTCTTAAAGACAATTGGGTCCGATTCCGATATTTATTGAACACCATTATCAACAGATTTTTAATGAAATTAACAACGTATGAACCTCGGAAATAAAATGACCACATTGGTTTGGCCGAAGCTTTGAGTTTTCCATATAGGCTCATCATTGACGGGTTTTCCCAGCGCTCTATGTACTTTATCAAATAAGTAAATAGTGAATGTAGGCTACTATGTATTTATTGTGTGTGTAAATTCTTGTCCCCGTGAAGTCCATAGCATTCAGTGTAATATTCGAACTTTGCACAAAATTCGAAAGGTGCTGGATGAAAAGCCCATTCCATCAATAAAATACTTTTCTCGGATCTCTTTTGTTTTATTTAATATCATTATTAGTGTTATGGTTATCCAGTTCACTTTATATGTGTACTAAACTACTATCTATTTTCGTGTTAGGGCTTTAGTAAGAATATGTGCAAGAAATAATACGAACGAATAGATTTGTCAAATAATTAATATATTAGGAGAAAATAAACTTCAGTAACTAATAAATTGACCCAATATTCAACAATAGAAATTATAAAATTCAATAATGCGATACGTATCCTTATCCACTACAAAAGTAATGATAATAAACATTATCCCCAAAAATAAGTCCCATTACCAATTAATTTCAATAACGAATACATTGTGAAACTAAGCTACAAATTAAGTGACAAACATAAAAACTTAGGTTGAAGCATCTGGTTTGACGTTTAGCTTGGCGTCAGTGGCGGCCATTTTGTGTTGGGCGCCATTTTGCGGGCGCTGTCAGAGGCACAGGCGGCAGATGTCGTCGTTGATCTCGAGCATCTGGTCGATGAAGGTCTGGTGCGACATGACTTTGGCCACCTTGCAGATGATGTTGAGGAGCTCACCGTCTTTGTAGTTCATTTGCGCGTTGCACAGCTCTATCTCCTCTGATAGTGATTCTGGAATCTGCGTAAAGATATTTGTTGGTGTTATAACCTTATTGTGTCTTTTATTACCTGTGGTAGTTCTAACATTGACTTAATAAATAAGTAGTAGCTCTTTTGCTTTGCTCTTTTGTTGCTATGTGCTATAAACTTAAGTTTCAAGTTGACATTGTTTTGTCAACTAAGTATCCCATGAAGTCTTAAATTACTAAAAATTACTTTAGAGCTACTTAACAAAAACAATTTTAATGGTATGCAATTAAAGTCAAACTGCCACAAAATTGCCACAGACTTATCTAATATTACAGTATAAAATTAGTAGGTATATACCAAAACATAAACTATGGCTGAAATATCAATTGTCTGTTTAGTTAATCGATGTGACCTTTTATTAACCGCATAGGATTAAATGTAGAGAGAGATACTCGTGGCAAGCATGAATAAATTAAGATAATAGGTAGGTACTGTCTGTGTTTTGCTTTGAGGTTGACCGTATTTCTAATAATCATACGGTTCTACAGACATGTAGCTATGTAGGCGCTTTAGACGCAACCAAGTCTTAATTTATTTAAATACTAATATACCTGCATATGAAGTAGAATAGAAAACCTTTTGTTTACATTTTTAAGTCCCCACCAAAAAACTTAAGTACATAATATGTAGAAGAAGATACTATGGCCAAGTGGTTATAAAATAGCGCGAAAATGCTAATAGTGCCTACATAATACTATAGTTCCATAAATAAGACTGATCTTTCAAAAGTCCTGGCATTTACCTCTAGTTTCTAGATCTAGGTAGATACTTGATCTATTATCAATGTATACCTATACAAAAAGTGGCCAATAAGTTCAAAAGCAGGAAAACTATAAGAGCTAGTTCCTACATAATACTATACTATTTTTTCCCATTTCAATTCATTTTATTTTCCATATATAAGACTGATTTTACAAAAGTCACGTATCCGGCATCTACCTCTTGATTCTAGAAACTAATATGCTTGCTCTATTATCATGTGCATACCTATACATAAAGTGGCCATTTGGCCAACAAGTTCATAAGAAGGAAAACTATAAGAGCTTATGTTACTTACTTGCCCTCTTCTTGTATCTAGTGGTTTAGATGTCTGATACATACAGATGCCTATATGCCATATGCCCTATATGCTATAAGAGCTCATTATAAGGAGGTTACTTACGTGGTCGGTATCCAAGAAGGTGCTGAACTTGTGTTTGGTCTTCCTCTTCTCTGCGCCTGAGTCGAAGAATAGAGTGAACTGCGCGTCCTTCCCTCTCGCTCCCACGGGGAAGTACAGCCCGGCTATCAGGTGGCCTTTCTGGTCGCGGGATAGGAGACTCCTGGTAAAAAAAAGGTTGTTGAAGATATGGCGAAGGAGAGGAATCTTCAGAAAAGACGGTTATTGGAAGAGGAGGAAAGAGTTGCTCCTACTGGCGAGTTAACAAAGATATGAGTAGGAAATAGGCTAATTTCCACCATCAATCATTGACTTACGTTTTATTCATTATCAAACGCTGCCCTTTCATAGATTTACTAAGGTTGGTATAAAATATTGTATTTTCTTTAAATATTGGGTTCGTTGAATTGTTGGTGATAGCAGGAAACTGACTTCTCTACCAAACGTAGAGAGATAGATATAGGTAGATATTGAACTCGGTACGAGGGAGACTACACCGTCTAAATCGAGTCCAACTCTTGTTATTTTACCGACCATGTCTTTCGCATGACACAATTTAACTACTGCAGTCACTAGCTAGAGATAATCATCAAGTGGAACTTCATTCCTTTGACTAAACGTAACTATAACTACTGTTCCTTATGAACTCACTTGAAGTTGTAGACGAGGTTCCTCCTCTCGGTGACGTTGACGCCGTCCAGATAAGGGCGGGCGATGAACACCAACGACGTTTGGCACTTAACGTCTCCGCCGCGCGTCTCCTTCTCTTGCCACTCCACGTAGCTGCTGTTCTGCGGGCTGAACACGTAGTTGTACTCCTTGCGACAGTGTGGCTCGTCGGATTGGGTGAACCAGCCTGGGGGAGGAGAGAATTCGTTAGGTATAGGATATTTGATATCCTTCTTTTGTTTAGTGGGGGTGTGGTTATGGAGCTACAAAGTCTATGGAGACATAACTGCATAACCACACCACTGCAGTAGGTACAGCCTACATGCTCTTCGCTAGGAACTCATTCATAGGCTGATTAGTATATTTATTTATTTAAACTTTATTGCACAGTGAGCTGTACAATTGGCAGACTTAATGCCTTAGGGCATTCTCTACCAGTCAACCGCTTGGAAATGCAGAAAATTGAATCTTCTATACGTGACATCTCTTCTAGTAAAGTTTATGTAAGACAAGCAGATGGCCTCTGATTCTGGACTGTCTTCTTTAGAGCCAGAGTTGGCTATGCCTCATGTATTGAAGCAGCTGTATCGTCTATGTTGGGATATCAAGTTCAAAATACTGACCTGCGTGTGGATACGCGCGATCCGCCATGACAGTCACGAGCCTTGGCACGTGGTACCCAGGGTCAGCGAGCAACAGCCCCGGCCGGCCGTCCAGCCTTATCTGGACGCCCACCATCACGTGCTCTTTCTCTGCCGCCAGCACCGAGGCTGGGCTGTCCCCATGAGACACATATTCACGGACATCTGCGACTGCCTCCTCACATGATACGAGAGCTGTAGCACCCGCGAACCCGGGAAACTCCTGTGAAAGAACATGGACGTTAAGCATCTTCTGACCGAAAGTAGCCAACTGGTAATAGAAAGTGAAGTCGGGTAAAATTTATGGAATGGGGTTGTGGAGATAAGGGGTCCGTTTCAGGTTGTATACGAAGATTGATGAAAGTCATAAAATCCTAAAACAAGAGGGAGACTCATTGTCATTCTTTGAGTATATAGCCCCTGGAGATGCCATACACGGGCGACCCCCTCCGGCAAAGTACGTTGGTCAACTGTTCAAACGCGTTATATAAAACTACTTGAAGTCGCTACACCGCCATTTTGCATCGTTCCGTATCGTGTGACGCTTCTCTTGAAAAATGGTACTGCACAAGTATTCTCATGTAAAAGGCGATCTGACAGCTCAAATTCGCAACAAGATCGCGTTTCCTACCATAGTTAAGTATTTTTAGTAACTGTTAAATGTGTATTTAAGTACAATTTCCATTTAAAGAAAAAACCGTTGCGATACGTAAACGACAGAAAAATGTAAACATGAATACAGTGGTACGGAGGTGAATCGGTCTTAGTGATGTGACTCAACATAATCATTCACTCACTGGCCTTACTGGAGTTAGTTTTATAATCAGTTTTTTTAATTAGATTTTGAATTAAGTATTAAGTATAATGTATGTTATATTTAAATCTTGTACGGTAAATAAGAAAAAAATACTTTCTTATCCTCTGGTCATACGATGTTGAAATTTAGTCTGAAAATGAAAAGAATGGTTGGCTATAAAAATATTTCGAGGTAAAAGGAATACATTTGGTCCGGGACTATGACTGTTTAAGTTATATATGTACTATATATAGGGCTACAGGCTTACAGGTTAAGTCGACCTAAATCCTGTAAGACGTGGCAGTTTACGTCATGCGTGACTGATTTGACTATCGAACCCTATATTCAAAACTTTACCGTTAAGTTATCGGACTTTTAATTTATTTTATAAAAACTCCCGATTTTTGTCTATTGCTCCCCTTTTTCGTGTTTTGTCCCTCAACTTTGTATTCTTTTCGCCAATCTACATCAAAAGTAACTGAACCAACTTAAACCAACATACAAAAATTTAACCAACAATATTCAATACTGCCAGTGCTTCAGCTGCAGCAACAGCTGAAGCAGTTACCCAATCTTCACAATGTGTAATTGTAAGTCTAAGAGCCTTATTGAAATCCTTGAGTGGTTTAAGTATAGATCTGCCAGCTGCTGCATATTTCCTTTAATCACATTAAATTATTGGCTTTTGGGTTCTACCGATATGTACGTACATATCGGTTTTTAACCGACTTAAAAAACAAACATTTATGTTTGGCTTTTTAGTTTTTTTCAAATCGGTTTTTTCATTATTATTTATTATTGTTCCAGGACAACCCTAGTGCAATCCTAATGCAGCCAGTGTAAAACGAAAAATGATTTCTTGAGACAAATATTCGTAGATATGCATTACCTGTGATATTCTGTCTTA
Organism: Pyrausta aurata; assembly: GCA_963584085.1. Classification (NCBI taxonomy): domain Eukaryota; kingdom Metazoa; phylum Arthropoda; class Insecta; order Lepidoptera; family Crambidae; genus Pyrausta; species Pyrausta aurata. The sequence goes on along the minus strand of OY757269.1, from coordinate 2,220,090 downwards.
ACTTTTTACGTAAATTAACGTTTATAGAATAGAATAATCAAACTGTGTACTTAAAATTTGAAGCTCATTGGTAAATATATATCATATATTAAGAGGCTTCGATTTGGACTAATCTACCTGTTAAATGAATATTTGTTGGGGTTATTTCGCTGTAATGGACAACAATCAATCACCGATCAAGTCACCATGTATCAGGATTACTATTTCTAAAAAATATACACATATTCACATCTTGAATTTATAAAAAATCACATGAAAGAAATTTTCAGCGAGCCTCCATGGGCCTCTAAAACTGACTGATAGCCGCCAAAAACGGTTCTGCTACATCGCATCTCGCATCTCTTTTTATCACACAGTTTGCTGCTAGTGATATCTCGCTCTTTTCGTTCTATTCCACAGGGGTAATAATTTTATGAATAAAATCCATATTAAGGAAAGTCTTAACTGGGTCCTAAAATCTTTACCATAGAATGTAATCAGTCAGGTATCAAACGAATGCCGAGAGTCGCATAACAATGGAATTTTTATTGTGTCTCGTTTACACATACTTGACGAGTTAAATAAATCATCAATTTTTATTGCTTTTCCTTTGTTCGTTCAAATGTTTATGTAACTTTATAATGTGCTTTATATAGGTGGTGCTGGATCATACTAGTGGCTCTGTGAGCTGTTGACCTCGTTTTGTTTCAATATGGCGGAAATTTACCTTTTTATTACTCATCTTTTTTACGTTTTCGTCTCGCATATCTTCACCACATTCTTTTTTCAATTTTGCAAACTGAGTCGGTCAAAAATATTCAATATACCTACTTATCAAACCTTCTCACAACATTTCATTAGAAACGGTTGAGAAATGAGAGCTCTAGGCGAGAATCATTCAGTTCATTCAGCAAACTGACTCATTCTTCGCGTGTCCCATCACTATCTTGTTCGTATGTATGCTGCGTAGTTACGTGAAAACTCTGATTGTGTGCGTGTAATGTTTCATGTGTTGAATTTTTTTGTAGTGTGCGTTTATCGCCACAGCAAAAATTGTGTCTGTTGAGTTATTCATCTAATGGTGGTGTGCTGTACGTGTTTACCTCACTCCCCCCTAAAAGTGGTGAAAAAATTTGTTAGACGCGTGTCCGTATTGGCATCTCCAGGGGGCTATATACTCAAAGTTGTCATTGTTTCCGGGACAGTGAACGCCTAAAACAACACACACCTAAAACAACATCTATTGTGTCTGGAGTTGTGTCCCGGAACGTGTAACTATACCAACAGTTACTCATGCCAAAACCTACTGTATCTGTTTTGTTTTGGATGACTCAGTCATTTTACTTGTCCCGATGGTTACTGAACTATGATCTAATCTTTCATCAAAGTTTTTGACCGCGGCCTGAACATAGTCTCTATTACCTACAGCATATGAATAACGTATGTAACTAACCTTATTGAGCTTCCTCCACCTCTTTATCAGCTCCAACCCCAGTCCGACGCACGTGTGCTTCCTCGCCCTGATCGGCGGCGAGTACTTCTCATACACATCGTACAGCTGCTCCGAAGAATGCTCAAACGCGTCGAACAGCGACACGAAGTTGTTGACCGAATCGTAGTTGTCCGAGACGAGGAGTTTGCGCAGAATCGCTTCGGCTTTGGTCGCGAGTTCCTCGTGTGTGGTCGGCGTGAGGTCGAGCGGTCTCCGCGGAAGGCCCCACCGCGCGGGCGGCAGGGGTAGCCTGGTCACATCGCGGCCGACGGGGGCGTCGTCCCGCGCGACCGAAGCGAGTCAACTCGGCCACTCGACTCCCCAGCGGCCGACGGCGGGGGACGCCGGCTCGGCCTCCGCCGTGCCCTCTTGTCGGGCATCGTCGCGGGCCTCGGTAGCGACCTCGACGCCCTTAGCGAGCGCCTCACGCTGCCTCTCTAACACCAATAATGTCGGTTTTTCACGCTCTGAAAGCAATTAATATCAAATGAGGCAATCTTGTAACGCTTAGAAATTTTATTGTACGATGTATACAAGGTTGTGTACAGTTATGGTCCTTCGAACCGGACTAAACGTGATAAACGTACGCATATTGAAATTAACGTTGTGTTGTGTTCCTACAAGATCTTTTGCAATGTAAGCATCATCATAGCAAGACACTATTAGTTGTATGTTTTGTACTGTAACTTATATAGATGACATTATCTCTTGTTATTATAAATTCGAAAATAAAATATTACTATCTTATCTATTTATTGTAACATGTGTTGCGATCACGTTATTTTTATCAACGGCTTTGAAGCCATGCTTACAAGGATTTTTCTTAGGGTAAAAGTTTGTTGATATGAAGTCATCTTGGAAATCAATGAAATCATGTTGCTGCAGTCAGTATCAGTACGAGAAGAATTTATCATTGATCTAAAAAAGCTTCAAATTTTTCATAAGATCCTTTCTTAGCAGGAAAGACATGATTATCTAACCCTGATATCTTTATTTGACTACGGAAAATACCTAATCTATATGACTAAATGAAGATTATATCAATCAAATCAATGATTATTATCTCCAGTCACCCGCTTTGCCACGTGAAAACGTGATTGACAGTTTCGTGAAGTATCAATTTACATGTTTTTTACAAATTTTCGCTGCCAAGTCTTCTTGCTAATTGCCTATCCTATATCATATTCCTTCTGATTATGGTCCAAAATCGTGTGTTTTTCATGACTTTAGTGATGAGTAAGGGGTCCAGGGTAACAACCTTGCTCTTTGTTCCGAATACTGGGCCGTGAATCAATAGCAGAGCATCTAAATTTAATACATAATGGCCTGACGTCAGTCGAAGTCGACACGGTTTCAAGGAACTGACGATGTGTGCTGGGTAAGTACTGGTTACAGCTGGTGATTACAAGCGTTGTAGAAGAATGCCTTTAGTCTGTAGAAACAAGACAAGAATCGTCCCGAGATCGTTGACTTTTCAAATGAACGTTCGCGCTGTGCTTGGGGAAAATGTTTTGAGGAAAAATTAAGAACGAGAAATTGATAAGGCCTGTGACCCTATTTTTGAATCATTCTCTTTAAATTGGCGAGTGTTTTTCATTCGAAAACGAGCTATTTTCGTTGACTTTTAATTCATTCATCTTCGATCGAAAACCACTCGCCATATCCAAGAGTAATTAAAAAATAGAGCTCCTAAAGTCTTCAAGATAACCTAGTGATCAAAGTTTCACGCCGCTAAAGGTGTTCGTCAAACTCTAGCTAGAGAGTAACTTACCTAAAACTTATTATGATGCGTGGTGTTTTTATTCGTATGAACTTAATGTTATCATTCTCTTTCAGATTTTTTCGTGAAAGAATCCTGTTGGTTAATAACCAATTAAAAATTTCAGTTCGCAATGTTTCAAATCTTTTATTTCTGTCCTGACTGACGCTTTACTCCATGCATATTTTACATGGTTTTGGCTTTACGGCTCCCTGGGTATGACTCACGAACGTCTTGTCAGTGTGCCGATTCTGTGAATCTTTAATGTAGGTTATTGAGAGTTGAGAGGTTGGTTACGTACGCGAATTGCGGCTAAATGTGTGAGATGACCGCGTGTGCCGAGTTTTCAGATAACTCCTTCTCACTAAACAAAACTAATTATAGATAACGTAATCAAGACACGAGCCAGATAAGGTCACAAATTGATTGTAATACGGAGACGGCGATGGCACGCTAGCCCATTACTTCTGCCAAGAAAATAACGTAAGCATTGCATAAATCACTATCGCTTTTGAGATGGATTTCAATTCCAATATGTCGCCAATCAATTAATTTTGTTTTCGCTAGATGTGTGTCTAATTTGAGATTTGTAGCAACCTTTCATTTCAAATTCATGATGGATGATCTGTCTGATAATGCATTTTACAGACTCACCCTATTGCTAAGTATTTTCAAAAATAACCTCTGAAATCTATACTAATATTATAAAGCTGAAGAGTTTGTTTGTTTGTTTGTTTGTTTGAACGCGCTAATCTCCGAAACTACTGGTTCGAATTGAATAATTATTTTTGTGTTGGATAGTCCATAGTTATCGAGGAAGGCTATCTATACTAATATTATAAAGCTGAAGAGTTTGTTTGTTTGAACGCGCTAATCTCCTAAACTACTGGTTCGAATTGAATAATTATTTTTGTGTTGGATAGTCCACTTATCGAGGAAGGCTATAGGCTATATAACATCACGCTACGACCAATAGGAGCAAAGATATAGTGGTAAATGTGTAAAAAACGGGAGAAAGAAGTCACTATTCCACGCGGACGAAGTCGCGGGCAAAAGCTAGTGTATGATAAAATTTTCAGCTGATTTATTATACATACATATACACGAACGAAACCTAGGGACGCCTCTAGAGACACCTAACCCTCTCGAATCAACTTGGTAACTGCTACAAACTTAGATTGAAGTTGGCTGGGACTTCGTCTCAAGTGTCATCTTGCCGCAGCCCCAATATACCTCGCTTGGTCGTTCGTTACTAACACGTGGCCGAGAATATCGAACAATGAACGGATACTTAGTTAATACTTATTTCTAGCTGTTATTGTAAACATGAAGCCTTTAAGTAAAAGTCAATATTAATAAAATATAATATGAAAATTAAAACAATAGGTAATAATAATATTGATGTAAATTCATCTATTATACTCGTACATAGATAGCTTTATAATTGTGTTTTGCTAAACATGTTAGTTATGATGTCATTTATTAATTGCTCACCGATTTACAAGTGTATTTTACCTACGTCACAAAAGCTTGTGGCCACGACTGTGTTAGTTAACTATATTCCTAGACTATCTATATACTAAAAATGGCTCCATGGAATCTATGCCGATTCATTTCGTGAGCCATTTTTAGGCTCTATGAAACGCTTTCATCATATCCGTTCTACCGGGGCATAATCATAGCATTCATAGCATAGAGCCACGGTACTAAAGCATAGCACAGAGTAACAGCAAACAAAAAGAAACAAACCAACCAACTCTCTGGCATTTGAAACGCGCGTGTCACTTTCATTGACGCAATTCGTAAACAAAGCGTTTGTTTTCGTTCGCTAATTATTTCGCGACGGTTTTGGCTTGTAATTTTATTAAGGGCGAAGGACAAGAATGACAATCGACTATTAGTTGAGATGATCAAAATATGTACTTAAGTTTCATCACTGCAAAAATAGCTAAGCTTGTGTGCTATGAAATGAAATTAGGCGGCTGATTCGAGTTTTCTTTATCAACGTGCAATAATTACTTAATTTATTTGTTTCGTAAATAGGTAACGCATTTGTAGTTGCTTAATTTTTATAAGCCTTGATGTAATGCTCCTTCATGTACAACAAGGCAGTTACGCATTCTGTAAGTAGAGTGACGTTTTCTTTGCTTCATTGTCCACTTATTCAGAAAAAGTGAGTAATGCGAATGAAGGAAAAACCATCGGACGCTGTACTCTGAATCAGGTTATCAAGGAAGGATAATATAGAATAGAAGAGATAACAATGAAGTTCAGTTTATAATGTATATACATTGCAGTATTATTATTAAATAGGTAAGTTATGTAGTCTTCGTAAATAAAATCCAACAAAAAAGATACGTTAAACAAATAACGTAACGTTATTCAAAATTGATTTACAAAAATAACGCTACCGGGCAACGTTATTGTTATCTTCGGCAAACATTTGTTAAGTCTAAAATGAGCGTCTCTAATCTTAAAATGGGATGTCGATTGAGGCCGACTAGATTATCTGTGTACCTTTGCAATACTCGTTCTTAGTGTAGTAGGGTCACCAAGTCGCTGGAGAAACTCACATGGTTATTTATTATCATCAATTTCCATAGAAAGTAAAAGCTTATTTGGAAAACCAATAAGCCGAATACGGAATTGTTGTAAATTAGAATTAAGCACTTAATTTGCGTAACGAAAAGTGAAAAATAAAATTCGCAACATTCAACGTTCAGTAAAATTCGGTACTTTTTAGAGTATGTAGGTTAAAATACAACAAGGCATTGGCCTCATTTGGTGCAATGCACTCTGCATTCTTTACTCGTACTTGGGTGGGTGGAGCAATCGACTTGGAATCAATGATTAGCTTCAAATGAGGGGAAAAATCAGTACGTAAAGCTTGAAGAGAAGTAGAAGTAGTTCAATTAAAAACTATAATTTATGATGATGATAGAATAGTCAAGATAGAATATGAAGCATAAAAAACGTAAAACTCAGCCAGCAGAAAAGTACGACTTGCTATGTTAAACAAATCAACAGCGCTACATTTTCTTGATGATAATAGACACAGACAGCCTATGGACCTGTCTGGTACAATGCGGTAGTGTAGCCACCATAATCTTGTTTGGTAACGACGAACCACACGTGACTGTCGAATGTGGGTCAATCGACCATAAGAAGGTCGCACGTGAACGAATTGAAAGACATTAGGACGCAATTTGGACTAGCATGCGTTGATCACTGATGTTAGAAACACAATATTTTCTGGGAAACATAAGCTTACTGTAAAATAATGACGTATTATTGTATGTATCATGACATAGGATTGTATGCAAGAAAAAAAAACCATCAACCCAGATAAACTAAACACTGGGCAAGGGATAAACATAACGAATTTCGGTCTCTTTTTGATAATAGAGACTTGTAGTTTTTTGGCGACTTGGCGAGTTCATGCGGAGCTGCATGCATGTGACCCTATTGTATTTTTTACGTCGAGGATTTGTTATACATACTCATATATCTAGTTCTAGGATAGTTAATATTTAACTAACCAAACTCCATTTGATTTGGCAAGCCCAGTGAGTGCTAATGCCAGATTCTTATCTTCAGGATACCTTGAATCCAATGCCTTGACTTTGAAAAATCGAATGTACTTTCTCATTAACCTACTAGTTATTTCGAGGTCTGACTTGCAGCGGCCTTTAGATAAAGGTCTATGTTTATTTATATTCGATCGATTTTATAGCCCTTTCGTGCGGAGTTCCCACTTTCTTTGAGACTATTCGTAGTCAAGTAGCATGCCAAGACTGCGTTTAGGTTCTTTCAAGGAGCTGGTTCGTCGTTGTTTGTTTTGACCAGCTTTGTTTTATGACTCGAAACAATTTAACCGGAAGTAGTAGGTTTATAACGAGTATTGCATGTGCTGTATCGTTTTTCTTACAGCTTGGCACGCTAAATTCAGCTGCACGTAAACATTTTCAGAAGAATTTACTCGTCGATTGACATTTTCCTTGTAAAACGAACGGGTGCAAATATTTACTCCACGCAGACAACTAATACTTAACGTCGCAATTTTTTTATGAGTAACAAGATTTTTTTGTCAAAAACATTTCTAAGAGGTTTCCTATACCACAAATTAGGAATTGCTTCAATAGTAAAACTTTAATTGTAAGCAAAAATATTACCCAATTAGGGATTTCAGTCGTTCTGTGCTTTAAAAACACCAGACGTTACGTCACTTCGCCATAAATAAAAGTGATTACTTTTCAGCGAAGTAGGTGGTACACTTTAGTGGATGAACGTGGGTGGTGCCTCGTGGGTGTTTCAGCCCCAAGTTGGCCGATAATTCATTTGTGTCGAGCAAAATATACGACCTTTACACCCACACTTACCACAGCTATCCCTAAGCTCTCCCTTCCTTATTAACCCCATTGGCATTTGGGTATTTTTTTTAGTTCTTTTTCAGTAGGTATGGTAATTTTTATATTCACTAGGTATATCTTTAATCAGCCAGATCTAGTCTTCAGTTTTTGTGGTACTATTTTAAATACCTTGACAGTCAAATGCAATGCAGTCTGGCCATGGCATGGAAGAGGTGCGAACATAATAACTTATTATGACTTATATTTATTTGTAATCATAAACTACGCCGTGTTCATTGATATTGGTAAATGGTGTTTCATTAAATTTGTTTTCAAAAATATTTCCTACACTGTCGAAATCACTTTCATTATCTTCATCACCATTATCATCATGACGCGAGTTTGTTTTTAGTCAAAGATCTAAGATAAAAACTTGATTAACTTCAAGGAAACGTTTTAGCAACAACAATACCTTTTATTTTTTCTAGTGTTGATACTTTTTTTTAATCTTTGTATGGAGTTTCTGTAACATTGCAGCATCACATCTATTGTTTTAGTAACAGATTAGTAGAGATTAGAGATTAGTTGGCAGTATTTAAATTGTAAATATATCATAGTATTGATTATTTTTATTATTGTCATAGTGTTTCAGTACTTGGATTATGATCTTGAATTTCTAGTAAAACAATACAAACTATACTGAATAATCACTTTGAGGCGTGAGACGGCAAAGTTTCCAGAATTTCCCAGAGTGTTCTAGACTTGTCTAGACATAATTGCATAAGTTTTGTGTTTTAAGCTCGTTTACACCAAAATGTCTTGAAAATATCCAATTCGGTATTACTAGCTAACTAGCTGTTATTAGAATTATTTTGATAGATTTAACTGTTCATGATTTGTTGATGTATCTATACTCATTAACATGGAGTCATTACAATACAAGTATATTACGATAATACTTTGTTATTTACAGATGTTGTTCAAATTATATATTTTCTCGCTAATTACCGTAGTGGCTTGCGTGAAAGTTGAAGTATGTTTAACAACATTAAAATAAAAGACACGCATAGATTTCTCAAACACTAAATACGCAGCTACTTGTTCTGTTAACAAAATCCAACAAGTCATCAAATTGCGCATTGTGAGATTCTTAGAAAAAAAAAACCACCCTTCAGCCTACCGTACACGCGGTAAACAAAAAGCCCTTAGAAACGGCCGGCCATCTTTTTTCCCTAATCACGAGAAACAGAAAAAGCTTTTTTTTTCAAGAGTTTAAAGACTTTGGTGCGAAGATCTAGTCGTTCTTTGTTTAGTTTAAGATCACAAAATACTGTCTATTGTTCGCGTGTCGTTATTCGACCGATAGGGATCGTTCCGCTTGTGTGAAAGTAAATATTTGTAGAGTTGATGAGAAAAACATTGGTAACAAAAAAGTGGTTAAAATATTGGAGTTAAAAACTTACCCATACAACGGCTAGAAGCCAAATAAAAAAGAAAAGATCGCTGCCTCTGGGCGCGCTCTATCCGAACGTAGCTCCCCTACAGCGACACCACCTCTTACTAATCTGTGGACACCACACAAACTGAAACTGATCGTTGAGTAGCGCGCCGCTCGCGTTATTATATTTATGTTATCTCGGCCAGTGACTTCCATTCGGGTTGTTCCTTTCGATAACGTAACGGCAACGGTATCATGTTATTAGTTTCGTTGTATAGCTCAACTTCTCGCTAGGATGAAACGTTCGCGGTACGTTTTAAAAATTCGGTGATATGTATGTAGGTAGGTGCATTTCTTTGGCCTTCATTAGGATAAATTTATCACGGAAACAAGATAATCACCCTTTTTTTTAAAGTATGTTAACAATTGACCAGTCTGACAAATAAACGGGTTCCAAAGACCAAGAATGAATCCAGTGATTAAATAATAAATCCCTTAATCTAAGAAATAAAACGTGTTAAAAGAAACGTTAAGGTACTTATGCAGACCTACTTATTTATTGTATTTAGAATAATCAGCTGTCAAAAGTGGAGAACACGTTTTTGTGTCTTATGAAATCCGTGTTATTCTGAATACACAACGAGTTGTATTAAAAAAAAATACCTCACCGAATACCGGTTACCGATACCGTTATTTCGTTACTGGCATCTAAGCGCATCTCAACAACAGTATACACGTGCTAACGTGGCGTGCATGACAACTGCGCATGACAGCTCTCCCCACCCCGGGCCAAGTGCACAGCTGACCACGCGTCTGGCTGTTGTATTTTTTTTAATTTACAACTTTGATGGACTTTATTACGCATTCGAAGTCGACGCGCCATTATCATAATGGATGACGTCGTCGTTTGTTAAGTTAAAAGTAAATAAATATCGATTTTAGAGTACGCATGATAATGTGACGGTCACGTTTCGACTGAACGTGATGGATGACCGATATTAGGTTGAACTTCTTTGAGGATAATTCGCTTTGAAAATATACTAAAGAACGAGTAGGGAAACTGTTAACATTGGAAGTGAACAGCGTATGTTTTCGCTTTGAACTGTATACACAAAAGATCGATAAGGATTTCGTTTCCGATGCGCTGATTAGAAACGGTGCTTGAACGAAACCTTACGTAGATCCTTTTGTCTCATTTGTTCCAAGAACCTTATACAATTATTGGTAGAGCTTTATTGGGGATTTCGACCAACGTGACCAACATCAAACAACGTTAAATATAATTGAATTTCTACTTCATTGGTGAAAATGTTAATGTTGAATATTCACAAGAAAACATTTGAAAAAAAAAAACGAATATAAAGTCATTTAGGAAGATATAACTACGATTTTTTTCGAACTACAGATATCTATTTTGTGAAATTGTGAGTGCTACGAACTAAAATTAGTTTGTTGCCACGTCTACGAGTACGATCCAGGAATATTTTAGTGCTACGTAAAAGTTCAATATTTCTGTCTACGATCGAACTACGATTCGTATCATTTTCGTAGCACGTCACTGTATGACGTAATATTGTTTGATTTTCCACTGGCTCTGAAATACTTTCTATAACAAAGTGGAACTTACGAATGTTGCATTATCTTCAAATAATATAAATTGAACGTGTAAAATGCAACTGTCCTAGACCAGGAATCGAACCCTGTGTCTTACGCTATCCGGGCGTATGTTAATACCACTCAGCCACCGACACATTGAATTTTGCAACTGGTTTAAATAAACACTATAAAAACAAATTGTTATCCTCAGTTTCGTTCGAAAAAATAGTTCGTTAAAGTGACCGGTAAAAGTAATCTCAACATAAAAAATATAATAAATAAAGAAAAAAAAATATGCGCTAGACAACACACCAATTGTCTTAGTTTCGAACTAAGGAATTTTCTTCCTTGTGCTACGAATACCAGACAACGATAATGACGGGGGCGTCTCCCATAAATACTTAAATACATATAAACATCCATGACTTGGGCACAAATGTTCGTGCTCATCACATAAACATTTGCCCCTTGCGGGATTCGAACCCGCGACCGCCGGCATAGTAGTCAGGAGCGCTAACCACTACACCAAACGCGTCGTCAATAAATATAGATATAATAATAAATATAGGATAAATTAAATACCTACTGACTGAATATTTGTCTTTGTGCCCTGTGTTTTCTATAGGTAGCTCGTGACTTCCTGCAGATGACAGGCTTGCTTTCATAACGTGTATTCTGCGGCATTCTACGTCATCAATTATCACTGATAGATAGATAACACGTTGAGGAGAATTGAGGCCATGCGCATTCTATACCTATCGGTTTTGTGATACAGGTATTTGTTTATTAAGGCTCAGTTACACAATGTTGATTACAGCTATCACCTTCACGAAGGAAGAATTTTGGCCGAAGGGTGTTGCGTATTATATCGTTGGTTTCATGGACGGGTACCGAACACCAAGCTGCGGAACACTACGCCGTCAAAATAAGTGTACCTAAACCTAAACTCCATTCTTCTTTTCTAGTCCAACATTGTAAACAATATTTTTGTAACTTTTAAAATAATATCAGTAAATAAAATTAATTTACTATTTAATTGAAAAAGATCTCAGTGTTGAACGATGAATTAGTATGTGTGTTGTAAGTTTTGTGTTTATCTTGTTTTAAAAGGACTATTTTATCTAAAAAAGGATTTATCTTGTTTTCTTTCTAAAGTATATCTTCTTTTTGTTTTTGTCCAGAGTTTACATAGTTAAAATTTATTAAATACACTGTTTTTAGAAACCTGTGTGGTGCTTAATTTTGTGATACACTTTATTATTATTATTATTCATTTATTGCAAAAAATATACAATAAATAGATAAATAATGAGCAAACTAAAAGAACTCAACACAATCATGTATTTGAGAGAAGTATTACCTTAAAAAAATTAAAGTTTCGTAATTTTTAGTAAGTATTTTACATGAAAGCTACAAACCTATGTTACAGCTACAAAGCAATAACCATCACAAATGTATCAATCACTCAGATGGTGAGTGACGGTTCTTATCAGCCACGTGCCGCCATACTGTGCAGGTCACAATGGCGCACTCTCTCTTTGTTTACAATAACTTTCTGTTATTTAGAAATATAAAGTGTAATGGAATAGCTAGAAGAGTTCTCAAACATTTTATTTCTCGTGGAATACTATAAATTTTACTCTGTGAAGGTTTTTATATTAGAAAAATTTAAAATTGACGAAATTAAAGATTGCTCGCTCATAAGCTCATAATTGAATCCGTTGGCAGATGTGCGTTTTCTCGATTCCTCCTATTTGGTTGTTACATGGTCTTTATTAATATGTTATTGTTTTCATACCTACTGCTACTATAATGTATTTAAACGACGACTCAGGTCGCGTCAATACAAACCTCAGTGGTTTTAGAATGCGACTTTCGTATTAAATATTTCTGTAATGTTTCTTTGATTGGTAAATAAATTAAAAAAATAAATTAAAAAAAAAAAAATTAAAAAAAAAAAAAAAAAAAGTATGATGGTTAATCATCGGATAAGATTCAACTTTTTAAGAAATTAGACTAAAATTAAAATCAGCCTATGTGCACAAATTACACAAATGATGTATCAACAACTGCCACTCGGCTCCTTAGTTTTTTGTGCTCTTGATGAAAGTTTGATTTACGTCATAGGCTTATGCTTAAAAAAGGTTTTATACTAGATCTTCAAAATTTCGTTAGATGGTGTGAGAAACTAAATTTCGGTGTCGCATTCTTCACAAGATGGCTACTGACATGTCATTTTGTAAGACAAAGTTCGCAAAAAAGTTTTGTGCGGGGGTGCTTGGAGGCTCCCCTTGCGGGGATGCTGACTAGGGTTGAAAATTACAAGTAAAATACATGTAATTTTCAATCGTACTTTGTATTTTTCAGTAAAATACAGAAACTTTCAATGAGTTCTTAAAATGTATCTTTCGAAAGTTTCGTTTTTTACATGTATTAAACGTTGTATTTTTCGTTGTTTTTAGGGTTCCGTAGCCGAATGGCAAAAAACGGAACCCTTATAGTTTCTTCAAGTCTGTCTGTCTGTCTGTCTGTCTGTCTGTCTGCCTGTCTGTCTGTCTGTCCGTCCGTATGTCACAGCCACTTTATTCTGAAACTATAAGCATCACATAGCTGAAACTTGGTAGGTAGGTGTATCTTGTTCACCGCTTTCCGATTCAGATACAAAAAGTAAGAAAAAATAATATTTAAGGGGGGGCTCCCATACATGAAACTAAAACCAAAAAATTTTTTTTTACTCAAACCTATGCGTGTGGGGTGTCTATGGATAGGTCTTTGAAAATGATGTTGAGGTTCCTAAAACCATTTTTTCTAAAAGTGTAAGGTTTGAGATATAGACGCTTCTAAAGTGATAAAATGGGCGTCCCCCCCATCTAACTTTTGAACTACCAAAGTGAAAATTTTGAAAAAAATATATGATGTAGATCTCAACAAAAACTTGCAACGAAAATTGGTTTGAAGGAGATCGAACCAGTAGTTTTTGAGATATTGCACATTTTTATCAACCGCAAATATAACTTTGTCTTTCATACAAACACTATGAAAAACAAAGTTATTTTTGCTGTCACAATATATTGTGATGTTTTCGTTAAGTGAAAGTAAGTGGACCCTGAATTCAGTTAAGGGTGGCACGGAACCCTCAGTGCGCGGGTCCGACACGCACTTAACCGATTTTTTAAGGACTTGTAGTAATAAAAAAACTTTATGGTTAAACCATCCTCCTTTAGAGGAACATATAATTTAAAATCATTGAATTGTTAATAACATAAAGAATGTCGTGTTGAATTTTGAGTAATCCACCATCATCAGCCGCTAGTGAGAGAAATTGGTCTTTGTTTGGGCGGACACACACCAAAGATCGCAACCGTTTGACAGCTGATCGATTGAATAAATTAATTTTTGTTAACTGGAATCTGAAATTTGTCAATTCTAAAGACGGTATCAATGATGTTACTATTGACGAACCAGAAGAGGTTCAGGTTGACGATTGCAATAGTGATATTGAATTGTAGAAACATGTTTTTGTAGATAAACAAACTTTTCTCCTAATATAAGTATAATAAATAATTATAGTAAACCATTATCATTGTTTGTTTTTTTTTTCATTCAATGTAAATTATGAAAAAAACATTGATTAATACACGTTTTATACACGTTTTTACATGTAAATTTGTATTTTTCAAATAGCCTTCAATTTGTATTTTTCCAAAGTTACATGTATTTTACTGGAAAGATTCAAAGTTGCGAAAAAAACAAATGAGTATCTTTCGCCATTTTCATCCCTAATGCTGACGCTGCCTTTCAGAATAAATCATAGAATTTTATCCCTTTTGGAAAGGAATTTTAGTTTTATGGAATAAATTGTTTGTCAATGCGTCGCCTTAATGGAGTTGTACTCGTGCCATGCTTTTTCATTCTTTTTCTGAATATAAGTTTATATCGCTACGCTACGGTGATTTCCCTTTTACATTTTGAATGGGTATACAACAATGTACTCAACTTGTACCCTATTGAAAAACAAACGGTTGGTGGATTTGGTGCAGCAAACCCTGATCCGGAGCTCTATTTATGAATCACTCGCGTCAAGATGGCGTGTGATATTCATTGGTTAAAGTCGAATTTTGGAATGAAAACCAGTTGAAAACCATCTACACAGGAAGGATTTGAAAAATCATTGCTCAATTTTGTAAGAAGTCACGTCTAAATTTCGCGTGGTTTTCGTGGATTTTTCAATCGTTTTCGAACGAAAATCACACGTCATATCCAAGCGAGTGATTCAAAAATAAGGCCCCCGTGTCGATTAGGCATGGAAATGAATGCTACTTTTTATTCATTTTCAAGAATAACTCAATAAATACTCGTAGTTTTCTACAATGCATTTGCGATTGTTTCGGCGTAGGCGGAACACATGTTAACCACCCATTGTTACAATGTATTGTGCGATATTATGAAACACGTCATAAATAATGACGCCCATTCAGTGTTAATACATTGTAGTGTTGTTATGATGAGGTGCTTTGTTATTTGTAAATGATTTAACAATTAGTAATTAATAATATCACGGATTAGGCAAAAAACGTGCTTAAAACATACGTGCTCAAAACGTGGTGTTAAATCTTAACTTATTATTTAACGATAAGCTCTATTCAACGATAAAATACCCAAGGATTATGCAAGAGAAAAAAAAACCCTACTTTACTTGTTGTAGAAGAGAGGTACTCCTACCCAAAAAATACCAAAATTTTATTTTACCAACTTTGGCGAGGAGATTAGAATACATATCCATGTTAAATTACAGTTTTCTAAGTACCTTACGTCCCTAAGCTAAACATCGAGCAGACGGACAAGGCGCAACATACCTAAAGTTCCAAACTATACCTAAAGAAGTAAAGGAAGGAAATAAGGAAGACCTAAAAGGAGCTCTTTCGTCCTAGTTTATGAGAAGAAAGCCAATGTCGTATCTCAAGCAAGAGGTCAATATGACCAATCTAGAAAAATAATAGAATATCAATTGCTCCACCGATATTAGGGCCGCTCTTAAAAGTTGAAGAGAAGATAAAAATACAATTCTTATTGATTAAATGAGGATCATCACTATCATCATGACCTTAATGTAAATCCAATCTTGATTGGCGGTCTTGTTCCCGTGTTATCCAGCCCATGAATATATTACATATTCTTAAACTTCGTTAAAATTGATTTTATTGATTTCAATTCTTCAATATCAAATAAGTAATTTGCCTCATTTTAATACGCAGCACTAAAAATAACGTTTTTCAAGTAGACAAAACATCCGCACTTTTTTCCACAAAACTCGTAGCATTTCGTAGTCGGCTCGTAGCAGCTTTTCTGATAGTCTAAAATTAATTTTCGAAATCAGTATGCAGTCCGACTAAATTTTTTTTTGCAGATCTTTGCGCAATTGATACTTACCATTTTTCTCACTGAATAGATAAATTTATCTATTCAGTGATTTTTCTAGTGCTGTCTAAAAACGCTTTGCTAAATAAATATAGGTGGCTTATTTTGAAAGTAGTTGCCACTTTAAAAAAATGTTTATGGACTCATTAAAGCCAGTAAACTAGTAAGGAAAGATACGAAAATAGTAGATTGTTATACAAGGGGAGAAAGCGACCCATTTCACTCGAGATGTTTCTGGAGCTCGAACGAAGTGAGAGCGCCAATAATTCGAGAGTGGAATGGTGCTTTCACCCGAGTTAAACATACTATTTTTCATCTCTCCTGTTCGGAAAATATAACTTTCCTGTGTAGATAGCCGGGTGGAAAATAGCTTATCCATCCCTAGGGTGGAAAGTAATTAAGTTTTAATTGACATGGCTTGGACCAAAGATAATTGAGTCACATCATGTTATTAAAATAACAAACATTTTTGCTTAGCTATAAATTGAAAATCATATTGTGTACGTATTATGTATGATCGTTGATAAAAAATATACAATTTCTAATTTTAAATCAATTAACAATTAAAATATTCGGCTGCCCGCCATAATGCCAAGATGTTTTTTTTTAATTTTATATAGTCAGTGTCAATTCAGGAAGGATTCGTCCAAAGCCGTTAAACTTTTATAAAAAAAAGAAATTATTTTGGGATTCTGTTATTATCTGTGGAAAAAAATCGATCGATATTCTTTACAAAGATTTTAATTATTTGATATTTTCTGCTTTTTTGAACTCTGTTTTCATGTATTCGTGCCGTTATTCTTTCTAATCGTGTTAGGTGTTGTTAGTACTGTAAATCAACTGTCATATTTTGTTCAAAACTTGAGTTTTCCTTTCTCGCTGAACTACATAATACCTCACCAAGACATCTACAACAACTTTTGTAAATTTAATGTTTTCCTCACAGTCGAAATGAAAAATAGTATGTTTAACTCGGGTGAAAGCACCATTTCACTCTCGAATTATTGGCGCTCTCACTTCGTTCGAGCGCCAGAAACATCTCGAGTGAAATGGGTCGCTTTCTCCCCTTGTATAACAATCTACCTACTATTTCATTTCGACTGTGAGGAAAACATTAAATTTACAAAAGTGGTTGTAGATGTCTTGGTGAGGTATAATGTAGTTCAGCGAGAAAGGAAAACTCAAGTTTTGAACAAAATATGACAGTTGATTTACAGTACTAACAACACCTAACACGATAAGAAAGAATAACGGCACGAATACATGAAAACAGAGTACAAAAAAGCAGAAAATAGCAAATAATTAAAATCTTTGTAAAGAATATCGATCGATTTTTTTCCACAGATAATAACAGAATCCAAACATAATTTCTTTTTTTTATAAAAGTTTAACGGCTTTGGACGAATCCTTCCTGAAATGACACTAACAATTTAAAATTTAAAAAAAAAAACACATTGGCATTATGGCGGGCAGCCGAATATTTTAATTGTTAATTGAATTAAAATTAGAAACTGTATATTTTTTTTATCAATGATCATACATAAACCTACACGATATGATTTTCAATTTATAGCTAAGCAAAAATGATTGTTATTTTAATAACATGATGTGACTCAATTATCTTTGGTCCAAGCTTTGACTGCTGGCCTTGACTCTATGCCATGTCAATTAAAACTAAATTACTTTCCACCCTAGGGATGGATAAGCTATTTTCCACCCGGTTATCTACACAGGAAAGTTATATTTTCCGAACAGGAGAGATGAAAAAAACATTTGTTGCTCCTACTACGAAGACTAGAAAAGGTATCTTTGGAGAAAATATCTAAACCGGCTGAAAAAAACAATGAAACAACGAAAATATTTATTATAGTTTTATTTTCCTCTTGAACCGTATCTCGTCTCAAATCTCAGATCCATCCTACATCTACATCGTCTACATAAGGCCTAAGTGCTCCTAAGCGAACAAATAAGCATGCATGTGAAACTAATGAAAATAACCTTGAAGTAAGAAATACAACTAAACACAAGATTATTTAGAAGAAATCCTAAATGAAATAAGATATAAACTTTAACAGATGCAGTAAAATCTAAAAAGAAATTAGATAATTGATGGAATAGCCAACTTAGTAAGTTACAAACATACGGTTATAATTGGCCTTTTACTAACAAATCAATAAAACGTGCTTACGAAAAAAACATTAAATTTTTAGATGTCTTAAAAAGTTTAGTTCCTAAAAACCTAAACTCCGTCAATTTTGAAAGTTCAAATACATAGTATACAAAAACGTGCTTCATCATTAGAGTAAAAAAGTTATAATTCATTAAAATGAAACCTAAAAAGTTTGAAGTTATTGAAAAGAAACTTTCCAAAGCGAAAAAAGTTTTTATGCAAGATTTTTTTTCTTTTTCGACGTTCTCTTTCTGGCCAGTGTTTAAGTGCCAGCTGACAGCTGGACCACCTTGTTATTGATCTCCAGGACTTCAGCGACGTACTCCTGGTCAGCCATGATGGTGGCTAGCCGGTTCAGGATGGACAGAAGTTCGCCATCACGAAGGTGGAGCTGATCGTTGCACTGCTCTACCTCGTCCACCACTTCGTCGGGAATCTGAAAGTAATTAAGGAGTTTGTAAGTATTATTATTTATCATGAAATTGTTTCACGTACATATCTGGTACTATTTATTCGACAGCAGAATTGGCATACGTTTCATTTTAAAAAGTACCGATTATAGATGTACCATAATCAGTACTTAAGACATTTAGATATTTCAACTTGAATTTAATTATAATATTTGGTTTATGACTAAGGTTTATGAAGTACCCGACTACCTAATGTACGTTATGTTCGTTGGTGAAATTATCAGCAGGTACCTATTTTATTTTCATTGTGTCTCTGATAATGTTAAAACTGAATAGTAGAACGAATGTTCCCATGGGGAAAACCATTACCTAATGCTATCCTATATGCTTTATTTTATCCTCATCATTTTTTGCAGTGAAAGTTTTATACTTTCCTCCATTAAGTATTAAGTGGGTTTCCCAACAGAAACATTTATGGCAACTTTATTTTGGCGTCGGCACACGTTGCATTGGCTAACAGCCAGCCATGGAAATATGGAATGTCTGCAACCATGACGTCAGTGATACTTATTTATATATTTATCCCTGACTGTTTCCTTCAGTCGTTGCTATTCGGATTTTGCTAAAAGAAATTCAAGGTGACTGAATTTATTGAATGGAAACTTTTCCTTGTAATGAAAGTGTGCTAGATTTTTCGATGGGATAACGACACACTTTAGATTACTAATTTTTAAATCGAGTATATTTTGGTAAAGTATCAAATTAAGACTGTCTGTAGTCCTATATCTTTTTTGCGAATTCTAATTCGTCACGTTATGTGCAAATAATATGAATGAACTATTAAACTTAATTAAAATTGCCTTCTCGTAGAGGGGTCTCTAAAATATTGTGATATTATTTTTGTATGAAACAAAGTCTGTCTTATTTTTTTGTTCTGTTTGTTCTTATTTTTAAAGTTTGTCTTAAAGTTACCTTCTGAAGCTCCAAAAAGGTTTCGAACTTGAGCTTCTTCCGCTGCTTGCCGGTGTTACTGTCGAAGAACATGGTGAACAGCTGGTCTTTGGGCTTGATGTGGAAGTAGACGCCGGCGGTCAGGCGGCCCTTGGGGTCCCTAGCTAGTAGACTCCTGAAAATGAAGAAGACATATCTATGTTAGTATGGATCCCTGTCATACCGCTTTTATACACTAATAAGTTAATGAAAACGAATAAACTGAATCGATTTTGTGATCGGGTTCGTGCCAGAATGTTCTGACGAAGTTCCGAAGTTGAAACTAAATAAAAAACCTTTTTTTCTTACAGGCACTACGGGCAGTGCTTATCGTGCTATTGATACTTTTGAACTCTCTAATTTTTAGCTTCAGTATACACTTACTTTAGATCCCAGATCAAGTTCCTCTTTTCGGTGACGCTGACGGCCGTGAGGTAGGCCTTCGCGACGTACACGAGAGACAGGCGCTCCTTGACCGCCTTGCCTCTTGTCTCGCGCTCGTGCCACTCCACGTAGTTGCCGTTGTGAAGGTTGAACTGGTAGTTGTACTCTTTACGGCAATGCGGCTCGTCGGATTGGGTGAACCAGCCTGTGGAGAACAAAAAAGATATGCATAAGACACTAGAACAAAAATCATTAACGTGGTAAACGATTTAAAGGTTGCATAACTTACCAGTGTGTGGATAACAGCGGTCAGCCATCACGGTGACGACTCGGGCGATATGGTAGCCCAAATCAGACAAGAACACACCAGGCCGTCCACCAACTCGCACGTGAATCGCCAGCATAACGTGATCCTTCTCTGTCTCGATCAGGAAACCTTGAGGACCCGGGAATGATGTTGTATAATCTTGAAGATCTTCAATGTTCTCATCACACGACACCAGCATCATAGCCTTGGTAATGCCAGGGTAATCCTTCTCCAGGACTTTCAGACGCTTCATCACTTCCATGGCCAGTCCCACACAGGTGTGCTTGTGAGCTCGGATTGGGGGGTTGTACTTCGGGAAGAACGTCTTCAGATCCTCATCGGGAGCAGCCATGTACGCGTCGTACAAACTCAGGAAGTTGTTGACGGAGTCGTAGTTCTCTGAGACGACGAGACGGCTCAACAGCGCCTCGGCTTTGGCGACCATCTCCTCGTATTGCTGGAGGGTGAGGTGCAGAGCCGGGCGGGGTCCACCCCACCGCGGGGGCGGGAGGGGGTGGTCGTGGGGCCATTGAGGCCCGGGTGCTGATGTGCCGGAGCCGAGTCAGCTCAACCACTCGACCCCCCAGCGGCCCATCACGCGGCGTACGGCGCGGTCCTCGGACGAGGTGGACGCGATGTCGGTGGGGCCTGCGACGCGCCGGGCCCCCGTGGCCTCCACGCCTCGGGGCGTATCGGGAGACCACTCGTCCTTACTTAACGGTTTTATATTTATCATATCTGTAAAAGAGTATGCAGTTGTTTAGCTTTAGACTAATCAAGAGGCCAAATTAGACAATCTTAAAAATCTGTGGTGTATGAGCGATTTGATGAGTCGCAGTGAGGTTGATGATGAATGATGTTAGTGAAATGAAAACAAGCTGTTCGCTTGACGCAACTTATCTTATTTATTTAGTTAATTATGCCAATATTAGCTTGTTAACTACCATGCATATTGTTATTATTATCTACTTATTGTTCTAATAAGTACCATACACTAATTACAGCAGATTATGATTGTTAATGCACATTGACGTCATCATTAGTTAAAAGTATTTCTTTTTACAATTGTTAATGAGTAACTAATAATACACGATGTTCACATTATGATTATGAGCGAATTTCCCCATTACTGCGGTTTAAACAATGTATTTACAATTAGTAATGATTCATTTTGCAGCTATTGATGACGTTACTGTACTAATTAATGTAATGGAATTCATTGCTTATTCGTATGTTAATTAGGTGTATTAATTTGCTGCAGTGCTCTACTTTTCGCAGTTTGCTCAGATAAACAAATGATAGAGATTTTAGGTCACTAATGCAATGCAGTGGAGTCCTGAGTGCGAACTGTGTCATCCATATTTTAGCTGCAAAGTTTATAAAATTTTGACGAAGTTGTGGTTATTTGTTATAGTGTATGTACTAACTTCCTTCTGCTAACTAGCTCCCAACGGGCTAAAATTAATAAATGAGAACATTTTCGGGCTAGGTATAAATCAATCAACCCTTTATTTTTTGTCGCTATAGTATAATTACTTGAGCAGACCCCAGCAGCCTTTGGCTGCCTACTTAAAGTAATTAGATGAGTTTGAAAAACCAGATCACTACCATGTATTTAATTTACGAGTTCATGACATGTTCAGTTCAAGTCCGTAATATTTGATAGGTACAACTAGATATGAGTATTTATCCTGGAATTGTAAGCCATATAGGACTCTACTCGTATATGCTACATAATGGTAAAAGCAATTCGCGTTAACGATAACGGTCTGCGAGCATGGTAGGATACCTATTACTAAGTGCTGGCCAAGGTCTCAGATGAGTCATCATGGCTTATCGTCGATCGATGCGGACTAGCCTGGGCCAGGCATTGCACAACACCACCGCATGCTGCATGAACAGTAACCTGGGCTCCTATTTTTGAATCACTCTCTTGGATATGGCGTGTGATTTTCGATCGAAAACACATAAAAAAATCAACGGAAATCACTCAAAATCTAGACGTGAGTACTCACAAAATTGAGCAATGATTTTTCAAATCCTTTTTGTGTTGATTGCAACTGGTTTTCATTCCAAAATTCGACTTTAAACATTGAATATCACTCGCCACTTGACGCGAGTGATTCAAAAATAGGGCTCCTGATATCATTATTGTAAATGTACTAGGTAAACCATTGTTATACCTACATAGTACACAGGTACTATGTAGGTATAATAATAGACAGCTATTTGGGATGAACTCTAGCGTGCAAAAGATGAATACTATCAGTCTAATTAGTAGTTGTACTGTCACAGCCATCAAACTTGACTAATTAATTTACTAAATAAGTAAGCAAGCGTGCCTCTATTAGTTTTCTTAATTACTTTGTGCTGTGTATAAGTAAACAAATTTCTCATTCCTTTTCCATAAATAGATTGCTTTGCTCGGATGCATTGCGAAAATTGACACAATGTAAATGGATTATAATTTTGATACTATGCTCAGAATTCCAAAATATTGTTCTTCAATCTGACTTTGAATAATAATAAACGAACAATGATAGTGCTTATCAATTTGATGCATGTACAGGTTGATTGGTAAAATAACACAAGGTCTTATATTGTTATTATTTCCAATTTATTATCAAGTTCACAGTCAAGATGTTTCAGTTGTTGTGAAATCAGAAAAATATGGAAACTTTGCTAAATTCTAAATCGAACTTATAAAACGAAACTGAATAATTGTTCCGATGGAAGTGGTGAAAATAATTTCAAAAACTACAGTGAATTTTATTCAAAAACAGAAATTGCGCATTAGTTTTGGGACGGTGACGTCACACCACTGCAGCTGCCTATGACGTCACTCCACGGCTGTAACTGAAAGATCGCATCAGGGACACATCTTCAGACAACATTTTGTAAATAAGCAGAGAAAAACCACAACCTGTACTTGTTGTTTATGGAGGTGTCAGTTACTTTTTGATAAGGGCATCGATGTTGTTTTGTTTTTATTAAAAAAGGACGGGCTATTTTTAGAATTGGAAAAACTGAAAGGCGCTGAAAGTTAGTAGATTGTTTAGATGATAGAAGATGATGGTGCTGAAGGCTGATGGTGTGATGATGGTCAGTAAGTGAACGTACCCATTTCCTTGGCCTTGGCCGACGAAGTCTCTTGGTTGTCCTCTAAGGAAAGTCTGTGTTTACGTCAGAAACGAAACTGATTGGTCGTGCGTCCGCGCCCGCTATATAGAGTGCGGGTTCCCTCCCCTCCCGCAGTACTGTTTCCCCCCTCACCCCCCTCTCGAGCGTCATCAGACTATCCCATTCACGTGTGTGCTCCGCCAAGGTTGTCCAAGTGTGAATAAACGTGATGTCGTTATAAATGTTTGTTACATTACTCAACGTCGTGGTGTGGGTGACGCGTCAAAACAAAGTTTGCATGTGTGCGCTTCCAGCACATGTTTGTGCCATGATAGAAGTGGTTGGAGTAGGTTTATTCCACTTCCTGAGGTGTTTAAATGGGTCACGACTCACGCATGATGATGATGATTGAATAATGATCGCCGAATCGCGCAAATTACCATGATGCTCAAACACTAATAAGTTTATCTTTTGATGCTACCAGCTGTTAACATCGTTCAGCCATACCTTGATCTTTTTCGCCTTTTTTTTTCAGTTATGCATCGTGCATCGAGAATCAAAAATTCACTGAAAATAAAATATCGCCTCGAAAGTTCTAGGTAGCTTAGCTTTCCCACGATCATCACATCTTCTCTTTTAGATCCTTTACAATAAGTCTGTAGAAAATATCCACTTTTTTGGCATTCATGTTCTGTTATGAATCTGTTATAAACCTGATGAAGATCTAGCGTTATACCTCGGATGTCTATCATTATATTGGAGGGAACCTTCTGCCCGCTTCTATGCAATGCCGCTCGTGTTTGTCACCATTTGTCCATCTGTGGTTAGATACCTGATAACCTCTGGTATGTGCCTGCCATGTGAGTGCATAGAGACACGTGAGGCTTCGACGGATATCTCAGTTCCGAGGTGGTAAGGTCTTTATTAGTACCTTTTGAGGCTACGAAGTGATGATTGAATTTCGTGTTCTATTTCGGCAGTTGGCACCTAGCGTCTGGCGTATCTAGGTCCTTTTCGTCTTACGGTTGCGCTATCGTATCTTTATTTGGATGTACTCATTTTATTTATTTAAGCTCGGGCTTTCCTCCTTTCATTTCTTTTTTACTTTTTTAATTTCAACCCCTTTAAAGACCTTATATTAGAGAAAGGTTAAGTTTGAGTTTGAGGTACTAGAGGTACATAAATTACACATCATGGCCATCCAAGATTAGACAAGTTGATCCATCTAAAATTGATTTGATTGAGTAGATTAAGAATCACCAAGGGTTGGGTGACTTTTTGGTGGATATTGTTTATCTAATCTTTAAAGTTTTTCCAGCATTTGGTACCTACTTAGGTAGTTAGTACATAATAGTCGGGCGCCATTTCGTCTTTCGACTGCGCCAACTCCAAAAATAGACCGAGATCAATAGTTTAGCCTGAATAGAGGTGTTTGACCTTCAAGGCACGTGCTGTTAACTTGGTACAACATACATTTACCGAACCGAATATGACGTAGTAGCTCTACCTACACGGCGGTTCTGAGAAACAGTGACTCATGCAGGCTGCGAAGGAAGTTCGCGTCAGAAGGTAACTGGAAATCGGCGAACAGAGTATCTTGTTTTGTGATGCAATAGCTAAGACTTAAGAAGATACCATAATTTAATAAATGGAACCAACTTACAATGAAAAGTATAGCATAACATTTTCTTATCAAGTTTTTTACTAGTACTGATACTGATACGAATTTCATTAGTATGGTATTTTTAAATACCAGTGTAGTCTAGTATGTGAAAGTGTATTTCTTTGCAATGGAGGGAGTCTTTAAAAAGGTCAAATTTGCTGTAGGAATGTGAAGCACGTTTCTATTAGAGTCTTAATTATCTATTATGGTTGCTGTTGTTCAATTCCATTCTTTACATTATTTTTAACAAGTCGAGGTCGTAAATAAACACTCATTGACACATTTTGATCCCCATCAGCTGTTAGTTCCGCATGTGTGTTTGCGCACACAAGACTTGTTAGTGTGCGTGTGACATCAAAATAACATAAACGCTAAAGCAAATAGAACCTTATCAGAAGGCATTAGAGGGGATTCTCGATAACGATCATTGCGGACTGTTCGAGAGCACTCGAGTAATTTTCCGCGTATTTACAAAATACAAAACAACTGCACGAACTGCGCAGTTTTCATTGATACATTTGGGCTCGAGTTTTGTAAACAGTGACTGTGTACAGTTATTGGGACGGACAGACATTTGCTCTCGGGGTCAAAAGTTACAGTAGGTCAAACTAATAGGACCAGTGGCAAATAATAAACGTTTGAGTTATTTTTTTTGAGTTTAGACTAAGGCCCAATTTTTTCATTGATAGTAATGGTAAAGTTACGTTACCAAACGGTTGAATATTTTCGATTGTGTGTGTTTTGAAGAAAAACTACCTTACCCAAATGTCAGAATGGCTATATTAATGACCATTGGTTAATAAGGTTTTTAACATTACTACGAATCCAAAAACTGGCCCTAAGGGTCAGGGGCAGGCTATGTCGTTACTTGCTAAATCCCGACATTTTTGTGACACTAGTTTATAAATATTACTGTTGCATTGCTTGCATAGGTACTGATACGGCTAATGAATGGAATTCACAGTACAGCTAGTTTTTAAGCGAAATTGTTTCGAGAGCAAATACGTAACCAATCTTTATCACTGTTACCTACCAAATATTTTGCTATTTAGTAAAAAAAAGGTGTGCCTCAACAAGCTCAACCCTCAACAAGGACAGCTCGCTTCTGGAAAGTTGCCAACGCCCTACCTTCGTAAGTCTCTAACTCCCTAGCCACTCCGGGGTCCGGGTGTGGATGGCTGGCTATCAGTATTTATTATGTCCAAAGCATTATTAGGTACTAAAAAAGTTGTGTATCAGCACATTTGTGTTGTAACTGCATAGTTGTGTTTTTTCTTGGGACCTTTTCTTGTTCTCTTACGTGTGCATCCAGCTCGAAGGGCCATTATTAGGAAGGAAGCATAATTAGTAGAAAGGTGTTTAAGTAACGCCGATAATTGGAATTTGATCGTGAAAATAGCATTAATCAGTCAGGTATCAAACGAATGCCGAGAGTCGCATAACAATGGAATTTTTATTGTGTCTCGTTTACACATACTTGACGAGTTAAATACCTTATTAATCAATGAAATCTGGGAAATAAATTGTTTCTGTGCTTGTGCAGGTATTTTATTTCAAAGATAATACCGAAGAGGAATATAAGCGAAACATAAAATTTATATTCCTATCCTATAGTGATACCTGCAAATTTTATACAGCGAAATGACTATGATGACGTCATCATTATCAGTCTAAGGATCCACGCATAAGAATAGGACTCCCCTTAACTTAGTCTAGTAGTATTATATTATCTGTGACTTAGTTTTGTAAAAAGATCAACCGACGAGCGTGCTCCTCATTAATTAATCATCATAACGCAAATAGACAAGCGCCTTGCAGGTTCTAGCTCGCAATCGCACGATTAATTACGAAGAGAGCACTCTACACAGGCGTTCATTAAAACTAATTTTAAATAGTTTTCGGTACAATCTTTCCAAACTTCCAGATGTGTCTAACTAACAACAATGGTAAACGATCCGTGCAAAAATCGGAGTCTGCTCCATTCTTGAACGAATGTAAAAAAAACGAAATGGAACGAGCTCCCCCAGCGAAAGTCTAGACATGGAAGGGGAAATGTGAATTTTTAATAAATTTTAGTCCAGTCAAAAAGATGATTAAACTTAAGGTCTTAAAGTCGAAAGTCTAGAAATATTTTCAACAAGTTTGTGACTGTTAGTCTCTGTGTACAGGAAGGGACGTGGGGTTTAATGAGGGTCATGTATTCTAAATACAATTTCTAGACTTTGTCCACTATTTATGCCTAAGAGCTTTGTTTTCTTTGAGTTTACCTTTTAAGGTCGATAATGTAATGATTAGTCTTTAGGAAAGCTATTTTAAGAAACTAGGCATCAAGGATCAATAAATAAATACATAAAAAATAGTGCGAATCTGCTTTGTTTATGACTAACTAAGCTTAACGTAACAAAGCCCAGGCTCTTTCAGGCTGCTCATTAAGTAGTTGAGTAAAATATTGTAATCATCATCATAGTTGACAATGCAATGGTTTCACTAGTAAATCACTGCTGAACTCATTAAGTATCCTGCCCTATTGCCTTAATAAAAAAATACATGTGCCCTATAAATACTTTAAATTAAAAGATACCTGAAATATAAAATATACGTCTGTTAGTAAAATAACCCTTTTTTCCGCAACCAAAAGTAAAAATAAAATAGTTATTTAATTATTGTACGACACAAAAAGTTGACCCGGTTTGTCAGGTGTGGGGTTCGAACCCACGCTCCCTCTCGGGAACCAGAGCTTAAATCTGGCGCCTTAGACCACTCGGCCAACCTGACGTGATGGTAATGGCCGAATTATGAGACTAATTCTACTAAAAATATCTTTAATATCGATATTCTATTATATTTTTCGAAATTCGAAAAATATTTTTCGTTGATTTTTCAATAATAATTAATACTGTAAAATCGTTTTTTGCCACTGTCATTGATTTAACAAGAATTCATTGTTTGACAAATTATTAAGATAAATAGTTATAGGTATAAGTTGATTTGTTTTTTTTTGCTTATGTTTTTTTTTTGATTACATAAATTATAAAAATACAACTTAAATGTCGCACGGACAACACTGCCACCTATTGAAAATCTCCGAAACGACAAAAACACTACTCGTACGTGCCGCACCCGCACGCAACTGATGATTGTTACTTGAACATGGGTTTTTGTGGTTCGTCTCTGCACTCATAGATGGCGCTAAACAGGACTTTTTTTTTATACCTTACCATTATCTGTGACCTTACCTTCTTGCACATTTAATAGAATTGGAATTAAAATTATTGTGAGATTGTTATTAAATTATACATTTATTTAAAAAATATAAATTGTTTTTAAACTTTTTTGTATTTGCATGCTTTAGTTCAAAGACTGCAGCTTACTCACGACGACTTGTAAGTAAGTTGTAATAATTGTTGTTGTGACTCTAGTCTACAACTTTTCAGGTAAATCACTTAGGCCAACTTGCGCACGGTGATTTAACCCAGGATTAAATCATCATTATGTCTCTGTCAACGTCAAATAAACTGACTATACATTGAATACCAATTTTAAAGCGGAATTAAATAAGCTTTTATTTGACATCAATTTTTATTTTAAGTTTTAAACCAATCGTCATTTTTTAAGTTTTGAGTTAAAAAAAAAATATCGTCGATTTCGTAAGGATCTACCTGACATTTCAGTGCTGCAGTGCAGTCAGCCACCACCACGCAATAATAAAAAAAAAAAAAAATTCTTTATTTCAAATAGTATCGTTACACATATTTGTTGAGTTTTCCCTTTAAGTAGTCGAAGACACTTGTATTGGGAATAACTCGCAACTTCCCTTACGGTTAGCTTAATACTATTGAAACTAATTAATAGTAAACATGGTAGAAAAAATATTACATTTGAGAAAAATAATAAGCACAATCAGAGGTACTGAAACAGAGACATGAATAAAGTAATTTAGCTGCAGCACAATTGGTGCGATTAACTGAATGCATGTTGACCGATGAGATGTGTGTGTGTGTGTGTGTGTGTGTGTGTGTGTGTGTGTGTATGTGTGTGTGTGTGTGTGTGTGTGTGTGTGTGTGTGTGTGTGTGTATGTGTGTGTGTGGTGTGAGAGAAAGAGAGAGTCTGGGTGTGTATATATTTGTGTACATGTCTGTCTGTTACCCTAAGTGACAAGTTGATCAGGCACCTGCATGCCCTGCGGAATGATTTCCTTGGGATCGATACAGAATGTTCGCATACAGGTGCAATAATACAAAGAAGAAACTTTATCATTATCTATCCAATTCTAATAAATAGGTTTTCAACTTCTTCATAGCTGAGTGAAATCAGCCATTCAGATAAGGTTTTCTTGCAAGTGTAAGATAACATTGGGTAAATTTTAAGAATTGTATTTACTTTATTATACATAAAGGCGGACTGACCTATATATTGCCTTCTAGCAAAAGCTGTACGTGTGGCAGTAACAGGGGCCACAGCATCTTTCCTTCTTTTATGACTCAGGTCGACAAAAGGTAGGGACTTGTGTACGTTTAGAATAAGATTTAGAACGTAAAGTTTCCTGACTGAGAGGAGACGTCGAGTGTAGAAGTAGGAAAACGGTAAGGTTTGAAGTACATAACTTTTATAAGTAGTCTCTGTGCTCTTTCTAATTCAAGAAGGTGGGATTTGTCTGTTCCGCCCCAAATAGAGATGCAATACGTAAGCACTGATTGGGCAAGTGCCATGTAGATTTTATTTCTGAGTTTATTGGACATAACATGCCGCAATGATTTAAATACCCATAAGAGTTTCCTTGTACGATTTGTTAACAGTTCCAAATGTGGGTGCCAGCTTAGCCGTTGGTCAAGTATTATACCTAAGTATTTGATTAGACTGACTTTTTCAATCATGGGGCATTCACAGGTAACTGCATTTGAACATGAGTGGATTTTTAATATAAATTGACTTCCTGGTTGGGATTTGTTAGAGGGCGTGAAACATACAAATTTAGTTTTAAGAGGGTTCAAAGTCAGAAGGTTCTCTCTTAGCCAGTTTGATGCAGCAATTAAACCTCTCTCAGCCCTATCATACACTGTTACCCAGTCAGGACCAGTAAAAACAAGCGCTGTGTCGTCAGCGTAGGAGAAAATCCTGCCCTCAACATAACGCAGATTACAAAACTCGTTGATGTATATTAGGAAGAGTGTGGGGCCGAGGACACTTCCCTGAGGAACTCCAAAACTGAGCGAAGCTTTATTACTGTGGAATCCGTCAATTTTAACTTCCTGAGTTCTCTCCTGAAGATAACTTTTAAAAAGCAGGAGAGGAGTATTCCTGATGCCTATGTTTTCTAACCTGCGTAAAAGAATGGGCACAGAGACAGTGTCAAAGGCTTTTTTGAGGTCTAAAAAGACTGTGAGACATTTGTTGCCGTTGTCAACTTCATTAACTATAGAGGAGGTGAGGTCAAGAATAGCATCTTGGGTTGAACGACCCTTTCTGAAGCCATATTGTGAGTTGGATAGTAATTTGAATTTGTTTAGGTAATCAACCAGTCTATTATTAAGTAGTTTTTCAATTATTTTAGAAATTGAAGAAAGGACGGAAATTGGCCTATAGTTGTTAACATCTTCTACGTGCCCACTCTTAAACACAGGGGTTACAATTGATATCTTTAAGGCGCTGGGGAACACACCAGTACTAAAACAGAGATTTGCGAGGTGACATATGTAGGGGACAACCAGATCTTTGGAGTGTTTAAGAAAAGCAGTGCTGATTCCATCCCAACCAGGTGCGCTCTTAGAGTCTAGACTCATCAAGATGCTCTCAACTTCCCGGTTGTCAGTATTCAGTATGACGAAGGATGAGAGGTGGGTTGAGTTAGAACTGTGTGCTACAGAAATACGTCTCAGAACACCCAACTGTTTAGTAATTATTTCAGCCAACTGTGACCCAATACAAACGAAATAATCATTAACATAGTTAACTGAAGATAAAGGCTGCGGTTTTGCGTTGAGTAATGCTGCATTATTAGATTTTGACGGTTTATACCGAGTGATCTCATTTATCGTGCTCCAGAATTTACGAGAATTGTTGGCAGTTTTTAAAATAAGATCACTATGGTATTTACGCTTAAGCTTTTTATTAGATTAGAGCAGAAATTTCGAAAACGTTTGTAGGTCAGTTTTAAGAAAGTATTGTGAGGGTCCTTTTCTAGTTTAAGTTGCATGTTATTTCTTAGTTTTATACACCTCAATGCTCCAGATGTAATCCACGGTTTTAGAATTCTTTTATTACTTGCATAGTGAATTTGTTTGGAATTTTGTTGAATAGCTGACTTAATTGTATTAATGAGAATGTTTGCAAAGTCTTCAGGATGAATCGATTCTGAGAAGGGGAGATCTTTAGATACAAGAGTTTTATAGGCGTCATCAAAATTAATAACTACTTTCGACTTGGTGGTAGAATTATGAGGAGTCATTGTAGACAACTGAAGCAAAACAAGATTGTGATCGGTAACTGTCGTGTTAAGAACACCAGTACGCAATAATAGGTGCCGAGGCGGGCGTTGTACTTGTACCCGTCACTAAAGCTTTGTTTCGAGGTATTCTTCATCACAGATAATATATAATACTCTTCATTTTCAGCTCTAGCGATAGCTTAGCCTACTTGAAATTAATGGTAGTCATACTTTGTACAAAGGTACAATGAAACAACTATTTGTATAACTAAGTATATTTCTGTATTACTCGAATAGAACTCCTCAACCCCGCCACCGTCAGTGTGGCCAGCCACCACGCACTATCTGGCGGCGTTGCACTCTTCGCTGAAGCATTAGTTCAAGGTGTTCTTCATTTTCAGCCTTGCAACTATAGCCACTGACTATAGCGATAGCCTAGCCTGCTTGAAACAAATAGTAGTCGCAATTTACACTTCAGAAGAACAAAGGGACAATGAAACAACTGAATGTATAACTAAGTACATTTCTTTATTACTCAAACGAAACACCTCAACCCCGCCACCGTCAATGTGGCCAGCCACCATGCACTAGCTGGTACAGTGGCGGCGTTGCACTCGTCGCTGAAGCATTGGCAAACAGTCTCGAGGTGGTCCTCGTTGTCGGCCAATAAGGGTAAAATAAAACAAATAACAATCTAAGTAGGTACTTATTGCTCAACTAGTACTCAAACGAAGCTTCTTATCCCCGCTACTGACAGTGTTGGAGGGAAGCATTGGCATTTGTAAACAAACTTTTGAGTTTGAGTTTAGAGCATTGGTGATTGGATTAAGAAACAGGTGACTCCTAACAACTCATCTTTTGGAGGACAATGAAAAAACTGACAATCTATGTACAGCTCTTTTTTGCTCAAACGAAACATCTTAACCCCACCACTGTCAGTGCGGTCAGTCACCACGCACTAACGTGCTGTGGTGGGCGTCGTACTCGTCACTGAAGCATTGTTTCCAGGTGTTCTTCATTTTCAGCCTTGCAGCTATAGCGATAGCCTAGCCTGCTTGAGAGAAGGGTAGTCGCACTCTCTACATTAGCAGAACAAGGGGACAATGAAACAACTGATTGTATAACTAAGTACATTTCTTTATTACTCAAACGAAACTCCTCAACCCCGCCACCGTCAGTGTGGCCAGCCACCACGCACTAGCTGGTACTGTGGCAGCGTTGCACTCGTCGCTGAAGCATTGGCAAACAGTCTCGAGGTGGTCCTCGTTGTCGGCCAATAAGGGTAAAATAAAACAAATAACAATCTAAGTACTTATTGCTCAACTAGTACTCAAACGAAGCTTCTTAACCCCGCCACTGTCAGTGTTGGAGGGGAGCATTGGCAGACTGTTCCAGTTGATCATTGTTGTCAGCCTTGTAAATACAGAATTTTACATTTAAGAACATCTGAGAATGTACTACCCAAATATTTGCAAATAAACTTTAGAGTTTGAGTTTGAGCTTGAGTTTACAGCACTTGTAATTGGATTAAGAAACAGGTGACTTCGAACAACTCATCTTTTGGGGGACAATAAAAAAAACTGACAATCTAAGTACAGCTCTTTATTGCTCAAACGAAACTCCTCAACCCCACCACCGTCAATGTGGCCAGCCACCACGCACTAGCTGGTATTGTGGCAGCGTTGCACTCGTCGCTGAAGCATTGGCAAACTGTCTCGAGGTGGTCCTCGTTGTCGGCCTTGTAGCAGTCCCGATGGTGACGCACCCAGCCGCACCCGCGCGTCACGCGCACTTCTGAGTCGTGGTGCTTGTGGAAGACTGGGGAAAGTTGAAGGGTTAAATTCATTGTTTGTAATTATGGCCACGAATAACCGCTTTATAATTAAACTTGACACATGGAGTAGGTATCTGAAGTGTCTATGAGAAATTGTAGTTAGGTAGGTACTTCTCTGACGTGTTTAGAGGTTCTTATTTACTATTTTTTTATTGAAAAACTATATGGCACATGTGTACTTCTTTTAAATGTGATCTTTATTTACTGTGTTCTTATAGTTTATTTTTGTTTTTATAGTGTGTGATGTCACGCAGCCTACGCGTTAAGAAGCGCTTGCAAAATTCAACAGGCTTGTTAATGTGACGGTGGCCGAGTGGTATAGGCATACGCCCGGATTGCGTAAGACACGGGGTTCAATTCCTCGTCTGTCACAGGTTCACAGTTGTCTTTTTACAAGTGCAATTTATATTATACTGTGTTCTTGGCAAATAAACGTTTGAGTTTGAGTTTGGCACAAATAACAGTGTTACAAGCATGCAGAACGATTGTAATGAAAATATTAGTGCTCTAATAGGATTTCCTACTTTTTATGCTATTTGAATAATAATGGTAAGGAAAGGACAGACTCTTCCCAGTTTTTATAACTAGACGAAATACTATTAAATGGTTCATGAGAGTGTCTGATACAAACTTGACCCACAAGAACACAGTTCGACATTGACCGAATGACTTCGTTATCTTGTGTTTCTTCTGATACGAATGTTTATGTTTGCCGCCATGAAATAGTTATTTATTGCAGAAATTATTTCTTGTCAAAACA
Source organism: Pyrausta aurata (assembly GCA_963584085.1). Lineage (NCBI taxonomy): Eukaryota > Metazoa > Arthropoda > Insecta > Lepidoptera > Crambidae > Pyrausta > Pyrausta aurata. The sequence continues at coordinate 2,185,996 of OY757269.1, read as the reverse complement.
ACACACATTAGCGTATTGCAAATAGAGTTGGAGGTCTCTTTGTTTCTTCTACAAAGTTTTGTGTGTTGCAATTGTAACCTTTTATTTAACCCGATTAGGGGCCCTATTTCAAAAAGGAATAAAAAAATAAGGGCCCAGGTCCACAGACATATAAGTCAAGTTCGTTTTTCTTTGTTGTGGAATATTGTAAACAATATTGACGTTCCTTTTATTTATTTATATTATTTGAATAGTAAAAAAAATATTGCTTAGACACAAAGGCACACAAAAAGCGGTTAAACTTCTAACACACACACACACACACACACACACACACACACACACACACACACACACACACACACACACACACACACACACACACACACACACACACACACACACACACACACACACACACACACACACACACACACACACACACACACACACACACAAGCCTTACATGTCTGTTTATTATTTTACGTTATCATTAAAAGCTGTGGATTTTGTTAAAGTATGTACTAATAAAATAAATTAAAATTTTAACCTACTGGTCTGTATAATCTTCCGGCAGAAGAACTGGTGGTTGTCTGGCGAGTAGACGCCCCTGGCACAGTCGGTCATCTTCACGAACTTGTGCAGCGTCTCCTGGTCGTAGCTCGTGGGGTCCAGGCACATGGTGTTGTTCGCGCTGTTGCACTCGTAGCAACGGATGGCTAACCCTAGGTGAGGTAAAATGTACTTTGATCAAATGTACATAAAGTTCATGCGCTGTTGATGGCGCTTGCTGCATTCTAGCACCGGATTGTAAAACCTAGAAAAAGTCAGGTCAGCGGGACAATGTGAAAAGTTCTTTGGAAGTTGTATAACAGTAGGGTTTTATGTTCCTATGAAGCATGAAGGTAGCTGGATTCTGCCCTTCCTACCTTTTCCTATCGTTATATTAGCATGAAGGTAGGTATTTACCCTAGCATCGGAAATGCATGGCTGTTCGAAACAGACCACAAGCTTCTGTTACTTACTAAGAATTTAGTAAATGAACAACTTCAATATCCAATGATGAAGATGATGACCATACATTAAATGATAACTCACCCAAAGGAGCACACACAGATAACAACAGCAACACCACGGCGTATTTCATTGTTTATAGTTTTAAATTTAATTAAATATAAATAAGTTAACTACTTTAACGGGTTGTATCTCCGGCCGATATAATCGCACTGTGGAATAAGTAAATAAAGTTCTGCAAAATCAAATGTAAGTACGCTAATGTTGAACACCGACCATGAATGAAGCCCTATTCTGGTTTCGATGGGCCTATAAATTACTAGAAATTTCAATGATAGTTAAATATGATCGAAAATTAAGTATAGCTCCTTTTTGGTGGTTCTTCTCAGAATTTAAGTATTTAGTTACTTATTCATAAGATCTTATTTTAATTTATCTAGTTGTACACTTATCACTAAATTGGTACTTATAAGCAAAAAATAAGATGGAAGTAAACAATGAATGCACTATTTATTTTATTATTTAACATCATTTATTTATAGTCTGTAATCATCACAATGTTTTTCAACTATCATTTCTCTTAACCATAAATTTAAACAAAATAAACGTAAGTATCTCAGAATAGGTGAGTTCTATCAATAAATATCTAAGTTTTGGCACGTTTTAATTATTACCTGCAAAGTCTTTAGCTTTATAGACGTAACAAAAACAAAGGATCCGTATCTTTTTCCAATATAACTGTAAACATAAATAACAATTTGAGAACTACATTATTTACATTTTACTACTTAGTCTTGTTTAGAATACTTTATACGTAAGTAGGTAACTGTGTGTAAGTAAGTGAATTCAGTAATATTCTCAGATGCTTTCAGAAATCAGCCACTTTATATCTCAAACTTTTCCCCGCAAATTTTGATAATAAACCAAAATGGCGGTAAGCGCGCCAACCACTGTCAGTTTGACATGTTCCAACATGGCAGCCGCGTTGCACATGTCGCCGAAGCACTGGCACACGGTTTCAAGATGGTCGCTGTTGTCTGCCTTGTAGCATTCCTTTTTGTGCTTGACCCACCCACATGTCCGGGTCACTCGGACTTCTGGTGTCTTGTCGACGTGGAGAACTGGAAATAGATGGACATAAATAAGCATGAGATTTGGGGTACACGAGAATACACTCTAATGAGGGGCACTTAGATAAAGTCTTGAATGGCACGTTTGGCCATACTTTATCTCTGACTCTACAAACAAGTAAACTATGGTCACCAAAAGTAAAGAAGATAGGTTGAAAAATAATCCAAGAAGAATTTCTGATAGTTTCAGAGAGTCACTACTCTCGAAGTTCTGATTGTCCTGAACAGTAGTGATAAGAACTAAGTAAACGAGGAGTATTTTACAGGATTGGCGTATAAAAGTGATTGATTATCAATGAGTAATCTTTTTTTTTATATATTTTTTTAATTTTACTTAGGTATACAAACAGGATATGGTCTATGCTTAACTTATATAAAATTAAGAACTAAAATACATAGCTGGACCATAGCCCATGAAAAGTATACACAACATGATTTTATACTATACGCTAATAGTGAACTGTAATTAAATCTAAACAACTATAAATGATAAAAGTGTGTAGAAAACTGTATGACATCAGGTCCACGCATGACCTTCGCCCCTCAGGGTGTTGGATATAGCTTTTTTGAAAGTAGAGAAACTGATATTGAAAACATCTTTGAAAAAACTGTCTTGCATTTAGATAAAAATATGGAGGCTTTAATTCGCAATGTCCAGAATACGGCTGCGTTTTCACGCACTGCTAATTCAAGCCGCTTTTTATCCACCTTTGTGTACTACAACAATGTTTTGTCCAACCCGTGCGGTCGACAAGAGACAAAAAACCATTGAGGCTGCAGCAAAATAGAGCAGCGAGGCCTTTGTGACCGTGTATTATGGGTTAAACATAGTACTCACTACTGTTCGTTATGTGCTACATAATTTTATTCGTTGTGGAAGTAAATTATCAAATTGTCTGTCTATCTAGCTAGGCACAAACAGACATCACAAACAATGATATGGCTCCTATCTCCTATGTGATGGTTATTTACTTGTAAGTATGCCGAATAAACATCATTGGCCGAAGTCTTAACACGTTCCGGGACAGTGAATGCCTACAGGCGTGAAAACAATAAAACATCTATTGTGTCTGGTATAGTGTCCCGGAACGTGTTAAGCTAAATTTTTGTCATTTCGCGTAGACAATTTCAATTTTCTGATTTTCTGCTGCATCATATATCGTTTTAACTTACGTAGATACATCTTTAAAAAATCTAAAAAAATATGTAAGTATAATACATAAACTCACTAGTCTGAGTAATCTTCCTGCAGAAGAACTCCTTACTGATGGTGTTGGGGAGCGCGTGACCGCAGTCCACCACGGGAATGAGAGCCTTCATCCTGGGGTGGTGAAGGTCCAGACACGCTGAGTTGTTCGCGCTGTTGCACTCGAAGCACCTGATGGCAGAGCCTTGGAAAAGATAAAGTGGGTCAGATAAATAATGATAATCTAGTGCCAAAAACAAATGAGAGGAAAGGTCGCTTCCATAGACCTTTAAGGTGACGCATGGCCAGAGGCGAGTTTGTTGAGCGAACAAAACTGTGTGCGGGAGATGATTGGGGAAGACTAGCTACTACTACTACTACTACTTGCTACACCAGATCTCCCACACACAGCGAGATGGCACGGTGGTTATTTTAGTGGGTAGGTCTCTACCTTCTGGAGAGAAGAGCCCTCCACCAGGCCATGTGGAGGGTATGCAATTCAATGCATTTTCCGCTTGGATTTTCCGTCATAATAAGTCACTAAATACTGTCAAAGAGTGGTCAAAGTAACAATTCAGCCATCCTCTTTAAAAATCTCTTGCAAAAAAGACTATTTACTTGATATGGTACTGCTGATCATCCCAAGACAGAGATAATGCATCAAGAACAATATTGGACATGCATCTCAAAGCAAAGAAGTTTTTCTGGTCTGGCTTTAAATTGCATAAGAAAGCGATTTAAATTGCACCACTTATAAGACCTTACTTGCTAAATGAGCTGGTGGGTGGACTACTTAAGACATTTTTATATTCAATTGATCTGACATATCTTCTCCTTGACAAAATTGTGTTCGCAAATGAATACCTTTGGTGGGGTTTAAGATAAAGTTTTCCAATTACGTTATCACTTTTTTGACTTGGATTCGCAAAGCGTCTTTAAAATTAAGTAATAACTATCAAAAATACTCACAGGTTGTAAATAACGCAGGCAACAAAACTGAGAGAACAGAAAAAATCGTATTTTTCACAGCCATTTTGAAACTCCTTTCACTTCGCAACGGCAATAATTTTAAGTACCTAACAAAACTTAGCTTATAGATATTTGTAGGCGCTTACTTTTACCAACGTTATAAGTTTACTATTTTTGCTTTAATTTGTTTCTATTTCTTATTCTTTTTCATCCAAGTTCTTTCGTTATGCCTCTAGTAATATATGCCGTTGACTGCTTATTGTATGACCTAACATGAGCTTATAACTCAGACGTGCCTTTGTGAATCAGTTGCATACACAAAGGGAGAAACTGGATCCAGTCGGCTTCTTAGACTCTGTAGAAAGGTAGCTGGGATCGAGAAAGGAAGCATTAATAAAGTTAAAGTGGAATATGTGACATTGGACTCGAAGCAACTGACTTGATACGGAATATGTGAGCATGTATTACCTGAATAGTTACACTAATATGTCTATTGTTAAATTCCGGAAAAAACATATGATGTTTTTTTTTCAAATTCAATTTATCTTTATCCCTGTATGTATAGGCACGCACAGGAAAAAAGTATGTCGACAATTCAGTAAAAAAAATCTATCACAGAAAACGTCTCATAATTATCTGATCATTGCCGAGGATCTTACTTGTGTCCGTTATTTATACTGACCGAACATACCTTATATTTGTAAGAATTTGCTGTTGCCTATTTGTAACAAACAATCGACAATTCCCCTTTGTTATACTCTCTTACTGCACTTCTCGATGTGCAGTGGTAAAATGATCGTGAGGCTAAACAAAAAATAAACTTTTTGTAATGATTTTTACCCATAAGGATAATTGTATACATAAATATCTTTCCTATCCGAGGGTAAGCAAGATACTCAAGTCTTACGTAGAATATTAATCACTAGTATAAGTAGTAAGCAATTGTCTATACACCTGTTTCATTTCAGCGGTGGATAGCTGCTTCGTGACTAATGGCTGAAAACGTAAATATTTATCGTTGAAGTATCTGTCCCCAGGCTGTATATCAAGAACCGCTATGGTTATACAGTTCTGTAACTGCTCTTATAACAAATGCTAAAAATTAAATAAATATTTAAGAGGGGCTCCCACACAACAAACGTTATTTTTTGCCCATTTTTGCTCAATGGCAACAGATAGGCACTTGATATATTCACCTATGTTATTCACCTAGTCAATGGTACGGAGCCCTTCGCGCGCGAATCCGACTCGCACTTGGCCGTTTTTTACTCTACCTATTGCTCTTTGAAGCTGATTTCATCGTCCTATTCTGGTCTGAGGTACACTTTAGCGCGCATTTCAAAGCGATTCGGTGAAATTCGATTTGTTTTTGTATTATTTTGGTTGGATGCTGGTGGTCGCCGTCGGCGGAGCGGAATGGTGCGACCTCATTCCATTTAGAAACTATCCTTTGGGGTAAAAACATTACAAAGGGTTTTTTTAATTAAAATGATCAGGCATTTGAACACGATCATATCTAGTGGTAAGTGATGATGTGGTCGAGTATGGATCATGTCTGTCCAGTAACAGCCTATTTTCCCTCTTCTCTTGAAAAATACCAAATCATAGTGTTTTGGGAACATTTCAGCCGGTAGCGCATTCCATTTCTTAGCCATCCGCATCAGGAATGTTGATCGGAATCGTTTAGTGCGCATTGATGATACGTCAACGACATAAGAAAGAAAATAAATTTATTCGACCTAAATTAACACAAAAAAAAAATAACATTGAAAGATTAATAGATCAGTAGGCTTAAGTCGAAAAGGCACTCGCTCAGCATTGGCCGTGGCAGTAGCAGAACGCATACCACGTCGCTGATTTTCAGCGAGACATAAGGATGGCAGCCGCGCCCGCGTCTTGTATTCCGAAGGTGGTGTGGTGTTATTTTTTGCTTCTTTAATAAGTTTCCTGGAAAGTTTTCCGCCCACTCCTCAATCAAGGAACCTGCCACTCTAAAGAATGTTGGCATTTCTATAATAATGGTAAGATTGATCTAATCGAGGCCCCGGCATCTCAGTAATACGGGAAGCGCTCCCGCCACAGATTGCCGGAAGTCCTGCGTTCTGCCAATTGCCTCGCTGCATTAGTCCTGGTACACACTGGCTGGTGGTAAACAGGATCTGTTTATCTGACCTACCATGCTTACAGCATATCAGAATTTTAAGTCATCATCAAACATCATAAGAGCTAGGCTCCTGTCGGTGGAGATTTTTCCAAAACTCCAAATTAAAATTAAAAATAAATTAATTAACAAAATTATTTTGGAATTAACTAAACATATGGTTTTTGTTTGGTTCCGCCCAGGGGGCGTATTGCGATGCATTTTTGACAGTTAAAACGCTCTGATTTACTGTCAAATTAGCAATTTCGCATTATATTGATAACATTACTTTATTATAACAATATAATAATTAATATTCATACCATTGTAGTATTATTATAATATTATTACATTGATAATAGTCGTTTACACTGAGTCGGAATTGAACTGCCTCGGAATTGAATGGATTAAGTTGGATCGTAATACGCCCCCAGTACAAAAATATTTAGTAAAATCACTAAGAAATTTTCCGCAAAAGCACGAAAATAATGGATAACGAAACTAGGTATATTGTGGTCGTTTCCTTCTTGCCTTCCACAACGCAGTTTAAGAACCGGGGGTTGCCCGCCTCTTAATGCCCTGTCTAAAGCCTCCTGATACACTATATTTTCAGGTTTTTGCCAATACTGATATTGCTGCTCCAAATACCAGGGGAATGCTTTTTATGCTTATTTACTCGCAATGTCACAGGATCGTCACTGAATATTATAGCTTTTAATAGAGAATCCATCCCTCTAGCCTCGCCTACGAATTTTAAGTATTTCTAGAAAAAAACAACAAATTCTATGGCTGCTACGAACCGCTACGACGTAGCACATAGGTGGCAGTTTAGGGTGTGCGGTAAACTGCGTTATCTAAATGATGTCTGGTATCTGTTGTTCCATAACAAATAATTAATGTCCAATAAGTAACGATAGCGAAGCTCACTTTAGCTTGTCGACAACAAACAATCCAATTCTTCGCGCATTTAGCTTTGCTCTGTTCTATTTTTAAAAGAATCTACCGACTGGCAATGATTGATTTTCACGCGGTGGATCGACAACATTTCCATGAATCTGTACTCAAGTCGAAATTCAACTAGCTACATTGTTGACATCAATCAAATTATATTGTAGTTAATAATTACCAAAAAAATTACCTACCCATCAGTTAAAAATTGGTATTTGTAAGTATTTTCTTTAACTCAAAATTCGTCTTGATCGGCGTAAGATATGTTAGTCCGTGATTATTTCGTGTTTGGCTGATCCGATTTGATGCGGTTTTCCTAAAAGTATTTGTTACGTTTATAAAGGGTTTTAGAAACTATTTTAGTTTAATCAAGTACAGTGGTCAGCACATCAGACTATACATTTTTGTTGAAAAAATACCTCATTCCAACAGCATAAGATACCGCAGTGTTTAGCTTGACGTACTGTCATATGTATGTTCATTATAATTTAGAAAAAGGAATAACTCTAATAGGAAAAACAGACTCATTTGATGTCGGTGCATGCAGGCAGACGGCAACAGTCTACGCACGCATATTATGGACCATAGAAGTATACTACTTATCCCCTAATAATTTAATGTCGTGCACCGACTTAAAATGAGATTGTTTTTCCTATTAACGTTATTAGAGTATTTTTTCTTGAAAGTGGTTTTATTTTTTAAATATTAAAAATAATCTTCAGTGTGTCCCAAGCTCGAGCAGGATACCAGGCAATCAGCGGCGGATGGCGTGTGTGCCGCGGCCTAGGGAACAACTCTTGCGCAACCGACGATCATACCAGCCTAGGTGTATCAATACCGATGCTAAGAGTCCGGGTAACGCTGCTGTGAACTACTGTGAAGCAACCAAGAGTCTAAGGGCGCTTGCGCACTGACCCGGATCCGATACGTATTCGGTTCCGGAATGAAAAAAACAGATGGAATTTAGATTCGGATGGATGCGTGGTATCAACTGAGTCCTGTCAACACCTGTCAGTGTAATGTCTATCTCGCTTGCACTTAAACCGATAAAGCTGCGCGCTGTTATATACCTATCTCTATCTATTGACATTAGGGCCTAGGACTCAGTTGCTAACATAAAATTAATATTCCTAAAGGGATAATAATTCTATGGTTGCTAATGAGCTGACTATAGTACAAGGATGACAAACTAATTAATCAAATTCTAATGCGTGTAATCGATACAAATGAATACGAAAGCGCCCTATCTTGGGGTCAAAACTTTGATGAACGATGGTTAATTAAAAGGTCATTTCACCGCATCTTTCTCTCCCCCTCCTCCTCTAAACAAACACTGTACACACTTTGTAAGAAATAAGGTTATTAAATAAAGTTTCAAGGCTGACAAACCGCATTGCTAATAAAAAGTGTCCTACAGATTTCAGTTATATGGTAACTTATCTCAGAACATATCGGTCAACCAACATCTCAACAACAAGTGCGCAGGAGATTTATACATGTCTGTGCGCAATCACAAGTGCACTGTTCCTTCACTCTCATTAATCCGGTCAAACGGCAATACAATGTGACCGGTGAAAGATCAGGCGCAGGACCAACGACTTAACGTGCTTTCGGAGGCACGGGGTGATGATAAATACCACCAACTTCCTGACTTTGAGCTGTTTCTTAACACGTTCCGGAACACTATTCCAGACACAATAGATGTTTTTTTGTTTTCTCGCCTGTAGGCGTTCACTGTCCCGGAACTTGTTAAGTAAGACGGAATGTCCAGAAACTGAAACGAATCTTCATTCAAACCCAGGATCTTTTGGATAGAAGCCAGCAGACAGACCTTAATCCAAAGAGGCATTATTCGACCCCTTAAAGCCCTTATATCTTTCATTTGTGTTCAGGGCTACATTCAAAGTAAGTATACATATCTGCATAGGAAGGTGGGCGGACGACGTCAACAAACGGTTGGACGGGACAGGACATGACCTCATTCACCGCTAAATATCCATCAACAGACCTTTGCTACGCTTTAGACATACTCGTACTGATCGTGGCTTCAATCAATGTAACAATTAAGAAATTATTGTATGGTATGGTTAACCATTTTTTCGCACAAAAAGAGGAATTACAGCTAAAAAGTCGAACCTTGAGGTTATGTTGAAAAGCGGTGACAAGTTAACAAGATAACTATTTTTTCACCTGAATCACTTGTAGTACTTACTAATAAACTGTGAACTAACAGTCTCAACTACGCACTCCGCACCACGTCGAATATTATTTGGCCGAATAAGAAGTGGCTTTACCCAATGTATTGATTGGCATTGAACCGCTAAAACTAAAACATTATCTGAAAAGGTGTCCTTTCCCATACTAGTTACAGAAACCCATTCACCCTTTAGTATTATAATGTACTATCTGTGGTTTTAGGCTACAGAGTGGCTACAAGTGTTAATATACTCCGAAAAAGGCTTTAGACAAGTTTATACAACTATACTTGTTCTAATTAATATGGGTCAACATCACACACATTGCTCTGATCCCTTATCCCATATGAAGTTCTAAAAGCTTAGCTACTGTATGTACATACCTATATTTACCTACATGGCATTATGTTTGAAAAGTTCATCATGTTTTTCTACGGCTAAAAAACTTAAATGTTTCTTCTGTAAGCCGACCTTATATTGAAAAATGAAATGTTTTCAGCTTCATAAAGTTAGAAAATGTCCTTAGCCCGTGGTCACGGATTAGTTGAACAAATGTAAACCGGGTGTAGGTCAGGCTAAAGCTCCAGAACCGACTAGTTATTTTCGGCTCGCTGACACTGAAAACGTTTCACTATTACCACGACCAATACCCGTGCAATATCCTATATCACGGGCAATTCTCCTTGGAATTACGGCAATTGGATAAGTGTTCAGCTATGGATAGATATGGGCGTGGATTTATACGTAGTCGGGAGTCAGTTGTGTGGAGTCAGTGAGGCGGCGTGGTGCGGTGCGGCGTAAACTAGATCGGACGAACTATGGCCTTCGCGGTGGTTTGCTTTTTGGCGGTAATATGCAGTTTGCTTCACCAAGGTTTGTGGATATTTTTTGTATTATGCGGCTGATTGGCCGGTGTTGAGTTGCGAGTTGCCTTTAATGTGTGTGCGGTCCTTGGAATGGACACCAATTTGAGGATAGTTAGGATGTATGTAGATCCGGTGGTGCTGGTTCTTTTCTGTAAGAATGTTCTTATTGAAAGTGCTCAAAGTACAGTTAAGTTTACTGTTTTTTTGACTGACTTTTAAGAATGTGCTCTAAACCTTTCGGGTACAAGTAAGGAGCTCTATCTTAATATCTAATATCTGACATTTACAATATCGAAGTACTTAATTTAGAAAATTATCAATGGGTTGAAATACTATAGATTTCGACAAAAACAACAAATTTTAAAATGAATTGTAACTTATTTTAATTTGAACTATTAATAATAATAAATTCATTATAATATTTATAATTGATTCTCCTGTTTTTCTCCGTGGCACTTCCTAGTTTTGGACCCTATAAAAAGTCATATAAAACTTTTATAAATAGGTACATTATTTAATAATGTTAAAAATGCAGAAAATCGAAATTTTTCGTACTGTGGTTTACTGATAATTTCTGTGATTATAGTGTCATTTATAAACTCAAAGCGTCAAGAGGTTTTGAACCCCCACCCCCATCTCAGCCACATGGAAAGTTTCAGGCTGTTGCCCTCACAATACTCTAACTACGAGTAGATATGTAACTTGCTACCAATACCGTGGCTAGACACCATATTTGAATATAATGAGAAATGGTCATTTCATTCGTACTGATAGTAACGTAAGTGTACTTTTTGCCTTCATAGGCCATATTTGTATTGCTGTGTGCGCTTTTTCATAATCAACAACTTTATGTAATTACACCGTGCATTAGTGGTCAGTACCAAAGCGTATAAGTTTTACTCAGTTAGAAGACTGTACCTAATGCTGTGTCAAGGCAACTAAGTAATTAAACTAAATGAATGAACAAAGTAAGACAGAATATCATGGACGTTGGGAAAACATGATAATGCGGAACAGAGTAAAGATCGAATAATTTCTTTGATTTTCTGTCAACTGACTTTAGTTATTACAAATTTGAAATTATCGTTATTTATATAAGAAATGAGCTTGCGTTACTATGCCATACGGATTTCGAGCAATTTCTGCAATAGTTACGCAGTAAAGCAATAAATAAATAAATAAATAAAAAATAAAATCCATTTATTTCAGACAGAGTCCATAAAATATTAACATATTAACACAATCAGAACATAAGAAAATAAAATCAAAATCAAAATACAATACAAAATTTAAAATACAATTAAAATTAAATTAAATTAAATACAATTGAAATAAAAATTACAAATTAAATTAAAATTAACTAAATTACTTTAAATACAATATTATTATTATTATTTTCTAATTTAAATATCGGCCACTCTCTGGAGCACCAGGAACGCTTGTTTGTATTTTCATCCAGTGTCGCAAAAGAGGGCAGTCTGGCTTCCGACTGAGGATATTCATTGAGGATATAATAACATAAAACGTGCTGACTCGCTGAAATAGCTGCAATAAACTCCATGCCTATTGCCTGAAAAAAACTACTATTCAAATCGATCACCTGTTCACGTAACAAATTAAATGTATGTATTATAGGCTAAGGGATTCATGTCGAAAAGGCCTTGGGTCGTAAAAGATAAGTTTGGGCTTTAGTGCCTACCTGTGCCAGCCTAGGGGCCTACGTAGATGACATAACTTTTATCTGAGATTGTGTAACTTGGCCGCAGTAAACTATAGGATTCGTTGTAGTTCAAGCTATTATGTTATCTGTGGTCCGAGTGAACTTGTTAGTGCCGATCCCATTGAAGCCATTGCAATTGATTAAGTCGGTATTACCAATTGGTTGCAATGAAGATCAACGGTGAATGAATTTACAATGCAAGGTACCTAGTTAACAAATAAACTATTAGTTATGATTCAACTATTCATTGATACTGCCTCGTTGGTCTAGTAGTCAGTTCACTGGTAGCTAGGTAGTCGCTACCCACGAGGTACCGGGTTCGAATCCCGGGCCGAAAGTTTCTGGGGTTATTTATTTTAAAAAATACTCGAAATCAGGACGATGGTAATGACACCATCATATAGCTTTTTACTGGTATAAATGTAAATAATAGACTCTGCGCCTGGGCGTCTACTCCCTGAGCACGTAATAATGGCCGTATTTAAGGGCGAAGGTGTTTTCATTGGCCATCATACTCATTACTCTAATCTGATTATTATCTAAAACAAAAAAAAAGATTTTCGGCCCAAATAGGTGTTAATTATTTGTCTATTTAATAGTAACCATTACATATTGCAAAGCATACCCAAAGAAAACACCTGCATCCGTAAAAACGCCCGTAACTAGGGAGTAGACACCCTGATCTCTCTCCTATGTCTCGTCAATTTTGATTTTTAACCACAATTTTCTGTTCTTTTTCAAGTTTTAATATCTTTAGCTTATTGCTCTCCTCTCTGCAGGTCTAGCAATAAACTGCTACCAGTGCAACAGCCACAACGACTCCCGCTGTCTCCTCGACGCGCTGCCCGACTCGCTGCGGCTGCCGTGCGGACCCAAGGACACCATGTGCAGGAAGATTTCGCAGGTGGTCGAGTTCGAGATGAACGGCATGCCGCCCGACAGCCGCGTCATCAGGGGCTGTGGCTGGGACGAGACCAGCTATAAGGTATCAGAAAATGATTTCATTTTTTTTAAAGACTTTATGGCACAAATTTAGTGTACAAAGGTGGACTTAATGCTAAAAGCATTCTCTGCCAGTCAAACCTTTAGGTCATTCAGAAAGATGGCAACGGGTACATTTATTTGCTTACACATTTCCATTACATATACAAAGTCAAATAATTTTAAGTGATAATATTTTAACAGTGGCTTTGTATACATCATAGAAACAGGACACTATCATTATTTTTTGGAAAATCGAGACAATATCATTTTTTAAAACAGCATATTGACAATTTAAAAAGTTATCTACGTCATCGGCTTCGCCTCTCTCAATTCAATGCCCAAACCTTCTTTTTCTCTCATCTTAGCCTTATTAATAATAAAAAAAATATGAAAAAAAATATTACTTTAGTCTCCAATTTTATCAAAAACTAGCGGATGTTTCCAGTGTTTTCTACAAAAAATGATTAATATATTGTGATGAATCGGCCCTTTAAGTATTATCACTTAAAACGAGGTGACCTTAATAAATGAAACGACCCCATTAAGCAATTTTAGAAATGCTTGTGTTGGGGTTTCGCTCAAAGCCCTTGCAACGGTACAGTAGTGTACGTTAATGAAAATTAATTACATGACATTAATCAGGGAATCTTTTAAATTAAAGAAATATTAAGAATCAGAAAATATTAAATGGTTTCCCATATTTGTGATTGTATAGAGTAAGTGGAGTGTGTGATCGGTGTGTGATTATTGTTTGTGTGTATATTATTATGTGTGTGTTGTAAATGTGTGCGTGCGTGACAGACCTACGTGATGGGTCGTAATCAAACACCCCAACTTCAAGAATCCAAGCTTATTATGACAACCCATTCTCTGTTCCTACCTTCTCATAATGGGGTACGTCACAGAAATCTAATATCACTGAAGAGTAATTAGAGGCAGGGCCAATGGCTTAACGTGCCGCGATGGTGTCACCACCACCAACTTCCTGACTCTTAGTTGTTAAGACTCCATGCTTTGACAAGTTTTGGAATGCCCATTTTGTCTACTAAAAATATCACGACATCTCTATAAATACCGGTCGTTTCTTGCCACAAAGGATATACTCTCTATTTCTTATAATTATTTTTTGTATTAAAGTGTTTTTTTGTCACTATACAAACTTAAATAATTTTGATGTTGTAAGAGCAATATCGCAACATTGATGAGATGACGCAGCCTACGCGTTAAGGAAAGTACTTGCAAAATTCAACAGGCTTGCCAATGTGTCGATGGTCGAGTAGTATAGGCATGCGCCCGGATAGCGTAAGACCCAGGGTTTGATTCCTTGTCTGACACAGACACAGTTGCTTTTCAAGTGCAATTTATATTATTAAGTCTCTATTCCTGTTTCCCAGGGTCGCTGCTACCAGAGGTCAGGTTTCGGCGGCAGACAAGAGGTGTGCTCGTGCTTAGAAGACGGCTGCAACTCGGCCTCCCTGCCGGTAGGAGCCACGGCACTTATGCTCCTCACCCTCGCGCTGCTGAGGATCTAGAACCTTCCGTAGCATAGACAAATGTACTTGGTGAGCTTCACTCAAACTTAGCAAATGAATAGGCTTAAATGAACAGTATTGTGTAGAGATATACCAGGAAATGATAGATAGAGAATCTAAAATTTACTTTAGAATTACGAAATTGTTACCATGTTGAGTCAAGACGGTCAGCACTTTAAATATGTTAGCGCCAAGTTGTAAATAGATGTTAATATTCACAATATGGCACCTCAGCCGTTGTTCAAGCTAAAATAATACTTATTGTAAAGCTATAAGTCTTAATATAGTGAACGGTTACTGCCCTGTGTGGATGTATGCAAATGATAATAGTTACCATAACAGTAATAATCGCTGTAAATTTGTTTAGTACGCCGTAACCTTTTTTGTTGTGTTTGTACTTTGCGAATGTATTTATTAAAAGTTTTTCTTTAACATTCTTTTTATTTCCTTCACTACTTTATCAGAGTCATTGTTATTTCTGCCTAAACTATTGCTTGGTATCTATTGTATAAAAATAGATCGGATATCCAAAGTACGAAATTTAAGAGCAGGTTTGAATCTTAAATTGTGTTCATCCGTTGCTTACATGATTCAATGAGGTACTTCCTTTCTATTTAACCTCGCATGACAGAATACTCGACAATAGTATTGTGCTAGGTATGATTTGAGCATGGCCGAAGTGTGGCCAGAAGCCGTGGTTACTTGGTGGTAGCCTGTCTTACATCCTGGTGATCCTGGATAACTTCTTCAGGATGTACAAATTTGGTTTCGGGATCGTCATCTTATGTGCCCTTTTCGAATTTGGTAAGTTCACTCTAACTTGATTATGTATGTTTAATTAATTACTAAGGCAATTCATCGACCCTCGTAGTTAAGTATTTTGTGAAAAAACTTTTACACGTCCAAAGATTTGAGAAAATATTTCAGTGAAAGTGAACAACAGGAAATGGGCAATTGACCGCAAATTCTAGACCAATTTTAGTTGTTAGGAGAAAAATACTTTATTACCGGAACTTTGGTCTACATTTATTTTTAGCATTGCGATTTATCGACTCATGAATTCCGATATGATGACGCGACGCGAAAGTAAACTGAGTCGGTACTATTTTCATAACTATTTCAATTTTTCTTTAGGTCAAGTAACTTTACTAAAATCAGTTCATGATACCTCTTTATATTTAAACCTACCTATTTGGAAATCGTAGTTCTATTTACTCATGGTCTTGCTATACGAGTATAGCAACGAAACCGACTTAACCTTTCCTCACACTTTTGAATTTTCTTAAACGCAGACTTTTTTTACAATCTTGTTTAGTATTGTATACATTTTCTAAAAACTAGTTTATAATTTATATTCTGTACTCATTTTGCTAGTTTATTGATTGATTACTCACGAAATTTGGTACTCATTACAACCGGTAGGTCATTCTTCTGTTAGTGAAGTTCAAGAAATAATTGATGAGTTACTAGTTATATTATAACTAATTAATACAGATACCTATAGTTCTAGTTACATGAACTACATTGCGGATTAGGTAATATAATAAAATCTTGTGATAGTAACTCGTATCACAGACGCCGCTAAGAAACTGACATAATCCTGATTCTGAACGAATAAACTGGTTAGAACTCGGTTCAATCCTTGAATAAGACTATAAATAAACTTGTATTGAACTCGATACAAATGTGTGAATAGAAAAAGGTTTTAATAGTTTTCAAGTGGGCCCCTCTAATTAAAAATTTTAGTGAATTTTTAGTAAATGAAATACATTATCAAATTAATAGCGGAATACGGACAAGAGCCTTTCTTGTGCGTTGAGTTTTCCGATACTCCTAAATTAGGGAAGATAGTGTGATGGTCTCCCTCTTGCCTTCCATACCGAAGTTTAAGAACCGTGAATTTTCCGCCTCTTAATGCCCAGTCAAAAACCTTCTGCTGTACTATATCTTCAGCCTCGTGCCCGTACTGATGTTGCAAAATTAAACTCTGAAACTATCACCAACTTTTTCTACTGGGTGAGTATAAGTAATTTAATAGGGTTTGTAAATGGTTACTTCCTAAATATTTTTGGTACCTCTTGTGGCGTTGCGTTCTACGAAACCACAATTTGGTTTGAAGTCCACCCACACAAACACCATTCATTCGTCACCCTCCCCGCTATTCCAGGGTCAGCAATAATGTGCTACGAGTGCAACAGCGCCACCAACTCCTTCTGTTCCGAAGCAGTTCTGCCTGACAGCCTGAAGCGGAACTGCTCGGAGCACGACCGCGGCGTGACGCACACACTTTGCCGGAAGATCGTGCAGCACGTAGAGTTCGGCATCAATGGGCAGCTGCCCGCCAGCAGGGTCATCCGCAGCTGCGGCTGGGACGAGACGAAGTACAAGGTAGCGCGTGTCAACTAGAGCAGGAGTCTAGAATCAAAGCTTTGGTATCCATCTAGAGGACAGCTCCTTAAATCAAGAGCAAACAAGTTGTGCAACCTGGTTATCGTAAGAATGGACCTGTCACTGTCACTGCGCGGTGAGAAATAGTGTTCAAAAATTGACTATTTTGTCGAGAAATGAATGAACGCGGGTGGGTGAGTGGGGAAACAGGAGGTATGTGACATGTTTGACAGGTCCATTCCTACGATAACCAGCTAATATAGGTATTTGGGACGAGACCAGTTTAGTACGACAGCCATCAGTGCTATACTATGATTGCAGAGTAGCTGACATGATCTGCAGCATATGGAGCTCCACTCTCAGTCTCTCTTTCTATCTATCTATCTCTTTCTCTCTCTCTCTCTCTCTCTCTCTCTCTCTCTCTCTCTCTCTCTCTCTCTCTAATAGCATATAAATCTTTCGTCTTATCCTGGACCGTCGATTACAATAGCAGGAAACTCCTAATATCTATCAGGGTCTCTTCTGCACCCGTAATACCTGGTGTAAGTGACGCGAATCATCTTAGGCTCGCTAGTAGACGATTCTCTCACAGTTTGAAATGTAACTGCTCAGAGCTAGGTTGCGGCGTGACGCACACACTTTGCCGGAAGATCGTGCAGCACGTAGAGTACATCTGCCCGCCAGCAGGGTCATCCGCAGCTGCGGTTGGGACGAGACCAAGTACAAGGTAGTACGTACCAGATGATAGGTAACCAAGACAGTTCTTATGTCCTGCCCGAGCTTCTATGTCAACAGCTTGCTAGGTACATGGACATCTGAGACGAGACCTTGTTAAGATAGTAATCCAGCTACCAGTGCAGAGAAATCTACCAACAGTATTGTACGTATCTAGGGCTTCAGCGAATTCAGCAACATTAAGGTGACCATCTGACAAGGTTTGACTACCAAAACTCCAGCATATTTTAGTGAGGATTTAGGATTAAATGATTAAGCATTGTCATTATGATCAGCAGCTGTAGGTGTCTAATCTATGTTAAGGAATGAGCCAAGTGTGTAAGTCATCGGCGTCATAAGTACGACTTTTCCATTCAATAAGTACAAGGTACAGTCAAATGACTGGGTCACTGAGACCTCTGTGATTCTCCCTCTGATCCAAAGACAACTAAAAAATACGCAATAATCCTTAGTTCTAAATACCTTCGTATTTCTCATACTTTGCTGTACTTAAAAAAAGTTAAATCATCTTTTTTAATTTATTTTTTCTATTATGGCATGCACGATTTGTTTGTCGGTCACGGCGATGCATCAAAAGGTAACCATAGACTTAAGATTCTAAAGTTATAGATAACAATGCGTAGACCAAAATAAACCTGCGTATTCACTTTAAACACATAAAAGTTATGTTAATGAAGTTCACGCACAAACAAACTGTGCATATGGAGGACTTAATGCATTATTTACCAGTCAACCACAGGTCTAAACAGAGAATATATACAGGCGAAGATGGAACATGTTGTCCATAGTTTAAGGGGGCTAGCTAGAGTAGAGCACTTTAATTAACGTACAAATACCAGTACTTAACACGTTCCGGGACAGTAAACGCCTACAGGCGTGATAACAATAAAACATCTATTGTGTCTGGAATAGTGTCCCGGAACGTTTTAAGCTAGTCATATAATAAACTGATTACCAGTTCTATCTAACGTCCGTCATTACATACATACAGGTCCAATCAATAACCTTTTTTTGTTATGTCGGTTTAAATCAGTTCGATTGATAACTTATGATGAGTTAATTATTTGTTACTCAGGATTATTTAACAAGTTCCGGGACACTATTCCAGACGCAATAGATGTTTTATTGTTTTCACGCCTGTAGGCGTTCACTGTGCCGTTCACTGTTAAATTCACTGTTATAGTTAGTTAGTTATCGTTATAATAAGCAGTTATGGAAGAGTGAAGGCACCTGCACAGGCAAGACATTCGATTAAAAGGTGTCATGTATCAAATATGATTTATTGTAAACTGCATTTTACGGTAATAAATCTATCATTGTGTACCTACGAATGTAAAAATATTTGGACCCGTCAGTCTATTTGGAAACCCTTATCAAATCTTTAAGTAAAGAGTTACAACTAGGTATTTACCTCCCTTGATTTCATCTTTTTGGTTTCCAGGGCGCCTGCTACCACCGCTCAGGGTACGGAGGTCGGCAGGAGGTGTGCTCCTGTACGAAAGACTTCTGCAACAGTTCCCAAGAGACCACTGCAACCTTCGCTGTTCTTCTTACTTCCACTGCCGTTGCTCTACTGGCCAGGATCATGAGCTAGTCGTCATAGATGTAGAAAAACAATGTATACGAATTAAGAACTGATTTTGTATTTTTGATTGAGATGAAGATTGATTAGGATTAGCAGGGAATAGAAAGTGTTAATAAGTAGACAAACAGGACGATACAGTATCTAAATAAATATTGAGTTAGTTCGTGATTTAAAAATCTACTACTATTTATCAAAACCAAGTTTCATTACACTTGCTTATTGATCAATATTATAAAGAGCCTCTTAAAATAATTATGACAAGTTTATTTATAAGTAGCTTGCATTTTATATACATTCCAGTTAAGAGAGATAAGTGAAATAAATAATTGTAACGTTAAGTAGTTTCCACTTATGAATTTGGGCTGTTTTCTAGATATTCAGCAAAAGAATTTTCCACTTCCAAATTTTCTATTAAATTTTCCTTCCTATACATTTTGAGAGAAAATTTAATTTATAGTAAATTCATTTCGAAGGCTTTCGATGCGATGCTAAAAGCTGCATGTATGACGCTTTTTTTGTGGACTCTACTACAAAATAGCATAACAAATTTCATAAAATCATGGAAGTTGATATAAGATACCTACTGATATAGCACTACCAAAGTTCGGCAGTTATTGGATGCATTGGCGATTTTACATAGGTAATTAAATAGCATTAAACGGGATTATAATAGGCGGTTTTACGCCTGCAGTCATGTACACCATGCCTATATCAAAAACTACTGGAATAGGAAACAACAAAGAGTTCGAATGACCTAGGTAGGCAACTAAACAAGCTTCAGAAAAGGAAAATGGAATGACAGAAACAAATGAACAGAATCATATGGTTGGTTTCAATTATTTGGCAGCTCACACATTGTCCATTGCACACCGAAGAAAGTGAACATGAAAATAACTTTCTACTTACAAGAAAAAAATAGTTAGAGGATAAGGTAGATAGATAGTGCCCCCAGATCATTCAAATCAATTAATATCGCTACCGTTATTTCGTAAGAATAAAATAATTATTTGATTTAACGTCAAGACAGTTTTGACAGTTTTTACTAGGTGCCTATTTTTTTTAATATGTTCTGAAACTGGACGGTAACCCTTAGGAAGGATACTGCACATCACCGAACGTAAGTGTTTAAATATATTTCAAAAACCATCTTCTGCACAATCATCTTTCGTAGTAGAGTAATGGGAAGAAGTAAAACGCACAGTAGATAGCCGAAAAAAGTTTTCACGCGATTCATTCATTAGTTTTTCTCGAGAAAATCGGTAAATTGTAGCTGAAAAAAAGGAAAGCTACGGCAGGCACCAACTAGATCTCGTGCAAACTTACGTCATTGCTATTACCCGTGCCTTGCAAAGGCACAAAGCTAGAACTGCTGATTGCTTTAGATAAAGCACAAAATATTAAAAAAAAATCTATTGAAATTAAAGAAATAGTACATAAGTAGGTATTTTACACCTACATATTATTCAGAGATAAACCTGGTTCACGACATTGACAGATACCGATGATCTTCATGCCTCCATTAAAATTGCAAAGCCTTCTTCAAAGAGCTCTATATTTTTTTAAATTTTTAGCAAAGAATCGGAACTGATCCAAAAGCTAGTTGCATCACAACCATCCCTTTTTATAGATTTAAATAAGCTGCTCACAAATTGCAATACTTTCTGGGTAACTAGATTTGCACCTATGTAATGTTATATTTCTTCTTTAACTGAAGAGCTGCGCTCTTGCTGGTGGAGTAATTGCCAGTCTTTTCTTTTTCCTGTCTGTTATATGTACATATAGTAAAATAAATAAATTCTAAAGATCAGTTACTTTTTGCCTTCAGTTATCCTCGTAGAGTCTACTATCAAAACCTTCCCCGCCTGATTATAGTAGGCCAATATTTTCTTAAATTATTTTTGAAGACCGCGAGCCAAATGCAAGAATATGGGGCCGGCGGATCGAACAAGACAGCCGAGTACCGCGAAGGGGATAGCAGAGAGAGGAACGCCCACCAGGAGGGCTATCAGTCTGCGTCTGCGCAGCACCAGTATTCAGTGATCCAGAACAAGAACTATGGTACACACCTCTTTGATTATCTTAGTAGCCTTCTGTATCCTAGGTACCTATCCTGTACCTTCCACATGTTCATAAGAATCGATATATGATCTCACTCAGAGTTATCAATATTAAGATCTTAATATCGCAACTTCAGTATCCTTAACAGCCGAAAATTATTCTCGATCCGTTTCTTCTTATTCGTATCTTGTCTAGTCTCTGCCATCGTACCAGACATAAATAATATTCATAGACATAGGTAATAATAATAAATAGTCTGAAACACAGGTCCAACCTAGTTCAGACAAATACTATAATGTCCACGTAAAATTAGGTAGTCATACAAGCTTATACGTATAGCAGGACTTGAAAAATGGTTATGTAATATGCATTGTATGCTCGTTTCTGTTACAGGATGTTCCAGCAAAGATCTTACCGACCAGAACATGGCTACGTACTGTCGGGTGGCGACTGGTATTTATGAAGCTACTGCATCTGGCCAACAATATCAGAATTCAAGGTACACAACATTGATAATATTCAATGTCACATGTAAAGGTATCGCTTACTTAGTTAGACTTATTTATTTCAGATATAGCAATCAATCTGCTCCTACCTTCAGTTCACCACCAAATTCACCGTTAGTCGGGCTAGTCTTCGACCCATCCTCTCCCAATTACGGAGGGCCAGGAATGTCAGGAGACCGGAACCTTAATTCAGACAGACGATCACAGAGCTCGTGGTCGGTTTCCAATCAAGAGCCGATTGGAACCGGAGCCAAGAAGAAGATCGTCAAGAGTCAGGACAAACGCAACGCATACAGCGCCGATCCACGATACCACGAGAGGTACAAAGACAGCGGCGTCGACAATGAACGGCAGCGGAAATCAGATCGAAACCTCACTTCAGAATCCACTTCGAGTCTCGATTTCTTCGTTGAAGGTGAAAGAATGGTCTCGGAACTGTGCAACATACCCGATACAAGCTCTAGAACCGATTCCAATCCTCAAAAGCAAAATCAAAAGACATCTAGTCATATCGAGGATGATAAAAATAAAGCTTCTGGATCATCGGATGTTCTTCTTACTGCGTTAGATAAAATAGTGATTCATGATCAAATACCGAATCAAATAGTTCAGTTGGCGATTGAAGCTTGCACCGATGCTGAGAATATAGCGATCGCACATCACAATCGACCATGCTTCAAGAATATACATTCGATTTGTGCCAAGACTAGATCTAATGTACAAAAACCTGACAGCGCAGTGGCCAACCTTCACTCGCAAGGAATACCTTGGGTCATCAAGAACTTTATATTCTCATTTGTAAGAATCTTAGATGGATGGAAAGGAGTCAAAGAGCTGCTCAGTGAGAAACATGAAACATTTTCTAGAATCGAGAATAAATATTACAGCCCCAACATTAGGGAATGCTTCGTGCAATGGCAAGCCGTAACCAAAGAAATGCTTACTCATATTTACAAAACATTCAAATGCCTCGACCATGGTTTTACAATGGAGCAGAAAAGTTTTTCCCACAACTACTACGCAACAAATTCTTCGGCTCCTCGGCATCAAAACCAAAATAAATTTCAACCTTCGAAGCCTCATGCCAGTACTCCCCGGCCAGTGAACGCATCGCCACAGCCATTCAACGCGGTTCAACCTCCGTGGGCTCAGAGCCAAAGTCAGTCTACTTCTCAGAACTTCAGCGATGGGCCATGGCCGCCTAGATCAAGTGTCACTTACAAAAAGTTTCCCGTAGTGCCTCCTCCCAACTCGCATAATTTTTATCCACTGAATGATCCAAGTGACATTGATAGCTATCAAAAAGTGCAATACAAGTGTGACCCTTGCAGTGTGCGCGAAGCTAAAACTCGCCAATCTTGGACTATTACAAACATACCCGATTTTCGGACTCTCGAAGGTATGTGTCACTCTGAACAACGGGAACTGTACAACCAACTCAAACACAAAATGGATGCAGAGCTCGGAAAGGCTCCAGGGCAAGCACTCCTAGGAAACATGCCTTGTGATTTGTTACAGCGCAGAGAGATGGAGCTGAAGGCGAAGATGATACCCTTGAGTCACGTCGAGAAGACTCTCATACCGAGCATGGCCGCAGCTGCCGATATGAGAGGTTGCTACATGCAGAAAAACAACAGCTGTGGCGATACAAAAGAAGAGAATGATTTTTTTGCGGCGTGGGGTCAGATGGTCCAAAAAGAACCTAATGATTACATAACTCATCACACTCACAACATTCAAATCCCATCGAATGTTGTGACGATTTCCAATAATATCTCTGGCCCCGTGCAATTCATTGATCCTGAAAATGATGAGTTTCACGAAATGTCTAAAGTTTATATGAAGCCCGGAAGTTACAAAGTTCCTATCAAACCTGCGGATCCGATATCTGCGTTTGTGCAAGGCACTTCTCAAGATGTAGTGTTTGAGAGTCCCGTGGTAGATGAAATGGGCCCGTTGAAAATGAAGGTGCCTTTCCCGCCCGTAACATTGGCTCCTCAACCTAAATATAACATTGAGTCCTGGCCTTGTTTGATGTCTCGACGCATCGACGACGTCTTTGGAGAAGATCAAAAGCTAATGTCAAGACACGGCATGCCTTGCTTAGATATGAGAGCTGCTGACCCCTTGGAAATACTGACGTCTATGACATCTGATCGTGCTTGGGAAGCTGCTAAGCTTTCTGCTCCCAAATTGATGGATTTCATTCATGAAGGTTCTAATAAATCAGATGCGGCTCGGTTGTACGACGCTTTGGGGTTGACCGCTAACGATGAATTTCCAGACGATTTGAAGCAAGTAAAACTAAACATGACGCAGTCAGATGCATGGGCCTCTGCACTGCCTTCGAATCATTACATGTCGAAGGAGATGGCGAGCCTCTGGGGTCCACAAGTGATGAACAAAAACGAATATACTATGACAAAGAATCGTGATCAATCTATTTTTTCTGACGACATTGTTAAACTGCTAGAATCTGAACCTAAGCAACCAGAAATTAAAGATGATTCGATCGAAATGCCCGAAACGAAGACAGAAGTTTCTAAGGAAACCCGTTGTCCTAGTTTTGATCAAACCGGAAACTATGTGCGTGATGATAATCAGAAGAAATCAAGTGGAAAATCTAAAGTTGCAATATCTGGGATGTGGTATCACCCTAAAAAGAAGAAGCCATTAGCGGCCGCGACAGTCAAGAAGTTTGAGACTATCATAAATAATTTGTCTCAAATTACCGAATCTACTTTCATTCAACACGATATGGATATTAAAATGGTAATTCTTCTTGTACACAGTATTTACATAAATTATTTCTTAAGCATTGACTTGCAAAATATTATAATTTTATTATTTTTCAGGCTCCACGATTTTATGAGGTTGTCAAATACCCGATGTGTCTACACGATATTGCTACTAAGCTGAAGAACTCGTCATATACTGAATACGATCAGGTTGTACAGGATTTCAGGCGCATTTTCAACAATGTGCGTCTGTACTTAAAGGTGAGGCATCTTTCTTAAACAACCATTAGATATTTCCATCATGATTTTGTATTCAAATGTAATTATAACTATTCTGATGGAAGTACTGTAAAAGTATATTTACTTTCAGAGTTACCCTGACTCTGCAATGAAGAAGAATGTAAATAAAGTGTCTACCGATTTCGAGAAAATGCTGAATGATGAATTTCAAAACAAATGGGATACGAAGCCAAAGTCGCACGAAAATGCCGACGCTCATAATAACGGGAACACAAACAAGAAAGATGAAAAAGAAAATGACAACAAAAACGGTGACAGTCGCAGCGACGAACCAACCAAGAAGAATGACACAAAATTCTGTGCCGAAGACAAAAAGTAAAGTACCACCAATCTGCATATATTTTGGCTACTCAAACCTTTTAATTTGAAAACAACGTATCTCTTTGTGTTACATCTTGATACTTAGCAACGCAGAACATTTTTAGAGTACTATTTTATTTATTATATTTATTTCTTTCGATGACTAAGTTAAATGCGAATGGTGTAACGTTAAATCTGCGTAAGTACTTAGTATTCCCGAGTCGATAAATAATAGGAAAAATAAGAAATATCTAGTCAATCGCCGAAATATTTTTTTAAACAAATGTCAGTGGTGTTATCAGAACTTATAATTCATAAGATTTATCAATTTAATGTGTAAGTGCTTGCCAGTTTTTTGAATGGACTTTATTAGCTTCCGAGGGGGCTACTAGATTATTTCTCTAATTCATGTAATGTCTTCTTTTCCTTAGCTTGTAATTATTTGTTTTACATATTTCGCTTTCTTCGCTTCGCTCTTCTTCCGTCTCCGTGTGCTCGTGTAGGCTAAAACAAATTTATGTTTTATTCAATAAACACATTCGTTTCTTATCCGAACGTTCTAGCAAAACTTTACCAATTGCTAAACACCTCACTTACTTAGATGTTAATTTTGTATGCCTCTATCTGTGATGTATCTTTAGGTAAAAGTTGATAATTGGAATCATTTATCACGCTTAATTACTAGGTTTACGATTCGATTGGAAAATGTATATAGATGATTAATAAAATAATAGATTTACATAAATTGAAACCGACTTAAATGTCATCGCAACAAACATTACAACATTTCATATCAGTAGTTCAGTGCCGCGGGAAGTTTAACGAATATATGCGTTCCTTTATTTCATTAATAAAAAACTTTATTGATTGAATTAATTATTTGATTTAAAAACTACGTTAGACTTCTTACGACACTTTATTGATAGCAAACTGTCTTTATATGAACTGCAATTTTGTTTTTATCTAACATTTCATTTTCTGTTCCACGTTGGTAACTTATGAAAGTATTTTTTTAATAATTTTTGAGTCCATTTTACCTGCCATAGTAATAAGTGAATTGCCTACGACGTCATCGTTTGAGTTTTGATTGGGAGCATATTTGTAGCGAGTCTGTGCACAAATTCAAAATTTCGAAATTTTAAATTTGACGGCGTGCGAGTTAATTTTAAGTATTCATTAAGTTGTGATTTTATTATTTAACTTATTTACCTAAAATTATGGCAAGGAACCCCTATGATAATAAAAGAGTTATTTCATATTCTTGCGTTTTGATTAGATCACTATTCGTACAGTCACACCTGACACATTCGAATTTATTCATGAATAAGTGGTATTCAAAATATTCAGAAAAAAAACCGACCGCAAATAATGAACTGAAAAGCGGAAAACATATCAAGTTGTAGGTATATTTGTAATCACCTTTTAATTACTTTCATTTTGACACTTAAACGTCCGTTTGCTTTTTTTTACTATTCTAAGCTTGAGGAAGAAAAATAAGCTTTTAAAATCTAAGGACTTGAGTTTTTAAGATAAAAAAGATAGGTACCATATAATCGTCAATATCCATCCAGCCGTTTAAAATATGAACGAAGTAATACTACAAACTACTACAAACTAATAAGATACATACATACCTATAGCGCGAAAACATAACCCTTCCTGGAAGTCTGGTAATAATAAAACGAAAATGCAAAAAAAACAACACGATAGAGACATTAGGGTTATATCACTAACAGCGATCTCTACCAAACAGCCTTCGGTACATAAGTAGCGCATAGGATAAGGCACCTGCGTGCTTGTTTTATTTTGAATCGCTAGACAAAGGGCCATCACTTTCACAAGATTCATTCAATAGTACCTACTATGTAGAGCTACTATTTACAATAATGCATTTTCATGGTTTGTTCTAACCGGAGAGTTCCGCTCTCCCTAATTTTAATAAGCGATGGACACAGTTACTGAACTGTTGAGCGATCTAGCTGCAATGTTTATGTGCAGCGATCTGGTTAAATTAGCCAGTTAATTGGATGCCTATAGGAAAACCGCTTAATTATGACTTCGCCTGCGGGTCACAGGGGCGAGGGAGAACGCGATAGCGGGGCGCGCGAGAGGTGTGGGCGGCGCGGAAACACCCGCCCGCGCCGCTCACTAACCGCGCTCTCGTCTCCCCCCGCACCCCTTTGCCCTGCAGGCGCGGTCTCAATTTCGCGGTCTACCTATAGCTGGCAGCTGCAGATAAATTCGACTATTAGAAACATTCAAGGTTTAAACAACTTAGCGTATTAATAGTTAGCCCTTTGAAAATGACTGATCTTGATTCATTAGAATAGTTAGATACGGGATTGCTACCATGTACCTTATTATTTATGAGCTTCCGATATTTCGGCACTGTTGAAAAATTCAAAAATTCAAAATTGTTGATCTTGATTCAGCCAAATGATACGCAGTTTCCGATGAATATGCGAAAAATCTAAAAGATTAACCCTCAAATCCTCCCCCTTCCTCCCAGCCCCAGGGTTAGGGCTTTTGGTGTCTTAACCTCCTAACTAGTCCTAACAAAGTTACAAAGTCAAAACTTCGGAAGTTTAGGTGTGATTTTTGATATTGTTTTTTTACAATTCCTTTTATATCTCTCCCTTTCTTGTACTAATTTATTATAATAGCATTGTTCGACGATCTTCTTGGTAAAGTGACTAAGCACGCTGGGTTCAAGCCGTCGTTATCTCCGAGGTCCCGGGTTGGTTTCCAGGTCGGGTCAATGTAGAAAGAAATCATAATTTTCTATATTTTCTCAGGTCTGGGTGTTGTAGTAGTGTGTGTAAATTTGTAACTGCTATGCAGAGCTAATGGCCTACTAATGGTACCACCTTTGTTTGATTTCCATAACACAAGTACTAACTACTTACTTTTGGACCGGTGCAAGTATGTGATTGGTGTCCAATATAAAAAAAAATATATAAGGTAAATTGGTGGTTCGGTGGTACCAATTAAATAAGTTACTTAACCGAATGTGGAGACTAGGAGGATTTATGTCTGTCTTGCACGTGGTATGCATGATAATTACAAGCAAGCTAATTATATTTTCCGAATACCTTCATTAGAGAAGAAGACTCACAATCTTAGATAATCCACGTAAAACAGATTAAAAAAAACTGTTGGATCCAGGAGGCCAATCTCGTGCAGTTCGTATACGAAAAAGTTCACCGATCGAATTTTCTCTTTCAAAGAAAATACAGTTATTGCTTTGTCCGGGTCACGATTTCTATGCATTTTGATTTCTTTCGTGCGGTAGTTTTTAACGTGAATATATTACTTGATTTTTCCGGTAAAACAGTGATACTCGTAATCGAATTACCACACGAAATAAGTAAGAATCGGCCTCCAGTACTAAGTCAAAACCGAAGTGAACGGTGCATACCGGTCGTCCCATAAGTTAGTTTATTTAAAAGCCCTTTTTGAGTTTACAGGTGTACCTATCTACTATTTGTATTGATTTTTTGATAGGTACCATACTCAATTTGGAGACGAGTTGCTATGCTGCTGAATATTTGTGACCGACAGCTGCTGTAGTCAATCCGAGTGCGCGTAACCAAGGCAATGAGCCACAGTTCGAAGCTGCACAAATTTGAGAGAAAGTAAACAAATCAAACTGTCAGAGAAAGGGCAATACGGTTCAGAAAAATCCATTTTTCGATTAGTACGGCGCGGTCCGCGACGAGGCGACGTCTTTGTCTCTTAAAAAAAGTAAATATTTTTTTCCCGGGAGTGAAAAAGTTTTCATTCGAAATGAGTTAGGTTGGCAACGCTGGACGACACAGCGATACCACCCGCGCGACAAATGTGTCCGGTTAAACTTATTGTTATAAATACTTACAATACAGTTTAATAGTGTTTAAAGTGGTTTAAACATTTGATTCGTGGTGAGTACCGAATTTATTTATTTATTTATTTAATAAGGTACATCAACAGTATAAAGTACACAGCACTTACATAGATTAAGACACAGTTTAGTTCTAGTACATTACACTAATTATAGACATACACATTTACATTTATTAATTTATTTAAGAAATTGCCGATCATCCAATGCATTGAAGATAGATAATGCTTCGCGTTATTTTATTTTATTTAAAACAAAACTACCGCAAGCCAGTCTTCTTGATATTGCAGACATAGTTTCGCTTTTGTTATGTTTTTATTATTTTTGTTTTATTTCATGCAGTGAGTTCGTACATAAGTAAATATTTAAAAAAATCTCTAGTAAATCCTTTATTTTCTTATAGTCACGAAACGCAAATGAATAGATAAGATAATGATAACACAGGTCCTAATCTTAACTTCTAATTCGGTTCCTAATCTGAAACATGATAAAAAATCTGGGTCATTGTTATAAAACTATAAACACACTTTTCATTAGATTTTTCCATCATTTTATATATTGTGTTTACAAGTTATGTAGAGCAGTGAAAATTGGTTGAAATCGTTATAAATTCAATTCGAAATGTGCTCTTCTGCGTAAAATCTTTGCGTAATGGATCGAAATGCTTTCTACCGGTTAATTGGCCGTTATTGTTAATAGGAAATCGGATAAGTAGATAAATAAATCGTGGCGAAGCGAAATTGATTAATAAATAATATGTTGCATAACTTTTTCGACGCGTTTGGTGTATTGGTTAGCGCTCCTGACTATTACGTCGGCCGTTGCGGGTTCGAATCCCGCAGGGGGCAGATGTTTGTGTGATGAGCACGAACATTTGTACCTTTGTCATAGATGTTATATGTATTTAAGTATTTATGGGAGACGCCCCCGTCATAATCGTTGTCTGGTACTTCGTAACACAAGAAAGACAATTCCTTACCACGAAACCAGACAATTGGTGTGTTGTCTGGTGCATATTTATATTATATATTTTTATCAATCATATTAGGAATCTATACCAATTTTGTATAGTACACAGTACACGGCACACATTCAATCCTTAAATTTCAGAACATAATGTGTTGTTAACCATCTATTACTAGCATATGGAACTGACACCTCGACCAAATTTTGTGCCCAATGAATTGACGACACGGTCATCAACTCATAGTACAAATTCATAATTAGAAATTTAACTTTCAAAGAAAACGACACAATATCGTATTTGCGACACATTTTTATATGTAGTAGTAACAACTTACTGTTGTTAACTTTTTTTTTGTGACCCAAAACGTTTAACCAATGTTTTAATTTTGCCCTTTAACCTATGAGATCTCGTTGATGTCCTTTGTAAGAAAAACAATATTTTGTTTTTATCGGGAATTTTACCTACAATGTAATATCTAAAAGCTTATTTATTTATACTTTATTACACAACCAAAATTTGTATAAAAGGTGGACTTAACGTCATATGACGTTCTCTACCAGTCATACCTTTGGGCTAAGCTCAAAAGCTTTGATTTTTGCTTTGTTTTTTTTTTTCTATGATTACATATTACCCTGATTAACATGGTAGCAGGGCATATAAATTATGAATTAGTAGTTAGTATAGTATATGTGGACTCGATCGAAACATTCCATAGCAAAGCTGTTTAATGGTAGCAACCTCATGGGCAAGATTACTGGGCAAAGCTGTTCTACTGCCCTTTCATTGAATATATTTCTTTTTTATTAATTCCATAATATTTTTTGCTTTTAAGCTGCCACTTTTGAATCTAACACTTTGTAGGATAAACCTAAGCTTAAGCTACTAACATTTAAAAGAATCAGTCAGCAAAATCAAGGAGTTTTTGTTGTTTAAGGCAAAATCCGATTCATTACTTTACAGACCTTTTAATAGAATAAGGCCTTTCGGTTGGATTTTGAAAAAACCGGCCAAGTGCGAGTCGGACTCGCGCACCGAGGGTTCCGTACAAACCTGCAAGGTTTACAAATATTTATTAAAAAATATATATTTTGTAATGTAACTAAAAATTTAAGGTTTTCGGAATTTTTCCTTTATGTGTGCTATAAAACGTTGCTTCATGCCAAATTTCAAGATTCTAGGTCGACTGGAAGTACCCTTTAGGTTTTGATTCCCTTGCAAGTGTCAAAAATTTGCGGCATAAACGGCTGTATCTTTTGATTGCGTTGGCTAAGAAGTTTGATTTTTTCACAGCTTCAAGGGACAGTAGACCTGAGTAATTGATATAAATTTCAGCTTCATACCTCCACGCGTTCCTGAGAAAAAGGGTCTTGACAGACGGACGGACAGACGGACAACAAAGTGATCCTATAAGGGTTCCGTTTTTTCCTTTTGAGGTACGGAACCCTAAAAACATTGAGTGGTGAGTAGTATTGTCAGATGTTCTTTGTAGTAGGTTCAATTTCCATATTCATAGTGTGTATGTATATTTCAACGTCTGTTTATCGTCTGCGGTTAGTGAGTGAGTCAGTCAGGGCCCTGTCAATACACACTTTATGTTTACAGAAACGGGGTCAGTGTACCTACCGACTGCTTCATTAAAAATAACCAACTTCGCACTTCCATACGTTGCCCTTTGACCAAAAAGTATAAAAATACTCTTGAAACACAGAGGTAGTGAAATTACTTTCTCTCAAATAATAATATTTGTTTATGCGTGTTTTATGTTGGAAAAAAAGGTCAAGTCATTCTGAATGGATGAAAGAAAACATTACCCTCCTTCTGACGCAGTCAGGTAAAAGTACGAATGCGTGCATTGGGTTGTACTAAAATAATAGTCCCCCTAGCCGATTTCGACTACGGTGGCCAGTCACAACGACTAACCGACTGCGCGGGACACATTATAGTGCGCAAACACAGGTGCACTCTCTATTCCTTTCACTCTCATAGCCCGATGGGACAGCAATCTGACACGACCGGAGAGAGATCAGGCGCAGGACCAACGGCTTTACGTGCTTTCCGAGGCACGGGGGTGAAACACCGCCAACTTCCAAACTCCGGGCTACCCTGAGAATTTCTGAACAGAAAAACTCCGGTACATATTTTTGGCCCGACCCGGGAATTGAACCTGGGACCTCCGGCGCAGCCGTCGCTTTAAAATGCGACCCTCTCACCGCTGCGCCACCGAGGCAGTTGGGTTGTACTAAATACGTTGAGAATGCGTAAAGTCAAGCACCGATATTCCAGGCACAAATTGCCATCCAATTGTTATCGCGTCCCATATGATGTCGTTGGGGTTTGACGGAATAAAAGAATAAATGGCGATTACTCCACCGACAAAAGCAGAACGCCTATAATTTGGCCCGTAATACCCGAAAAAGACGATAAAAAATGCGCTGACTGCTGAGAAGCAGCAAAAGAAACTCAACTATGATGATGAATGTCTTGCGAAGTTGGAACTTTTATATCCAGTGTCTAATAATATTTTAACGGATGTTTGTTTATTCGATACTTATCTCAAATAACTAATCGGTTAACTAGGCATTGGTTAATCTGGTATGGTATGCTATAAGACTTGTACTAGATTATAATAACAACATTTTTAACGCCCGACGCAAAAAGAGAGGTGTAAACGTGTTAATTTTAACGTGTCTGTCTATGGTATCGTAACTCCCAAATCGATGAACTGATTTTCGTTTAGTTTTTTTCTGTCCTAGATAATATGGTGTTCCGAAAGTATTTTTTGTTTGCGATGGGTTTTTTATTTATTTAACGTAATAATTATTAATGGCAGTGGATCAATCCGTGATAAGAAGGAATGTTCTGATTTCCTTGAGGAAATAATACATTTAAATTAACCCACTTGAAACGTATGGCTATTGTCTTAGTTATTATTGTAATCATTCACTATCTTTTTAGTTTAGATCATCGGTGATATGGCGATCATTGTTACAGTATAAATCGGAAGAGGCCGAACTGTTTTTAATTAAAGTTCGATTTTTCATTCAGATAATTGGTTGTGTTTATTTATTACCGTTGTGTGTTTCATTTTTATTTTACATCGGCTCTATGTTAATTGGTAAAGGTAGGTAAAATTTTTAACCTCATTCAATATTATATGGTAGGGACATTTATGTAGAGTCATTCATTACTCTGAAATACAAAGTAAAATAAACAATTATTAAGAAAAATTTGCAGACCTTTTTAAGGGTTCCGTAGCCCATAGCATACGGAACCTTTATAGTTTCGTCGATTCTGTCTGCCTGGCCCACCCATCCGTGTCACAGGCATTTTAATCTGAAACTATTAGTATGACACATTAACCGCTTTACGATTCTCATACAAAAAATGTAAAAATATGACATTTTATGAAGGGGTTCCACATGGAACTAGAGCAAAAAAAAATTTCAATTTCCTTTCTTTTATAAAATAACTACTTCTCAATTGTGAATTTTTTAAGTATCTATTTTTTTTTGTAACGAAGGCAATATTAATAATTTCTCGCTGCATAACCTGCACGCTCCTTAATTATGCTTCGGCCGTTCAAATAGAAAACAGCAAGGATAGAAAGCTGTTTCTACACTAAGCACTTCTATAAACCATTCATAAGAACCAGTAGAGATAACTGGAAAGTTATTTGCGTGTGATGTTTATCATAAGAGCACTCCATTCAATTGCTGATAAAGAGGTCTCAGCTAAACTTTATCTTTCAATTAGTATCATATTGTTGTCATATGTTTATTTACTCTGTCCCGTTAGAAACTTTCTTGGTTACTGGAGGCCAATTCTCGTGCCAGTTCGTATACGAAAAAAGTTCACCGATCGAATTTTCTTTTTCAAAGAAAATACAGATATTGCTTTATACGGCCCACGATTTCTATGCATTTTGATTTCTTTCATGCGGTAGTTTTTTTTACGTGGATATATTACTTGATTGTTTTCGGTAAAACAGCGATACTCGTGATCGAATTAAATAAATAAATAAATAAATTACCACACGAAATAAGTTCGATCATGCGAGAATCGGCCTCTCCTGGTGGTGGTTGGGAGAAGGTTTTTAATAATGGTACCTTAACCGTCAAGGCATTCTTCTTTAACCTAAATAAATAAACGTTGGTTATTATTACGTCATGTTATTTTAAACGGCAGGATATGGACCTTTTAGTACGAGCCGATTAGTTTATTTGTTGAAACTGACTTTTGTGATGTGCAATAAAGAGTTATATTATTATAAGCTCTGATCTTCTTCTTCTTCTTTTAATTTGAAAGCTCTTAGGCATACATATTTTTGGATTTCGATCTAGATCTGAACAATGTTATTTTAGGTATTCATGCTTTTAGAATTGCTATTTTGTGTGCTACGATTAATAAAATAAAATTAATAAAAATATATTTTTTAACCTGACTAGGATTGTACGTACATAATGATATTAATGACTAATAGCACTCTTTACCAGTCAACTCCTTGGTTATACCGGAATATCAAAAATTAGTATTAATTTCGATTGTTAGATATAGTAGTGGTTTGTGTAGGACTACCTTATTCATCACTTAGCGTAAGCTGTAGATAAATAATTAAATATGCGCCAGACAACACAACAATTCCTTAAAGAAGAAGAAAATTCCTAAGTTTGAAACCAAGACGGTTTCAAACTAAGGAATTTTCTTCCTTGTGGTAAGAATACCAGACAACGATTATGACAGTGATTATGACGGGGGCGTCTCCCATAGATACTTAAATACATATAAACGTAGGTATAAATATTCGTGCTCATCACATTAACATTTAACTTTGCGGAATTCGAACTCGCGGCCGCTGGCATAGTAGTTTGGAGCGCTAACTACTACCTACACGCAAACGCGTCGTCGAGATACAATACAAGAGTGCGATACTCTAGGTCCTAGACTAACTAATGCATCATCTTTATTCCAGATGTGGATACTACTCCTGGCACTAGCAGCGGTGGAGGTGAGCGGTCACGGGCGGGTGCTGAAGCCACCTTCCAGGGCTTCAGCCTGGCGATTCGGCTTCCCCACGGAACCCAACTACGATGACGATGGTGTTAACTGCGGCGGGTTTTATTATCAGTGGTCGGTCAATGGGGGAAAGTAAGTGGGACTATCTACTTTGCTTTTCTCTTCTTTTTTACGTTGGCTCTGTCTTACGGTGAAATATCTGGTCATCTTCTTCCATATAGGCACTACGCCTTTTCGGAGGTACACAAATTTAAGTGCACTCTATCTAACTACGATACGATGACATGATTTGGATGATGATGATACGATGAAGACACTTTTAAGAGGCCGTTACTAGTCAGTCATGATCCTTCTACGACCACTTTGTTACTTATAATCAGGTGAGTGAGATCGTGGTTCATGTCTGGCTATCTATACAAAAAAAATATATTTAGCCAGCTGCGCCATTGCAGAAGACACGTTTTAGGGGGCTATTTCAAGAGGCTGTTACTAGTCAGACATAAGTAGTCCATCTACGACCTCATTCTTATAACTATCAGGTAAGATCGTGGCCTAATGTCAGGCTATCCATATAAAAACCTTATTTCTACATTTAGCCGTTGCGTGCGTTTTAGGAAGTTAAATTCGCCCATGAATTCAATTATGCACACTGTTCCAGATGCGGCATCTGTGGCGACGCATACGACCTGAAACCACCACGGCCGCACGAGCTGGGAGGCACGTATGGTGCCGGTGTCATTGTGAGTCGACACCTGCCTGGCGCGTTGCTGAAAACCACTGTGGAACTCACCACTTCACATCAGGCAAGCAGAAACATATACCAGTTGAATGTTTCAAGTACTTTTAGACGCGGAACACGACACTGGTGGCTTTCGTTCCACGCTTAAATTGACTACGTCCCTGGGTGTACATCAGTCTACGTCTCTTTAGTTAGATACAGCACAAGCAACTAATACTATTAGGTCTAGTTTTTAACCATTCAGGTCTATCTAGATGAACGGAAGGTAGTGACGGTGACGTATCTCACTTCAGCGAAGTAATAGACGAATCTTTCTTTGATCATTTGATGCTACATCTGTAGTCTAATTTGATGCTGCATCTGTATATCTGTGTTCTCTCTAGTCTTCTAACACGACGAACATGAGGCTAGATGAGTCTATTGATTGTGGTTCAAAGATCAAACTATCTTGGACACGACTAAATATTTTATATTTTTTCCTTTCTCCAGGGTTACTGGACTTTCAAGCTCTGCCCTGACCCCGAGAACAACGACCAAGAATGCTTCGACCGACACGTTCTAGAACTAGAAGACGGTGGCACGGTCTACTATCCGAAGAAAGGCAGCATCAAGTACGAAGTCACGTACCGCCTCCCCCAGGGCATCGTCTGCGACCACTGCGTGTTACAGTGGAGGTATACCGCAGGGAACAACTGGGGTGACTGCAAGAACGGAACGCAAGCTTTGGGCTGCGGAAACCAGGAGCAGTTTGGAGCCTGCTCTGATATATCCATCGGGGTATCCAGAGATCAGTTGGATAGCAAACCTCAAGACTACGATAACATTCCGTACCCTTTGTTGTACTACTTAAAGCATGGCTACTTCGACTCCCAACAAGGTAAGGAAGTGGAATTGGATGTGGAAGATGTAGAAGAAGTTGAAGACAATAACCTTGGATTTGAATGAGTTGGACTAACAATTTGCACTGGTGTTAAATTGGAACCGTTAAACAGTGATGTAGTTTAATACTGAAGCACTTTTAACTGGGTTTATTAGATGATAATATTAATTATGGTATGCTAACGTACGACTAACTTGTAACTTCTGCAAAAAATGTTTTTCTTAAATTTATCATAAGATGGTTACATTAATATACCTAGTTGATTAAGTTACTAATGTAGTATTAACCTAATAATACAAAGTATGTAATGTATCCAAAGATTTAAAAAGATAAAATAGTATTGCATTTGTAAGTTGTAATAATAAGGTCGTGTGTGCGCATTTATCCTAAACCTGTGATTTACGATTTAGGCATAATACATTTATGCCTAAATCGTCATTGTGTATATTTTTATACGTTTTTCTTAGGTTTTAGTCAAACTAATGCTACCGTTGTTAACGGAAATCAATAAAGAGATATGAATACAATTCATAACAGTCTTTTATCACACTAATCCACCATTTTAAAGTACGAGTAAACTTTATTCTTTACACACTTATTTTTTTAGGTACTTATGTTAAACATAACTTTCTTTAGATCCTAAGCAACTTTTACTAAAAAACGTTAAAACATACAAAAGAAAGTCTAGCATTGTTCACTCTGTCTGTACATAAATAACCAATGATTAGAATTTGGTATTTAGTATTAACCTACACGGTGCAAAACATGCTTTCTAATTTCTACCAGCTGACTAAATCTGCACAAATAACATAGTGAGCGGCGAAAATACTTAACACTATTTTAAGAAGGTAAGTAAAGTAAAAGTAAAGTTAACCTGTTACGTCCCACTGCTGGGCAAAGGCCTAACCTCAACTATGAAGTAGTTAGAGCCATACTCCACCACGCGAGCTCAGTGCGGATTGATGGAGGGGAGTTTTCAAGGAAAGCGACGAATTTAAGAGCGGTATCTATCCACTCGTTATGATGTACTGAAAAATCTAACACCTGTTTTAAGTTTAAAACAAATATAGACCCCACAGAATAGAAGTACTTAAAGCAATCGATGATTAACACAAAATATAGAAATAATAATTTCGCACTACATTACATAAGTTTCTAGCTCTACTTTCCTCTAAAGACAGAGACAGCGCTCTTCGCTAATAATACGTATTTTTTCATTTAATTACTGGAAAGAAACAATCAAAGTTACACAATTCTTTGGTTGTAGGTACCTGGTTTTACAAATCAGTCTATTTATTCATTTAACTACTGAAAAGAAATGGCGAAATTGCACAAACGTTTCTTTAGAAATTCGTAACCTTATTTTCCGGATCACACTGTACCTATACAATCATGCACTTCTTATTATGAATCACGGCACACATGGCGATTGGCAAAGAATTTTAATACTCGATTTTACCACATACCCAGGACATAAGTGCTATTATCGTGACGCACAAAGACACATGATTGTGTACTGTCTCCTAACTCGCCATTGTTCGAAAAAACATCGACTTTTGTGGCCAACAAATCATTTGGAACCCAAACCGTGGAATACATGATTAATTTATTCTGTTTAGTCATGTCGTATAATTCATTGAATTTGGAAATGATCCAAAAAATGTTAAGTGCGCGTGGAAGTACTTCACATTTTATGATAACGCAACGTAAGTACCGACATATTCGGAATATTGATAGCTCTCCAAGAATGTGTAAAGGATCAATATATCTAAAAATGAAATTGAATAAGGTCCCATACGTCTCAACGCTGAATGACAAAAACAAGATTGCCGGGAAACCAGCATCATAATAAAATAAATACACCGAACACATTATCTAGAAGGCTATTGTGTAATGGTCCCCCTAGCCGATTTCGACTACGGTGGCCAGTCACAACGACTAGCCGACTGCGCGGGACATATTATAGTGCACAAGTGTGTGCGCAAACACAGGTGCACTCTCAATTCCTTTCACTCGAGTCCAGAGCATTTTTCCGAAACTATCTAACCGACCGTGAATACTCCGAATGGTCATTTCGCCGATATTAAATTCTACGAATATTCGTTACGCCGCTAGTTCATTGGCCGATCAGTAATATTACGAGCTATCTTTTCAACTATAGTCAATTTATGGATAGTTTGATTCTTCGACCATTCCTTTCACCTATGGTCAATTAATAAAGTAAAATAATTGGAAGCGAGCAAGGACAAAGAAAAGCAGTACCTACATCTTAACATTTTTCAATACACAAAAGTCCTGCCTTTAGCCAACTTTTTTCATCCAAATTAGTAAAGAAAGATTGGGGAAACATGCAATTTACGCGTATCTTACAAGTAAATTACATAATCCTATGAATGTTTGTACTGCAGTCAAGTTTTAATTATTTTTTTGCTGTTTTTTAGGGTTCCGTAGCCGAATGGCAAAAAACGGAACCCTTATAGTTTCGTCAAGTCTGTCTGTCTGTCTGTCTGTCTGTCTGTCTGTCTGTCTGTCTGTCTGTCTGTCTGTCTGTCTGTCTGTCTGTCTGTCCGTCCGTATGTCACAGCCACTTTATTCTGAAACTATAAGCATCACATAGCTGAAACTTGGTAGGTAGGTGTATTTTGTTTACCGCTTTCCGATTCAGATACAAAAAGTTAGAAAAAATAATATTTAAGGGGGGGCTCCCTACATGAAACTAAAACCTAAAATTTTTTTTTTACTCCAACCTATATTTGTGGGGTGTCTATGGATAGGTCTTTTAAAATGATGTTGAGGTTTCTAAAACCATTTTTTCTAAAAGTGTATGGTTTGAGATATAGACGCTTCCAAAGTGGTAAAATGGGCGTCCCCCCCATCTAACTTTTGAACTAAGAAAGTGAAAATTTTGAAAAAAATATATGATGTAGATCTCAACAAAAACTTGCAACGAAAATTGGTTTGAAGGAGATCGAACCAGTAGTTTTTGAGATATTGCACATTTTTATCAACCGCAAATATAACTTTGTCTTTCATACAAACACTATGAAAAACAAAGTTATTTTTGCTGTCGCAATATATTGTGATGTTTTCGTTAAGTGAAAGTAAGTGGACCCTGAATTTAGTTAAGGGTGGCACGGAACCCTCAGTGCGCGGGTCCGACACGCACTTAACCGGTTTTTTATTCCTAAACAGTGAATAAACTCAAAACAAGAAAAAGTTACCGTTCAGTAAATAATAAAATGTTAATTTGTTATATTTTATTGTGTTGAAGCAAATTGTATTTTTTTTTCTCTATTGAAAGTGTATAGTGAAATTTTGTTATAAATGTTGTATTGTAAAATTTATGAAGTTATAAATTGTAATTTATGAGTAAAGTTTATTTTTAACCTTAAACCTAAATAAGATTTATAAATAAAGACATTTGTTCTTATTTTTTTTGTTTTTAATTATATAAATATGAAAAGAGTAAAATATTTATAATTAAAAACTTGACTGCAGTAAAAACATTCATAGAATTATGTCATTTACTTGTAAGATACGCGTAAATTGCATGTTTCCCCAATCTTTCTTTACTAATTTGGATGAAAAAAGTTGGCTAAAGGCAGGACTTTTGTGTATTGAAAAAGGTTAAGATGTAGGTACTGCTTTTCTTTGTCCTTGCTCGCTTCCAATTATTTTATTTGATTAATTGACCATAGGTGAAAGGAATGGTCGTAGAATCAAACTATCCATAAATTGACTATAGTTGAAAAGATAGCTCGTAGTATTACTGATCGGCCAATGAACTAGCGGCGTAACGAATATTCGTAGAATTTAATATCGGCGAAATGACCATTCGGAGTATTCACGGTCGGTTAGATAGTTTCGGAAAAATGCTCTGGACTCCTTTCACTCTCATAGCCCGATGGGACAACAATCTGACACGACCGGAGAGAGATCAGACGCAGGACCAACGGCTTTACGTGCTTTTCGAGGCACGGCAAAACACCGCCAACTTCCAAACTCCGGGCTTCCCTGAGAATTTCTGAACAGAAAAACACAGGTACATATTTTTGGCCCGACCCGGGAACTCTGGCGCAGTCGTCGCTTTAAAATGCAACCCTTTAACCGCTGTGCCACCGAGGCAGTTAGCAATTGTGTACAGTATCACTAAATTCATTCTTTACCTACTTCAAATACTCTTTTGCTGCCTAATCAATCCTTGACCATAACCTCCAGGTATCCTGCACCTCATTCGTAAGACGCCGGTGCGCAGGCGGCCGCAGAAACAACGCCCGAACAGCAAGTACATGCGCAAACGCAACAAGAGCAAGGGCAAGAAGAAGAAGAAGAAGAAGCCGAGGAAACGAAAAAAGGTCGGTAATTAAAAAGAAGTGGATCTTGGCCTCCGACATTAAAGTGCGCCATTTCTCTCTATTCTGTGCCAAATCTGACCAGTCGGACACTTCTAGCTCTTCTTCTTCGGGTCGCTGAACCAGCGAAGTAAGTGTTACAAGAAAAAAGTTAATAATGTTTTGTTACTAGTCCAAAGCTGAACTATCCTTGGTCCACATTCACTTTCCATCAGGTTAGATCGTGGCCAAATGCTCACTCATATGCCTGGTAAAGTTTGATTTGCAAAAATAATTTTAAGTCAGCTAAATTCGTGA
The DNA here is from genome assembly GCA_963584085.1 of Pyrausta aurata. Classification (NCBI taxonomy): domain Eukaryota; kingdom Metazoa; phylum Arthropoda; class Insecta; order Lepidoptera; family Crambidae; genus Pyrausta; species Pyrausta aurata. Next base: position 2,144,595 of record OY757269.1, on the reverse strand, counting down.
AGCCTAATAAAACCTACATATCTTTGCATATCTTGATAACTGAAGTTGGTGCTTTGCGTTTGTAGTTTATCGTTTTTTTAGTTAAAGCATCTGCACCTTAAAAACTATTTATGTATCAATAAATCAATCAACATTCTGCAGTGTATTATGGCTCTATGCGCAATGTGAGTCAAATGGTAAAAAATGTGTCCATGTTTTTAATTCCATTAAAATTCTCCACAGGTGTTGTTTTGGAAATAATCGTTGGAGTGTTGAAGACAAACGCCGTTTTGCATTTATGGACACCTATTGGTTGGGCGTGATGTGTCCTAACACCCCAACTTCACTTTATATCTTTCTTTAATTTCCTTCCTAATAACACCTTGCTATTATAGCACATTTATCTATCTATTGCAAATAATTCCTCATAAATTTAACTGGAAATTGCTTGGATCCTACTCCTCGACGATTGGTGAAGGTTTCGTCTGATCCAGCAAGCCCAGCAGAATGCCACCTCCTTAGGCGGCCTACATAGACAAGCGCTACTAGTGACATGTCTTGTCAGTATAGAAAACATTAATTTTGCAATTGCTGCTATTATATTCTTCTTATTATAATATCTTTGCTGAGAGTGAATTTGTGTCTCAAACATAGTGATAAACTTGATACTTGGGACATTCGCCGAGACCATCAGTGGTTCCGCCTAGCAATTGTTGCTGAGGCGAGGAGACGACGACTCTGGAACTGATTTTAGAGGTAAGTGGGCCAATCAGTTTCCAGTTATAGTATAAGGAATTATTCCTTGCTATCTTGTACTGTTGTCTTCTTTAATTTTCTCGTTCTCAACAAATCTCTTTCTTTTCCCTACTTCCCTACATAATTAAGTTCCCTGCATGTGGACGGCTATTTACAAGTCGCTTCATTTCTCCATTGGTCCTTCGATATTCGGATGCCATCAGCATCATATCCTAATTTCAATTTAATTTATACCCAAATTTCTATTTCAAATACCTACAAATATTGGATTTTCGCAGAACAACGTAATAACGAATTAACGTCATTGCGCCATTTTGGCAGTTGTCAATATTTTTTACTGGAATTAATATTTTCTCACGAAAATAATATTTTTTTGTATTTTCGTCATTTTAACGTAAATAATATTTAAAAATGTCTAAAACTAGTGAAATTGATTCACTCAAAGACGCAGAGAATACAATTGACTCTAAATTTATCCTTCTGTCGGCAAAAAAGGAACGCATATTTTCGCGTATGAATGAATTGTTCATTCTTTCCGCAAATATCTCTAGTTTTGATTCTAGAAATAATGAATTTTTCATGGCAAGATCCGAACTGATTGATCAGATGCGTAGTCAGTTCGAAACTATTATAGATGAGTTGAATGATCACCAGTTATCTCAAGATTCGTCATTTAAACCTGATTACCAACCTTTGGATGCCTTTGATGATCTGTATCTCATAGTAAAACGCACCCGAAATAATATTATTCAGGCTTCGCGTACAGATAGGTCATCTCAAAATGAATCACTGAATCGTAACGCGTCTACTAAAATCCATTTACCCCCGATTGAATTGCCCAGTTTTGACGGGAAGACAGAGAATTGGCCGAAGTTTTATGAAAGTTTCAAATCGAACATTCATCATAACAATGATCTGACTGACTCGCAGCGCGTACAGTATCTAGTAGGCAAACTAACACATGACGCTCTTAAGGTCACGGCAGGTATTGTACCCACCGGCGACACATATAATGTCATCTGGGATAGCTTGGTGAAGCGATTCCAAGATAAGCGGGCATTGGGCACGCATTATTTGAATAATATTTTAGAATCCAAAGCTAGTTCAAACTCAGCTAACAGTCTCGATGCGTTCATATGTATGTTTTCTTCATCTGTTGCTGCATTGAAGCAGTTGGGCATTGAGGATTTGTCCGATTTTATATTATTTCATTGCGCATTTCGGAAAATTGATTTCCAAACAAGTCAAGCTTTTGAATTAACTGTTCGTGGCAAAGAAATCCCGTCCTATCAAGATTTAGTGTCGTTCGTACAGGATCGTGTTAAAATCTTACACCGTTGTTCGGACAGTAGCTTCACGCGGACATCGAGCAGTGGCGCGAGCGTGATTGCAAGTAAGCAGTCCGCTGCACCACAGTTGTCTCGTCCTCAGACATCTAAATCTTTCATCGCGAGTAATGCATCTATCGCATTAACGACGAAATCGTGTGATTTCTGCAATAAGTCTGACCATGCCATTACGTCTTGCTCTCAGTTCAAAAATTTGTCATCTCCACACGAACGTTTTGATTTCATTAAATCTAAACACGGTTGTGTCAATTGCTTGAGTTCGTCACACACGGTTACGTCTTGCAAGTCGACGCATCTCTGCAACATGTGCCAGAGAAAACACCACACTTTTTTACATTTTGATGAAGATCGTAAACTTATTGGATCTAATAATTACACAAACAATATGTCACATGTACCGACCAGTGAGGCGTCAGAGACCCCGCAGACCGAACAGCCGTCGACGTGCATTACGCCCGGACAGTCTGATATAAATACGAATGCTTACATTTCTAAAGCTTGTACGGCTGATAAGAGTCCGTACATTGATATGTCATACAACGATGTCACTAACTCGGTTGATGCTTCGTATACATTGAGTGCCGAAGTAAAACCTATTTCCTCCATCTTATTATCAACTGCGCAAGTTTATGCAAAGTGCCAAGATGGTAATAGGAAAATAATACGATGCCTTATTGATAACGGCTCGCAAAATAATTTAATAACTGTTGATTGTTGCAAGGCTCTTAACTTAATGATCATTCCTTTGAGTAATTCTTTTGTCAAGGGAATTGGTTCCGCGTCTAGGCCGATATTAGGCTACGTGAATTTGGACATTGAGTCCCGTGTTTATTCTCACAATAAATACTCTATACATGCACTGGTCGTTAAATGTATTACAGATCAGTTACCTACGCATTATATAACCAAGGGTGACGTAGGCTATTTAGATGGATTGCCGTTGGCCGATTTAAATTGGAATATTCCTGGAAATATAGATGTTGTACTAGGTGCACAACTTTTCCCCTATATTTATTTTGGTAACAAGGTCGAATCGGGTAGTAATGCACCTCCCGCTGTATCGACTGCGTTTGGGTTTGTTCTAATAGGTGGTTACCCTAACAATAAAGTTCCGAATATGTCTAGTTCGTCGTTTTCGGCACTGGCTGTAAATGATTTCTCTCCCAAATGTTGGCAACTAGATGAAATACCGAAACTGCAATACTTGAGTCCAAAAGTGACTGAATGCGAGAACTTATTCGCGTCAACTGTGTTTCGAAAAGATGAAGACAGGTATTCCGTACCCTTCTCGGATGACCTCTGCAAGCTAAGTTATTCTCGCTCTTCTGCACAACAGCGTTCCATGGATCTAGAGCCTAAATTCAAGAAATCATCTGTATTTCAGGAGAAATCTAATACCGTGATTGGCGAGAATATTGATACAGGGTGTCTATCTGAAATAACCCAGTCTGATACGACGGATGACGAATACTACATTCCTCATCGCGCTGGCGCTCATTTAGACAAGCCAATGCCGCAAATCGAGCTAGGCGCCAATGCTGCCACACATACAGGGTTGTCACCAAATGACATCTTACTTCATGGCCCAAATTTACAGGCCGATTTGTTTCTACTTCTATTTGATTTTTCGTTAACTGTTCTTTTGAATGACGGTTCTGAACTCCCAGAACGTGAGGCACATATTTTGAAAGTGACCTCAAGTATTGAGTCGTCCTTCTTACGTAATTTTACTCCTCGTATCTCTTCTTGGGGGAATATTTTAAGCATTATAGTGCTTGTTCTTCGTTTCACACATTGTATAGGTGACGCGAAGCTAAAATCCATTGAGGGTTTAACAGTTGTCGAACGTTGTATGGTTCGTGCTGTGCATTTTCTAAAGTCGATCCCGTTGCAGTACCTACCTGCCGCGGTCTTGTCTGACGTGCCTATTAATCCAATTGAACATAAAGGATTATTTGATAGCATGGTCCAGTCGTTTTTGGCAGAAATGGCTACTGAAACTCCTGCATACGCTGCAAGTCAGGCAGAAATGGACCGCGTTTGGTCGTCCAATAGAGGTCGGAACTGTCGTACTTATTGGACAGAACAACTGTATTTTATTTAAATGGCCATTACTTGTGATTATCAAACGCATCCCGGGTCTGATAATGTTATAAGCGTCGTTACTTAAACCATAATATATTTTTAACGCTTTATTAAAGTTTTGAAGTCATAGCTACTTTTAAAATAAACATAACTTTGAAATTATCTACAGTTTAATGCAAATTTGAAATTCAAAGATACATTTTTTTTGTCTGTTTTACTAATCAGTTTATACATTTTAACTGCAACCTTTTGTAAGTTCTGCGAACTTCCAAGGCGGGGAGTATGGTTGGGCGTGATGTGTCCTAACACCCCAACTTCACTTTATATCTTTCTTTAATTTCCTTCCTAATAACACCTTGCTATTATAGCACATTTATCTATCTATTGCAAATAATTCCTCATAAATTTAACTGGAAATTGCTTGGATCCTACTCCTCGACGATTGGTGAAGGTTTCGTCTGATCCAGCAAGCCCAGCAGAATGCCACCTCCTTAGGCGGCCTACATAGACAAGCGCTACTAGTGACATGTCTTGTCAGTATAGAAAACATTAATTTTGCAATTGCTGCTATTATATTCTTCTTATTATAATATCTTTGCTGAGAGTGAATTTGTGTCTCAAACATAGTGATAAACTTGATACTTGGGACATTCGCCGAGACCATCAGTGGTTCCGCCTAGCAATTGTTGCTGAGGCGAGGAGACGACGACTCTGGAACTGATTTTAGAGGTAAGTGGGCCAATCAGTTTCCAGTTATAGTATAAGGAATTATTCCTTGCTATCTTGTACTGTTGTCTTCTTTAATTTTCTCGTTCTCAACAAATCTCTTTCTTTTCCCTACTTCCCTACATAATTAAGTTCCCTGCATGTGGACGGCTATTTACAAGCCGCTGCATTTCCACCTATCATTAAGTTTAAATTAAGCGTAAAAAAGACTTAAAAAATAAATACACAATTTCGAACTGTAATCCTTTTATTTACACAATATTTATCGCGTCATCAAATAACGACCTAATGCTCCTTTACAAATAAAACTATAAACGCGCTATTACAAAAACCTTAAGGTTCCTTTTTATCCACATACGCCCGTTTCCTAAAGTACCAACGACTGTTTAAGTATTACTACCGAGTTATCGTGAGAATGTACCTGTCATGTACGTAAAGCTAAACACTGCGGTATCTTATGCTGTTGGAATAAGGACAATTTTTTCAACAATATTTCGTGTCAATACAATTAATTTTTACACTCTTGCGTCACCGCAGCGCAGGTCCATTCTCATGATAACCGGGTAACATGTATTGTAAACTAAAAGATAAACCACAGTTAAAGTACTTACAGAAACCGGACAATAGTCGACTAACTACAAAGCAGTCGCATCACGTTAACAACTACTGCTAGAATTGCATCTCCATCCCTTTCCAATTGTATTGGTCGGAAAGAGATAGAATGAGTGTATCATTCTTATCATATAAAAAAGCAAACAAAATCATCTAATATCACGAGTCGCCTAAATACACATCAATAGTAACAAAGTGCAGTATATTAACAATATTACTCAGCATATCAATCTACCCAAATCTGTCAAAATATCCCAAATGAAATTGAGCTCTATGTGATCAATTTTAAAATGAAACCGCTTGATCCCAGCGAACTTCGTTTAGCCCTTGGCCGTGACCTGCCTGGCGCGGTCCCGATTAATAGTTATTAAATCATGAAAATCGGTCCACCCGCCCTCGAGTTGTAATTGGTGTAACATATACCCCTTTCTTTTATGTATAAAGATTCCACTTTTTTATAATTGACAAATTAAGGTAGCTTGATTTGACTGTGGATTCCTCTTTGATAGAGCTGTTTTAAAGAATATATTTAAAACAGCGATTTCAACATTGTCATTACAAGACAATATCTTGACATAAATTTACAAAATAAATACACTCATACAAAACTGGCAACGTATAAAAATGAAAACAAAAGAGAAATAGTAAAAAAACCAAACGAGGAATCACTGGGGACGCATTATATTTCCATGAAGGAAATAATATAGTTATGTACATTACTTTCTCTATTATTCATCCAAATTATTGTGTAAGGTTAGTCACTATGATAATCCTTGTATTTCCTGCTGTGTCACCAAATTTAATGTGTGTAACAGTATGACGCGACAAAGAAAGTGAAAATGATTATGTCGACACAGCAGTGTTAGTCAGATTGTCTATATACTGTTGTACAGCATTGACTAAGAATGGTAGGTAATAATGAGGTATCAGGGCCTCAATTCTCGTGGAGTTACCATTCGAAAAAAGTTCACAGATTGAAGTATCCTTTTTGGAAAAAAATACAGTTTTTGCATTATCTGGGTCACGATTTCTATGCATTTAGATTAATTTCGTGCAGTATTTTTTGAACGTGTGCATATATTACTTGTTTTTTTAGGTAAAACGGTACAATTTGTAATATATTTACCACACGGAAAAAGTTCGATTGACGTGAGAATCGCCACCCTGGTACTGGGCAATCACTGCAATTATCCTGCATTATAGCAGCTTAATCTGCATTTACAGCTATGTATGTGATAGTATGCGATAAATAGGTACGTTTCAAACGATAGATAAAGATTGCGCATTTGGTCTCATGTTAGATCGACTTATTATGAAAATTTTGCCCACTGTTAAACTCAATTATTCAAAATCAACTCTTACTAATAGCATATCTGCCATTGAGGGACTTTATCTCAATTCCTTTGTTTCTACCTTTGGATATAGGTGACATAGATTAAACAAAAAGACACAGTACGTTCGTGTAGAAACAAATGAAATTCGGCTACGGTTTTCAACATATTGCAGCACAGGAAAATTACTCGCATTCCACGACAGTTACACTGTAACGTATTCATTACGTGACGATAAGATTTACACCACACATTACGCGCTCTGGTAACCGCCACGCGCGGTAGAAAAGAACTTAATTAGTAATGTATCGTCATCATACTGTGACTTCACTTACACAAGCGGACATGTGACACAATGGGAAAGGGAACTGCCAACAGTCGTCAGTTCTTAGTGACAATATGATGACTTCATACGTTGCTGCGCTTTTGAAGTCTATTTTTCTTTGCTTGTCTAATACTATAAACAATCTTTTTATCACTCTTTAATTAATATCAGTAAATAAAATTAATTAAACGTGCGATTTTAAAAGACCTCGCTCGCTCTCAACAATGAATTACCTGTGTAGGTTGCGAATTTTGTGTTTATCTTATTTTCAAATGGATCACATCATTATAAAAATAACAAATTTGTTTACAATATTGGACAAGTAAAGAAAAACTGACTTTAAGAAAGTCCTACTATACAATTATTTAGACAAACATTTGAGTAAGTGTAAATTCATTTAGCAAACAGCTGAATACAAAAAAAAACTAAAAGCCGTTTGTTCAATCATGATCAGATAGATATCAATCTCTGAATTAGGTCAAAGATTTAAGTGAAGACCAAGCACAATAATTTATTATGATTCGCCAAAATAAAAAAAACACACAGACAATTAAAAAAAAGTAAATACACAACAATTTAAAACACAGCCCGCACCTAGATATTGTATACCCTTAACTAATATTTATAACAATGTAACAAATGCACGCAATGAATGATAGTATTATTAAGTATGATAGTGAAAAAAAAAACAATATTAATAAACTTTAAATCAAACGGTAAGCATCTAAATAATATCAATATTTTATAGACATGAATATATACATAGTTTTGGTATCACTACAAAAGCGGCCTCTACCTACAGTAGATTGTAACGAAAGAACATAGAATAAAGATTGATATATTGTGTTCTCCATATAGCATTCAATCACAAATTCTAATAGCTCTTTGCAAACACTCCTTTTTTAATTTGAAATATGCATTTCTTTTAATGTCTCAAATATGTTTTAAGCAATCGTAATGCATTTCGCCGGAGTGATTGCATTTTGATAGTGATTTTTATCTTTCTAGGTTCTCTGATAGTTTAGGTTCAACTAATCGAACAATAATATTTAGGAATCTACTAAAAATACAGATAACATTTGATTTGTAATAAATATTATAAATCTGATTTATGATCTTTTATAGCAAACGCTTGTCAGGTACACATTTTACTGCACTTGGACCAAAATATCTAATTTACACGAATTAGTTTATTTTATTTATGAGCGAAATTCGAAGATATTACTCTACTTTCTAAAATCAAGTAACTGACTACGATAATTATAATTTTGATAGTATATGTATATTCTATGTTTTAGTTTCAAATCGGACAAGATACATTTAATGTAATTTTTGCAGTCAAAATGTATATCGTACGTATTTAATAATCTTTCGTAATGTTAAAATTTTTAACGAGATATAGTCATTTTTCCTAACTACATGAAATCGATATTCTAATTCACGTAACGATTTTCGATATTTATCATAATTAGAAGCTTTCACACATATTATATGGACAGTGTTATGCAAAAGGGTGTCAAGTGACATATTGGTCATTTCGAGATAAACGCGTTTAAAGATTTTCAAGGTCATCACTTTTAAAAATTGCTGTAACTTCGTATTTACACGGTTTACATGCCTGGAAATTGGCATAACTACAGAATGAGATGTATATTTTATGCATATGATGTTCATTTGTGCGAATAATAATTATACAAATGGATAAATGCAATTAAAACACTTAAAACCTTTTTGCTTTAATAGGATATCGTTGCAAATAATTTGCTAAAAGGTTTTAAAGTACTTTAAATCCTTTTTGCAAAACTCTTTTAAGAATCCAATTAGTATTAGTTTTATAGTCAAACAGTTTCAACGACATAGTTTTCTATATTTAAATGATTTCTGTATTTAAATTTCATTTGTTATATTTTGTAGAAGTTTATAAAAAAAGTTACTTTCAATCATTCTAACGTTCTGGTATATCCACACAGTTTTTCTGAATTTTTGCGATTCGTAATTTATTCTGCGTATTTATATGCATTTTGTAACACTTGACTATCAATTAAACGGCTGCCCATGGCGTAATCAGTATAAAAAACAACTTCAGGTGATAGCTTGATCAATCAAGACCTATCATCATAGCCCCGAGAATATATTCAAAAATTTTATTTTGTTTCCAATTTGTATGTACCCTATACTTCCAAAACGGCAGTAAATTGCTTCTTTTTGCCAGATTTTAATAATAAAAAACACAGATATTAAAACTTTAGACTCTTACATCCATAGGTCACTATGATTTTATTATAAAATAATAAGATGCCTTCGTAAAATCATTAGAAAAATCTGTATTTTTTTAAAAGTTAATTCAAATGAACTCTGAATAACATAGGATAACAATATTTACAATAAAAACCTCTGTTCTATTGTAAGGACTTTGGAATACATAGATGTTTTTGTTTAAAGTAAGTCTGGATAGATTTTTAGGAGTTAAGAGGAGGGTTGGATATTCTTTTTAAATGAATTATGACTAGGATGACTTGTCGTCCAATTCATTGGTCAAAATTCTTAAACTACGCACTAATTTTAGTCGTTATTTAAATACCTGTGCAAGAAAAAACGTCAGCTGTTTAAACCTGACAAATCAACAATTCAAAAAACACAATAATTTTAGTATTTCCATTAATAAACATAGACTTGAAACCTTTTTGTTAAAATAAAATCAGCAGTAATAAATCGCTAAACGGTATTAAGAACATATGAAACCTTTTTGCATATATCAGTATATCCAATAGATTGTTTCGCAATACGTTATTTTGTGAAATAACTTTTAATATCAATTTTTCCGAAGTTAGACCTTTGGCCACCAGTTAGAGGACGTTTTTGCGAATCCAGTGGTACCAATAACTCCATACCTGATTTTTGGTCACTTGACACCCTTTTGCATAACAGTGTCCATATTACATTTACACACACTATTTGGTACGTATAAGGTTATAAACACTGTATTGTTTGAATAATGTTATTGCTCTTTTTTCAGTAAACTCAAAATGGCTTGAATATAATGAGATGCACAAATGTTTTAAACTGAAAAAATAAAAATACAATTAGCGGCCCGCGCGTTAATGAAAGTCCTTGCAAAATTAAATATCAAAAGGCTTGCCAAAGTCCGAGTGGTTAAGACATTCGCCCGGCTGACAAAGATTACGATTACGGGGTTCGATTCCCCGCCTCATGCAAGTTTTTTTTTAATTGTGCAATTTATAATCATAAGGCCAAGTATCACAACAAGCATCATACAATTTAAATACACATATTTTAGATATGTTTTATACATAACACTTACACGATATTAAACTGGTAACAACTGATATTGCTCTACATTGAGATTTCCACGCAGTTAAATTATGTTGTTAAATATCTATGTGCTATCTATATTTTAGTCTAACCCCCTTATTCATAATAACTCAAACGGTCTTTTAAACCTATTTTAGCTATTACATTGTTTTTTTTTTTTTTTTAATTTATTTATTAATAATACAACATGGTACATTTTTGTGAACAAAGTCCTACAAAACTATTTACACAGTTTGTCTGTAGGATCTTGAGTCTCGCTGTTAAGTAATTTACAGGTAATATTTATGTATCCAGTGTGCTAAGTGTGTGTGTGTTTTGCCTCATTCTTTCTTGGCGCTGTCATCTTTTGACAGGAAGTGACAAATTGCATAATCATAAACGCTGTTGCATAAACAGGCGGGTAGATGGCGCTAACGTCACGCAATGACGTATCAATGAGACCAAGAATTTCGCGTGGTCGGACCGACAGCACGGTAGCTCAATTGAAAGAGCAGTTGGCCCGGTTAGCCAGAAGGATGCTGGTTCGAATCCCACCCGTGCGCAACTTTTGGTTTCATATTTCATCTTTTAAGAATAAAATATGACACTGTGAGTGTTAAAAATATTGTAAAAACCAGAAAGTGACAAAACAGTGTAATAGCTAAAACAGGTTTAAAAGACCGTTTGAGTTATGAATAAGGGGGTAAAGTTGTAAGTCAGAGACAAGACAGAGCAAATAAGACGGACTCTACAAAATCGAAGATGGCAGTTAAAAATACTAAAACTTGGTTTGTATTCAGTACAATCATCTGAAGGTAATAATAACAAGTATTAAGGTCTACGATGGCCGTGCTAAGAGCGTATCAGACACGAAAAGCAACACGATACACTCTACTCTGCCCACTGAACGGATCTACAGCGTTCTGTCTCACCGTTATATGGAGCTAGAGCGAGAGCGAGCGAGTGTATTTTGCCGGTGACGGAACGGCCTATTGAGAACAGTGTCATAGTATTTTATTGCCTAACACGTTCCTACCACAATCATAGTATGCTACAGTGTATACTAGGCAGAAACCTTAAAATTCAAAAGGTATTTTACTAATTGTCATTCCAGTAGTTTTACATACATCAACCATACATTTTTGTGCATTCAGCCAGACAAAATACAATTGTCTAATCATTTGATGTATCGTCTATCGACAATATTGTCTATGTCTACACTTATCAAATTTTAAATGAAGTTCATATGTGCGTATAGCAAAATTATAGTACATGTAGACGTTCACACAAGCGCATGTTCAAAAAGTGTGAAGTATGGACAAAGCAGTGTATTACCATTTATTATATCTAGGTATTAGTTAGTGCAGTAAGCGTGTGTTAGAACAATTGATTACCACGTCTGTTTTATCGATACAGCACTGATTCCTAGCCTCTATGATTATTTTGTCAGGCCGCACACCTGCGTCACATTTGTAGCAAGTGCATTTTGCCTTGAAATGTACGGAATTATTAAATGTGGCGCGTTGCAGCATCACTCACGGACTCACAGATCACGGTGTAATGTTTACCGTCTTGGTTTATTCATATGTAGTTAAGTCCGATCTAAATCTTAAATATCGCGGTTCAGTGTCCATACATCGACTACAGCGCCATCTAGTCGTGTCGAGCCGATTCAGCGTGTTGCGATGATATGTAGTGACAGCGGTAGATCATAGATGTCGCTACATATTCTTTACTGCTTTATATCACGGTCTATAAGGTTGGGCGGCGCAGCGTCCCGCAGTATAGCTAAGAAGGCGTGAAATTTAAGAAGATGAAGTTCAAACTTCACCTTCTAATTGTACATTCGAAGTCTCTGAAGCATAACCACTTTTAAAAAAAATCGGTTGCACACACGACACAAAGACAACAGTGCGGTGAAAGCGATTTTAGATCTTATTGTGGCAATGTGGCCGTGACCTCGATAGTACGTACCAGCCCTCTCACTCTCTATTTTAGAATTTATACCTTGGTAATACAGTCTATAGTAGTATTAAACACTCGCTTCATCTGCGGCCATAAATTATGACCTAGGGAGTAAGCCGTGCGCGCGCGCGCTTATCGATAACTGTGCAGTGTGCAGTGCAGCACTACGCCTCCCCATAAGGCCTGTGAGTGTAAAAGAGAGATAATGCTGTCGCAGTCCCACATTATATTGCGGCGAGTGTTTAATACTACTATAGTCGAGCTCCATCCGTAGATCCGGAGTCGCTTCACTCGTGAATACGAACCCTACATCATGATCTTAAGTCCAAACCTTAACGACTCGGTGTACCTACATGCACTCTCACTCGCGAATGTATACTTTACTGCATTATAATACGGTCTAGTCAAGCTCTATCCGCAGGTTGGGCGGCAGGGTTCCGCAGTGCAGTTTGGAGTCGCGCAGCTTGGACAGCGAGAGCCGCAGGTCGTCCATCGTGATCGGCCGGACAGCGTCTACGTATTCGTCGTCTGATTCCGTGTGGTTGGAGCGCTGGCTCGTTTTACTCTGTGGGTAGAAATGTTTAGGTGAGTTCGAATTACCTTTTGAACTTGAAAAGGGAGGTTCTCAGTTTGACCTGTTTGTATGTATTGTTAAACGGATAATCGATTATGGCATTGAAGGCATGGTAGACATCTCTAGCACGCATGGTCAGCACTAGACCTGTCAGATAGATCGTTTTGACATTAGAATCGATATTGATTGTATTGTATTATCTCGCGCATATTTACAGCATTGATTATTGTATAAATAATTATGTTAAGGAAATAGAATTATTATCAACACATGGAGTTTATCTCTTTTCAGTATGTAGATTTGTATGTCCGCGATTATCTCGTTTGGCTTAACCGAATTGCTTCCGATTATGTCGTAGCTATCTAACCGGACTATGAGCCGCAACCGCAACCGGAACGTGCGGTTGAGAAAACGTCGTGGGTTGCGGTTGGATCGACTCATTTCCAAGATGGATGTCGAAGAAGTCGCAGCTATTTATTATATTTAATCGCGTTACATAAAAAAAATACAAACAAAAAGAAAAAAAATCAATAAAATGAGTGAGCGCGGTGAACACGTGGCGGGCCACCGCAAACTAGCACTATCCGCGTAGTGTGTATAGCATAGCAACCGTTCGGCTGGCCGTCAGTCGGGCCGCAGCGCTCAGAACGACCGGAGCGGTCGGCCGGCAGCCGCATCGCAGTGCGTATAAAAACTACTTAATCGTACAAATTTTTGACGGCTGACCGCATAGTGCGTATGTACCCTTAAAGTAGACACTGACCTCGTCCTGCTCGCGGCGCAGCTCGTCGCGCGCGAGGTCGCGCACGCGGTACACGGCGGCCTGGCGACACAGCTCGTGCAAGTCGGAGCCCGAGAAGCCCTCCGTGCACGCCGCCAGACGCTTGTAATCGATCTGGTAATAATAACACATATAATTATCGAAACTTTTGCGTACATAACATTTACGCGCGGGCGCAAGAGGGCGGAAAGCCCCGAGCACCGACGGCATCGCACGAGCACGAGCGCGCGCAGCGAATGTTCTGGACTCGCCTTCGAGAACCCACTATCGCCGGTCATACCCATTGTTTCGTATATTAATTAATTTGTAATAACGAGGGCGAGAAATAACAACACCTATTAAAATACAGTCCGCTTTTTATTTGCTATCGATAGGACCCCGCCGGTAACTTTTTGAAGTCGATACCCATGCGCGTACTACCCGATTATCTAAAGAATGGGCCTGTCTACCATGTGACAACCCTGTCAAACGTGTCGCTTCCCCCTCCCCATTGAACAACTATTACTAGCGTATGGAACTGACACCACGAAATAATGTCGTGCGCCATGAATTGACGCCACTTGTCACCACTCGTACAAGTGGTTCCATATTCGAAATTCAACCTCGAGTTTGACAATTTTGTTTCCTTAATCCTCACCTTCACTGAGGCAAACTTTGAGCCGAGGATTTTTTTTGCCCCTTAAGAATACTGATTTAAGATGAGATGATTATGAGTGGAATCGAGGAAACATCTTAACATAGAAGTGTAAGACTGTAAGTCTTGAGGGCGGTTCGACGCGTGAGTGAGTGAGCTGTGAATGAGTATATTGACGACGCGTTTGGTGTATTGGTTAGCGCTCCTGACTATTACGCCGGCCGTCACGGGTTCGAATCCCGCAGGGGGCAAATGTTTGTGTGATGAGCACGAACATTTGTACCTTTGTCATGGATGTTATATATATTTAAGTATTTATGGGAGACGCCCCCGTCATAATCGTTGTCTGGTACTTCGTAACACAAGGAAGAAAATTCCTTACCACGAAACCAGACAATTGGTGTGTTGTCTGGCGCATATTTATTATATTTATTTATATTCTTACACCCTGCGCCACAAGTTCTGTGTCCAATATGAGTTGCAAGATCCTCTCGCGCTTCGCCTCACTCAGCATTGGCACGTGGAAAGTCGCCGGCATACGTCTTGAGAGACGCTCATCATGTGAATGAGTAAGTCAGGAACGAGTGAGTGAGTTAAAACAGAGTAAGTGAGTTAGGACCGAGTGAGTGAGTTAGAACCGAGTGAGTGAGTTAGGACCGACTGAGTGAGTTAGGACCGAGTGAGCTAATGAGTACTCACGTCTTGTGCCACGGGCTCGGAGCGCAGTATTAGCTGCAGGATGCGTTCCCGCTGCGCCTCACTCGGCATCGGCACGTGGAAGGTGGCCGGCATGCGACGTTGGATCGCCTTGTCTAAATCTTGCGGGCGGTTGGTCGCTCCTGAGGAAGAAGCAAAGTTATATTAACAAAGTTCTTTGTATTGAAAAATTTGACACTGTTCCCACTAAACCGTTCCGTCACCGATCAACACCGTCGCGTGTCATAACGGTGATACAGAATGCCGTAGATCCGTTCAGTGAGCATGGTAGAGCGTATCGTGTGTCTTGTACTAGCACTGTCATGGTATGGAACTGTGTAGTGGGCCCAGACCTTTGGTTTAATTTTGATATTCGAGCATATAATCGATAGAATAAAGACTTGACGGCAGTTCTTCACTCAAACGCAGATGATAAAGTGTTTTTTAGTGCCATATAATTTTAAAAACGGATTATTTTGCAACTGTCGTGACAGTAGACTCTTTAAAGGCGACAGTATCTGCAGTTGCCCCAGCCGTCAATAATACTGGGAAAATACTTTAACTTTTAAACATTTTTTATCTGTAATAAAAATGAACACTAATTGTGTTGTGTAGCGTCAAAATTACTGAACCAATCTTTATATTGTTTTGGACTTCGAAAGAGAACTCTAACCCATGATGATGACGGTGCAGGAGGGGTCAGTGATGAGCCCGTCCCAGAGAGACATGAACTGCGTCTTCATCATCGCCGTCGCCTCGTGGTCGTGCTGCGTGCGCGTGCGCAGGAACGACTCGATCTCGTCTGCAAATTATACATATTTATTACTTTCGTATACAGAAAAGAAATCACAAAAAATGCGGTTAGGATCTTACATAGTACGGCCCTCAGATCATAAGGAGATGAACTTGCTTAGTGTATGGTTTAGACTGTTTTTAACACTCACAGTGTTATTTTTGTATTCTTATAAGATGAAATAGAAACCAAAATTGCGCGCGTGCGGGATTCGAAACCGCACGACGCTTTTTTTGATCGTGCTACCGAGCTCTCGGTCCCGAAATTTCTGGTCTCAAAACCATTTAAATAGCGAAGTGTTTATAATTTCCAAGTTGAATTTATTCTGTAATGAATACCTACTTGGCCCACTGTTGCAAAAACAATCGGGTAGATCACTGACGTCACGTGTATTGACGTATCCATGAGACCAGAAATTTCGCACTGACAGCACGGTAGCTCGATTGAAAAGAGCGTTGGCCTGGTTAGCCAAAGGTTGCGGGTTCGAGTCCCCCGTATAATACAAATTGATTTAAATAAAAAAAAATTTTTACGTTGGGAGCCGTTAGTATAAATTATATAAATTCCATATTTTTTTTAAGTTAATAAAAAAGCTATTGTCCTGCCCTACGTGTCCCTATACCTGCACACGTGCGGACCTGTACAACGCTACTGACTAACGCTTTGTCAGTCGCCGAGTACTAGTCCTCAAAAATATAACGCCAGAGTCGACACGAAAAGAAGAAGTAAAAAAGCACTCGCCAATAAAAACGATGCAAGGCTGCAGCTTCACAGCGAGACTGAACACAGCAGCCGCCAGCTTCTGTGTTTCTCCGTACCACTTATCCGTCAGAAGGGACACATCCAAGTTGATGAAGCTCATGTTAGCCTCCTTGGCAGTCGCTTTCGCTATCAGGGTCTTGCCGCAACCTGGAAAAGTATGGAAAACTTCATTATGTAATAGTAAACGAATAGCTAGTTGACCAAATTTCAAAAACAAGTTGATGCTTTCTTCTTCTTCTTCATTTAGGAGCTATACCCTTGTTGGTGGAGTTTTTCCATTTATCTCTTTTCCGAGCCATCTCCTAGACCTCTTGGTACAATTCAAGAGTTTGATTCGATAGTTGATACTTTACTTTAAAAACGTTATTTTTGAAAATATTCATGAATGAGGTACATTATTTAATTATGATGTTTATATAACTATTTGTATTGACCTCAAAAACGCTCGAACTGTCATAGCGTCCTAAATAGCAGGACAATAACTATTTAATGCCTGCTGTACCTGCTGTACAGACTGAAGAATGTGAATTATAAGAAAAAATAAATAAATTACGGTTTCCGTTCGTACTTGGTTGCGTGCGTGCAAAGAATGCAGGATGTAATAAAAGCTACTTATTACACCAAACGTTTAAAATTGAACATTCCGTATTGATTTATTTTTATTTTATTTTATTATTATCTGGGAAACATACAGTTATTATAGAATAAACATAAAAAATCACTCATAAATAACACTTAAATCCAATTAAGTTTCCTAACACTAAAATTACATTACATTTAGAGCAAACCATAACCTACTCAAGAACACAAAAAAAGAAAGTAAAAAAAAAAGAGTTTGGACTATTCATGCAAGAAAAACTATTCGCAGTAACATTTTTCAATACTTTTAGCTGTAAGTCAGGTTTCCTTGGCGGTTTTGGCGTCGCCTGGACTTAAGCTAAATACCTTGTCAGTGACACCCTGTATAATTCTGGAATAATACCTGGGGGTCCGTGCAGCAGAACTCCCTTCGGCGGCTGCGTGAGGCGGCTGTCGGCGAAGAGGTCGCGTTTCTGTATCGGCAGGATCACCGTCTCGCGGAGCTCTTGGATCAGGTTGTCCAGACCGGCTATGTCTTTCCAGTTCACCTGCGAGATGGGATTGCAGATGTTACCTATTTATTTATTTATTGTTTAAGGTAACACTATTGATTTACCCCCTTATTCATAATAACTCAAACGGTCTTTTAAACCTATTTTAGCTATTACACTGTTTTGTCACTTTCTCAAGAAAGAATGAGACAAAACAGTGTAATAGCTAAAATAGGTTTAAAAGACTGTTTGAGTTATTATTATGAATAAGGGGGTTAGAATATAATAATATAATAAAATAACAAGAAGACCAACATCCCATTTTTTTAACAGACCAAAATATTGTGGTTACAAACTAAGGATTTTTTTTTCCTTGTGCTACGAATACCAGACAAGGATAATGACGGGGACGTCTACCATAAAAATACTTAAATACATACAAACATCCATGACCTAGGTAATGTTTGTGCTCATCACATAAACATTGCTCCTTGCGGGATTCGAACCCATGACGCCAGCATAGTAGTTAGGAGCACTAACGACAACACCAAAGGCGTCCCCATTAGAATTTCATTTTTAAAATTTTTGTGATAGCAGAATCAAAACATACATGTATGGCAAGTGTAGAGATAAATTAATACATTTATTGTATAGTTCTGTTCTGACTGATAGGTTTCTTATCAAATGAAAGCACAATCTTTCCTTTAATAACACCTTTAAAAACTACTCTGATTTATTACATTCTGATAAGTTTTATATTGAATAAATATCAGTACCATTTTTGTTATGCATACCCGCTGCCTTGGGAAGGGCAGTGGGTTATGTGGGTATCCCTTCATTGTCCAGGTTTACCCACTAAAACCTCAGTTCACTTCGATTATATCACCAGTTAGGATCTTAAGCACTGCCATGACTAGGGAACAGATTAAGATAATGCAGTGCTAGGTTAATCAAATAATTACTCACATTTATCTCATCAGGAACCACAAGCTGCGATGCGATGATCATCTCATGGTCTGTGAGTTTGTCGAGGGCCAATGCATGCTTGCCGCTGAGCCCCGCTCTGGAAGATATCCTTAACACATGCAACTCCATGTAGTGGCCATTTTAAATAATTCAGATTTATAGCAAATGTTGATTTCTTTTGATATCACAAACATGATTGCAAAACAATTCACAAGCCACTCATGGAGTTAAAGTATGGCAGAAAAAAAACACTTTTAGTATGTTATTAATGATTTCATATTTTATAAATTGAATGTGACTTTGATGATGCATAATGTACCAATATGAATATGTACAAATGTGAATATTTATTTTACTAAGAATGAAAACTATTTTTAGAAGAATTGGCACGGTTTATATTCACATTCGAATAGAAATTGCGTTTTAAACTTTTGAGAACAGATTGAGATAAAGGTTACCTTCAAATGATTGTAGCAAATTTTTGAATCATGGAAAATTAAAATGAAAGGTACTGATTATTCACACATGTATGGACATAGATAAAATAGTAGGGAAGTATTTAGGCAAGATTCAAGTTCGATGTGATGTGATTCGTGAGTGGTGTAATTTCACGATCGATACTTACTTGCGTAACTGCTCCCTGGCCCTTTCCTCAGCCTTCTTTCTACTCTTGGAAGTGGGATCAATTTGGTTTACAAGCCATTTTATCGAGAAATATGTGACTGCAGACACAAAAGCCACACGTATGGCCATTTGGAACACATCGTTTCGGGTAAATGCGGAGCCCTCCACCATCATGCCGTATTTAAAATAAGTTTTATATCACACAAAAAATACGGGGCAGGTGTCGAAACTATCGTGCTCTTTAATTTGTTGCTTATTTTCCAATAATTATTCGAATACAAACATTTCGCTCTTTTGTGAATTTAGGTTCATAGACAACTAAGTTTTTTTTAATTTATCTCAAAATGTCACATTCGATTTTCTTATTGTCTATGATAATTAAAGAAAGTTACTGTGAGTGATGTGGAGTGGGTGGTGTTGTTAGGTTTTGAGTCGATTATTTATTATATCGCTATCGAATTGTAGCCGGTATTCAGTTTATAAAAGGTTTAAGAACGAATGATTTGAAACATGTCTGCTGCTCGCTCGCTACTTGTGTCAAACAAAGAAAGTTCAAAGTTGTCATGTGAGGTTATAACCTAAAAGTTTTGTTTTGATTTCAAATAAAATAACTTTTGCTAACTTAAGCTTTTTAAAATAATGTATAAAATGAAGAAAAACAAGGCCAAAGAGCCTCCAATGTTTACTAACACAAGAAAAGCTATGCGAAAAGAAAAGCGGCAACAGAAAAAGGTTCACCGCCAGGAACATTACTTGAAAAAGAAAAACACTGAAGAAACCCAAAAATATGTTGCAGGGAGGTTTGTAAAGAGGCCAGTGGAATCTCCAGAACCCAATACAAATGCTAAGGTGAGGGCTATGTATATGAACTTGCATTTCAATGTTTAAACAACCTTTCTTGTGCCCCACTCACTCAAGTGTATTTCCTATGAATATTTATTTAATTTCTCAGCATACATTCTTTGGACATCCTAATTCCTTAGGAAGTACACATCACATAGGTTAATTAAAAATTTGTTTAGAAGAAATGTACAATTTATACAGTTTCTCAGAAATACTCACATTCTGTAATCCTATAAATTGTTTATTACAGAAGACAAAGAAAAGCCAGCCATTACCACAAGATATCATCTCCAAAGAGCGACAAAGAGATTTGCGGGAAGCAGAAAACCTAAAATCCCAAATGGAGGACCAAAGGAAGAAAATTCTTCTAAAAGCCAATGAGGATGAAGACAAAGTTATAAAAAAACTCGAGAAACAACTTGGTTTAAACAAGTGCAAGAATAAGAAGAACTTCTTTTCAGATGATGGACTTGACTGTATGTATCCTTAGTTATATACAGGGTGTTTCATGTAAGGTGTCAAGCCGATGCGTGGTAATAGGTGAGTACCATACCTATCCATTTCACCCCCATGTATGTTAGACAAATATTTATAGTTTAGGAGTTATATTTTTTTTTCGATATTTTTCATGATGCACCTAGACGATATCTTTAAAAAATTGTAACTTTTTTTTGGGTCCACTTTTCTCAGATATTTTGATCTCAATAGAATGCCCATTATTTGCAATATTATGAGTAAAATAATCGCCATCCTTACTTTGACACAAGATACAAAGTTATTGATCGATACTAAAAAATATTGCATTAAGCAGAACCGAATAGAATTTTCAACATAAAGGAGACATTTTTTTCTTGTATGGAGGATGGGCCCACCATAAAATTGTGACGTCTAGTAATGAAACATATATCAAATTGTTCCTTGTAATGTCTTAAAAACATTAGCAATATTAGTATGTCTTTGTCTAACGGGAATATTTGAAAATTCATCAAAACGTAAATGACATAACCTAAAAACTTTTTATGCATTTTATTTCATTATTTGCATACACAATGCTATTTAAGCCAAAAATATTATAACATAGTCATAGAAACATATATTAAAAGCCGAGTTAAGGTAGATTGCACTTTTCTAAGCTAGAAATCGAACTCACACCTCTTCGCTATAAAAAATATAAGTAGCCATAATATACAGTTCAGAAGGTTTTATAAAATAAAACAAAATAGCATAACAAATCAAAATACATTTATTCATTTAAATCCTCATCATTTTCAAAATCATCTCTCAGTAACAGTACCTCATCCAAGAAGGATGCAGGTGGTTCGACCTGATCTTGGTAGCGTGCCCAAGATAAAAACCACACAATGGACATCACATGTGCACAACAACCAACAGTGCGTCTGCCTACCAGACAATTGCAATAGTATCCAGCAAGTGCAGCTCTAGTGTTAGAAGTTGATGGGTTGGTGTCAACAAGAATATAGGTATAATACGTTTTTCGACTAGTGTGTCTTGATTGTATTGTATCCTACCACGAAGAAGATAATTATTCAGACCAAGTTCATGTGCAGGTTGACGGTACACCTCTATTCTGTACTCTCCAGTGGCTCTGACATGTTCCCCATAATAAGAACGTGCCTGTTTAATTTGGTAAATCCCAAGGGCAAAGAGAATTAGATCCAAGAATGCAAGTTTTGGAAAATTATTTAACTCTGGGAGATTACCATCAATGCTAGCAAATGGCACCCTTACTCTATTTAAATTGTGCATTTCCACGAAGGTAGCTAAGTCATTTGGGGTGTTTCTCCAAGCGATTCACCTGAAAAAATATTAAAATTATTACAGCAAATCATGATACAATTATCTGCTTTAATTAATTAATTATTTCAAAGCTATCTAACCATAAGACAAAAGGAAAAGTCATTTTAAAAGTAGCTAATTAATTATTTGTAAACATATTGAACGCAATCCTGCTAATATGTGACTAACAGACAATATAATTTTTATTACATTCCATTACTCGGTAGGTAAATAAAGAATTTAATTACCTGGTGTGGTGGTATCCACTGCAGAATAATGTTCCTTTCTGCAGAGTCATTGGAAACACTTTGTGTTTGCCGTGCTCTTAAAACAGAAGCACCACATGGAATACAGATATTCCGATATCTAAATCTTCTTATTGTATTAGGAGGAGCTGCTTGATTATATTACTTTCTTGTAATATAATCAAGCAGTTCAAGCAAACTGCATCAAGTGGATTTAACTGAAAAATAAAAGCGTATAGGAGTTTAATTACTGTGAAAACGAAATGTACGTAGGACAGGAGAATAATACGTGGTGTAGTAGGGTTACAATAACAACAAACATAACAATAACAAACATTTATTTCTCACCAAAAATATACATGGTTCAAAGCATACAGTGATCTATCCTAATAAGATTATGGTGGGCTGAAACCTGAACTAGGATGATTCCTGTATCTCAGGTTATCAGCCCTCCACCCCATTCAGAGAACCTACTGAAATTAAAAGAAAAAATGAATAAATAATGTATTACTATTAAGTAAACAAAAACTAAACAATTAAGACATTCACACCATTTACAATTGATTGTGAGGGTAGGCTTCACTCACAAAGGAGCGTCAGCGTAGGGACGTGTCCCGAGCCGTCAACGACAATAAGGTATAAAAAGGCTTAAAACCTCACCTCGCGAGAAATCCACTCACGTACAAGTTGTCGCACATTTTCTGTAGTTTCTAAAAGTAATTGGCTTTGCACGTTCCGTCGAAATCTTACTGCACAGTTAACACAACGGTTTAGTGAAAAAGGGGCTGTTGTTGCTGCCATTTTCGTCTATGTTTCGTTTTAATAATGCAAAATCCGGAGAACACAAACACTCAATTCGAAACAAAAACGACTCCACACTCCTGTCAATGTCAGTGATAACTGTCAAACATAAAGACAGAGTTGCGTTCCGTTCCACGGCTTTACTAGATAACCATTTTATGCAAAAAATCTTAAAAATTCTATTAAAATATTTTTTTCGGAGATTCCAATTGTTTAAAGTAAATAAAAGTAGATAAAACTCAATCTAAACAAAATCTCATCTTTGAAATAATTGATATTGTTTTTATATTAACCAGCCCGTCGTTCCTTTACACGTATTGTTGAACATAAGATCTATACTCAATAGTTATCTATGCCTTGAGGAGAAATGGCGTGATGGAAAATAATCAGTACAACGCTTTTTAAGTTTGATTTTAAGATTCCGGTTTCATTAAAACGTTATCTTTCGTCTTATTGTCTAAAAAAATAAGTTATTAATTTAGGCTGCAATTTCATCATTAGACGTTACCGATGCTAGTGGGCCCAAAAAAAAATGTCTCCTTTAAAAATATAAAAAAGGTTTTCCATAGTTTCTGACTAATTTTAAAAACTGCTTGACTTCATAAACTTTCATTACAATACAAAAAACGATCTACTTAATGGGTAATTTTTAGCTTAAATCGGCCGTTGAATGTGGCATATCGGAAATATCTTGATTTTCATAATTTTTATTTTTATTGTTACCTTTGCATATTTTTATCAAATCTGATATTCAGTGTCCCTCTATGTTTAAATAGAGCTCATTGTACATACATTATGTACCTACTACTATCTTTAACCACGACCATAATGAGTTAATGAGAGATCCAAAATTTTACTTACATTGCACTCAAATTTCGTACTTTATTAACAACAAATAAACAAGAAACAATTGAAACTAAGACATGCATCATAAAAATCATCTACAACCCATTTATTCACAAACGAAATCATTTCCTTGAGGCTTGGGAAAGCTAAACTAATCCTTTGAGCTAAGAACTAGCCAGCTTTAGCTTTTTGACTTAGTTTAAATTGTTTCTTGTTTATTTGTTGTTAATAAAGTACGAAATTTAAGTGCAATGTAAGTACAATTTTGGATCCCTCATTAACTCATATGGTCGTGGTTAAATATAGTAGTAGGTACATAATGTATGTACTTGTTATCAAATGAGCTCTATTCAAACATAGAGGGACAATAAATATCAGATTTGATAAAAATATGCAAAGGTAACAATAAAAATAAAAATTATGAAAATCAAGATATTTCCGATATGCCACATTCAACGGCCGATTTAAGCTAAAAATTACCCATTAAGTAGACCGTTTTTTGTATTGTAATGAAAGTTTATGAAGTCAAGCAGTTTTTAAAATTAGTCAGAAACTATGGAAAACCTTTTTTATATTTTTAAATTTATGTTGAAAATTCTATTCGGTTCTGCTTAATGCAATATTTTTTAGTATCGATCAATAACTTTGTATCTTGTGTCAAAGTTAGGATGGCGATTATTTTACTCATAATATTGCAAATAATGGGCATTCTATTGAGATCAAAATATCTGAGAAAAGTGGACCCAAAAAAAAGTTATAATTTTTTAAAGATATCATCTAGGTGCATCATGAAAAATATCGAAAAAAAATTTATAACTCCTAAACTATAAATATTTGTCTAACATACATGGGGGTGAAATGGATAGGTATGGTACTCACCTATTACCACGCATCGGCTTGACACGTTACATGAAACACCCTGTATATCCTTTTTTAAATCCAGGTAGGTATTGCATTTGCAGAGAAATATAACATGTTTGAGAACATAAAAGTGCTCTTCAAATATCAATTTCACGATGTTAATGTTATGTAAAACTTTTTTTCCCCTTAATTAGTCAAAAAATATGCAGCTCATTTATCATAAACACTATTATAAATTATTCTGAACTCATTTTCAGATCTGCTAGAAATTTGCGACAGAGCAACCAGTGAGCAAATAGTAGCAGCTGAAAAACATCTTGCCAATGTAGAGGGTGAGTCTGATTTCGAAGAAGACCTAGCTGTTGTCACAGGAAAAGAGGTTTCTAGTAAAAAAGACAAAAAAAATAAAAAGAAAGAGAATGATAATGAGGGATCTCAAGATGAATCAGATGCACTCAGTGATGATGATATAGATGGTGACAGTGAAGCAGAATTAGATGGGGAAGAATTCAGTGATGATGGTAGTGAAGATGCTGACAGTGGTGAAGAAATGGATGTTGATGATGAATTTAGTGGTGAAGGCAGTGAAGAAGATGTTGATGAAGAAGGTTCTGACAGTGAACCAGAAGGTTAGAAAAACTACTCTTTAAGAAACATTTTATACAATTTCAATGTTATTTAATTACTTATAAAAATCATGCACTCCTATTATCATTTCAGAGCAACATGCTAAATCTTCAAAATCAAATAAAAAAACGGAAACTATTAAAAACAGTAAAACTGAAAAAGTTAATAGTAAAAACAAGAAACAAGAAAGTGATAACAATAAAGGCAAAGAGAGAGTAATTTCAGAAGATGACTTGAGTAAGGTGTTCAGCGATGATGAAGTGTCACATCTATCTGGTGATGAGGATGATATGGAAGGGTTCTCAGGTGATGACGAAGACAAAAGTTTTGAGAAAGCTAAAGAAAAACCTGATGTATGGGAAGATATTTATGGCAGAAAAAGAGATAAAGAAGGCAATGTTATAAAGGTTAGCCTTGCTTCACTTTTTCTACATAACAGTTACATTCAAATTTGTAAATCTGATAGTGTGTATATCTGTCTGTCCATTACATTTACTTGCTCAAACAGTTAAACTGATTTATACTTCAAAATAAAGTTGTTTAAAATTAATTTCCATTTGCAGGAAGACAAAGGTGTCTACATTCCACCTCATTTAAGAAACAAGGACTCAGGATCAGACAAAGAATTGGCGCAGTTAAAACGACAAATTAAAAGTAAGTAAGTTTTCTTTAAGAACTTGCCATATTTGTACATACATCATATTTTGAATCTCTTGGTTTTCTTACTAAATAAATAAATGCTTAATAATCCTTCCTCCCTAAGACCTCACACTAGAATAACAAAGTAGTTAGCTAATTCCTACTTTTTAGTGTGTGCCTACTGTCTTATTTATTTACTCTTTTTTATTGACCCTTACTACATATTAAAATCAAAAACATAACTTGATGTAACAGTCTGGAAGTTTTTTTTTGCTTAAATGGTTTATTATTTTTCTGTTTGATTGAACTGCCTTATAGTTTATACTGTGCAGTGAATTGACACCTATCGATTTATCTTAGTCTACTAATCTTAACATGTCCCATCAGTCCCCATCTTAAGGGTTACCCTTGCCCCCTAACAGGGTAATTTACCAATAGTTTTAGAATTATAAAATATTGTACTCGTTTGCAATAAATGAATCTATCAATCTAAGCCAGAATAAACAATAACATAAATTAAAAATTTCAGGTGTCCTCAACAAACTGTCGGGCACAAATCTTCACTGGGCGTGCACATCCATAGAGAATCTGTACGGCAGTAACAGCAGAAACGCGGTCAACACAGCGCTGACGAGGCTGTGGCTGGACGCGACGGTGGGAGTAGCGAGCACCCCGGATAGAATGGTGGCGGAACATGCGGCCCTTGTGTCGGTGCTGCATGCTAATGTTGCTACAGAGATCGGTAAGCTTTTTGGCTTCAATATAGACAACAGCACATCGAGGTAAACACTGCGGTATCTTATGCAGTCGTAATAAGAGTTAGTGTTCAACAAAAATATCGATGTGCTGACTGTTTAATACAACTATCCTAAAGTAGTACGAACTGTAAAGTAATGAAACTATCCCTCATGTTTACCACCTAGATAAAAAATAGCGCAGAGATATTTCGTCAGTGTCCATTATTTTTGATATTTTTTAATTATTTCTTAGGAGTCATAGAGTTAGAGTTTTTTGAGTTTAAGCTATGAATCAAGCATTCATAACTTTGAAATTATGAACCATAAGAAAAAAAACATAAGAATCGGCTTAACCCTGAAAAGTATCTTTAATCAGTCAGGTATCAAACGACACCCGGGAGTCGCATATCAATGGAATTTATATTGTGTCTCGTTTACACATACTTGACGAGTTAACTAGAGTAAGTTGTGATGTGCAAATGACCTCTGTATGCAGGTCAGCTACGGCAGATCCACTATCAGCCACCCTGTATAAGATTGAACTGTATTTTAATGAAAGTGCTTTAAAAATCACTATAACTTTTAACTATTTACTGTCCACTGTCCACTTACAGGGGCGCATTTCCTGCAAGAGCTGACAAAGATGTTCGACGAGATGATGCAAATGCCTCAGCCTGTTGAGAATAAAACTTTGGACAACCTCGTGTCCTGCTTGGCTTATTTGTACAGTTTCAAGGTCAGTAGATCCATAAAATAACCTTTCCTCTAGCTAAACTTCGGACATCACCAAAAATTTAATTTGAAAATTGGGTTTCACTACGCATATTTTTATGGTTATGGTCTCATGTGGCTTATCACTTTTCAACGGTATACCGCTTCCACATACGATACAAATACGAGCATCTCTTCACACAAAAGACAGTGCGAGATGCAAGCGGTTTTAGCTCTTAAAGTGGTTAGGCGGCGATGACCGCGGTAGCACGACGCCTTGTGGTTTTGAAGAGCACTGCATTTAATTACTATATTGGAACAAATAACAATAGAATAATACCACGTTTAAAAATTACGCATTTACCTACGCATAAGGCTTTGAATAACGCGGATCCATCTTGGATAAATTCATAGTGATATATGTTGGTGCGACGACACGTCGTTTATTTGTCGTTCGTTCTCATCATTTTAGGAATACTCAATTGACATGAGCCTATATTATTCTTGTAATTATTAATGGTTTATTAATTATACATATTATTTTTCCCCCCCAGATCTACCACGCCTCTCTCCTCTACGACATCTTCAACCGTCTCTTAGAAGAACTCACAGAGAAGAACATTGACTGCGTGCTAGTAGCCTTGAGGAGCGTGGGCGGGGTGTTGCGCAAGGAGGAACCATTGGCCCTGAAGAACTTCATACATGACACCCAGGCTAGGATAGCCAAGATTAATGAGAAGGCTGCTGACGGGTGAGCTGATTGGAATGTAGTCGGTGTGGTCTCAAATGAGTCGCATAACTGTCATGTATCTCGCTTGATCTTACTAATAAAGTGAGGCACTGCATATTCCTATATCTATTGACATTATTGCCTCATGACTTAGTTGCTGACGTGTCGACTATACAACTGCTAATAAATGTTAGATGGTATGCCTGCATTTGAATTCACCGTAGCAAAGTAGGTACGATGTTGGACACGGAGTTGTATCGTTACAGCTTATATGAGAGTCGCTAGTTGTAAGAGCATGTATTAGCAAAAGGATGTTAAACGCCTAGCTAAAACTGAATCGATTTTGATAAAAGAAATACAACAGCCAAAGTAAACACTGTGGTATCTTATTTATTTATTTATTTTTATTTATAACACTTCTTGCACAAACAAAAGGTACGTATGGCAGACTTAAGTCTGCCATATGTACCTTTTGTTTGCTAAAAGCATTCTCTACCAGTCAACCATTGATCTATACAGAGAAAATACAGGTGGCGCGAAGGAAATGATAGAGGGTTAAAAGAAAAAGCTTGACGATAAAAATTATGCATTTGTAAGGGCTGTGTGTGATCTTGTAGGTTGGTGTAGGTTTTCTTGGGGTTTCTTCAATAACTCGTTTTATTTTGAAATGACGATGAATTTATTTGAAATCAGGACAGTTACAGAGATGAAATAAAAAATGATATATGGAGTAGTAATAGGGTTGCCGTCCGCGCTTTGAATGTGAAGTGCGCAGGACTCGTTGCCCGCGCGCCGTTGAGCTTCCTCGGTCCCCGCGCGTCCGGTCCGTCCCGTAAAGTTTCGCTCTTTTGACGCGTGGCGCTGATGCGCGAACATGCCCCCGGCCTTGGAAGCATCCGGTTCCAACGAAGATGAGGTGATGATGATGATGATGAGTTGATATCCTTAGTTGGATGACAGGAGTGGACAAAGGCGTGAGAATGCTCGTTGAATTTCGCCGTTTTCTGTCTTGACGGTTGCGACGCGTGAGATGCCGTCTTTGCCCGGGTAAGTTCGTAGTATTCTTCCTAGGCGCCATCTCAGAGGTTGCAAGTTATCCTCCTTGATCAAGACTAGCGTGTTTGGAGTCATCGTGTCTTTGTTCGTTTGCCATTTTGTCCGTTTTTGAAGCTCCGAGATGTATTCCTTTGACCATCTTGCCCAGAAGTGTTGCCGCATCTGTTCTACTCGATCGAAGCGTACGAGGTGTTGTGTGGTCGCCTCAGTGAGATCTCGACAGGCGGGTGCAGTGAGCGGTCGACCAATCAGAAAATGGCCAGGACTAAGTGGAAGGAAATCATTAGGGTCTGTGGAAAGGGGTGATATTGGACGAGAGTTAAGGACAGCTTCTATTTGTGCTAATACTGTACTTAATTCTTCATAAGTGAGATTTGCGTTGCCTATCACACGATGTAAATGGAACTTACAGGACTTGATTCCACATTCCCATAATCCACCAAAATGAGGCGTATATGCGACTATAAATTTAAATTTAATTGAACTGTCTGTTGCAAAATCAATAATATCCTTTTCATTATTATTTAAAAAGGTTGAAAGTTCCTTAGCGGCTCCTACAAAATTCCTTCCATTATCGGAAAAGATTTCCGCAGGTTTACCACGTCGAGAGATGAACCTTTTCAATGCTAGTAAGTATGCTTGTGAAGTTAAACTTGTTACTAACTCTAAGTGCACAGCGCGAGTTATGAAACACACGAATAGGCAGATGTAACATTTTTCTAATTTTGCACCTCTCCCTTTGCGATTTAGTATAAACAAAGGCCCGGCGTAGTCTACACCGCAACGTATGAATGGATATCCTTGCTCGATTCTTTCGGAAGGTAAGTTACCCATTTGCACTTGATAAGGTTTAGATTTCATGCGAGAACACTTAATGCATTTATGAACGGTTTGCCTAGCTAAATCGCGTCCCCTAAGGGGCCACCAGCTTTCTCTGATGGTAGCTAGCAGTGCCTGAGGCCCGGCATGAAGCAATGTTAAATGTTGATGATTGAAAATTAATCGAGTAAAGATATGTTTACTGCACAATAGTATTGGATGTTTTTTCTCATAAGGAAAAACATCTGAGTTTGATAAGCGACCGCCTACTCTTATCAAATAATTTTTGTCTATAAAAATATTCAAGCTCGATATATTACGAGGTAAATCAGTGAAATGCTTATTTTTTAAATCATTATAAACTTTAGAAAATGATTGACGTTGTGAAATCCTTGCTAAAGTTTTATTGGAGTCGTCCAATTCATGAACTGAAAGCGGACCAAAGTGTTTTGATTTATTACGGCAATTATGTATAAAGCGTAATACATACGCCGTTGCACGCACTAAGCGATTATATGATGAAAATCGATTAAATGGAAAAGTGTCCGCAGGACTCTGAACTGTCATGGCCACCCTAGCGATTTTTACTTCGGGCAACTGATCTTTATTTTCAATGTTATCGTTATCGAATTGTTCACAATAAATAATAGGTTCGTGTAAAAAAGAAGGCCCGCTCCACCATGTATGTGAAGAGGACAGCACATCTAGATGCACTCCGCGTGATAATAGATCGGCTGGGTTCTGTTTACCGGCTATGTGCGACCATGGTAAATCACCCGTCAATTCATTAATTTCTACAACTCTGTTTTGAACGAAAGTTTTCAATAATGAAGGTGACATTTTAAGCCACGTTAAGACTATGGTGCTGTCTGACCAAAAATGAACCTTGTCGAATGTTAATCGAAGTGATTTTATTATTTTATCATATAATTTAGCACCTACTAAAGCTCCACATAATTCTAAGCGAGGTACGCTTACAGGCTTAACTGGTGCGACCTTGCTTTTTGCGCATAATAAATTAACTGTTATTTTTTCATCTATTGAAATGGTGCGTACGTAAGCGCAAGCGCCGTACGCGCTTTGTGAAGCGTCAGTAAAGATGTGTAATTCTATGTGTTGAGTGTTTTTACCCTTGACATGACGAGGAATGCGTAAACTTTGTAAACAATGTAATTTACTAATGAAAAATTGCCATTCTAATAAAATATCGTTTGACACAGGTTCGTCCCAGTCAAGTTTTGACAGCCATAATTTTTGTAATATTAATTTAGCAATAACGGTAGTTGGACCTAAAAGACCTAGGGGGTCAAAAATTTGTGAAATACCTGAGAGAATCGTACGCTTAGTTACACATGCTTCGCTTTGTTCGAACTTTGTAGTGAAGTACAATTCGTCACAGTCATATAACCACCCCAAGCCCAACGTTTTTGTGTTACAGTTATCGCCTAATGATAATTCTTTGGAAGGACAATCTGAGGTTTGCGAATTAAATACCCATTTTCTTAACGGCAAACAAGCGCATTTCAAGGCATTTGACACTTCGTTGCAGATTTCAATCAATGTTGCTTGGTCATCATGGCCTGTAATTAGGTCATCTACGTAAAAATCGTCATTAATGACTTGTGCTATGACTTCATCGGGGTGTTCTGATGCGATTTGTTTTAGGCATCGAATACTTAGGAAAGGCGCGGACGCCGTTCCGTACGTAACCGTGTTAAGCTGGTACACACCGATGGGATCGTTAGGATTTTCCCTCCAAAGAATTAATTGTAAATTACGTTGATCTTGTTGTATTAATATTTGCCTATACATTTTTTCAACGTCTGCGCAAGCTACGAATTCGAATTGTCTAAATCTTAATAAAATTGAATTTAAATCATTTTGTAATGCGGGGCCAATTGATTGTATGTCATTTAATGACTTGCCTGAAGTTGTTTTAGCACTCGCATCAAAAACAACTCTGAGTTTTGTTGTAGTACTATGAGCTCTAAACACTCCGTGATGTGGCAAAAAGTAATGTGGTAAGCTATAATCAGTGATGCGAGTCATGTGTCCTAAGCTTAAATATTCGTTCATGAACCCGCTATACATCTGTTGATATTCAGGAGTGCAACGTTGTAACTTGCGCTCGAGTGCCCGGAACCTGTTCTCGGCCGTGGTGTACGAGTCGCCTAGCGCATCAGCTGATTCGATTAATGGAATGCGTACCGAAAACCGTCCGTTACTATCACGCTCAGTTGTCTCCCGAAATAATTTTTCGCATGAACTTTCAGATTTGGACAATTTATTTTTATCGAATGAATTTATTTCTTCTAATTCCCAAAAACGTCTAAGTTGTGTATCTAATGTGAAATTACAAGTAGTTTTATTAATGCGCGAAATAACTTTGTTGTGAATTGAGCCTGAAATAATCCAACCTAATTTTGTGTTTTGCAGGTATGGACCATTTGGCAATCGAATTAAACCCTTGTCTAATAGCTCCCAAAATATATCTGCACCTAGCAGTATATCTATTTCGTGAGATAAGTAAAAGTTCGGGTCTGCTAATTGAATATTATCGGGAATTTTAATATTGTTATTGTTCCCGATGGATGGCAGCTGAGCCGTAATGCACGGTAAAACAAAACAACTAATGCGCTTGTTGTACGAACTCGTTTTAGACCGTAGCTGAATTTCGCATGATTGTGTAGATTGTGTAACGCAATTACCTACACCCGTGATTTCGACAGAGGACTGTATCATTGAGATGTTTAATTTTTCGCATAATGAATTAGAAACAAAACAGTGCTGACTTCCGTTATCTAAAAGCGCTCGAAAGGTATGAAATGTGTTATTCCTATCGGCGACTTCTATCAAGGCTGTTGACAGTAATACATGTTGTTCTAAAGCGTGTGAACTGCAATCTGTATTATTATAGTTATGTGAGATCGTATGAAGCGAATGTGTAAGTTCGGGTGGCGAGACCACCTGTGAGTTCTGTGCTACTGCGACCGATGATAATGAATCGGTATTGTCGCAGTTTTTGTGTAATAATGTGTTGTGTTTACTATTGCACTGCTTGCAGGAACCGAACCAACAATCTTTAATTGCATGGCCGCCTCGCAAGCAATTAGTACAAAGCTTTTTGTCGTTTATGTATTTGTACCTATCAGATACTGATAATTTAAGAAATGATTCACATGCATAAAGCGGATGATTCGCTTGACACATAATGCATGTATAACGTTTAGATGAATTAGTAGAAGTTGATGATTTATTAAAATCCTTTTGTGTGGTTACATGACTGTGCGTGATTTTAGGTTGATTCAAAGGAGACGGTTTCCTATTATCTACATGCTTAGTCTGGGATAATTGAATTGTTTCCAGAACATCAGCCCTGTCTTTGAGAAACTGAATTAAATCTGATAAAGACAGCTTGTTTTTATTATGCGCGATTGAACCTTTGTGCAGTTCCCACTCTC
Source organism: Pyrausta aurata (assembly GCA_963584085.1). Classification (NCBI taxonomy): domain Eukaryota; kingdom Metazoa; phylum Arthropoda; class Insecta; order Lepidoptera; family Crambidae; genus Pyrausta; species Pyrausta aurata. The sequence continues at coordinate 2,111,082 of OY757269.1, read as the reverse complement.
GTTCAGTAGATGAATCTAATTTTGTGACGATAATGTAGACAATTAAAGTGTCCCAACTATCGGTAGGTTCACCTAATGTTTTAAGAGCTCGAATATTTCTTAAGACAGTATCTATTAATTTACGTATTTGAAAAGCTGACTCTTTATTAACCGATTGTGCAGAGAACAAAGCTTTACAATGATTGTGTACCAATAAACGATTATTGTTAAATCTATCTTCTAACAATTCCCAGGCTGTAATATAATTATCTGACGAAAATTCTAATGACTTTATCACTTGTAATGCGTTACCAGTTAGTACAGAACGTAAGTAATGAAACTTTTGTATATTATCTAAATCCTTGCAATTATGAATAACTGATAAATACGTATCGCGGAACTCGAGCCATTGATCGTACGTACCGTCAAAGTGAGGTAAAGAAATAGTGGGTAGGTTAACCGACCTGCGATTAAATGCTACATTTTGAGATGAATTGGATTCTGAATCTTTTAAAATGCACTTACACTTAGCAACAAGCGCATAAAATTGATTTTCAAAGGTTTCTCTCTCGATTAATTCCTTTTCTACCTGACTTTCAGACACGATCAAATCTAACTCGTCTTGAATAGATGTGAAACGATCGAATAAGCCTTGCAACCTGTCGAAACGTTCTTTAAGTTCGATTTTACCTAATTCAGACACTTGCAACGTACTTAGAAACTTTGAAAATAACGTTAATTTACCTTTAACAGCACTTCTCTTTTTAGTTAAATCGCGAATAGTGTCTTGAAGAGACTCGATATCTACAACTGATTGCCTCTTTTTAGACATTTTGGTGTGTGGGAATATGATATCAAGTACTTTTACAGTTCGGCAGAGGTCAAGCAAGGTGACGCGCCCGGTGCACGAATGAGGGTAGACACGGGTCACGCGAAAGATCTAGAATTAGACACGAATATTAGCACAAATGAGCACTGGAAGATGGTTTAGGATTGGATGATTGGCCTGACCGTTTGATGCTGCTGGTACGCTGATCCCCGATGCGATGATCCGGCGAAGATGGAGCAGTTTTATGTGTGTGATCTTGTAGGTTGGTGTAGGTTTTCTTGGGGTTTCTTCAATAACTCGTTTTATTTTGAAATGACGATGAATTTATTTGAAATCAGGACAGTTACAGAGATGAAATAAAAAATGATATATGGAGTAGTAATAGGGTTGCCGTCCGCGCTTTGAATGTGAAGTGCGCAGGACTCGTTGCCCGCGCGCCGTTGAGCTTCCTCGGTCCCCGCGCGTCCGGTCCGTCCCGTAAAGTTTCGCTCTTTTGACGCGTGGCGCTGATGCGCGAACAGGGCTATTTTTAAAATTGTGTTTTTTTTATTTATTCATATGGTACATCAACGATAAATACAATAGTGCCATCTTATAACTAACAATATGTAAGAACTAATTGTATTATCAATTACAGATGCACACCGCATGCTTTGTTTACTTAAGACGGTGCCTAGTAATAAACGCCATACAAAAGAATATATTATAATGTGCAAAGAACAGAATACATGGTGGTATTCGTTATTATTACCAAAAAAATAACCAAAAAATATTAACCAAAAAATAAAACAAAAAAAACAAACCAATAAAAACAGACGATCACATTAAGGCGGATGCTACAACGGCTTTGAATTTAGCTAAGGACATTGAGACATTGTGTAACCTGATATGCAGGCAAATTCTTAAGCTCGTATTTCGCTCCAGGTCCCGAATAAAGTTCCTGCTAGAAGTTCTAATGGCGGTCAAGAACAACAACTTAACAAAGATACCTAACTACGAGCCGACGTATGCGGAACACCTCAAGAAGTCGACCAGAAGTATCATCAGGAAGGGAAACTATGTCACCCCGCTTAATATTAGACTTGAGGATTTGTTGAAAGGTAAATTGTGGTTTGATTTCTTCTGTTTGTAGTTGTTTACCGAATATTGCGACTATCATGATGTGGATTAAAGCACGCATATCTCTTTTTGCAATATTTAGTGAACAAAGTGGTTTGCTGTATGTAACCTTTTCTTTTGCAGACACCAGAAATCATTAGGTTGCAAGTTTTTTATCGATGTTATTATAGTTTGGTAAATCAGCTGAAAAGCTTCATTTAGTATACATTTCACTTGTTAAAAGCAATTGAGTCGGAATCGAACCCTGTGTCTTACGCTATCCGAGCGCATGCCTATACCACTCGGCCACCGATTGGCAAGCCTGTTGAAGTTCCACAGTGCAGTGACTGCTTAAATAACTAGTTTTCCGCCACGAATCGTTTGCATACTTTTTAATAATTTTCAAGACGCTACTCTTCCATAGATTTACTATGACGATTTGAAACTACTTTGTTATAGTTTTCTGTGTCCAACTGACGCACTCTTTGTATAAATAATTCAACGATTTCGGTCCACATTTCTTTTACGTACTGCTAGGGTGTGGAATTCGCTGCCGGCAGAAGTGTTCCCTGGCAACTACAATTTGGACGTTTTCAAGAAGAGAGTGAATAGGCTGTTACTAGGCAGACATGGTCCATCTTAGGCTACATTGTCACTTAACATCAGGTGCAATCGTAGCCAAATGTCTGGCTATCTATTATAAAAAAATAAAAAAATACAATAAAGTTGGTCTTAAATATTATATTTTCTTATGTATACGTCACGCAATTCTTGGTCGCCGCGCGAAATTCTTGGTCTCTTATGTGTACGTCACACATAAGAGACCAAGAATTTCGCGCGGTCGGACCGACGGCACGGTAGCTCAATTGGAAAAGCAGTTGACCCGGTTAGCCAGAAAGATGAAGGTCAACTACGAAAAACGAAATCCGTCAATACGATTATCGTTTTCTGAATTGCTTACTATGTAACACTTCGGATCCGTCATCGGAAACGAAGCTCATTCTTTGACGTATTCATCGAAAAATGCTACTACGAAACCGCGACTGACAGGCGATAGATCGTATTTTGACGTAATGAGTTTCGGAAATTAACCTCAAATTATACGATAACTCTACACGTATCGTTTCGAAGTACTTTATCCAAAAAACAATGGAATTATGCTTGTTATGTATTTTCTCCTCATTGAAGAAGCAATTTTAGAAGAAAGTATCAAGAAAAGTAGAAGAGAGATTGGATAATTTTCACAAAATGTTGTTATAATGTTCCTGACTATGATGATGTTAGTTCTTCATGAAACTTGCAATATTGAAGCACAAATTGGAGAGTATATGCCTACTAAAGGATCAAAGTGTTGTGCCAAAACATAGTCCAAATACTTGCTTATCATGTGTGTGTCACTGCTTGACTTCAATTAAGCTTACAAGATTGAACACAAGTAGAGTTCTATCCACGCCTAACTAAAGGAAGTTCAGTCAAAGGCCGTGCCAAGACATAGTCCAACACTTGCATAACATGTGTGTCACTGCTAAACTTCAATTAGGTTCACAAGTTTGAATCACAAATAGAAAGAAATATGCCTAACTAAAGAAAGTTCAGTCAAAGTGCCGTTCAAAGACATTTATTTATTTATTTTATTTACATAGTCCAACACTTGCATAACATGTGTGTGTCACTGCTAGACTTCAATTAGGTTCACAAGTTTGAATCACAAAAAGAAAGAAGTAAGCCTAACTGAAGAAAGTTCAGTCGAAGTGCCGTTCAAATACATTTATTTATTTATTTTATTTACATGGTCTAAGACTTGCTGAACATGTGTGTGTGTGTCTGTGTCACTGCTAGAGTTCAATTAAGTTCACAAGATTCATTTACAAATGAGATAATATGCCTACATGGAAGCGGCACAGCTTGACTTGGGTCGTTCAAGTTTAGCATACCTTAAGAAAAAGTCTAGGATGAAGTTTGTACCTAGCAGACCTAACACCAATAAACTTGATTATTTTTAATGGAACTGTTGTTAAAATGACAATAAATTAATAATTTTTAATCAAAATTGCCTTTATTTCCAATACAAAATACAAATCAGCCAAGTACAATTACATTAAGTTCAAAATATATCTAGTGTGTTGTTGCTGCCAGTCCATAACCACTCTGGTTAGCTCCAGTACAATATATTTATGTAACTACCACAGTCTTTATTAGAATTATAAAATGATATAACAATTAAGCTTGATTCCAAAATGTTCAACACATATCAGAAGAGCCTGGGTTAGCATAGTCCTTCTTAGTAACTTTCCTTATTATGTTTTCTGTCTGAAGTTAGTAGCACTGACACTGACTCATTGTGATTCCACATAAGACCCTGAAAATTTAAATTAATTACTTATTTTAGAAACATAAAATGCAGGTTATACTTCAGTAATGATAAACAATATGACAATCACTTGTATTGACATTTACTTTGATGGTTTTACATGGAAGTAACTAATAAATAATAAGTACAAACTCAATCTGAGCACTTTTAGCAAAACCATTACGCTCATTCAACAAATACTAATTAGTCAAAAATGTATTTGTTTAATTGTAAACATCTCAAACAAGAAGACAATACATTGTTATTAACGTTTACTTACCAATATTATTTGATGTATGTTATGTTTTTATACTTTATGTACAAAAAGCAGCCTTTTTCCACTATTAGGTTACCTAGTTTAGGTTATGTTTATGAGGTAACTTTTAGTTACATTGGGCATCTTGTTTATTCATCAGCAGGGCCATGCTAATCCTTCACGTCCAGGGAGACGACCCTCACCCCTTTTGTGGCGTGCTGTGGGTCTTTATGACCTCTTAATCTTCAGGTGTTCTTATGAAGATGTGACGTACTATTTTTGATGGTTTTTGTTTCACATACTTGGGTAACTTGTAAAATGTTTGCAATTACACAGTTACCACGTAAACGGCAATTTACAAACACTGATTAAACTTAGTTTGTGTTCATTTTTGCGAAAATAAAGAACAACAATAAACAATCTTTCTTTATAAAAACAGATGACAGCCCATAGACAAGCACAAGTCGTTATTTGTAGATTGGGGATACTGGCTTTTGAGCCAACATTTGCCAAATAAAAGTCATAGATAGATGCATTTATTGACATTTATCAATTAAAAATCAATCAGTTTAGCATTAGGAATGTCAAATAACTATTATTTAGACATTAGCTTTCTATCAAGGTACGGAATTATTAATTTTATTAAGATTATCGGTTTTTGGAAATAGTCCGATAAAAAACAACCCTATCATTCGTTCACGATACCGCTCCGAAATATTGTCTGTGGTTGCGATTGAACCACTTCGATCCGAAAGGGTTTCGTAGTAAGCCAAACACTGTCGTATCGTTGAAGCTTCGTTTCGGGATTGCGTATCGCATTTCGTTTTTCGTAGTTGACCTTCTGGTTCGAGTCTCGCCCGTGCGCAATTTTTGGTTTCTTATTTCATCTTTTAAGAATATTATATTTTCTTTAAATATTGTGGTTGTAGATTTTTACCGATAGCAGGCAACTGTTCTATTATGATGATAATAAATAATGTAATTTTATATTTTGATTTCTGCTAATAATATTAACCTAACAGCGGACGAGCGCGGCAAATGGTGGGTAGTTGGATCAGCGTGGGAGGGCGCGCGCGCGGCGCGAGCAAAACCGGAGGAGAAGCAACTACCCTCGATGGATCAGAAGCTTCTAGAACTGGCTAGGAAGCAGCGCATGAACACAGATGTTAGGAGAAGCATATTCTGCGTTATTATGTCTGCCGAGGTGAGTTTTAGGTTTTCTGAGTTTTTTTTAGGGTTCCGTAGCCGAATGGCAAAAAACGGAACCGTTATAGTATCGTCAAGACTGTCTGTCTGTCCTTCCATCCGTATGTCACAGCCGCTTTATTCTAAAACTATTAGCATCACACAGCTGAAACCTGGTAGGTAGGTGTATCTAATTTACCGCTTTCCGATTCAATATATGATGTAGATCTGAACAAAAACTTTCAACGAAAATTGGTTCGAATTAGATCGAACTAGTACTTTTTGAGATATTACACATTTTCATCAACCGCAAAAATAATTTTGTCGTTCATACAAACACTATGAAAAACAAAATTATTTTTGGTGTCAAAATATTGTGATATTTTCGTTAGGTGGAAGTAATTGTATCCCGTATCCCGTTTAGGGTGGCACGGAACTCTCAGTGCCCAGGTCCGACTCGCACTTAGCCGGTTTTTTTAAATCAGTTTCAAGAATGTATCAACTACTCAATTAATTTCCAGGACTACATGGACGCATTCGAGAAGCTGCAACACCTGGGTCTGCGAGGGCAGCAAGAGCGCGAAGTGGTCCACGTACTAATGGCGTGCTGTCTGCAAGAACGAAGCTTTAACCCTTACTACGCTGTGCTGGCTCAGAAGCTATGCGACGCTGATAGGAAGTATCAGGTTAGATTGTTTGGTATCGTATAGTCCGCCTTAATATTGGTCTAGCAAAGAAAAACAAACTTTAAGTGGCGACATCTATCGCTGTCTAACATCGCTTCATACTGACTCTACGTATAGCAACTAGATGGCGCTGTAGTCCCAGTATTATACCTGAACCGCGATATGTAAGATTTAGACTCGACCTAACAACATACAGACAAATAAAGGCCTGTTAATATTAGTAAATTGACCGCCCTTGATTAATGCCCGGTTGCGTTACCGATGGTTAACTCAAGTAATGTAATTTAATAACATTATCGTGCGGTTGACATTGATTAATTGAATGTTGACAAGTAAACTTTCGAATATTGTGTGCTTTGATATTTGTATTGTATTTTTTTTTTATTGTTATCTTATTATTATTTATCCTATGAATTCAAACACAATGTATTATTGTTATATGAATAAATGAATTGAATTGAATGGAAAAATGACGTTACCAGCGGTTATATGTTTACGATTGTGTGTGTTTTTGAAGAAAAAATACATGAACGAATGGCCATTAAAATAGCCATATAGTCTGACATTTGGTTAAAGTATTTTATCTTCAAAACACAATCGTAGATATTCAACAACTGGTAACGACATTTTACCATTAGTTGAGTAACTATCGCTCGCGTAACTAAGAAGAAATTATATTAAATCATTGCACTAAAGTGGACTAAATTTTACTTCGTCAGTTAAATTTGCTCTAGCTAGACCATAGATGGACCAAAATATTTTTTTCTGATCCGCAGCTCTCAACACAATATTCGACGTGGGACAAAATAAAGGAATTGGAAAACTTACCGAAACACAGCACTACAAACTTGGCGCAGTTACTTGTACAGCTGATTATGGGAAAGGGATTACCACTTTCAGTGTTGAAGGTGAGATACTTTTGCTGTTCATATTACCTGTATTTTTTTGGAAAAAGTATATGTATAGGATAATAAACTAAGTCGGGAAGTTAGACAATATTTTTAATAGCATTCTAGGCAGCCAAGATACTAGATACTCCATAAACTCTTCTATTGTTAGCTATCCTTCTGAAACGTTTTATTATTCGAGCTAAATGGTCCAACGGCTAATTAGTGAAGCCAACGAGTTTTATATAGATATTTTTTTTGACAATTTGGGAACATAAAAGCGTGGCCTAAGAATCTCTTTGAAATCCCCATAAATATTTGTCAGATGTTAGTTTATATCATTATATCCATAATATAATCTGAAACATTTAAACGTTTTTGCTTCTATTTCTTTCAAAACTAAAGTATCCAATCGGTTAACTTTTACTCAGTGTTCGTTTTGTTCTATATCTAATAACTTTTAAATTTATAACTTTTCCAGGTAATCCAATTCTCCGATCTAAACAAGCAATCCGTTCGTTTCATGCGCCAAATACTTCTAGCTATAATAATGAACGCGGACCTACAAGCCTCCCTTGAGGTGTTCCACCGCGTGTCCAAGCCTCCCAAACTGCACATGTTCAGGGAAAGTCTAAGGCTATTCATACAACACTTCTTGATCAAAAATGCGGGGAAAAAGAACAATGTGCTAAGCGAAGATGAAATGGCGACGTTGAAAGAAAGAGCGGTGGAAGTTGATAAGATATTGACGATGCATGAGTCTAAGCTACGGTTTTAATATATTTTGTACAGATTTTAAAAGTGTTTTTGTTATTTCCCTCAAAGTTTTAAGACACTATGTCATTAGTACTTCGGACGCATTGAAAATTATCTTGAAATTCATACGGACATCTATACTTGGAAGAATGTAGCCAAAAATTTAGATAGAGGGAAGAAATTAAAACAAAAATACAATAATTTATTGCTTAATAAATAATTATAGTACTTAAAAAGTACATTTATTATCTATAGTACATACATGACATGAGCAAGATATAAGACATGATTGAATAAATTGCTTTTTATCAGTCCTAAATTAATTAATCATGTACCTACCCCCCTCCCCCTCGTAATTAAGCGATTCCTAATCAAATCTACAACGTGCTTATTAGGAAGCATAAATTCATCGTTGCATTTCGTACATTACCTAAAAAGCTCCAAAGTACAGTCAACTCCATAAAAAAAATAAGGTTACACATCCTGCACAATTAATTTTTAGCTCCTCATATTAAACCTTAAAAATAAATCCATAGGATTCTTTTTGGAAGCTGGCTATGGGAACACAGTAGGTTAGTGCTAGTAATATTCTTAGGTACTGATAGTGTTATGTGGAACTTTTATTTTACGTGCGTCAAGGCGTCGTCTCAGTATTTTCCGCATAATCATCGGATAAAAGTAAATTTTTAACCGACTTAAAAATAAGGAGGTAAGTAAATACATTTACCGTTAAAAATAACCAAGAATCACACTGCTAACAGGACTAAATTTACACATTTGATTTCTAATCACGAGAAACAAATTAATTTGAAGTCTGCATGATTTGCAATGCAATCACGGACAGGAACAGTCTACGCATTCACATCCATCATACACCGACTCCAAATTAATTGGTTTCTTCCACTGAATAGATAATTTATCTATTCAGTGGTTTCTTCTAATTAGAAATCAAACGCGTTATTTTAGTCCTTTTAGTGAGAATTATGAAGGCGGTTCATGATATTTTTGTCTTATATTTTTACAATTTAATACTAACAATACACATGGTTATCACGACTAGTGCTGAGCGGGAGCCTTTTTGATACACAATCATGTTTTTTATATTATTAATTTTATTATGTCTATATTGTTGTGTGCCAAATAAATGTTTCTTTCTTTCCTTCTTTCTTTCTTGCTTTCTAACATGTACATAAATATTAACATCTAAGTATTTCTATCTGACTGTACGCAGTTAACTACTTACGAACAACGAACAAATTGAGGAAGGGTCGAAAAGACGGCGTTTTATGAACATAACGGCTTCGGGAAATGGGCCTAATGCTCAAATTTATATCGGAGCATTATATTAATTATACGTTACGATTATTATGATTTAATTAACTGTCCCTCGGGTAATGTTATAAAGGTGATAATTTAGTCAATTTAATTACATTGCGGCATTATATCTACACTGAGTATAAAAGCAATTTCAAGAGCTTAGAGTATGGACTTCTGAAATTATCTAGATAGGTACTTACCTACTTTCGGCTATAAGGTGTGTATTAAAAGGGTCTTTTAAAAAGTGGCTCCCGACGTAATTGGGTGAGTTCCCGAATAAAATCCTATATCATGATTACACGGCTCTGAAACGTAACTTATGTTATCAAAATCGGTCCAGCAGCGTACCTATACGCTAAAAGGTGACAGCCTGGCGTAGTTACATTTGCATTTATATTATCACGAGTACATATTTAGGATTTTTACTCCCTAATCTAGATACTATTTATGAGTTTACATAACTCAACAACCACCGTTTCTAACCATTGACCCTAAGATTGGCCCGACCTTAACGACCCTAACACCCTCCAAAATAATACCGATCGAGATAAGATTATATGTGAATTATCAGAAAAGTGCAACTGTTTATAACATCGGTTCGATCGTAAATTTTATCGGGGTCTTAATTATCATAATTAGGCCAGTTAAGGGCCTCTCGTACGATAACCCTATAAGTGTTTTTTTATTTCTACGAAATGTTAACAAAACTACTTATAGGCTCGATGAAATAGAAAACTTCACTAGGTACTTAGTTACTAAATTTTAAACACAAACATTTGTTTTCTTACCTAATACGCAGTTCAAATAAGTTTGCTTTCAAAAATATTACAGCATAGCTAATCGTAAACAAGTATAATTTTGGCATATGAAAAAAATAACTCGGCAATGAAAATAACTAAAACAAAATATTTTTTTTCTTTTTTACTTTAATCCAACATTGAAAAAAACCTTCCTTTTGAATCGGAACCGAAACTAGAAAATACTTTCTTAGTGTCTAGCAGTTTACGTGAGGCCCATAAGAGGCTACAACGCGATTTAGGCCGAAAAGCGTGTTTTCCAAGCTTGACAACTCTGCAAAAACGCATTCCACAAAAAATCTAATTACTAGTCATTGTAGGAAATACTTTCGAGTAAGTACGTTATTTAAAACATTCACAAATTATCTTATTTTTAGTGAGTTGAAACAACTAAGCGAACAGCTGTTTTATAGATTTCTCTAACAGTGCCTACTTTGGAGCCTCATATGATTAACTCGTCAAGTTTCCATTGATTCCATTGTTATGCGACTCCCGGGTGTCGTTTGATACCAGACTGATTAAAACCACTAGCTTGTTGTAAATAAAATGTAAGTAAATAAACATGTCCTAAAATAATGAAGTTATCGAGGTATTTTTCAATTTCTTTTCGAAATGGAAGATATGAGTCATTGACCAAAGTGGAATTCACAAGAAAAAGCACCATCTAATGTTGCAGTTTTCCAAATTAACAATGCTTTCAAAGGAAAAATAAAGGTATATCGTATAAAATCATATCTTCTCCAATACAAATCTAAACAAAAAACATCTGAAATACGGCTTTTTCATTCATATTATTTCGATTCAAAACTGCTCAATAAAAACTCGGTAAACGTCGGATTTCGTCCGTTATTATGAACTTTGTAAGTATTAGAAATTTGTAAGTATTAGAAGCGGCGCGTGTACGCCCTTAAATGATTGGGGTGGATTTTAAACAGCGCAGTCACGCTTGCTTGTGGCCACAACGAGCCTGATACTTAAGGGTTGTTTATTAAACTTTTCTAAAATACTACGGCAAAATTAATTACGTGGTTCAGTGGGCTGGATGAAAAGCACCTTACTTAAAAACAAATTCTGTTTTAGTTCGTCGGTTGTTCAAACACCATTTTACAGAAACTCTAGATTGAGATCATGAGGTGAATAAAGTTCTATCATTTTGTCTATCACTTGCTTGATTTATGTAGATACTAGCGGTCCCAGCGAACTTCGTTTCGCCCCCAGCCCGTCCCGCCCCAGCCCCGTTTTATAGCGTCAGGAAGGAAAACCCGACTTATTTTTATAAAGTAGAATGATTAAGTATTCATTACACATATCGAGTTTTCATTGTTTTGTTGATGTATTCTGCTATTCGGGACAGAAACAAATCCAACAAATCAAAAATCATGGCAATCGGTCCAGCCGTTCTTGAATTATTATAAGTGTTGTAACAAACACGACTTTCTTTTATATTTAAATAGATTGTTCTGTTCATTGCTATGCTCAGAATGACTTGGTAATTACGAGTTTTGGTTGATTAGTGTATAATTTTATAGCTACGTAGTCTCATCTAGGATTGTAAATTAAGGTAAATTGTAATATAGTATATCATTAATCAACTAAATTTCAATATTATACTATAAGAGCCCAGAGATGTACAATTTGATGTTCTTATCCCCAAAAGTATTCGAATAACTTTCAGGGGAAATTACTTCGAGGAACGCATTCTACATTAACGTGTATAAGAAAGAACATAAAAATAAGTGTGTTTTACTCAAGTTATATTAGATATCGTTATTCTGAGTTCATCCGATCATTTTCAGAGCGATGCAATTCAAAAAGTGCCCGTTATCAACAGGCGTATCTTATCTCGTCAATCCGTGTGCAGGCCTACTCAGTCCTCGATGGTAATGTGGTCTTCAGTAGTACCTTACAATTTAAAATCTTATAGATATGTCGCAGCCATCTGCTTTATTCAGGCAATTAACTGGCTTTGGCCGTTCATGACACGCCAGCTTCCAACTTAATGGCTGGGCTGATGATATAACAACACTATTTTTAACAACTTGGCTTATTGAAAGTTAGTCCTGTAGAGATGACCGAGCTTGAATAGAGGAAACACTATTAAAATATAATTTGTTTATCCGTAGCCACACCATTCAGTACTTTGCTCTACATATAATAGTTAGACTTTACTCCTCTGACATTTTTATTACCCTAAGGTAAATTCAAACTTCAATGTAATAATATTAGTATTCGTATTCAAAAGGAATATGCAAGTTTATTGCTACTAAAAGTCAGTGTATTCAGTTTTAACTATTATGGGTTTCATTGTCCCCATTTTGCACGTGTGGATTTATATCACAAGCTCTCAGTTGCAAACTACTTTTGCAGTAAGTACCTACTAGGATGGGTATGATAAATGATAATGATAAATTGTAATAACTAACAAAAGACTCTACATTAAATGTATCTGTACATAGACTTTTTCAATCTTTTCAATATTTTAGAACATATTACATTGACTGGTTGAAATTTTAGAATTTCTACCAGTCAACCTTTACAGGGTAGCGGTGGCTTGAGCGGATTAAAGCGGCTGTTCTGCTATGTTCTAAAACTATTAAAAGGTTGAAAAAGTCTTAGGTCTGCTTCTTCTTCACCTCTGTAGTAGTGTCTACGTAAATATATTGAATAACAGAAACACTTATTATCTATATTATAGTCTTATATTAAGTAACATTTTTGTGGACATAATACTTTGGTACCTACCTACTATCATTAAAGTAGGTAGGCCGTAGGAGGTGCCTATATGTGTTCGATTTCTTACATTTATCTAATCTATAGAAAGCGAACAAGAAAATCGTGCTACGATTTAAATAGCGGGCGTGCGTTTGCGCAGGCCAGGGATACCAGCTGCATAGAATTTCCCCATAAATTAAGTAGAGTTCGTGTGTAGCCTAAGTAAGTTTTAAATACTTAAATGGTTTATTCCTTCTTCTGGCATGGTAAAGGAGATTAAAGACAACAGAACCCTACTAAAGTGTGTCAAATTGTTAAAATAACTGCAGTTTTTATAAGCCATCTTCTACCAGTAGGTACGTAATGTAACCATAATGACACAGGTATGCATGTTGCTAATTACATGAAACCTTATCAAATTATAGATAATGTCATCCAGGCAGGCGCGCGGGTGACATTCGTTCTAATCGTTTTTGGTACATGTGTGCAAGCAAGCTTTTGCTAATATTTGCTAATATAATTATGAATATAACTATTTAATATTTGTCAGACGCCCCGCACCCCGCGCGCGCTTTCCTCAATCAAAATTGAGTGGCGCGCGACTTCGTGAATGGCACTATCTTTAACCTCGAAATCTCTTTTGCAACTTAAAATAAACATCAAAAATGTGTAATCTTTTTTTAATTAAGTGATTTACCATTGTCAATAAGAGTTAAGTATGTTTCATAAAAAAAAGATTCGAAAGAAATACAACGAGAATTCGTCAAAAAATGGCTTCCAGCCAGGCGCATCACGAGGCGGGCGACTAGCAATCCGTAGGTGCATTTTCAGTAAGGCCGCGGCCCCATCTCTACGGCACGGCGCCGTACCGTACTACGGCGCGGATTCGTGCCGTAGTACGGTACGGCGCTGTGCCGTAGAGATGGGGCCGCGGCCTAAGTGTCGGTAAATAAATGCTTCGGGCTGGTAACCCAAGCGGAGGCCGGGTGGCAACAGGCTGTCTGACCGCATACAATTATCCACGCCACTTTAATAGATACTGTACACTCGACTGATATCACTCCAGATAATAATATAACAACTAATATTTATGCTGCTATTGCGTCAGTACACAAAAAACGACACGTGAATATCTTCATTGCTCTCGGAAATAAAATGGTTTGCTGTAAACGAAATTACAGTTGGTTGGTTGCCTGCATTCCTCTTGATTTTTTATATATTTTAAATCGGTATTCGGTATTGTAACAATCGAAAAACATGTAGGTTCTTACTGTCCTTTCAAAATTGGAAGTGAGAGAAATGTTGGTAAATTGCATTGAACTACTATTACTAGCGTATGGTACTGACATCACGAACAAATTTTGTGCTCCCTAAATAATTGATGGCCCGGTCATCAACTCGTAGTACAAATCATGATTCGAAATTCAAATTTTCAAAGAAAACGTCACAATCTTGTCGTCGTTTTTGCGACACATTTTTTGCTTGGCATAGCTTCTCTATACGTAGTAGTAACAACTCACTGGTAAATTGCAATGTTTTTCCGGTATACCGTTATATTTACCTAAATTTACAATAACTAAAGCAAGTCATAAGTTTCCCGCCATAAAAATATGTGGATTTATAAGTTAAAAGTACCTAAGTTACTAAATGCACGGACGAGTATATTTTTACTCGTCCGCGCCGTGACTAAAGGGTCTGCTCTGTTTCAAATATAAACTCTAATCTCTAAATATAAGGAACATCTTGATAGATGGATATATTTACATAAGCAGGTGCCCCAAGTCTCTCTCACTGCTGCTCTCATGATCTCATCTCTCTCTGTCTCTTCCGTAGTAAAGCAAATTCTTTTTAAGTGTATATTGTCAGTGCAGTTGCCTAATGCTGGGTGCTGGCTGACACGGACACCAATTGATAAGTGAAATGATAAATTATTAATTTAGTGTCAAGAATAATCAAAAACAATGGCGATACCTAAGTGTATCCGAGAAAGGGCTAAAGTGTTTCTAGAAGAAACACTTTCGAGATCACACACGAGATCTAATCATTTAAGTAATATGTGGAGATACGTACAAGAACTAATAAGCAACAGACTTTCGACCCAGTAAGCTGATGATGATGATGGCATTGTATTATGTGCCTACCTACCATAGTTAGTAGATTTGGAGGACTAATGCAAGTTAGGCGTATTATAGTATTTAACTATTTATTAATGTACTAGCTTTTGCGCGCGACTTCGTCCGCGTGGAATAGTTACTTCTTTCTCCCGTATTTTACACATTTACCACTATATCTTTGCTCCTATTGGTTGTAGCGTGATGTTATATAGCCTATAGCCTTCCTCGATAACTGGACTATCCAACACAAAAAGAATTATTCAATTCGAACCAGTAGTTTCGGAGATTAGCGCGTTCAAACAAACAAACAAACAAACAAACAAACAAACAAACTCTTCAGCTTTATAATATTAGTATAGATTAGCAGATGGCATCTTAATTGAAATAAAATATAACATGATAATTTGCTAAAGTAATTTAATTAGTTCTTCCTCTTCCTTTCTTTAATTCCATCCAAAAGTCGTGTGAAGTGAACTTTGTTTTCTTTCGGATGGACTCAAACTTCGCGCGCTGTCAATAAAGATTTTGTTATTATAACGCCATCTGTGAAACTATTGTAGAACTATTTGGTTTGTATCAGTGTCTCAGAGTATAAAATTCACAAGTCATTTGATCTATTATTAACTCATTCAAACAAAATCATATTAATACGATGCAATTCTACTGCATTTTATTCCTAACACAGGCTTTCCTGCTTAAATTTAAAAAGAAAATCAATCTTTTAATATTTTTATTTAAAATGCCCGCGTAGCGTTTAACATGATTACGCCACCTTGCGTTGAAAATCAAAAACTGGAAATGAACAAAGAGAGCTAGCTAGCCACCACTAGAAATTAAGGTTGTGTTTTATCTCTTTCATACGCGCGCAAGAATCGGTAGTGCGATAGAGAGGCGTAGTTCACTTTCGGCCATCACAACCATCTTTCTTTCTTGTGCAACTGTTTCTCTTCGGCCGTGTTCTAGTGCAAACGCAGGATGGACGCCATTCGTGCGAGATAATTTTTAAGTCCTCTCCTCAAGCGAGAGTACATACGCGTTCGGTGCCGGGCGTGGAACTATGCTATAGTGATATTGGTGTGCGGTGCTTTCGGTCTGGCGGTGCGGTGTCGACGTGCTAGGAGCTCAGCCTCTGGTGGAGGCAAGGCGGCGAGCAGAGGCGCGTGCAGGCTGCCCGAGGCATGGCGGGCGCGAGCTGAACGGACGGCCGCGGCCTCCGGTGTCAGGCCGCTCGCGCTCCGCCGCCGGCCCGATGAGCGGGGCAGGTTCACCGCGGCGGAGGTTATTTTATGGGTATTTGCGTGAGCTGCCGGCGCCGCGATCGGAAGGTTCCCGAGAAGCGGTCAGGAGTAGGCCTGGGCGCGGGCGGGCCCGCTAAGGGCCCAGCGGCGGCCGAGCTGCTGCCGCGACGCGTCGATCACCTGCCAGCCATGGCCAACTCCATCTCAAACATCAAGATGACAAACCCTATCAAGGGAATAGTCAGCAAGCGTCGAAAACGATATATCAAGGACGGTTTCAACTTGGACTTAGCATGTATCCTTTTTTGTGTTGAGTGTAAATGGTTCGCTTACAGTGTACTTTTATCGGGTGAGTCCTTTTGTGTTCAGTTATATTGACCTTGAAATCCCTGTACCATAAAGCATCCCATAGGAACATCATAAGTATGGGCGCATAGTGCGAGAATAGGCGTGATAACCTGGCCCGCACATCCATTTAGTTTTGTCAAGGGCACTCGATTTATAACCTATAAATTACGTTCATAAAACCATTGATGAAACTGGCATCACTTGGGTTTTATTTCTTTCAGGTCGTAACCGAGATAGGTGTTAGAATAGTGAATTTACATTAAAATTCGTGGTCATTAAATATCTAAAGTCATCTGACAAGTCTTATTAGGGTTACAAGGTCTCTAGCTAGAGAGAATACAGAGGTGCTCATTATACCTAATTTGGCATATAAAAAGTTGAAAATTATAATACTGCTCAACAAAAACAGGTATAATTGGCGTAAATCTGACATGGGACACAGCTAAGTGTGAGCATTTTAGTGGCAAAATGGTGTGAAATCTTGCATAGCAACAAGCTATATAACCTATAACTTTGTATACACAGGCTTATTTATGTGGCTTTTATAGCTGTGCACACAGAAACTGTCTGATAATCATTGTGGGTGCCTGTAGATAATTAGAAATAGATATACAAGTAGACACTCTGATTAAAATATGTGCAATATAGCGAACTGCCATCTGTCCCTGTGTATGGAAATAACATGAAGCATCTGCCATGCTGTTAAAGTTTATCTTGCGGGTTTTGTAGTATTATGTTTATAAAATTTGTAGTTCAAATGAATGAGTGGTTCGTGATAATAATCTTTTATCTTTTAATCCCAGGTATTCTGTTCATTTATTCATGACATATACATTTTATGTTTTCTTTGTGTGCCAACTTTGTAATAATAATATGCAAAAAGTGGGCTTGGCATATACATTTATGTTTAGTGAACACTTCAAACCAAAGGTCTTCTTTCATTACAACATGTCAAACTTCAGGTAGAGTTTTTCAAAGCTATGCTAGTTGTAGTTATTGATACAAGAAACATAATTATAATTATCTTAACAATGCCAAAAAAGCATCATATTTTTTTTGTCACAACTAGGAATGCCTTTAATCACTAAGTCTGAGGAGTGAAACGCTACTTCTGATTCTATCATCAATTATTATAATAAATGCTACAAAGATCAATGTTTCTTAATTTTGCTGTTAATTTATTTTATAAGGTCCAAATGTGTAATGTGATTAGCCTAGATAAGTGTGCATTACATGCAAATTTACCAAATTCAATGGATGACTTCTTGAGCAAGAGTCCATGTAATTGGACTGGGTATTGACCTGGTCGGGGCATTGGTAACAAAATGATTTTATTGTTGATCTATTTTTGTTTTAATTTCAGTGAAAATGTGACATATACATACATGGTAGCAATCAAATATCTAACTTTTCTAAAGAAATACATTTTTAGTTACACCACATAAATCTCGAGAATGAGTCCACCAATTTTCATGATTTTTACTTTGTCGGATTTGTCTTTGCCCTAAACAGGATAATAACTTTACAGGACCTTAGAGAACTAATTTTGCTAGGACTGCTAGTCCATAAATAAAACCTTTATTCCAATTCCTCTATCTATACTTACCTTTTACAAAACCTTTTTACTCAAATTTTGATGATAAACTCATTTTGTCAATGTAAACTGAGCAATGCTTTTTGCTACATTCCGTTATTGATAAATGTTCTCTTAAACTTAGATTATTTTTAGTTTTAATCAGTCTTACAACTCTTGAATCTATTCTTCTGACACTATTATCAGATCAGTAATCTCATACCTGCCCGATAATGCCTTTGAATATTAAAAATAGATTCTTACTTTAAGGCATGATGTTCATGTTTTGAAATCCTTTGTTTTCATTCTTGGTGTTGGTATGGTGTTCCCTTCAGGTGTGTTTCATGAAAGTGGTTTTATATCTTTCTTTTTTCTAACTTTTAATTTTTTTATGGATAGCTAGCTATGCATTTGTCCACAATCTCACCTGATTGTCAATATGATGGTTTGGCCAAAGATGAATAGTCCATTCACGCTTTTCTTGAAAATACCTAAGTTATCATGGTGGTAAACACTCACTATAGCTGTAAGCAAATATTATTCCTTAGCCTTTGAAAATGTAGTTAAAAAAACGTATGGTGCGTATTCCAGTTAGGTAGGTATGACCAGCGTTTTGTATTCCGAAGGTGGATTGAGCCTGGTAAAATTATATCATACAGTTTCTTTGTACACTGCGAAATGTAAACTGCTGTAGAAGACCGAATTTCATGTTACCTTACGCCTAACAGCAACAACACTAATCTTGCATTGCAATACTTTTAGGTAGGTTTTCTATCGAATCCAAATCAGCCAGTTTATATTAAAAGGCCTGTATTTTCGCTGTATGCACCTATGGTTGACATGTAGAAAATGCTTTCAGCATTAAGTCCGCCATATGTACCTTTTGTTTGTGCATGAAGTGTTTCAAATAAACAAAATATCAAGGTGGCAGCAGCACTCTATGCAAGCCTTGCTGACGTTTTTGTGATATTTATTGCGAGTACCTACTCTATGTAGAACGTTCAGTTTGGACTGCGAGATTAAGAGAGGTCATTGACATAGAATTTGGCTAGGGTTGTTAATCTCTACTTTTTGGTGCATCATAATAATTATAATTTGGTAGCAAGGAATAAGTCAATAACATCGACACGATTCGTGACAAGCCCTATTCAGGTGTACTTTGAAAACCTTGGTAGGTTTAGGTAACTCTTGTTGGGGTCTCTTTATTCAATCAAGAACTTGAACCCCATCAGTTTTGCCCTGTATGCTCTAGCCAGTGGCCTTCTATTCCGCAAAACTGTCACCCCTGTCATCATTACAATCGTTTTCCTACGTATCTCCTCAGTTGTGATTCGAATCCGTGTAGGTAGAGAGATCCGATCGGAATAGCTCTCTTCATAGCTTGACCTTGAGCCCTCTTGATGCCCGGTCCACACTCTCGTCGAGGCAACACGAGGCAACGCGAGCACGAGAGTGTGGGCGGTTTGCTCGTTTAGCCTCGTCATGCCTCGCCTTTCCTCGTGGCCGCTCCGTTTTGTGTCGGTTTTTGGGCGCGAGTCAAAGGACGCGAAGGGGCGAGGCGAGAGCATCAACTACACTCTCGGGTTCGCTCACTTCGTCTATAAACCTTTGACCAGTAGTGTACAATATATTACCACTATATTTTGAACTTTATTCCATCGACTTAGGATCCAAATCAAATGATTTTTTTGAGTAGTTCTACTCGTCAAAAGGTTGACTGCTGTAGAGTAAACGCGCCAGTTTTTAAGGCTCATCGGGTTCAAACCAATTTTGGTTAAAAAAAGTATTATGATCTACGGTTATGTATTTTTTAATTTTTTTGATTTAACACGAGAGTGTGAACGGCTTGCACTCGTGTAGCCTCGCCTCGCCAAGACTCGTGTCGAGAGCGGAGACGAGGCGCCTCGCGAGAGTGTGGAGGCGACATGAGACCATTCACCACAAGATGCTGAAGAAAGTCACTTTAATACATTGTTTAGTTCTTAAATTAAAAAAACCGGCCAAGTGCGAGTCGGACTCGCGCACTGAGGGTTCCGTGCCAACTTTAACTGAATTAGGGATTCTTACTTCCACTTAGCCAAAATACCACAATATTTCGTTGACCGCAAACATAACTTTGTTTTTCATAGTATTTGTATGAAAGACAAAGTTATATTTGCGGTTAATAAAAATGTGCTATATCTCAAAAACTACTAGTACGATTTCGCTCAAACCAATTTTCGTTGAAAGTTTTTATTGAGATCTATACTATATGTTTTTTCCAAAATTTACACTTCCTTAGTTCAAAAGTTAGATGGGGGGGGGGACGCCCATTTTACCACTTTGGAAGCGTCTATATCTCAAACGTTAGACTTTTAGAAAAAATGGTTGTAGAAACCTCAACTTCATTTTGAAAGACCTATCCATAGACACCCCACACGTATAGGTATGGGTAAAAAATTTTTTTTAGGTTTTAGTTTCATGTATGGGAGCCCCCCCTTAAATATATTTTTTTAAAACTTTTAGTACATGAATCGGAAAGCGGTGCACAAGATACATCTACTTACCAAATTTCAGCTGTGGTATGCTAATAGTTTTAGAATAAAGTGGCTGTGACATACGGACGGACAGACAGACAGACAGACAGACAGACTTGACGAAACTATAAGGGTTCCGTTTTTGCCATTCGGCTACGGAACCCTAAAAATACTATCGCTTACCACCTGCACTACAGATACACGTGATATCGTAATCGATGACGAAGTAATCAGCATTATCGTATAGGTACGAACATCGTGTTAATCGTGCATCTCATTATTTAATGAATTGTAGTGGGTCGCGTGAGTTTCAGCGGCTACCATAAATTATCATTAAATCTGTACTAGTACCTGTTAGCATGCTAGTATTGATAATTAAAAACAAATTATCAACAAATTGCAAATTTTCAAACACACGTTTCGCGTGCAAAAGAACTCTAGTTAAATGTCGGTAGAGTAGATTAATCGCTCTTAGATTAAATAACATAAGTTGTACCATAGCCAAAATATTTTCTCGTGCCCTTGTTATCATTATTTACATACTACTTTAATTAAAGATTTATTATGGCTTAGCTCCTAGTCCCAATAGATTCCCAGTCTGATCGAATTTATTGAAGGCTGTGCCTTCTCTTTTTATTAAAATACTGAGATATCATTAAATGTAATTAATATAAAGGGCTCATTTTAATATTGTAGTATAAATAAAGAAAATAGGTACCTATGCATAATTCTAGGGGTAAAAATGAGCCTTACAACATGTAAAAACTTTATTACGATTCATAATTTAGTCAGAAACGTTTGTAGTGAAACAATAAAAGGTTTGTTATTAACAATGACCGTTAACAAGTGGGCTTAAAACAATAAAAAGGGGGGTTTAGCCGCTCGATTGTTTTAACAGTAATTTGTTCTTGACATTATAAATGAGTCGCAGCCACTTCTCAGGTCTCAACTACTGGGCTTGCTTAAAGGCTCGTAAAATAAAATACAGCTTGTTACAAATGATGCTATACTACGGCGCAGGACTTTATCAGGGTCGCGGTGAGGTGAAACGTAATTAGGGCTGTCAACTTGATTTTTTATTTGACGCGATCCCATTCTCAACTCGTTCGACTTGTTAGCGCGTCCTACAATGTTTACATGACCCATTTTTTTGACAGATACGCACGAAGAATTTAAATTAATTTAAACAAGCGAGTGAGAGTAACTATGACTTCATAACGTGCTATTATCATTCTATGGCCATGATATAAGCAAGAGGATAGAGAGTTAGCTCTAAACATAATAATAACAATCTAGATTTCTGGTATTTGCACTAACATGCATGCATTCAGTAGATTTTATTGTAGCAATAACATTTTGTTTAAGATAACGGTATTAGAACGAAAAGTAAATAATCAGTTCATTGATTTGTGAAATAATACAAATACGGAAACGGTATTGTTTTTATTTCGATGTTACTTTTTAAGAAAAGGGGGAAAAATCAAACCTTTATTCTCCTTTGAAAAAGAAAAGGTGATGACATGACGCCTTTATGAAAAAAATACTGTAAAAATGTCTAGAAACTATTGAAACGATGTTTAAAATACATTGCAAAAAACCTAGATAGTTTCATGTCCATAATTTTCGTACAATACAATTGTTACCATAATGTTGTATTTCGAGCCAAGGCCGCTGCCAAGATGTGCTACTGAAATGTAGACACTTACTCGAACGTGCATGGCAACAATAGACAATTTGCATAAACCGGGCTCCGAACCTCGTCCCTAATTAACTTTTAGGCCGTCGACAGTAAGGCGTTTGCGATTTTTCCAAAAGCGCGTTGATTAAACGCACAGAATAACATAAAATTAATGTACAAAAAGTTGCCCTGGATTGTGGTAATCAGACTTACTTTATTTTTTAATACTGGACGGTAAAATCGTAACGACCTTCCCTAAACATGATCGGATTTCAAGTTGTTCTTAGGTATTATTTTTCTAATACCGTATTTGTATATTCTTATCTACGTTTATGTGTTATCTTATACTAAGCATAGTTTTTTATTATTGCATGTAAATGCCTCCATTCCATTTCTGTTTATTTATACAGGTCCTGCCATGCCATATACCCCTGTACTAAAAAGTAATCTACCCAGGTAGTTTTAAAGAGCTCTGAATCTCCATTTCATTTAACTGACCATTTTATACACACATTGTGTAGATCTTATCTTTGCTAGCTACCGAGCGCGTATTACAATGATCGAGTCATAGATTTTAAAAAAATACTTCATATGCACAATGTTCTTTATAACTCCCCCGACGCAAAAAAGGAGTGTTATAAGTTTAACTTTCTGTGGTATCGTAACTCCCAAACCGATCGTCGTATTTTTTGTGTCAATAAATTTTATCCCCACTTAGCCATGTTTCATGAAAATCTGTTTAACTGGTTTTTATTTATTTAAATTACATCTAGCAACAATATTTCTTCTTAGTTAAGTATCATGATCGGTATTAATTTTCTTTTATAAATACGGACTACCGTACTAATTGCTGCTTAAAAATATTGAAGTTCTTTAAAATGCACTAATTGAACACTTATATCAGGCAGTTATTCGCGAATTAAACTGAATTGGAAACCGCTTTGAAACATCGCATCCAATGATAGCTGTTTGATCGAAAATTAGGCGTTTGGATTTGGATCCATTGGAATAACGTGACATTAGTTATAGTACATTACCCCATTTCATGCTAAACTAGACCGTCATCGCTTTTGGATAAACCATGCACAGATACTTTTAAATAAATGGTGTGTGCATAATTTTGCATGACGGCCCAAATACACGATACGGTTTGGAGTTATTTGTGAAAATTGCATTGTGTAGTCAAAAAATCCTAGCTAGTAAAATCTTAGGTTTAGAATTTTCAGTCTAGGTGCTTAACAAGACCTTGAACGGTGTATTTGTATTCTGTTATGCCAGGAACAATGAAAATATAACCTTAAAGTTCGCACAAGCAAACCGCAATACAAGGCGGTGCATTTTTTTCAATATTATTCTTATTTTGACGTTATTACTTCCAATTCATCCAAGAATATTTGTTTGAAACACAAAAAAATATATAAACGTCGCGTAATACATTCTTGTTTGTGCTAAAAGTAAATACTATAATTTTTATTATAGAAGAAAAAGTTTTCTAGTAGTTAAAATTTAAAATCATGCCGATACTATAATGCATGCATATTGACAGATTGATAAAACACGTAGAACATAAATTAAATCATTTACATACGAATTATTGTGCCATGTTTATAGAAAATAAACAATATTTTAATCTATTCTATTCTAATAAGTTTTCTGCAGACGAACCATGCAGTTCTTGTACTCATGGGAATAAAATATTATGATTTTATAACTTAATTAAAATGTAATCGCGAGTTTTCGACCCTTTGAGTTAATGATGACGCGAGCACTGTAAATTCTACGTCTACACAAAATTTTATTCATGACTTAATAACTCGGTTCCCGCAAATTTTCGGCTCCCTAAGGATATTGTGGAATTACTCCTTTGAGCAATAAAAGTAAAACAAATAACGATGTGTTAAAGCGCGAAGGAAAGACATTAAGTTTTATTATACGTTCATGTTTATGGTTAAATGTTATTTTGAAGACTCGATGCCCCACCCATTCCATGACCATTATGCGAAACTTGAATGATGTATTAATTTTGTTAATTAGAGACACATTTATTCGTTTGTTATATTCATCATTTGTATTTTTTTCTCTATAAATTTAAATGGTCTCCTCCAAGGAGCGCCCTCTCACATTTCAAATGTTACCAAATTTAAATTCTGTATTCATACCAAAACTGTCTAATGAAGACGCAAAAATGAAACCTCAGGCCAATAGAGCCGCAATAAAAACGCAAGAGTATCAGTAATAAAGATTCAAATTGCTCCCAGATCTGCGACAAATTGGACGGGCTTGAATTTCGCAATCGTACCCGAGATTTGAGCGTAACTGATTCCGTACGTTTTAATGAACTAGCTGTCTCGTGCGATTCTGTTCATATCCCTCTTGAGTCGTAGTAACGTTCGCCTTCGGCGGTGAGGATCGCGGTTGTTATGCCCAATCTCGTCAACTTCTCTGGAAATGTGTTGCGGTCTGTGGCAACGTTGTATTGCTTTGGACATCTCTTTCAAATATATTGAGGTTTTCGAAAGTTGCTCCAAAATTTTATTACTTCGTAAAATGATCTTTGCGTACTTTCATTACATTATGATTTCGTGTATTTCATTATTATTTAATTTGATTTTCAATGAATTTATCAAAAGAGTTTTTTTTAAATTTAATTTTCGTAATTTTAAAGTCCGTAGAGCCTAACTAAGCATTTTCAGCTTTTCAAGGTCTGCTTAGATCATACCCACTAATATCATGTAGTAAAATGACAAGCGCGGCTTCAATAGGTATTGTCGTAGAAATAGAGAATTCAAATTGAATGTAATTTTTGCTGCGTCCTTCACTGCCTCTTTGCACAGCAACAGGCCCGTGTCAACAGACAACGGCTGTGCTTGCGACGGATCGATCGAGGTTTCCATGTTTAAGGATGAAATAGAGTCTCCAATTGCATTATTTAATCGGCCAGTGTTATCAGTATGTAGGTCACCGATGGTGATTCATATGCATGCAGTATGCAGTTCGCATATGAATTTCACCCTTATTCTCCGAGTATTAAAGAGACACAATATGCTAATACTTCGGTCTCTGTAGACTTACTGCCGTCTGCGAATCGAAGTGATAATCCCCTTTCAGCGATGTGTCAGCGACGCACTCCTTTGTGTAATTGGATACCGGTGGCTTTATCAAGGATGCCAATATCCGACAGCTAACCAATTCAACCATATTCAAGCCTTCGCAAGTAGTTTCTTTGCGAGGAAATAACATGTAAATATTTATTGACGTCAATATTTTAAGTATATTTTCTAAATGCACATTAAGCGACCTTCGACTGTATTGAAATAATGCATTGGAATAAATTATGTACATACCTACACCGCGGCACATTCATACGTCTTTCAAACGTCAAATACGAAAAAAGCGTGGCGTATTCGTTCGTTGAATTTATTATTAGACGTGTTGCCAACCCTAAGGTTGATGCACCGACGCCGTTTTAGGGCCTAGCAACAGCGACTATTGAGCAACCGATACTGTTAGGTAATACCTCTACATCGCTAGCGTAGAGACTGTCGACCTACGGTAACGCGGACTCACACGAACGCACCAATTCCGAGCCGCGCGCGTTCGCTGCGAGTCAAGGACGTGAAATCTGTTCTTACTTGATCTTCGTTAACTTTAATTTTTTTGCTCATAAATCTAACGTGGAAGTATTTATCGTGCCCGTTTTAATTTTATATATTTTAACTCGCTCATGATACGGGTTACGCTTTTTGTAACGTTATTTGCGGATTCTGGTGTGTGGCTGCCGCGATACAGCGTTCGAGCACTTAAGCACAGTATGCAAATATTTCATTTGGGCCTCGTTAATATTATTAAAATTAGCCTGCTTCGAAAGGGCGCCCTGTAAAGAGTCTCCTCCCATTTTCGTGTATTAGGAGTGGTTATTGCAATGCTTTTTTGTTGCTCTTGAAGAAGTATCTCCTACACAGTCTTTTGTAGACGGGGAAATGCAAATAACGCTTAGCATTTCCATAACAATATATCATTCCAAAATATCGACCCTGGTTTAATATTTATATTTGTTTGTGATGTTGCACACATATACCATCGTAGCTAGTTCGCTTCCTAATTATGCTTATTAGAAACAATAAATAGTTTTATATTGCACATTTTTTAACAGAAACAATATTTTATGGAGTACTTCTAAAACGTTTTATAGTCGAAAGGTGGTGATAATGTTCCCACATAATGTAGCTAAGCCGAACATGGTGCTTTTAAACGTAATACGTTTTATAGTAGAAAGGTGCAATTGACACCCGTATTACTAAACCTGCTGTATTCATTTGAGCGATAATCGTTTTTAAAGTTGCGCGGTTATGTGTAAGGGCAGTAAGGGCATGTTTACTGCGATTGTCGCTTGAATATTCGCGTTTGCCTTTCGTAATACAGGTGCCAGCGGTGCGGGACCCGCAGACGTATGAAGAATTGCGAACTAATTCAATATTACGCTCGCGTACACAGTGGTTGAATGTTGCAATCAGCGCGATAAATCTACAAATGTCGCTGGCTTCATCCGAAATTGACGCTTTTAGTGGCGAACGGATTTAGTGTTCCGTACCAAAATATACCTGAACTCTAAATCGAATGCCTTATGCTCGGTGTTATGTGCTCCATTTACAGTGGATGTATTGTTTTGACGTACATAACCACATTTACGCGATAGAGTTGGGCGTAGTCTTAAAAGGAAAATGTAACTGAATTCAATATCAACGTCATCATCATTTTGTGACATAAGCATACTACATAAGATTTCGTTTCTGCTGTGGTTTTCTGTATTTGGGTTTGAAATAATCAGGCGTGGTTTTTGACGTTTTGACGGTTGACGTATTAATGTTAGATCATCAACCATCATCAAATAACTGCGGCCCTTCGAATCTACTTTATTAGAGACTTTTCCCACCTCTGAAAATCATATGTTGCCAGGATCACCTAATTAGAAGCCAACCAAGAAAGAGAGTCCTAGGAGAGAGCTACAAAAATCTAGCATGTTCATTATCCTCCAGCTAGAATCAACTAACCAGTGAAACTGTAACGTATATCCAAGAAGGTAGGAGATTTGAAGAATGTCGTTTTGTCTGGGGAACGCTGAAATTATGCAAGATCGCATTGCACTTGCCTGGCTTAGGTATTAAATAATTCAACCTGTGTAAACGCACCGTGCACTTTGCATCGGGGAGATTGACAGTCCGTGTGTCGACTGTTGATAAGATTTAAAAAAAAACAGTTGATAACATCATAAGCATATTTTTGATCCCTAAGTAAATAGATTTCTATACCTTTCTATTGTCATTGTTTCCTATACCCAATAGCTGTCTAAAAGAGATCTCTTCTAGAGATGTGACCGCCTAAATCATACCTGCACTGTACACAATACTGTAAGTATTGTGTACAGTGCAGGTATGATTTAGGCGGTTTTCTTGTGCCTGTTATTTGTGCACTAAATGACTATTTATTTACAGACATCAGAAATAATAATTCCGCCACTAACAAAGTTTTCTGTATTGACCGGGGAAAGAACCTTGGATCTCAGCAGAGATAGCGATACTTTTCTAACCGATTGATCATAAGAGATCTGGTTCCCCTGACATTTGTGTGACATGCGACCAGAAAATGTGCGACTCGGCGCGGCACATTCGCGGTTATTTGACATTTCATTGGAAAGTTAAGAATTTGGTTCAGCAACGAAACTTTCTTCGTCGACACTCTTGTCACTTAATTGATTTTTGGTTTGCAAAAGTTTGTTTTAACAGTGACGTATGAGAATTGTGTTTTCTTGCCATCGTAAAATCATTCGCCGTCAACTGTAAAAGGCAAACCAATTGAGTGTTATTTCCGTCTGAAAATTCCAAATCCAATGCTGCTCACGACTGTTCTAGGATTTGATTACAAGCCAAAATGGCACTCTGAACATTATTCCAGCTTTGGAATCGAAACCATTCGCCAAACATTACCCTACCTTATGAATCCGAAACTAACCATCGTGTGCTTGTAGAGTGCAAGTCGTCACTTCCTTAAGGGGTCACAATGGGTCCCTACCATCTGTAGGTGACCCCAATGACCCCAGACGTCATAAAGCCATGTTAACCACCCTCGCTGGATTTGGCATAGCTGTTATGGGTCCTAGGCAGGTTTCGTCCGACGAACAATAGAGTTATTGACCCCAACTCAATCGGATACAGTTTAAAAAAACATGCAAAGATTACGTATACATGTATGAGACGCTGACGCAAATTTTTTAAAGATTTTTTAACCAGTTGCACTGTGAATTAGACCACAAGAATATTTGCGTCAAACGTTAAAAGTCCGAATGAATACCTAATGTTTCTGCCTACTTTGTGCCTAGAATGAAAGCTGATTATAATGAAAAAGACTTGTGCCCAGTTTGTAAATTCTTAGGAAAACATTTTTAGCGTCTAGTCTAAGCTATAAAACTTAGTTTGTCCTAGATACGCCTACCTAGAACATAAGGTTGAAAGTTGAAACTTACACTCGTCATGTAAAATAAAAAGCTATATTACATTCTACAGACGATGGGTTTAAGTTTAAAATTGCTTGCGCCCTTTTCACCGAATGAAGTTGTAAGTTGTCGCGTTTCTCCATTTGAATAAACTGCGCTTTATTCATAGGATTGACAGTTTCGCTCGGGTCAGAATTTCACAATTTTTATTAATTATTTATCATCGGTCGGCTAGACCGATTACGAAACTTATTTTGACGTCTTTACCAAAATGTGAACTCTACTACACAGACTAGACTGGACTGCATCATTACTTCCGCTAACACGTACAACTGCAGACATGCCTACTTTAGACCTATGTTTATTTTTATTTCTTAACTTGTTTTATTATGTAATGGAATCAAATTAAATTGGGTGAATCAAATTTTGCTAATCATTAAAATATGCACTGGTGGCAGCGCTTTGGTAGTAATACCGAAGTTATGCAACTTTCGGCGCGGTCGGTGATTGGATGGGTGACCATACTGACCATAAAAGTGGCGTATGTATGTCAAGAGCATCTCTGTGCTTCGGAAGGCACGTTAAGCAGTTGGTCCCGGCTAATATCGGTTGATATTAGTCGTTTAGCCTAGTCAGACCCATGGGCGGCTTGATAAAGTCTGACAGCAAGTTCGTCGCTTGCCTTGCAAAACACCTCTTCGCGAATCCGCACTGAGACCGCGTGTTGGAGTATGGCTTATACTACCTCACATTTGAGCTAAGGCCTTCGCCCAGCAGTGGGATGCTTGCAGGCTAACTTTACTTTTTACTTTTTTTTACAATAGAATATGACTTACTTAACTAACTTGTTCTTGAAGCATTGTAAAAATTAGTGACTAACAAGTGTGTACTTTTATACATAGTCCATCAATAAATTCTAGGAAGTAAACTCAAATATTGTAAATAACAACGCAATTTTATTCTAATCAAAAGCGTTTTTCGCCGAACAAATAAAGTTTTTGGACAAACATTTAAAAAAAGAAGAACTGATGTGAGTCTTAAAAAATAAACCGCAATTTCGGGAGCCGTAGCTTCCGGCGATGCGCTTCGTGGCTTTTTGGCTTGTGAAACCCCAGGAAAGAATGTACAAGCTCAGAGGGGTAAACTCGAAAATGATACGAAATATTTGTTAGATAATTGGACAGCCCCACTGTGAACAAGACTTGATATGGTGACTTTAAGACTCCTATTGAAGTTCATGTTTACTCTAATTAAGCGTTCTTTCCGCTTTTACACGAGATATACATACTCCTTTCTATCCCTAATCAAGAGTAAACTGCGTGTTATACTATAGGGTACCATAGATACCATAGGGTATAAGATGAGGCTGATTATGCCATGAAAGTAAGAGACAAGAGTTTTGACCCTAGTTTATTCGTGACTGTCAATTGTGACAATGTAATGTAAATAAGAACGTCTGAAGGCAAAATACTTGATCCTATGTTCTATTCCATGCCTGAAGTCTACCTCACCCGTTGCGTTTATGCTCGTTGAAGTTTGCGCCGCGGAATTGTCTGGCTTCTGGCTACGGTTACAGAACTGACTGGCAAACGGATTTCATTTACCTCTACCACTGTGACAGATGGCAAAAACATGCATTTGAGCTAAGCTTTACCGTATGACGGGTGTGGCTGCGGGAATATCGGGACTATTTTTTGGTGTTACGTCATCATGGCTTATTACATCAAACGTCAATAATTAGAATCCCACGACATCAAAGTTCTGATTCCAAAATTGATGTCATCGAAATGACATAATAAATATTATCTATTGACGAAATAACATTACGCCCGTATTTGCGCACAGTAGGTAGGTATTAGCGAGTGGCGTCATTTCATTAGTTTATTAATTTAATAGTTTCCTTTTAAATACTAAACAGTTTACCTCAAACATTGAGTAATTGCTCCTATAATGTAAAGATTTATTAACTTCAGCACATACTACTAATCAATTAAAATTGAGCTCTATGCCTCTATCTTTTCTGACGTAAATAAGCAAATTCCCAGTTTTCAATAGATTGACGTGCAATTCCCGTACAAACGTGTAATGTGCCGCTATGAGCACGTACTCCGATTATGTACGTACAACAGTACGTCAAGGTGCGGTATCTTATACAGTTGTAATAAGGGCTAGTTTGCAACAAAAGTGGGTAACCTGATTTGCTGGCTACTGTTCGTACACTGATTATTATTGACGTCACCAATTTCTTTACGTCACAGTTATGAAAGTTTGTCGTGTGGGAACGCGTCTGTGTTGTGGTTTAAATCCTTGATACGGGTGCATCATCAATTCATCACACCTTTCTTTGTCTTTGTCTTTCCATACCGACGGCTTATTGAAATGATCTTGTAGGCGGAAAGTTAAACGGCCTAGAGGGTAACGCGACGGGTGCCGGTGCGTTATATGAAAGTCTAGGTTGGTTAAATGAAGACGTGGATTGGAACTTCTTATCAGGGAGGTTGTCGTTTCTTTGCTGTAGATACAAGGTGTTCATCTCTTCGTGCACAAACTCTAATGCGTTTTCAATCACCCGGCATAGTACGGGAGTTACGGGACAAAATAGTATTTGTTGTTTGATATTTCTATAAAATAAAACTTAAAGCCGCTAATATCGCTTTGAAAGTGCAACAAATATGTATGGAAAGTAGACTGATTTCTAGACGATGCACTTAAAATATGAGTAGTTATTCGTCGCTCATTGTTAACTACATAAGCTTAGGGATAAGGGATCTCATACGATGATAAGATAGCGCAAAATACTTTATTCAGAATATAAAATTCAATACACACTATTGAAACATTATTAAATGAGACAGTCTTGAGCACAGGAACTTAAAAAACGAATCGAACAGTAATGTTTGGTAAAATAAAATTTTAGAAAATGTGGCAAATTACCGAAATTGTGTTTTTTTAAATTAACTTTTCTTTAAATTCATATAATATCTCTAATACCCTACATAATGGATTAGAATCAAACTTTTGAAGGATAACTTTTTGTATTGATCAAGCTAAGCAGAATTGACGAAATGTTATTTCCACCAGGAATGTTATTTTTTGATGATGTATAAAAGGACGTGAAACCAATTTTTACATCTAAAATTTTGAATAATAGGTACTTAATTATATTTGGGGAATTTTGACATTGTTGCCCTTATTTCAGCATAATAAATGAATAAGCAAATCATAAACAATGATTTCTGTGTAAACCAGTAGGAAAAACGGGTACTTTGATGTTAAGCTGTTTCACAATGTCCTAAAAAATGTTTAATATTTCATACAAAATGATGTTTCATATTCAATTATTTGTTGGTTAGTGCTTATTTATTGATGGTGAAACAGACCCTTACCTAAGTGTTAAAAGTAAGTACATTTACCTATTTTACAACAGTTATAAATGAGAGCTCTAGGAATCGGGCATATTTCAGACATCTCAGACACGATTACCATTTGCAATACTTAAAGAGGTCAGTAGCAGATTGAGTATTTATGGCACATTTATATAAATTACATTATGTATTTATTGTCTGTGCCATTCCGTACCGTTTTTATCGCAGAGAGTTCGCACTGGCGCGCACAGCGATAATGCGCCGCGAACGATTATCGTCGATACATACAATTGTACGGTTCACGGTTGCTGACCCGCCAATATCTCTGTTTCCACGTGCGAAATGACGCTCGCCGAGTAATTAGATAGCGACTAATGCACGCCCGTATCGCTGTCTAGCCGCCTATTCCACAGAATTTACGATTAAGCCAATTATCTCGCAGCTCACTCTCGCACCAGATCATGACATTATGTCGGAAGGTGGATGGGTGACCTGTCCGAGCAGAAACGTTTCTGCAACGGTTCTGTGGCGGGGTCGCACAGTTGTGAAATCGTACCCAGAACTGCGCCGCATCCCCCCAACCAACAAGATTCAAGATCTACTCAAAGTTAGGGTGAACAGGCTTCTTCTGGGCGAGCTCGTTCCATCTTCGACTCGTCGCACTTGGCTTGGTCTGGAGTCAAGAGCAAACCCATACTAAATAAAAAAAAGATATATGCATTGATTAGGATTTGATAATTCGGCTCTGATAGAAGCGCGCACATAGATGTAAGCATACTTACAGACATATTTCCAGAGACAGATTTGACCACTTCATAATCTTTGCTGATTAAAATGATGACTTTCTTACGTTAAACAACTAAAGAAAAAAAAAAGATAAGTGGTATGTATCTCGTCATTACTGTTAATCATAGTATATTATTATGACTCCTTTTGATATTGTTTCTTTTTAAAGATGAAACTGGGCGTTGAAAAATTGATATGACAATTTGGAGCGTTGATAAGCGAAATCTTTTTTGTTTAAAGCATTACGTTATTGGAGCACTCACGATAAAAGCGTGCTTATTTTTCTGCGGAACCGTTTTAATTTTCCCTTTGGCATATGTATTACTGTGATGTTTAATGTATATGTAATGGATTTTATGAAACCGAAATATGGGTCGAACTTGAACGTAGCCGAGTCGTCGTAACCTGCGGTACGGAGCCTAGCGGGAATCGAATAATGATTAACTGTAATGGAATGTATATTTGTTGATTGAATTTAGCGAAACGTTCCACGAACGAATTATCAAAGTCGAGCTTGTAAGATTGAACATTCGTGAAAGGCAGGCCTGGCGTAACCGAATAAAATGCCTAAAATTGACGTATAATCTATACTTACATTATAAAGCTGAAGAGTTTATTTGTTTGTTTGAAAGCGCTAATCTCGGGAACTACTGGACCGCATGAATGTATACTTTTATGTTAGATAGCTTATTTATCTATCAGGGAAAGCTATTGGCTATGAAACATTACGCTAGGACTTGAGAGAAGGAGTTGCGGGGGCCGCTAGTGTTATTATATACATTACTAGATTTGATTTGATTGTCTCCTCCACATAAGTATTTTCTGAAAAAAAACTTTTAGCTTCTTATTATCGCTTCACTTATTTGTCACAAACAATCACATTTTTCCTCTATAAAATATTAGTATAACATAAAAACAGAACAAGACACATTATATCATTTTGTTAAAATGTATCACAATCGGATCAGTTATTTTAGCGTAAAGACGGAACATTCATACACCTTAGCATATAGGTATCGAACAGATTAGTTCAGCAAGCGTATGATGCTTTTTACATTTGGTTAATCGCTTGCCCACGTTAATATCATTGAGGACGCGACCACTCGGCGCCAATGATCGCACGATTTACGAGATAAAATCCAGGTTCCTAACACGATCGGATCTCGCATACTGCGCCCATATTGTCATGCTGCCAAAATGCATGCGAACGAATGCAACAGCTATAAAACTGATGCTCAACTTTATTGTAAATCTTGAACACATTAAATTAATTTGCGTATAACAACGAACACAAAACTCACCCGAAATAGAAACACGGTGGAAGGAGATTAGTTATAATAAAGGCGATTAACTGAACTGATGACCTATTAACTTTGTGTTATTATAGGACTCTGAACTTTGGCCAAAGCACTTCCTGCTAAACGCTTACAAAGTTGCCGCTGAAAATAGGTCGGATTTGAACTGAGCCTTTGTCAAGTAACTATGAATTATACTCTTTGTATTTGTTGCGTAACCCGAAATTATTCCACTTGATGTATTCAAAGTAACCACAGGCCAAACAACTTCGTAAGCGGTACTCGTGCTGGGTGACAGACGGTTCCTAGTAATTATTTACAGTCAGAGATATGATAAAGAAAATCCCATACCAAATGTATTGATGATATTTTTCCCAATCAACGTCATTAGCATCGCTCACGAAGTTCACGACCTATGTTCAGCGTTCAGCAACAAAAAGTCTTAGGCCCACGCGCGCATCATCATCATCATTCTGTCTCTGTCAGTTTATTTAACGTTGCTAGAGACAGATATAAGATTTAACCCAGGATTAGCGTAATCCTGGTTTAAATCATCATGCGCAAGAGATCATCAGACGAGACTGAATATTTTGTTCTTGCTTTATATTTTCTAACATTTCTTGGACAATCAATTCCTTAACGCCAGTGCAGATATAACAGACAGGCTCATAGCAATGGGCTTCCCCGCCGAGAAGCTTGAAGGTGTGTACAGGAACCACATTGACGAGGTGTACAGGTTTCTGGAGCAGATGCACAAGGACCACTACAAGATCTACAACCTGTGCTCGGAGCGGTCGTACGACATAAGCAGGTTTCAGGGGAGGGTAAGTGGATCTTGTATTTTTTCTCTCTTTTACAGCATTTTTTTTTGTACCTCACCATTTAACATGGCCTCTTACAATTTACTGCCCTCCTTTCTTGACTTGTCGTCAAATAAACAGTACTATTCCCTAGAAGAAATATTCTTTACTGATGTAATAAGCAAGCCTTCCATGAGCTCATTTGTAAAAGAGCAAACTAATTATATGGAGGACTTTTTACATCTACTGTCAAATGTTGTGTGAGCAGTTTATCAATGTAGTAAAGAAGTACAAAGAAGAATGTAGTAGTAATTAATTAATTGTCCCCCTAGCCGATTTCGTCTACGGTGGCCAGTCACAACGACTAACCGACTGCGCGGGACATATTATAGTGCACAAGTGTGTGCGCTAACACAGGTGCACTCTATATTCCTTTCACTCTCATAATAGCCCGATGGGACAGCAATTTGACGCGATCGGAGAGAGATCAGGCGAAGGACCACCAGCTTTGCTTGCTTTCCGAGGCACGGGGGTGAAACACCACCAACTTCCAAACTCCGGGCTACCCTGAGAACTTCTGAACAAAAAAACTCAAGTACATATTTTTGGCCCGACCCGGGGATCGAACCCGGGACCTCTGGGAATGTAGTAGTAAGAAGGGAAGTAAATATAATATGACGGGATTCGATCTTTTCACATTAGAACTAATAGGAAGAAGATGCTAGGAATCTATAACTTTTCAGAGGTCGGTATAGAGATTTTTATCTATAAGCCACTATTTTTATCGTGAGTAACTAATCTAATTTAGGATTCTAGTGTTGAGTTATCTGATATTTTAACGATCGTCATAGCCATTAAAAAATGACACTATTTATCATTTTATTAGTTTCTGAATTGCCTTATCAACAAGTGGTAATAGAGGCACTCAGAATTTGTGTTCCAAGTGATACAGCGATCTTTGAATTGTTTTTTCTTTGATTTTGGATATTTGAGGTAACAAAATGGATGGAGAGAAGAGAAACTCACCACGGTTCCCTACCAATTAGGCCTTGCATAATTTTATTTGATTGTTACTATAGCATAGACAGCTAATAGAAATGTATTTAGTTAGAAAAGTGGACTTTTCTGCTAGGCGTGATAAAATATTAGCAACTTACTGAACATTTTCCTAAATAAAAGTATTCCGCGCAGGTTCTACTTTAAATGAATGGAAAATTTAACGAAACTACGGCACAATGTTTAAAATCAGGCAAAAATTCTGAAATAGTTTTCAACTCTCCCCAAAGGACAATTTTCTTTAAAGAAACTTCGACTAAGCCACGTCTCTTGAAATTTCTTAAAGATACTTTCTTTAAATATAATATTTTCGCCGTCTGCAGGAATGATTCATTTTCATCCTTTTGAGGTTTAAGTGTTTTAATATACTTGTTTATGACATACTTTAGTTATAAAAATAAAACGTTCGCAATCTATGCCATAACAACTTGATTATTTTTAAGTGTACGACAAAAGGAATAGACAAATCCACGACACAATTTGGATTTAGAATTAGGAATTTTGACTACAAGAGTTGGGTACCTAATTGGAATAAAGTAACAGCCTCACACACAAGAATCCAATGGGTAGAAATAAATAAAAGGAACATTAAAAGCACTCCCCCACGATTCAATATTGACTCTGCCCCTGTTGGTATCGTCTTTATTGCATCAATGAAATGATACTGTTTTATGTCTCATAAATTGAAAATTTATTGCAGCTACCCGATTAAGCCATCCATCACAAGTGGAAATCCTTGCTTAACATCGAGTAGGGGCAATGGACTTATTCTCATGTCACGTCTTGGCTCTAAATAAGAAAATATTCAAATTGAAATAGTCATGTAGCTGGTAGAAGTGGTAGAAGTTGCCTTCTGCAAGTAGTTTTCATGGTGCAAATAGAGAATCTTTTTAAAGTATTTTCTGCTCTTGCCATCGAGCTGACTCTGTATGAATGATACCATTTGACAGGGACGGTATACTATAGGTCGAAATATACCTAGAAACCTGGGCAAACGGCCTTGCAAATATCGCAGGATCACGCTGCACTGCTGGATGCAGCTGTCATTGTAGAATTGATGGGCGAGTTCATATTAGTAGATGGCCTGTGGCTGTCTTATGATGATGATGTGGATATGCATTACAAAATAGAGTCTCAGGCACACATCACACTGTGTTTCTAACAAATTACAAATTTTCTTTATATTTATTTAATATTCTCTACTTTATAAAATCATTTTTCACCATTGACCTATGATATGAATGAAAAAGCGCTCGATATAAAACACTAATTGGCCTCCTGAAACCAGTGCATTATCAACGCGGCGGATATAACATTTGTTAATCTAAATGATGATTTCAATTAAAATGGGGTTTACTTGAGAGTGACTCTACAATCTGTACATTAATTTACTTATGTGTGTAATTTCGTATCCGGATTTCCTCAGCGTTACTTAAATAATTTCCTACTTATAAAACGGGAGACAGCACGTAAAGCAAAACACTGCGGTATCTTAAGCTGTTGGAATAAGGACTATTTTTCAACAAAAATGTATAGTCTGGTGTGCTGGGTACTTCATAGTAGTAGGATAATGCAATACAACGTGCTACCTATTTAATTTGAACAAGGTACAGCAAAAACATTTGTGCTTGTATCAACTGCTTGCATTTTCCTTGAAACGGCCTCATTTGTATACTATTAAATAAAACCCTTCATGGGTAATGTCTGGTATTGCATATTTTATTTAAATTATATGCAACTTGTAAGGTTACTTAAATGTTTGTTATTCTCTAGCTAAGATTTGGGAGTCGAGAATGTAATATTTGGGAATACTTGTTGAGAGGACTCTGATTGGTAATCAAGGAAAGATAAAAGTAAAGGTTTCTTTTTGATCCTCAATTTTGTTAAGTATTTGATATCTAGTCAGGACTAGAAACAAAATATTCTTTCTAACTTATTCTTTGCAACATGTCATTGCAGATAGCTTTTTAAAATTAATATGATAATTACATAAAAAGATTCATAATTACTTGCACAAAAGTACCTTTTTAAATGCACCTGAGAAATAACGACTTTAACGTAGAGGCATTTAAGGGTTAGCCATAATAAAAGGCGACTAACCGAAGCTAGTCTATACTCTATTGAGTCCTATTCCTTTGTTGCCTATCATTATAGACATAAAGCCGCATATTAATATTATTGTTCGGGTTCTGTTGTGTTCGCATTGTCAGCCGTTTACCTCCCACAAGCTGCATTACACATTAATACTGAAAACTAGTTAGGTACTATTTGATGGCCAGTATTAACCTGATCGGACTGGTCTACTTGACGTTTATAGGCACCTTATCGAAAAGCAATACTATTTTGATCGTTATGCCTTGGACTGTGCATAATCAGAGGGGAAATAAAGGCACAAAAGGTTTTTATTTCATTTTTGATACAGTGTGTATACAGGCAAAAGGAAGTCTTCTGGAGGAACTCTTCTATCACATTGTCCTTATTATATGAATGTATCTATCTATTGATTGTGAGGCGCGGCTAGGGCTCTAGGGACATAGTGTCATCTTCGCTCACTAGGGAGTAGTTTCCATCTTATCTTTTTAAACAGAACTCGGGTCTTCATTAAAATTAAGGTACTTTTTTATCAAGATCAACATTGTATGTGCCTAGTGCAGGATGGGTGGCCTCTGATCATATGAAACGTTCCCAGACAACACTGAAAAAGGTATCTTCCAACAACGCAAAAACGGAATTTACATTTCGATTGTATTTGTATTTCTATAAATCAATGTACTAACTACATATACCTAGCTACTTTTCTCTTTAATTAGTTGACCGAGCCCACCAGATAAAATAAAGCTGGCGAAAGTATTCGTACGTAAAAATAAATGAAAATGTTTTATTGTTCTCCATAGATGTCTGCTCGGGCTAGACTAGGTGGCGCCACCATCGCCCTTAGCACCGCCGATTGTTATCACTTATCAGTTATTCACCTACACTCGTTTGTTATCAACCGCATATGTCTAGAAACCACGGTTTTGCCCACTTTTAAACGAAAAACTAACGAAATTGCAAGAAATCAATATGCACGATAACAATTTGATAACACTCGACTAATTTCAACCAAATCAAAGCTATAACAAAGTTACATTATTTGTTGATAAAGGTTTATATATATAAGTGATAATATAATTTAGTAATAATGTTACATTGTAGGCAAGAGGAAGTCGCGAGTAGGTACGTAGTTTACTTCGTACTTCAATACAAGATTAGTGGAATTAAACTTCAATTACTACAATGATGCCTTATAAACATATCAAGAGTCTAGTCTAGACTTTGATGATAGTCTTAACCTTGTCTATTATGATATTGTATTGTAATTATAATTAATCAATCGTTTCGAAGTAATGCAAATGATTTCTCATCCAGAGTGAGTAAGACATCGTAGTACCCAGTTTAACGATTACTTAATATTATTACTAGTATAATGTGTCACAGAATTCGAGGAAACATAGTATAGTTTAGTGTGAATTTAACTTAGTATGAATATCGTAATTCCAGCGAAACACTGTCATTGGGTGCCTTTACGGTCTAATATTTTGCTGCGCTAAACGCAAAATTACAAGAGTATAAAAATCAAATACTATACCGGGAATACATTCGTATCGACAATGTTAATTCATTTAATCATGATATGACTGATATAAGTCTAAATACTATTATTCCCATAGTCCTGTAATAAACAAATGAAGTTACTCCCGTCTTTAGCCATGATTAAAATAATCTGATCTATTTGACGTGCATCAATCACATTGAGGTCTGAAAAGGGCATACTTTTGCTCTGATGACACACTTAATATAGGTTTAGTCCTAGCTAAAATCTAATTAAGTGAAGGTTTCCAGGAAAGCTTAAAGCTTTATTTATTTAATACAGGAAAATGGGAATAATAATTTTAGACTTCTCAATCTTATGTCGTGTCAACTTTAAATCACCACTATTTTCTAAATTGATTCTACCTCTTAAATGAAGGTGTAATATTATGTAAATTATTACTTCCGCTTGGTACACCCATTAGGCTGCGTTTCCACCAGAGATGTGCGATGGAAATGTGTCGTAAGAGGATGTCTAGCTGTGCTGTGAAAATGTGTGGGTGTTTCCACCAAAGCTGTGCGATGAAAATGTGCCTACGAGGATGTGTAGCGGAGCTGTGAAAATGCGCATTAATGTGTGGTGCGAGGAGGATGCGTTGCGAAGCTGTGAAATGTGTCAACAGGGGTGCGGTATATGCGCAAACCTATTCAACACACATTCCTCGCACACATTCCTCGCACACATTCCTCGCACACATCCCTCGCACACATCCCTCGTACACATCCCTCGCACACATCCCTCGTACACATCCCTCGCACACATTCTTCGCTTGTTTTGTATGCGCAAAAACCTAGCTCCGCTGAGCCGTTTGGCTGCGTTTCCACCAGAGATGTGCGATGGAAATGTGTCGTAAGAGGATGTCTAGCTGTGCTGTGAAAATGTGTGGGTGTTTCCACCAAAGCTGTGCGATGAAAATGTGTCTACGAGGATGTGTAGCGGAGCTGTGAAAATGCGCATTAATGTGTGGTGCGAGGATGCGTTGCGAAGCTGTGAAATGTGTCAACAGGGGTGCGGTGTATGCGTCTATAATCTCTGATTTTATCTGATTTTTTCGATATCGAATCAAAACTATATATCGATATTCGATATCAGATATTGAAACTATATATTTTCAAAACTATATATTGGCGTATCGATGTGTATTTTTTTGTATCATTGTATCAAAAAAATATGTTTTTCTGAAACAGTATACAGTTATATCGTATCATAATAATATGATATCATTGTTGTTGTTTTTCTTAAATCTGTTCGGATTATGAACTTATTACTTAATTATATTGAAAACTAGCGGACTTTGTTTCGCCCCGGACCCGTCCCGCACCAGTCCCGGCCCCGTCGAACGGGATAAATGTATCCTATGTCTTACTGGTTATAAGCTCCTCTTCACCGTTTCGCCCCGGCCCCGTCCCACCCCGGCCCCGGCCCCGTCCCACCCCAGCCCCAGGTCGGTCTCACCCCAGCCCTGGCCCCGTCCCACCCCAACCCCAGCCCCGTCCCACCCCAACCCCAGCCCCGTCCCACCCCAACCCCGGCCCCGTCCCACCCCAACCCAACCCCAGCCCCGTCCCACCCCAGTCCAACGTCGGCCCCGTCCCACCCCAGCCCAGTCCCACCCCCAATTGATCTAATATACGTTTCAATATCTATATACGATTTGAATCGGCCATGCCTAGTGCGGTGTATGCGCAAACCTATTCAACACACATTCCTCGCACACATTCCTCGCACACATTCCTCGCACACATCCCTCGTACACATCCCTCGCACACATCCCTCGTACACATCCCTCGCACACATTCTTCGCTTGTTTTGTATGCGCAAAAACCTAGCTCCGCTGAGCCGTTTCCACCAGAGCTGTGCTGACCGAGGCGAGGTAAATGAAGCGATTCTATTGGTTCTTTACAAACACATTCCTCGCTACGCATCCTCGCACATCTCTGGTGGAAACGCAGCCTTTCCACCCAGAGATGTGCTGACCGAGGCGAGGTAAATGAAGCGATTCTATTGGTTCTTTACAAACACATTCCTCGCTACGCATCCTCGCACATCTCTGGTGGAAACGCAGCCTTACATATGTAAAATAGCCAATTATTGATTGACGCAGTAGTCATTTAAAAATCTGCCATTGTCATATCTGGTATAATATCAGCGTATGATTAAAATGGTTTAAGCAATTATAGACGGTCTTATAATTACTTAATCGTGTTTTACTTTGTATTTATGGTAGTTATCACTATAGTTCACTCTTAATTCTGCAATTATTTTTAATCAGAAAATTGTGACGGTAATGTTGTTGATAAGTAAGTCTTTTGTTTTCTGATATGGATTATTTAAAAAAAAAACTATAAATTTGTGTCATAAAAAATGTATCACTATCCCCTTCACATCACTATACAACGTCCCCCTTGATCGATCCATCCGTAACTTGGAAAACAGATTTCAAGCATCTACAGCACCACAGTTAATTTTAAAAATCATTGCTATGTAAATTCTATCCGATCCCAGACTATCTACAGAAAAATAAAGCATTGCATTTGTATGCAAAAAATGACCTTTTGCGTTCAACAAGGAAGTCCTACAGAGTTATCGGGACCTCACCGCCTCCCTACGATAACGTAGTCTACGCAAATACTGAGCTTCGACGATAACTGTGTATTTGCTTAGCCGCCTAACAACGTCTGAGTGTTAGGAAATGTTCCAGTCAAGACTACTTTGGGTCTGAACAAAGATGATATTATGAAGGTTTTGTAATATACAAAATCTATTTAGTTGATGATCAACACAGCCATTTGGATTTTACTTAAAACAGATCAAAAACGGCTTTTCATAATAACACAACAATTGAATAATAGGTCTCACTTTCAAGAATTGAAATTCGTGTATATTAATCTAAGGGGAAAAAATTGCGGTCTCTTTGCATATTACATGAATCATCCATCAGATTTTAATATCTAATATAAATATCAACCAATTAATTGAAACTCCTCAATTAATATTTAAAAATTGTCGCCAACTTATAAGGATTATTACCATGGCGACGACCTTCAGTTATAATGCAGAGTCGCTGGCTGCCATCTCGTTAGGTACGAGCGTATCCGTAACAATGTTTCCTGTTTGACAGTTCGCAGATAACTCTGAAGAACATCTGACGCAAGTCCTGTCGGGTGAGATAACATAATTACGTGGTACACAGTGGGTGCACCCACCCCCCGTTGGGATTAGTAGCCTGAAGTTAATGTGTGCAACCTAAAAAAAGGCTAAATCAGGGCAAAAGAAAGACTGAAAAAGCTTAACAGCCTGACTCTGGACACCGAACCCGATCCAATGAATATAGCCCTCCCTGTCTCACGCATACATGGCCTGGTATGAGTGACAGGGATGGCTATAATCATTGGATCGGGTTTTGTGTCCAGAGTAAAGCCACTGGTTTGGAAAAGCAAGTTCCATGCAGGTTCAAACTCTACCAAACATTCATTATGTGCTTGTGTGGCCAGTGTGACTATAGGTAAACCGTTTAATTGAGACTTCGCCGGCGGGGCGCGGGGGGAGGCGATAGCAGTTCGCGCGAGCGGTGCGGGCGGCGTGGATACACCCGCCCGAGCCGTTCACTAACCGCGCTCTCGTCTCCCCCCCGCAACCCGCCGCCCCGCAGGCGAGGTCTCAACTCAATTTCGCGGTCTACCTATAGATCGATATTTAAAACTTCCTATATTCAGTAGATACTTTAATTTCATTCAT
Organism: Pyrausta aurata; assembly: GCA_963584085.1. NCBI lineage: Eukaryota > Metazoa > Arthropoda > Insecta > Lepidoptera > Crambidae > Pyrausta > Pyrausta aurata. The sequence continues at coordinate 2,067,602 of OY757269.1, read as the reverse complement.
ATTTATTATGCTGGCCTAATTACAGACCTGCAATATTTATGTAAGATATTTAACTGACGGCTGATTTCTCTCGGATTAGATGCAATTGATCTAGTCGTATTTGTTTGGATATGCAACTGAAAAAGGTAGCAACAGTTAAACCCCGCACACGAGTAGCAAGCGAGTCTACTGCACATTTATCATTATCAATTTATAGTCTTAAAAAATAACATCACAGCTAAGGTGATAAGCTGCACTTTATCGTGCCAGACATAAAGGTCAGAATTAAATGAGAAAGTTTATCTCATCAACTCGCTATTAGTGAGGAGGGTTAAAGTTTAGGAAATATAATTTGGCCACCTATTATCAGGGCACAGCTATCTTTTGCTAATCAATTGCCCTTTTTGGCAGTGACGTAAATTCTAATCATCATCTTAGGCCTAAAACAGGTAGTTGTAACTTTTAATGATACACGTTTCATGGAATTTAATGCGCAGAATTGTATCTGAATTCTAAAATCTTATGAAAATCAATCTACAATGGTCTGACTCTCAATATTCTAAAAATATGCAGATCTTTCAGCTCGACTGAATTTGCTATAATCACGGTAGCCTAGCCGAGGCGTACCAAGAGTGTAGTGTAATGTTAGAGGTATCTGACTGGCTAACTTTGCTGTATCGCAAAACATGCCTAACCTAGAAAAACCTCGAATACGTAACCTGATGTTGAATCAAGGGTACGCTTCTAATGAGCATACTTTGTTTGCTCCTCTTACGGAAAGTAATTGATTAGTATATTTCTCCCCAGATTTTTTTATATCCGACTATTGGCTCTCAATTTCGCTTTCTACCTATAGCCATGTCCATTTTTTTAGGGTTCCGTAGCCGAATGGCAAAAAACGGAACCCTTATAGTTTCGTCAAGTCTGTCTGTCTGTCTGTCTGTCTGTCTGTCTGTCTGTCTGTCTGTCTGTCTGTCTGTCTGTCCGTCCGTATGTCACAGCCATTTTATTCTGAAACTATAAGCATCACATAGCTGAAACTTGGTAGGTAGGTGTATTTTGTTCACCGCTTTCCGATTCAGATACAAAAAGTAAGAAAAAATTATATTTAAGGGGGGGCTCCCATACATGAAACTAAAACCTATAATTTTTTTTTACTCAAACCTATGCGTGTGGGGTGTCTATGGATAGGTCTTTTAAAATCATGTTGAGGTTTCTAAAACCATTTTTTCTAAAAGTGTAAGGTTTGAGATATAGACGCTTCCAAAGTGGTAAAATGGGCGTCCCCCCCCATCTAACTTTTGAACTAAGAAAGTGAAAATTTTGAAAAAAATATATGATGTAGATCTCAACAAAAACTTGCAACGAAAATTGGTTTGAAGGAGATCAAACTAGTAGTTTTTGAGATATTGCACATTTTTATCAACCGCAAATATAACTTTGTCTTTCATACAAACACTATGAAAAACAAAGTTATTTTTGCTGTCGCAATATATTGTGATGATTTCGTTAAGTGAAAGTAAGTGGACCCTGAATTCAGTTAAGGGTGGCACGGAACCCTCAGTGCGCGGGTCCGACACGCACTTAACCGGTTTTTTTGAGATAGAGTTAAATTAAAATTATATGTCCTTAAGTAGCACCTTGATCATGAATTGAGGTTACGTAAGTGTCATCTAGCGTATTATTAAAATAAGTCATAATTCAGCGATAAGCCCAAGATAACGGCCTCACCCAAACATGGGTTTCATGATGACATTATCAGATTTTAAACATTGGTATCTTACGATCTCAGGAGTGGTCAGGTGTTGCTAACGTAGGTTTTGAGGCACGGCTCATCACTCCCTCCTAATTTCAAAGATAACTCATAAAAGCCATTACACAAATTGATTTCATTGAAATTATCATACTCAATACCATTAGTGGTACAGCATGTATAGGATTCAACCAGTTGTTGGCAAACGAAATTAAGATGATTCTGAGTAATGTGCATATATTTGCTATACATTGTAATCCACATTGAAGAGTCATTTCTAAGAAATACAAATTACATAAATTAGTACTATTGACTGGTAGAGTCGACCACTCGATAGATACTAGAAACGTCCTTCCACTCGGTTAAAGCAAATACTTTACACGTTCCTAAAGAGCCTACATCTACAAAGACAATACAAATAGTACCTCTGTACCTTGCTCGAGCAATTGAAACCCTAATGGAGATGGGAAGCCCTATGATTGAGTTCGAGATCTATTCTATTGCCGATCAATTTGGGATGAATAGTTCAATCAGATGTTGCCATTGATCGAAGGAAACCCATTCGTGGGATCCTAAATTAAAGTAGATACACTTAGATTTAATTCAACTAGATCTTGTAAGAAATAATGTTATTTCATTGCTGATATGCTGAGAACAGCTAACCCTGGAAGTTTGACAGAGACAGAAATCAGAATTGTCATTTTAAGCTGCTGCTTGAATTTTCTCACTCACACTCAAGTCTGCACAAGAATTAGCTAAAATCAAGGGTGAACCAACTGATAATGAGAAGTTTCCGATTGTTTATTCCAATGTAGTTGGTGATGAATAAATAATTTGGCCTACTGAATTGTATAGCTTTATGTATTATGTTTCTAATATCTTCCCAGGAAGCACTAATTGGAATAACTTGATCGAATTGTTGGAAGTATTTTCCTATTTATTGACACGTAAGAAAAATCATTTACCTACTTGTGTTTTGTATACAAATATATTTATGATGTTATGTTTATTTTCCTCGTTTCTCATATTAGTCTATCTATCTATAGGTTGATATACCTATGGAATATTTACTAAATTAATGAAAGGAGATGTGTTTATATTTTTTGTACTTCTTTGAATACTTAATTCTTCCATCCAGCTATGAGTTGGATTTCTAGTAATAAGTTTGAATTGCTAAAGAAATATACATTTTTATTCATATGAGCTAATATGTACCCATTCAATACGGTGTATTCGCAATTTCACACTTATTACCATTTATTTGATATTGGCTTTGAAAATGCACTATTGCCACGCAACGTTTATGACGAGATCTCAAATGCCAATTATGTATTTTCTTTGCTTTATTTTAATATTTTTCTTCTGATGGATAAAGTTGTATTCTAATGCGTGCATACGTAGCATAAGTGGGCACTATTTCATAGCTGAAAACCTTTCTATACAGCTATGAAAGTAGCAAGTATTAAAAGATGTGACGTAATATTTCTCCACGGTGTTGCTAGGTGCTTTTGAGGCAACTTTTAGGACGTGATATCCCTTCTGTAATGATTTTAGTGTCCAATTACAGAAATATCTTGTGCGGTCACGTATTCTGTGTATGTTGACGAGTTTTGATATACGTTCATGATGTTTTGTAAGAGCTACCACTTATGTAGCAAGAAATAGTGTAAAAAATAAAGCAATCGTTATCTCTTAAATAAGTTACGATCTCATTGATTCTAGGAGTCTAGCTAATCTTGTGATTATTGAAATATTATCTATTTGCTTTCTTAAAAAAATGTTTTCTGTAAATCATTCTTTTTTCGGGGGCACAATCAAAGATTAACATTTTCATCACATTTTAGTTGGTCCAAATAAATAGCCAAATTTTTCATGACCGCGAAAAGTTTACAATCGCTAAGACTTTTCGATTAAGATCGCGACAGAGACGATGATAAATGAAGATTGCGATAACAAATAACCGCTAGTTACTGTCTCTTACTATTCCAACTGCATTCTGATAGACTCAATATGATTCACAATCTTTGTGAGATTTTAGAACATTCTGGAGATTTACTCTTACGATATCTGTTACCGAATTTCCGAACATGTCAGTCAACCATACTAAACATAAAAATTAACATTGCTTTAAGATCTTGAAACAATATAAAAATGAAAATTTTGTGGGGCTAAAACTAAAAGGTTTTCTTTTGAAGGCAGCGGGTATATAAGAGAACTGCTAGTTCTGAAAGGGAAGGTCTTATTAAACGCTACTAAATATCGACTGCTCAAATAATGCTATTGACAAGTTTCAATTTTAAACAAAATAAAACAAAGTTTTCTATTTTTTCCATATACTTTTTATCAATATTGAAAACTTTTTAATAGCATTCTTTGAGCGTCCGATCTTTAGTGCATATCTTTTCTCTCAGGCAGGTACCAAACACAGAAACACCTTTTGAAGTCGATAAAGCAGGCGTTCATGTTCGTTCTTTCATGTTCCAGGTGGAAAGGTACGCGTTCGAAGACCACACCCCTCCGAACATGGAGCTGATTCAGCCGTTCTGCGAAGACGTGGACAAGTGGCTCCGCGCAGACCCCAGGAACGTAGCCGCCGTGCACTGTAAGGCTGGCAAGGGGAGAACTGGTGAGAACCTTCATCATCATCATAAAGTTTCAGAGCTTGGATCTTGTCGGTGGAGCTTTTCCATTATTTTCGGTTTTATGACATTTTCTTGACCTGATACGACACGACCTTCTACCGATACCGAGAACCTTCTACAAGACTAATAAAATATGCTCTCCTAGGTAATATTGATATTATAGTTAACCAATATTGCGTTATACTTAAATGCACTCTCTGTTCTTTCACGCTCATAATTCTCTAAGTGACACTATCATCCATTGATAGATGTATGTAGAAATTGCGAGTCTAATAATTATCCTTATGTGTTGAATAGAATTTGTGGGTATCTCTTGCATGTCCCATCATGATGACTTGTAATCATCGGCTAATGATAAAATGATAAGTCAGTGTGGTTGAGAATCTGTAGTTAGAGGCGTTTGCAAATACTTGAAAATTTTACATGTACGCCTTATATGCCTATACAGGCCGTACATGGCATTATGTTAATTTACGTTACGAGTTTTTTTAATCGTTTTGTAGTTAGGAACATGATAACATAGAAAATCCCCTCATAAGAATTTGTGTGAAGTCGACACACATCAAAGTATGAACCACACGTTAAGCGTGAATAATATTAACCATACTCAAGGTCTCAATTTTTTTTGTACATGAAAGGAATATTCAATAACATATTCTGTATCAATATGTCGATCGCGAATTTTAGCATAAAGGTCTTAGGGCGAGCGTAACAAAGGTTAAGGTTGCTTTACATGTGCTGCCTTATTGCCTCTCCATTGTCGCGCAAACAAAAAGGACCCCAAACCCGAAAGTCGTAATTGCGAAATTTCTTTACGACGCATAATTGGTCGCATTACCATCGCCCGCTTTCACGCCGAAGTCGTAAATTTCGAAAAAAAGGACCTTTTCAAACCGACTTTTTGTGGGCAGCCCTGAAGGGATATAAAATAGGGTTGCGGTGTCGAGACCGATCTAAAAAACGAGCGTTTCTGCAAAACAGAAGGGCCGATCGGCTCCGCCATAAAATTTCATATCCGTTAATTTTTACATTTACAATTTTTTTTGGGTGACGAAAAAGGAAGTGGATTCAGACAAGCGTGTTTAATATCTTCATCGGTGCACGCATTCGTTTATTTTGTTGAACAAATTTAGTATATCCTAACATGCGGTGTCTGCATTAAGAGGAGGGCTGTTTAAAATTTTACTCAGTAATAATAACTTAATAAGTTATTAACGCCAGAAACATCTTTGTCTTGTCGAAATATACTCAGGAGATCTGGTTTTGTGCATTTTATGGAAACAATTTTTTTTTACCACCACAAATAGCATATAAGGTCAACATTTTGTAAATACCCTTAAGGTCTCGCAGTGATATCATCCATTATAAAAGGGATTAGTTTTTTTTTTTATTGAGAGATTACTTTTTGCACAATGTAAACTTACAATAAACATCAGCAATTGACTTGATACGACGTAATGCGTGGGCGATTTGTTTGACCACAATTTAGCGTAATTTTAACTAATGGCTTCATCTTAGATGATGCGTCTTTTTTAAGGCTCCTCTTGGCAACATGAGGTTTAGTTAAGAGCCAAAATCTCTGCACCTCTCGTCGTCCTTTGCTTGAAGCGACGCTCACTTTTGGTTCGTGTGCGCAAGCGATTTTCGTTGAAAAGTGGTTAAGAACGAGAGACTTCGATCGTCATGCTCTCCATTCATATTTCTTTCTATGATGTCCATATTGCGTAGCTAAGCTTATTTATGTATATACATACATTACTCCACCTTTCGGCGCCGTCATTGCATATATCTTTATTATACTAATTCATCCGCTGACTTTATCGAATCATTGGGTTACAAGGTATCCGTAATTTGATATTACTACATATCAGTAAACTATACGCTTCAGTAGATCACCATTGAGACACGTAACACAGGCAGCAACGCACTATCTAGTACAAAGCAGGTATCATGTCTAAAGCGGTGGAATAGATTTTGATTAATGTAAGATAGAGATAAATATTGCATGATAATCATGAAGTTGTATTGTAGGAGGTTTAGGATGAAATTAGGGATGAAATTTAGACTTATAAATCTATTATTTACACTACGGCAGGGAACATTAATAATTATATGTATATTTACCGTGATTTCAGGCACAATGGTCTGCTGTTACCTGCTCTACAGCGGGCAAAAGGCGACCGCGGACGAGGCATTACAATTTTACGGCTCCAAGAGAGCACACGACGAGAAAGGTAGGACCATCACCTACCTGCACACCCATCATTCTTCCACAGTCTTTTGTTAATCGCTGTCTACCTACAGCCTTCAGGCAATAACTTCTAGCATAACAATGTTTATCACAGCCAGGTAGGCGATTGCCAGACGATGATCATACTAGCTTTGTGTATAAAACCGATGTCTGACTTGTATTTTTCGTTTCAACTTAAAGCGTCGAGTTTTTCGTAGTAAAAGCACGATTTGTCTCGTCTATGCGAATAGTAAAAGGTTTAAACTGAATAGGTCGAATAATAGGCTAGTATAAAGATAAAACTTTTTTATTCCCATTGTGTATCGCTCTGACAAAAGAATCGTACGGGTTACGCTACTTCCCTCATTGTTACCTGCACAGAAGCTCATATTATTATAATAAGTAATACTCGAAACAGGACAAAAAACAACAAAGGAGAAGGCAACAATTGCATAATTGCATCGGTACAGTTATACCGCGAAAAGTTGTATGCAATTTTGGTCTTTATCTCGCCGCTGTTAAGTCATAAAATGGATGCATTTTTTAAGTGTGATTCACAATAAGACTAACGGAGTGCAATAATCCTTTTGACATACAGTTAAATAATGGTTCACGTGATGTTGCGGGTTTCCCCAGATTTTTGCGGGTCAATATCATTTCAATCGGCGATCCGATGATCATTTTCAATTTATTATTTCGTGATCATTCTAACAAGATAATTCTTTTTCTTGTATTTGACAATGAGTCCATTTTAATTCAGTAATTCAATTTCCATAAGGAAAAAGAAAACGAATCGATAGTTCATACTACTTTTCTTGCCATTCTTAAAAGTAAATGACAGATGAAAAATATTATTCCTTCGTGTATTAGACTGGAGTATAATATGTTGTAACGGTGTACGTTTACCTAGTTAAATTGTAGAGGTAAATTAAACGCAAAAACCGGCCAAGTGCGAGTCGAAAAGCGGTAAAGAGGACACACCTACCTACCAAGTTTAAGCGGTGTGATGCTAATAGTTTCAGAATAAAGAGGCTGTGACATACGGACGGACAGACAGACTGACTTGACGAAATAAGGGTTCCGTTTTTTGCCATTCGGCTACGGAACCCTAAAAAGCTTCCAAGTTATGGCGTGGGTAAGGCGGAAGCGAACTTCAGTCTAAATCTATATTTTTTTCTCTTTCTCTATCTTAAGTCGTAAATCTCTTTTGTCTAGAAGGGGTCTACTTACGTATATGAGGAAAGGCATACTATACATTACTTTTGACACTCATAAATATGTTTTTTTTTTGTTCTTAATAGGCTAGTATACACAACAAATCGTTGACGTACTGTCAAAACCCCTTTTCTTCTATAGATTTACTATGGCAATTTGAAACTATGACTTCATAATTTTTTGTGTTCAACTGACGCACATTTTACTGCTTTCATGCTTGTAAACATACAGTGGTGGACAGCTAATTAAAGACACTTTGAAAATTGTATGTTCATCAAGTTTTGGGTTCCAATAATTTTGTATTATGAATACATAGAAACCAGCAACTGTTGTAAAATAATCATATGGGTTTTACGTATAATTTGAAGTTACTGTTTGCCATAACATTGATCTTTTTTTCGTAATTTTTGACCTCTAATCTATTATGAGCAGAATAAGTGTACCAGTGATGTGGACAACTAATTAAAGACACCTAATGTAAGTTACTGAAAACCAAAAAAATACTGAAACTACAAAAAAGTTAGTTTATATGACATTGAAAATAGTCATTTCTTAAATGTTTTACAAAGTTTTTGATGTTTTGTCGTATGTCGTTTAGCTGTATTTTGACCATAACTTAGTCCTGGCATTGGTGATATGCGTTTCTTGTTATAATGTATTAGAATTTATTTCTAATGCTTTCATAAAAGCGCCGTATAGTTAATAAACATTAGCAACATGTCTCGCTAGTGTATTATCTAATACAAGAATCTATTTTTTTTCGATGGTATTGATGTTAGGACTATTATGGTAGCATATCTAAAAGATAGACATTGTCCCTTACGAAAACTGAGACGGTCGTTGCAGTCGGTTTAGTAAGTCGTTAGTAAGTCTAAACTACAAGATTTTCTAGACAAGATGCTTAGTCAGCTAAGGATAATGGTTTAGAATGTTTTTAACACTCACAGTGTCATATTTGTATTCTTAAAGATGAAATAAGAAACCAAAAATTGCGCACGGGCGGGACTCGAACCAGCATCTTTCTGGCTAAAGCCAGTTTTTGGTTTCTTATTTTATAGCTAAGGATAAGATAGGCTTTTGTTGAATATTATTGTTTAGGTATTCCATCCATGTACTAGCATTTTTTCATAGGTCCAGCAATACGTCTAGAAAACCGCATCCGTGAAATATTTGGCATATTATAAATTTGGTAACATATAAAATTTTCTTCAGTGCAAGTTTCCTCGCATAATCTAGGCCTTATCATTCTTGCTAAAATATTTAACCATCTTCCTGCAGCAAATACTGTCATGAAAATATGCTTTGATTCAGTTGATCCTTAATATTTTTCATCTAGAAATCTTTCAGCTAGTCTTTCAGTGGGGTCCTATTCTAAGGTCCTGACATCTATCGCATTGGAAACTTTGTAATATCAGACAAATAATAGTTAGTAGGTAGTTACCAACGCTGAAATTATCTTAGTGACGCATTTATGAAAGCATTAGAATAAATTCCAATACATGCTTGCAAGGAACTATTAGCACTAATGCCAGGACCGTGCCAAGACTAAGTAAAGGTGAAAATGCAGCTAAACGGGTGCGTCTCATTTGTTATACAATCATTTGATATAATTCAACTTTAATAACGATCACTTTACATGGTAAACATTTGTTATAAAAACACATGATATAATTTTGTTTATCATAACGTTTACTTCACATAATATTCATTTTATATAATACCATTAAGTATAACGTTCATATCTTATAAAAACATTTGAAATAAAACTTATTTTATATATAGTTCATTTGATATAATTTTGTTTGACATACGCATTATTTCATATAACTATTATTTGAGATAATAACGTTTCAAATAATGATTCAAAGAAATAACCGTCAAATTAATATAACCTTCACTTGGTATAATTTCAATTGTTTTTTAAAACTAATTATCAAAAATCTGAATTATGTTAACCCCGACTCGCCGTGGTCACTTCGCCGTGGTACTTGTCTGTCCGATACTAGAGTGTAATTTAGAAGCCGGAGGCGCGGAGGGAGAGCAGCCTCCGCCCGCTGTAACAAGGGGCAGGCACCCGTGCGAGCCGGAGCGGCTGAGGCTGGTCGCCGAAGGCCGAAGGCCGAGGCGACCAAAAAGCCGAAGCTGTGGAGGTGAGCGTGGGTGACTGCGCTTTGTTGCGCAAGGGCGGAGAGGCTGCACTTCCCGCAGCGCCGGAGACGTGGAATTAATGATGCATGTGTGCTTGCTTGCATGCTGCATGCCTGCTTGCATGCTGCATGCCTGCTTGCATGCTGCATTCCTGCTTGCATGCTGCATGCCTGCTTGCATGCTGCATGCCTGCTTGCATGCTGCATTCCTGCTTGCATGCTGCATGCCTGCTTGCATGCTGCTTGCTTGCATCATTGCCTGCATCCTGCAAGCTTTGAATAACCTAGCAGCTGCATTTTCTTTGATGTTATTGTGTTTATATTATATGTGATATCATATAAATTGGAGTTTATATGAAGTTATCATTATATGTTTTAAATACTATATAAAAAGAGTGTTATCGTACATGAATGTTATACTAAATGTTATTATACTAAATAAACATTATTTGTTTTAATTATTATATCATGTAAATGTTATATTAAATGTTGTTTATATCAATTGATTTTAGCTCAATCGTTTGTTATATGTTTTAAAATTATATTATTCAAAATTATATCATTCCATCATTATACTAATAAAGTGTTATATTAAACAAAATTATATCATGTGATTGTATATGTTTTGAACTTTATATGATATGTTGTTATATTATATATTACACACCCCAGCTAAACGACATACGACAAAACATCAAAAACTTTGTAAAACAATTGAGAAATTACTATTTTTAATTTCATATTAACTGATTATTTTGTAGGTTCAGTATTTTTTTGGTTTTTAGTAACTTACATTAGGTGTCTTTAATTAGTTGTCCACATCACTGGTACATTTATTCTGCTCATAATAGATTTGATGTCAAAAATTACGAAAAATAGATTAATTTTATGGCAAATAGTAACTTCAAATTATACGTAAAACCCATATGATTATTTTACAACAGTTGCTGGTTTCTATGTATTCATGATACAAAATTATTGGAACACAAACTTGATGAACATACAATTTTCAAAGTGTCTTTAATTAGCTGTCCACCACTGTATAATTGTGTATATAAATAAGAATCATCAATTAAACTAAAATTTCTTATGGTCGTGGAATTTATTGTGATTGTATGTTACATCTTTTTTCGAGTTATTATTGATTTACTAACCGTAGCTCGTAAGATTTTTTTCTATAACTACTAACCCAATCTATAGTAAGTAATTTCTGAAAAAAAAAGTTTAATAATAAATAATACTTATAAACGAGTCGTCAATCCCGTTCCAGGCGTGACGATCCCCTCGCAGCGGCGCTACGTGGAGTACTACGCGGCGCTGGTGCGCTCGCGGCTGCAGTACGCGCACACGGCGGTGTACATCCGCGAGCTGGTGATGTGCCCGCCGCCCATGCTCAACGGCGGCCAGTGCACGCTCGAGCTCACCGTGTCGCAGGCGCAGCCGCCCTTCAAGGTGAGCGCACCGACACGAGGATATAAGGGAACTTAAGAGAAACAATATGTCGACGGGGAGTGCTACGACGCTACGTAGTGCTACGAAAGCAGTCGCTCGTAGCATACAGTGGGCCAGACCGCACACTAGAGACATGTAACTTTACAGTGAATAATCGAGTAGTTTGCAACGGTACTAAGCAGTGCACGCTCGAGCTCACCGTGTCGCAGGCGCAGCCGCCCTTCAAGGTAAGAGCACCGACACAAGGATATAAGGGACCTTAAGAGAAACAATATGTTGACGGGGAGTGCTACGACGCTACGTAGTGCTACGAAAGCAGTCGCTCGTAGCATACAGTGGGCCAGACCGCACACTAGAGACATGTAACTTTACAGTGAATAATCGAGTAGTTTGCAACGGTACTAAGCAGTGCACGCTCGAGCTCACCGTGTCGCAGGCGCAGCCGCCCTTCAAGGTGAGCGCGCCGACACTGAAACAATATGCTGACGGGGAGTGCTACGACGCTACGTAGTGCTACGAAAGCAGTCGCTCGTAGTATACAGTGGGCCGGACCGCACACTGGAGACTACATATTATGTAACTTTACAGTGAATAATCGAGTAGTTTGCTACGGTACTAAGCAGTGTACGCTCGAGCTCACCGTGTCGCAGGCGCAGCCGCCCTTCAAGGTGAGCGCGCCGACACTGAAACAATATGCTGACGGGGAGTGCTACGACGCTACGTAGTGCTACGACCGCAGTCGCTCGTAGTATACAGTGGGCCGGACCGCACACTAGAGACATGTAACTTTACAGTGAATAATCGAGTAGTTTGCAACGGGACTAAGCAGTGCACGCTCGAGCTCACCGTGTCGCAGGCGCAGCTGCCCTTCAAGGTGAGCTCTGAGCGCACTATCACTACGATATAGGCGACCTTATAGTCATACGTCTTATGACTTAATAGCTGCACTTTGTGATTATAGCTGCATTTTGCACAGTGATAGTTGGGACGAAAATAAGCGCTTTCAGTTTCACTCCTTAGGAACAGAAGTCAAACTCTTTCACCGATTTTGATGAAACAGGTGTCGAATGAAAGATGAATACATCAACTACCATAGAAAAAAAAACATCATCAAAATGGTACCTTCAAAACATGCACAAATAGAATTTATTAATTTTGAAGAAATTGTTTTCGTCAATTTTATTAAAAGAACGGCTTGCATCAGTTTTATCCTTCATACATATTCGCAGGGTTACACACCTCAAACTTCTAACTTCGGGATTTTTCTGATTACAATTAATGTTTTAGAAACCTGAGTCCTCATGGCTTAGACAGAAGTTATTGAACTGACCACCAGAATATTAATTTATTTAACAAAAGCATAAAGAAAGCAGAAACTACTATTCCACAAACACGCAAAAAATCTTAATCTAGCATGCATACTTCGGACAACCTGTACCAACAGCTATTTAGAACCTTCCACCTAAGTCAAATTCTTTACTCCACTCTTTATTCATATCTCATTTAACCACTTGTTTTGTTTCCAGGCGCCGCACGGCTGCCACGAGGTGCGCAAGCACGCGAGCAGCGTGCGCGTGTGCCTGACGCACTGCACGCCGCTCACCGGCGACGTGCGCGTCGACGTGTACAACAAGCCCAAGATGATGATGCGCAAGGAGAAGCTCTTCCACTTCTGGTTCAATACGTTTTTCCTTGTGTGCGAGGTCGGCGCGCAGCGGATCCCTTCGCCGGCTGACAGTGAGTATATACTAAATAGACTTTTCGGAGCTCAAGCTGCTACGACGCTTGACAGTGCTACGAAACGTAGTCGCCCGTAGCTATAAGACCGCTTTATTGACGGGGCATGGGGAGGTAAGAGTGGGCTGCATGAGAGTCGAGGGCGGCGCGGATGCACTCGCCCGCGCCCTTCACGCACCGCGCTCCCGCCTCCACCCGCGCCCCTCCTTCCTGCAATAAAGCGATTAGCCTTTAGCAATCGACCAGACAACTTACTAGCTAGAAAAAAATAAGTAAAGTCAAATAGGTGGAGACGCGAGGGTACTACGACGCTGGGTAGTGCTACAACAATAGTGGCTGTTATCAAGTAACTATGACATCGGCTTCTAACAAGCTCAAGATGATAGCATCATCAAGGAGAACTATTCTTTCCAATTCTATATTCGATATCACTAAATTATAGCTGCCAATGTAAATGTGATGTTTGTGTTATTCCAGGCCCTAATCAGGAGACGTACAAGCTGACGCTGAACAAGTGGCAGCTGGACGACGCGCACAAGGACAAGCAGCATAAACTCTATAGCCCCGAATTTAAGGTATTTGTCTTGCTTGATAGTATTATTTTTAGAAAAAATTGTGTAGATATATAAAATAGGAAATATATTTGAATATTTTATTATAAAATGAATAATTTCGTTAACAGAAATGTCAAGATTGTTTACAATATTTGACTAGCAAGTATAAACGGATTTTAAACTATTGCTAGACGGCATTAGAACGATTCAGTGCAGTGTAGGGATTACATAATTTTACCAACTGTTGTATAAACATTGCACTGTTGCAAACGTGTACTCCGATCGATGCCATCGGGCCTCTATGTCGTCAGGCGCCTTCAGTACTAATATAGCGGCATCTATTTCCGTTCCAGGTGGAGCTGATAGTACAAAAGCAGCCGGACACGTCCACCTTCAGCTCGCACCCCCTCCGCCCGCCCTCGCCCGCCGGCTCCTCCTCCGCCTCCGACTGCTCCTCGCCCGCCGCGCACGCCGACGAGCACTGGGACTCCGGTGAGCACGCCGACCACTCTAGCGCACACCCCGCCGGCCCGCTGAGCGCCGCCGCCTGTCGCGCACACCCTGCCGGGGTACTGAGCGCTGCCGCCAACTATCACGTACACCCTAGCGAGGGTGCTGACAACTGTGTTGTACACCCTAATGTGTTTAGTACTGCCAACTGTAACGTTCACCCTTGTGGTAGCGAGGAGAGAGATGGCGATCGCCCGCCTCGATGTGTAGCTTGTAGTCGGACAGTTGGAGTTGGTGATGAAGGAATTAGAAATGTACCGCGCTCTCACGCGAACCCCGCTAGTGCGGTGTGTAGCGAGGAGGAGAATTTCGGTAGCGGAGCGCTTAGTGGGCCCCGTTATGAAGCTGTGCGATGTACTTGCGTTGCCAGCTCGGCACATTCATCGATAGGAAATAGCAAATGTAAAACGTATGCGACGGTGACTAGTAATACTACCGATGATGCGGTTTATAGTTGTAAACATAACGTCGACTGTGACGTGCGACAGATCAGCGATAACACGCCTAGTTGTAAGACCAGTGAAATCCTCGTCCCGCCGGACTATAATCAGGTAGGAAACAACCGACCCGATAAAAGGTCGAAATGTAAACACTGCGATGCGAACCCTCAAACCTGTCATAAACACACGAAAGACGGCCGAGTGGAAGCGTCGAAATCGCGGCCGAAACAAAAGCATAAAAGTAGCAAATATACCATTTTCGATAACCCCGCGAACAGCTCGCAATACTGTTCCGCGGCCGATTCGGACGACGCCTCCACTCAATGTAGCTATAAGCAGGACTGTAAGATACGGTTCGTAGCGGCCGATCAACCGTACAAGGAGTTAGTGTACCAGCGAACCGATCCGATCGTCTATAGGCACGAAACTAAAAGTGACCCGATTCAGTGTAAGCAGAACTGTAACATAGCCCGCTCCGACCAGGTTTTGGAGCCCGAATGTCAATTCAGCGATTTAGCATCCGCGCAAAGTAGTCGAACTCAGTCGCCTCTCGATTCTAACATGGAAACCGATAGGGCTCAGTCCCCCGAGGACGAGAAAATGATCACAGAACCTAGTTTTAAGAAAGATATACACCCTGACTTCTTTCAGGGCACCGCCTATGCCGACAACCAACCCTTTAGGTCGACCATATTTCAAACAGACCTCACTCTAGACCAGAATTACATCAGGCTAGACGACCCCACTAGCAATAAACCACACTGGGGCCCAGATTTTAAAGATCGGGACTACAGCGAAGATCACATGTTTTTCGATTTCTCAGGAAATCGTAGCAAGTTATCTAACGAACCGAATCAAACGGAAGTTGAATCTTTTTTAACCGAAAAGCCCAGTAAACTGAAGTACACTTCGGAAACGAATAAACATAGTAAGTCGTCTAAAAGTAAATTTGATAAAATATATCGAACTTATCCAGAGCAGTCTGACCCGAATGTAGATATTACCGATCCAAAGTTCCAATCAATGTGTCCGCCCGACATGTTTTTGAAAGCGGATAAAACGTTCAGTCCGAATTTTAAAACGGATAGTAAAAACTACATAAAGTTTACTTGCATGCCTCCAAACACCACTGGCTCTGAATGTTATAAACCGAGTGATCCTTATAGTCTTATGCCAGACGTTGAGAGTGACCAAGCATACCCTAACTTAGCTGTCGCCCAAGACTTTCCCAAACAAGAGTACGAACAGGACCAATGCATGAGCAGATCTTTGATCGAACCGTGTTGCAAATCAGACAAGGCAACGATTAAACCTAACTTTAATCTTTTACCCCCACCTGAACAGTCAGACAACCGAGCGATGAGTAAACCTCGTTTATCACTAACCGACGTTAAGGCCTCGTGGAAAGAATTCAGCGGAAAGTTCTCAGACAATAGAAAGAAAAGAGACAAAGATTGATTTGTTTTCTATTACACAACTATTATATTTTCTAACATAAGCGCTATGAGATATCAGTTTATGTCATAATAACTTATACGGTCAAAACACATAAATTTAGGCAATGACATTAATTGCATACCTTGTAGTTAGGTATAAAGGTCTAGGCCCACGACACTGTACCATACCATGACCGTGCTATGTGCGTATCAGACACGAAAAGCAACGCGATACGCTCTACTTTGCCCACTGAACGGATCTACAGCGTTCTGTCTCACCGTATTTTGCCGGTGCTGACACGCTCGTGCATGGCACGCGACGGTGTTTGTCGGTGACGGAGCGGTAGTTTTTAATACAAATAATATATTTTGCCTGACACGTTCCTAACATGGTCATGGTATACTACGGTTTAGTAGGCAGAAACCCTAATGTTGCGTTACAATTTGTTAATAATTTATGTTATAGTTTAGGCTAGGAACAGTCATGTAAAGATAGTCGGGATAAATGTTGGTTTGTTTTAATGCGTTGATCTCTACACCGGTTACGATAGCGATAAAAAAAAACATTTTATGCAATAGAATACGGGGCTGACTGTATCAATGACGAAAGTTTGTACGATGATATCAATGTTTAGAGCAGAATAGATTGCAGCGAATATGTTATTTTATTAGATAGTTTATCCAATGACTAGGCCACGTTTTCATGTGCAAGTAAAAACATGTTTTGAAAATCGCACTATCTCTCTCACGTACTATAAACAACAAAAGAGCGAGAAAGAGAGCTAGGTAATAGTGGCGATTTGATACCTTTTTTAATTGTAAGCGTTGATAGTTTCTTTTTTCATTGATTATTCTCTGCATCAGTTTTATACTAAGGATTATTTACGTTAGTTGATATAATATAAATTGGTTCTCTTGAACAGGCAAGTTTGTGCCAAACTTCGTAGGTTCGATAAACCCAAGATTGCGTTCTTTGTTTTTGAGACATCTAGTGTGAACTAACATAGAGCAGACCCTTACCATCGGTTCATGCAATAGGCTTGAATTCGAACTGCCATGCTATTTTGACATTTAACTCATACAAACGCACGCTGGGCAGTTTGAAAGCATATTTTTTATAGTGCTCATGATGTTTGTTATTTCACAGTAGATACTGATAAAGTCTCGTCGGCACCCCTCGCGATTTCGTCCCTTTAGGTTAGTTGACATCATAGTTCCTAATTATTATAGCTCTGTCTTATATTTATTTATTTAGGTAAAATATGACCCAAAAGATCATACACACATAATTAACGTATTTTTTTAGTCGCCCAATTGGCATACAACATTCGAAGCTATACGTATTGCATTGACGTTATTTACGATCGGGTAACAAGCTACGACGAAGATTAAAATGAATCGAGTCGTCACGGTGTCAACTACCCTACTGGGGCCAAAACTCTAACAAGTCTATTTAACCCCGGGTGTGACCCAGCCTGACACAGTTTGATCGTGTGTAGAGTGAGGCGCGCGATACTAACGTGGCGCAGGCGCTCCCGCCGCCCGCCGTCGCCGCCGGCCCCACGTAACTATGCCGCCCCGTACTGCTCCTCGCACGGCTACGACACATGAAGGGTTTAAGGGTTGACAACTATAGGTAAACCGCGAATCTGAGACATCTCTGACGTCACTTTTGTTGTATTTTTCTCCCTAATAATGTACTCCATATTTTTTATTATGAATTAAATGTTCTTTTTCAAGGTAAAAGAAAGATCGTTTAATTTATAGCAATGATAAGGAGTACATTAATTGGGAGGGAAATGTAAATAAAAGCGACAAAAGTGACGTCAGAAACGTATCAGTTTTGCGGTCGACCTATATAATTCTGCAGCTTGGATAATGCTATTTAAAAGTTTTTTTTTGACAACAATAGTATTGGAAAATTTTTTGACAAGAATTTTGACATTCTTTGAATTTATCTGGCGCGCAAGTTATGCCTCTTAAATGGGTATTAGAAACTTCTTTTTGTAAACATTAAGTTTAACGGATGATCTTGGGACCGAGCGTTGACAACCCTGAGGACCCATCGACGGCCATGATATCATGATGTTTTTTATAAAGGTGGTATTGTTCATGGAATAAAATTTTAACGCATGCCAAATGATAATAATGAAATCAGATGCTGCGTTTTAACACCGTTTCTGATACCTTTGCCACCGTTATCATAAAGCAATGTTGATTTTCAATAAAACGGAGATGTAAGATAGTCTTGCGCACTGATTCGATTTTGCGATAGTCATGCCACGGGCTGGTATGTCCTAGCCCTGATAGATACCTAAGTTGCCATGGTACAGATATAATCGAACTATACCATTATAAGAAACGTCGTGACATGGTCGGTCGAGCACGTTTACGTCAGCCACCCCGGCTTACCCCCGTACCCGTCGGACCACAATCATTTTTGTGTTTGCCCACCGCTTTGCCCACGCTTGGGACAGTGGACCGCAGGTTTTGTACACAAAATTATATGTTTTTGAAAATAAAATAGTAATACTGTATTGTATTCAATTAAAAGCAACGTAATATTTATTTTATAGAAATATAAAACGATGGCTAAATTGCATAAGCACCCAAGTAAAAAAAACTGAAAATGTATTCGTTTGTTTTTTTTTTATTTTACCTGCGGCCAGCTGTCATAATCTCGTCACTCAGGGCAGTTTATTTCGCTTCGTCGTTCGCACAGTTTTGTCCATCACATTTTTCCCTCATGTGTTGTGTTCTGTGTTCACCTTGTGTCATTTCTAAAGCTTATTTCATGTGCATGCTGCGTGTATAAAAAATATTAAACAATAATTTTCAAGAGCTTGCTTGATCTTTATAATTTTTCTACTATTTAATTTCAACAAAGTTTGAGATCAAGTAGGCTCTCTATGCAATAACCTTTGATTCTTAATACTAATAATGCTGTAAATTCATATCATCAACACACTTGTCAAACTAATATCTGAAACTAATTTTGCAGTGTCAAAAGCATATTTTAAGGAAATAATAATCTTTGCATTTGGTCTCGCTGAATTGGTTCAGAAAAATGGTTGCACATTCCTATTAATGTTATAAAAATAAATATTAAATATTTGTCACTAAAACGAATTACTAAAGAAATAATAATATTTACAATATTGATGCTTTTATAATTGCTTTTACAGCATTATTGATGTCAATAATTAAAAAATATAAAGATTTTTATTTCACTGTGCCACGTTTTTTAAATGTGGAGTGTGTTTTGTGTAAATATGAATGACCGATTGATTCCATCACTCAATCCTTGTACAGTTTATGAATCTATTTAATTTTCCAAACATCAATTTCATACCTATAACTACACAATAAATGATTGATTTGCAAACGCGCCTTGAGCGCTATTGTTGGCGGAGTGTTCGCTTTTATAAAAAAAAAGTTCAATTTTTATATTGCAACTTACTTGCGGTTGCTGTGATAGCACAACGCACATAAAAAAATGGTTTTCATTTGTTAAATTAAAGACTTAATTACTGAGACCAGTGAATAAGTCGTATGTCGTTTTGGAAAATAAAATTTCATACTTACTTTGTCTAACATCTCATTCCATCGCTCGCTTTGCACAATAAAAATGCATTACACATGCCACATACAGAGTTTTAAACGCCTTTTGTTTTTGTATTTTAAAATTAGTAGATTTTGTACTTACTTCCTTTTTTAA
The DNA here is from genome assembly GCA_963584085.1 of Pyrausta aurata. Lineage (NCBI taxonomy): Eukaryota > Metazoa > Arthropoda > Insecta > Lepidoptera > Crambidae > Pyrausta > Pyrausta aurata. The sequence continues at coordinate 2,047,789 of OY757269.1, read as the reverse complement.
TTTGGCCTCCGAAATTAGCTTTTCACTTTCTTTGTTCTATGCTTTCTTAAAGGTTTGAAGGCGTTTAGAATGTTTACTGTAATCAGAATAATTTACCAGCGTATTTGAATCTGCAACGTACATATTTACTTAGATCATTTTATTTATATTTTTCGTAGTTTTTTTTTACTGATTTATCAAAGTTGTTATGAAAGATTCAAATGTGCTGGTAGCCGCGTTCTGTATGTGGCAGTCATGGTCCGAAGCTTACATGGGTTTCTTACATTTTTCAGGTGAATCCACCTACTTGTGAGGGCGTGTGGCCCGCCGACTTCATACCTAAACCGCTTTCACTCGACAACAGACCCTAACACGGTGCCGTAAAGACTAGAAGCCTTTACCTAGTGTTAAACTTAGTGTTCTATGTGTGTACGTGTAGATAACTAGCTACTAAGCGGGTTGTGCCATCGCCGCTCACGGACGACACGACTCAAAGCTAATGTGATATATAATACGAGTGCTCTGAAGGACATTATATGGACGATAACGAACGATCTTGGTACTAGACATCGCTAACTCGATGTAAAATATTTCCCCTCGATACTTGAAGCTTAGTTCGTGAAGTCACAAGGTATGTTCTTAAACTGATCTTACTCCGACTGAGTTATCTATTTCGGACTTTTTTAAAATTATTATTATTAATGAGTACTAGCACGGTTTGTAATGCAGGTGGAAAATGGAACTGTCAGGGGTAACGATTGGCAGATGATTCTGGCTTTTCGATGTTTAGTGTTGTTAATAGGGGTTACCACAATGCCTTTTCCATTTTGCGGAACATTGCCATCGGAAATAAAAACTGAAAAAGAAAATAGACGTTAGAAACCGGCCAGTGTTTAAGATGTAGCTTCTGATCAAAAATTTAACTTTTTGATTGAATTTGGACGAAATGAAACTATTGTTCTAAATAGTCGTATATTTATTTTTTCTGGAATTTCGTATCAATTTGATGTGTATGTATTTTTATAGTATAACCTATTAGTCTATTTTAAACATGGCATTAATACACGTAAGGTCCAAAACCTTTTTATTTGGTCTGTCTGCATACTGCCGCTAAAATTTGTAGGTGAAATATTTTCAAAACAATATGTATTCTTTTGACCAATAAAGGTTTTGTAGTAGTTCTGTGTCTAGATTCTAAAGGGATATCTAAACCACAGGGAACCAATTCTGGGTGGTGCTTTTGTTTTTAACAATCTCTTAAAAATAGATGAAAAAAATTACTTTACTATCTCGGTGTGATTATTAAACTTAGTATTTTGAATACGAAAGTATCTGATACCGTTGGCCTACGAATCCAAGACTTGTATTATTTAGGTTTTGTTTTGTTCGCGGCTAAACGTTCCGATTTATTGGATCTGCATCATATCATATGTCTTTTTTATTACTATCTATATTAAATATCAATGCTATACTATATTGTATACTCACTTGACTAAAGCAATTTTACTCTTAGTCCGACAAGCAAAAAAGTACAGTGAAAATTATATTTCGTCTTTCTCTAAAAAAACGCTGTGAGCTACATATTTTAAATTACTGAACTGCAAATTTTTATAACCGCATGGATAATACGAAAAATTATTTATATAAATCCTCTAAATCGGCACGTGGCAGTCGCACGCGCACCACAATGTACTAATTCTGTTAGTTAATCGTATTGAATAGTTAAAACTAATGTAATGAACTACACACATGCCGCATGGCGAGGCAGACGATCCCACCAGAATCGACTAAGTCCGACGGACAGTTTTGTATAGGTTCAGAGCGGTTGTCCACCGCCAACGACAGGAACGAGGTGGCGAAGTTAATACGACCCAACGAAAGTAAAAGATGAGGGGTGAATATGATGGCAAATTATTTTCGTTGACACGTTTACCGACTAAGATTTAAAATATAGGTAAATCGCATCATTGTGACTTCGCCTGCGGGGCACAGGGGCGCGGGGGGTCGAGAGCGCGGTCACGCCCCTGTGCCCCGCAGGCGAGGTCTCAATTTCGCGGTCTACCTATAGAACGTTGGCTGTGTAGGGTAAAAGTATCTGCATCAAGCAATTACGACTCTATGCTAGATGGTATAAGATCTTAACAATTAATCGTTTCGATTCGTTAATAACAATTGATTTTCATTTTAATATGTGGAAGGGACGATGAATCATGAGTAGGTTCTTAGTTTAAAATATTGTCAATGTTTTCAAAGTCACTCTGTATATTACTATTTCAATGGCTTCTTGATTTTGCAGTACGATTATTACTGAAATCGTGGTCAGGTGACCATGATATTAGGTCGTTTGACGGTGGCGGTGGACAAACGGTGTCAAAAGATCTCAGTGACTGCCGTCAGTTATGATAAATTTGTTAGGCTTCTTTGGGTATACTATGAGCTTTCGTGTGTTGCTCCATTATAATTTACAATACTCCAACAGATTCAGAAACAGTTCTGTAATTGATTAAGATCAGGTTTAATTTAGTCATGTTATAATAATGATAGACGATGAACTAACCGATCAATATTGATTGAAATACCGAAGTAATACGAAAAACTAATTATGTAATTAATCCATTCACATGAACTGGTTAAGTGCACAAATTGATTGACAGCACATTATAGTGATCCTTATAAATATTTCTATGGAAAATCATGCGAAAGTCTCATAGTACACTCCGATTAGTAAAGTTAGTCTCGTTTTGATTTAACCAGTCGTCTTTGAGCTTGTTTAAAATGGCGATTACGTTTTAACCCTTTCAAGTCTGCGTGCAACTGTAATTTAGATTTGTGGCAATAGAAATAGAATAAAACGCAAAACTTGATACATGTATTTATAACACATTTAATCTGAATATAAAAATACATTAATAGGTTAGATAGGTTGACACGTATGTATCTTCAAATTGTTTCAAGCAGGCATTGAAAGGGTTAAGTTGAAACTATTGGAAATGGGAGAAATGTTAAAAAATGATTTTTGTATTTGCGGTTGATTTGAATGTGAAATTAAAATCTGGGCGTGCTGGGAACGCAGTGTTTTGTCTTTTTGTGTGACTGCAAGTTACAGGGATATAAACATTAATAAATACTTAATTGATAAAACGTCAACGTGATATTTTGCATAAACGAATCCAGTTTAGGTTTGTATCTGTTTACAATCCTCAATGTGTAACGTAGCGTAAACTTTAGTTCGGTGTACTAATTTATTAGTAGGCAACAAATTACGCTTATGATAAACTTCATTTTTACTTCAAAACTCATCGTTCGTTCCCAGCTACAGTGTGGACTCGGCGAGGTCCGAGTCATTCCGTTACAAATCGGGGATATAATACTTCTTTATTTTCTAATTGTAAATATTATTGTTATAATGCATTAGTGTTAAATGAGATCTGTTTTTCATTGATAGAAATAAGTAGGTTGCGTCACAACCGGGTGACCGTTTGAAAATTTTACAATATTGACAATAGATTGATATGGCGGGCCCATGCGTGCAATGGAGCGACGGTTGCGAATCGGTTCCGGATCGTTTCTATGACGTTAGGGCGCTTACACACTGGGGGAGGGGACGGGGCAATGCAAGCGGCGAATCTTGTATAAATTTGATACACGCTGATGCTTAACTACGCCTACAAAATCTTAAAGGGTAAAAATAAATAAATATTCCGCCCAACTTTGAATAATACCATCCGATAGAAAGAGACGCTTACAATGTTTTGTAGAGCGCCGTCTCTTTCTAGTCAGACAACTGTTGTCTGTCGAATCGCTGGCTGGTCAGTTGATACGTTATGCATGGAAGCGACAGCGCTCTACAATACTAAACGTTTATTTCTCGATAAGTCGACGATGTATCGATTGGTATATAATATTATCCGCATGCACTGCATCGTCACTTCTTAATTCAGTATGTATGGTCTCTTAGACGGTGTGTGGTATAACGATGGATGTTACGGCTCATAACTCCCAATTTAATGTTGTTTTAAGTACTTGCACAATGTAAAATATATTCCTACCCCCATGCGGCGGATATGAGTTGGAAATGCCATCCGAAATCATAATAATTATTAGTTGGATAGTTGATCGAAAATGCCGATACTTATTAAGATTTGTTTGGACGAAACTCACCTATTCTATCATCGTGAGTTAAAACGTATAGGAGTACTGAAATGTTTAACCAAAATTATATGAGATTTGGTTAAAGTTACCATCAGTTTTTGTTATGAATTGATCTAACTTCTGTCTTGGATACGAACGATAAAATCCCACTAAAAATTGACATGTCGGAAGACAAGTTGTCCTTTTCGCACCCTGTACAACTAGAATAGGACGGACATAGTTTGAGAGCTATCGTCTCTTCCAAACTAACGTACAGAGAGTTCCTACAGATCGTTACTTAAATGTATGGCATTTTAGAGAAACTTGGTAAGGTTAGGATAAGGAACGGTTATTGTAGGCTAAGTTAGATCCTAACGTAAGATAGACTAACAACGTCATAGAAATCATCAATACGCGAATTCGATGCAGTACGTGTAACTTAAAATTGCATAGACTTATATGTATTTTATACTAGACGCGCTGTTCAAAACACATTGTGTCTCATTTAAAAATGGCAAAGGTGTACACAACTACGGCGATTGCCATGGCAACGCCGTGAAAGATGCTTGATCTGTTCTCAACTTAGTGGCTTACAAAGTTTGTTCTGAACAGCATGTCTAGTGTAACATAGAGGTCTTCGCAAAATTGTATGAAGCGTTTAAAAATTTCGGTTGGCATAGACTATGAAATTAGTTTTTTTTTTTTATTGTTAAGGCGAGTCACATGCATGCTTCCAGTTTGAAAAGAAGTTTTTTTAAGGAGTCATGAATTTGTCACGTTTCTTTTAATTAGTTGTATGTTTTTAATGTCGCTGCAGATTTCTATGAGCTCTTGACGAGTCTCTAATATGTTGAAATTTTCCAATCGATTGTAAATAAAGACTATCCAATTCTGTATTGATTCTGTTACGCTGATATTTTTTAATCAAGGACGTTGTTGTCTGTGCAATGAGTTTCAATGCATTGCTGCTTAAAAAAGATCATAGTCGTTTTGAAATATTGTTCTGACTTAAACGACGTTCTGGACTGTTATCTTATCTGATACGGGACGGCAATGTTTTATCAACTTTTGAACTAAATAAGGAAAGGACAAAGTCACAGAATCGTTCGCAGCGAGCACATTCCACCGACAACTACAAGCTTTGATGACAGTTTAGTTCCAAATTGTAATTATAAGCAGCAAATGCAATCTATTTGGCGTCCGGTGTTCAATGCGCGTATCATCAAGTACAAATTTAGGAGTTGTTAGTGCGTCGTCCCGTCGGATCGAGTGACTAAGTCATAACTTATTCTCCGATGTTATTTTTTAATGGAAACTTTACAGCCACGTTAGCGTAATGTCCCATTCCAAGTCTTAGATGTGTTGTTTTGCACGATTTTTCGTTATGGGTGTCCCGCGATCTTCCCTCTCCCTTCATCAAAGGTTTAGCTTTAAAGATTGTTGTTTGCCTTATAAAAAAATGTGATCTTATGACGATTATACATAAAGGGTGTTAACGCAGCTCCCGCAGATAGTTGCGTTCGTTAAAAAAATACTTGACTTCTTTTGGGCCTTTACACACTATCTTTCCTCTAAGTTGCAAGAAAATCAACTGAAAAAGATCTCGAATTTTCTTTAAAAAAAAAAAACGCTTTAGAATGCAATCCGTCTGCGGGGGCTGCGTATGCGAGTGAATATGCCTTGTATAATGATAACAAATGAATTATGTAATATAATAAGACTTGACAAGTGCGGTGTCGAGGCTCGGTGCAGCCTACTGTCAATTGGATACAGTTAGGGCGTAAAGGGCTTTATTGGTGGGAGGCTGACCACTTGCGTCGACATTGGACGACCACTGTCATAGATTTAGTTTAAATCAATTTAATGTTGCTTATTTCTTGTACTATTGTCTTATTGATCGTGATTTACTGTGTCTTACGCACGTCTCTTTCTTTGTATAAGCGTTGACATGGAATAATAAATTGGGCAGTAAAACGAAGAAAACGCGCGTAAAACGCGTTGAAACACGGTCTTTAAATTTGTTAACTAATTAAATGTATGAATGAGTTATGTAAATAGAATAAAGCAGTATTGCGGTAACACACAATATTCACGTTGCAACCATACAATGAGGTGTTAAAACGTGATACAATCTTAAGTGGCGACTTCACATTGAGCCGCTGTGTATAGTATGTTATCCGCCGGCTCGCTGCGTTCCCAAGGTTCTGTATTATATTATAGTTTGACCCGAAGGCTTTAGTGTCGACGCAACCGCGATCAGCCTTTAGTTGTTAGTTGTAAGAATGGTGTGAACAATTTTATTTTCTACTTCTCTGTATATTTACACCGTCACTTTACTAGTAAAGCCCTCTCCGCAGATTTAAAATATAAATTTAAAAAAACTTTTTTATGAATCATAAGAAATGCTTAGTTCCACAATAATTAATAAAGATGCGTAAAATTTTCTTATTAGTAAGTAAAAGATCTCATATGTCTTATATTTGTTTTGTCTTTTTTTATATTTTGAGGAACTTCAGAATAGTCGAGTTGATTTAAAGACAACTTATGTAAAATAAAATATATTGATGTAAATAGTTATTGTGTTTTATTCTTAGCAAGTTAGAATGTAGATTTCCTTTTGATTGGAGAGAGCATATCCCCATTTTCCTTGGTAGGAAATCATGTAGTACTACATGTACTATAATAAAGTCACATATCTTGGGTTCGATTTCCCAATTTGTAAATAATTCAACTCTCTCTCCTTTCAAAGCAAAAGAGAGGAAAGCATTTGATTATCCTAGTGAAGGGAAAAGGATCTCCAAATCCAAAGAGATGAAATAATACTGTTCTGGGCCGGATTAAAGGGAGCCTCCACAAGAGCGCGTAAATTACATCTTAATCTATACTAATATTATAAAGCTGAAGAGTTTGTTTGTTTGAACGCGCTAATCTCCGAAACTACTGGTTCGAATTGAAAAATTATTTGTGTTGGATAGTTCAGTTATCGAGGAAGGCTATAGGCTATATAACATCACGCTACGACCAATAGGAGCAAAGATATAGTGGTAAATGTGTAAAAAACGGGAGAAATTATTTCATCTTTGAAGCCTTCCGTTGCGTGCGCCGTGAAAACGCTTCAAGATACACAAAAAATATGTATTAAAGAATAATAGCTCTTTTAATGATCTAAAAAACAGTCCGCGATAGTATATGTCTATCTTTTAAGATTAACTCACAAAAACCGTTTTTATGGTACCTAATTTGGTCGAAATAATTTGTTTAAGTTGTATCAACATAATAATATAATAACAAATCACTATTCCACGCGGACGAAGTCGCGGGCAAAAGCTAGTATTAAATAAAAAACAAAGTTAAAATGTATCGTCAACTTTATTCCTTATATAAAACTTATCTCTATATCGCCCCCCGTCCCCTCCCCCGGCCTCTGAACCCGCCTCTGCCTCGGGGCCGGGCCCCTTTATTAGAATTCGGAGGACTCTTGGGCCTGAGTGCTTCGATCCTCTCGGTGCAGCCCGTGCTCTCGCGGCCCTCTGCGAAGTACGACGCGTAGAGTGCGGCTTTGAAATTGGAGTTGGTCAGCTCGTGGCCGATGGTCACCCAGCCCGGACGGATTGTGGAGTCGCGACCGAAGAGGTGTATTCTGGAATGACAATACATGGGTTAAAGATTCCCTATTTAAAGATTCTTGAAGACATGATAATACCAAACCAACAGCATAATAAATTACAGCCTGTATCATATGGCACCAATCATGCCAAGCAAGGGTCTATCATAAAAACTAAACGAGCTCTATTTTTGGATCACTCGCTTCATGATGGCGAGTGATTTTCGTTCGAAGATGAATTAGTCGAAGGAAATAACTCGTTTTCGAACGAAAATCACTCGTAACATTGACGCGAGGGATTCAAAAATAGAGCTCCTGGTCTATCTTCATTGAGACTTCGCCTGCGGGGCGGCAGGGCGCGGGAGGAGGCGAGAGCATGGGAACCGCCTTGCAGGCGAAATCTCAATCAAGCGATCTACCTACAACATACTTGGTATCACATGTCAAGTAAAAACATAGAAATCAGGAATACATACTTAAGCACATCAAAATTGGAGCATGCAGTTATGTATCAGAAAGGTATGGGAAATACTGATTGATAAACTTAATATTACTATTCATACCTATCTTAATAGTGTGTATTTATCTTGGGCCTGTATTGTTTCAATCTATGGCTTGATGAAGATGATAAATCAAGAAATATTACAATAATAAATACCTTCTCCTCCCCAAACAAAAGTGCTCCATAATGTGGAATATCTCAATTGGCTTCTCTGTACTGCCAAATTCGGGGTCTTCTGATATTATAAGATCTATATCCACATTAGCATGAATAAAATCTCCATCCACTGATCTCCGAACCGTTCCTTTTATGCCCATAAGACAATGTTCCTTGGTTCTTTGGAAGACTGCATTGTGTTCTAAGTTCTTGGAGTGGCCAGGGTTTTTTATGTTAGTCTTTATCCAGCAGATGTCTTCGCAGCGACGAAAGCCCCACTTTTTTAGGCATTCTCTGCCCATGTCTAAGCCTGAAAAAAAAAGTTAAAGATCTAAAATAAAGATAGTTATTTTTGTATGTTCAGTTATTGTCAAGAAATATTATTATACAGTGCACACATTTTTATACAGTGATTGTTCAATATGCATTAGAATTAATGTTTGAAAAGTTAACCTTATCAAACATAAAAATCAAGTATCTTTTAATCAACTTCTTTTGGCTTTGACTAGTTTACTGTAATAGCCAAACTCCTCCTTCAAGTTAGGTACCTACTCATTTTTAAACTACTTAAAGAAAAGGAGTTTCTCAGTTTGATCTGTGTTTGTCCGCGATTTTCTCGTGTTTGGCTGAACCGATTTTCAGAAAAGTATTTGTTACATTTAGGAGAAGTATTTAGTAATCATTTTAGTTGAGTCGGGTATTATAATTAAGACAGTTACTAAAAACTACGAAAAAAATTCAATAAAATGCCTAAAGACACGACCCTCAGGTAAGCACGTAAAAGATATACATTGACGCCGCGTTTGGTGTATTGGTTAGCGCTCCTGACTATTACGTGAAAATATATTCGAATCCAGCAAGGGGCAAATGTTTGTGTGATGAACACAAACATTTGTACCTCAGAAATGGATGTTATATGTATTTAAGTATTTATGGGAGAGGCCCCCTCATAATCATTGTCTGGTACTTCGTAACACAAGGAAGAAAATTTCTTACCACAAAACCAGACAATTGGTGTGTTGTCTGGCGCATATTTATTTATTATTATTATTATTTATTATACATTATTATAATAAATACAATACCTTCCGAGCTCCCACACCACAGGAATATGAACGCTCTGGCCTGCGCTATCTGCTGCAAGTCTAAAGCAAGTATATCCTGCCAGCGCCACCCGGCGCCTAGAGGCGGCTCCACTAGTATCACGTCGAACTTGTTGCCTATCTGCTTAAGGTCGAAAGTCTAGAACGTAACGTTTGAATTGGTTAGCATTGAATGTAAATTATAACTGGGTAAGTATTGTTACTGTTTAAAGTGCTGAACAGAACACTACAGAAGCTGATGTGTTGATATAGTGTATGTATGTCAGTCTTTAAGATATATTGTATCAATTGTATGGGCCTGTATTTTTGCCTGAAATTAATTTATAAATTAAATTATAGAATATACAAGATTTGGTATATTAAATTTTCTTGTGCAGACACTTCTTCTTCTTAAACTTATGAAATGAGAATGAAATGAGCTTCGCTCTTGTTGGTAGAATAATTGCCATTATTTTCGTTTGTTTACCTTTTTCTTTACCACCTGGTGTATAACATGACTTTTACCTATTATAAGGTCTGAGTTGGACATTCTTGTAGGAAGTAAATAGTTGGTTGAGGTCTTTAAGATCATAGTGTCAATAATACAAGTTTTTATGTCTCAATCAAGGCCTTCGGTCCTTTGGTGTGGTTAGTTAGCATTTCTAAGCATTCCTCATATTATAGTCTTTGCTTCAATAATTGAGATGTTTTAACTGTGCTATACATACTTTCTAAAGAAATCAATCAATCAGTAATAAGGGGTACTAGATTTCTCAAGATAAATACATGAAATCTAGTGCCTAGTATGACTAATCATGTTGGATAAAATTCACTATGAAACTTACTTTTAAGTCACATTTCAAGTACATAGGTGGTGTGGCTGTTTGTGCAATCAAGTCATCCTTCAATTTTATGAGTTCTCGCAACTTGGGGTACTCTTCGAACCGGTCTGCTAATCCTACGTCACGAATAAAGTTCTGCGGCCTCTGACCCGTATCCACAAAATGCTGGCAGTAGTCATTGTGAGGGTTTGACGATTGAGTGCCCTGTAAGGTTATGAAGCAGGAATAGTTGAAAAGGGTGGGCTATTTTGAGAATGGATAAGTAGTAAAAAACATTGTTCTGCATATGTCTGGCTGAACTCTGAAGGCAGTTATTATTAATGGGTAAGAGATGTTGATATCAATAGTGATAAAGGGCGGTCTTAGAAAACCGGTTTTGAGAGGTTGATGGCCTCTAGGCTGATCATTATAGGGCTTTAAAAGTATAACTTACTTTTGCATCAAAGAAACTAAATAGCACATTGATATTGTTACCCTAAAATACAGTCAGCCTTACCTTCAGGAAAGTAGAAGAATCCGTGTAAACCAGTTCGTCATGTTGATCTTTAGTTGTAGGCTTCTCATTGCCTTCAGTACTACTCTCCGATACAGCTTGCTTCTTCGCCGGGACATCAATGGATGCACCCAATGCATGCCGTAACTCACTCACACTAGCCACACCAAGCTAGAACCACGAAATTGAGATAAATAAAATCACACAAACACAATGATGCGTCTCGGTTTAGATAGGTTATGTTTACACAACTCACAGTCTGTGCCAGCAACTTTTTCCTTTTTTGAGACCGCTCACGTAGCTCTTTCAGTTTTTCACTCATTTTTCAGGGGTTTACAGTTCAATTCAATGCGATATTTAAAACATTTTCGTAAATGACTGACATGACCAACAAGCGAAAATGCAAACAAAAAAAAACTCTTAATAATCTGTGAAAACAAGCTTGCTTGCTTGACGGACGGACGGAAGCATCGGAAGTGTCAAAACTGTCAAATTAATAAATTATTATACCGCCTAAATGTCATGTTTGACTTCCTTTTTTTAACGGCTATATCCATTCAGCCAAGGCTTTCTCATCATTTCATTTGCACTTCACTATCTATCCGATTCCGAACCGAAAGATTGTTTGCTTTCATACATTCTCCTACCATTTTACTTAGTTAATGTTACTTAAAACTGCAACTTAAAAAACGTAGTTTGTAGCTTGGCGATGATTTTTTTTACGCTAACGAGCTTGCTTGTGATGTGAAGGAAAGATTTTATCAGGCGCTGTAGGTGAGTACCCACCTACCCATCTCCTAACTTTTCAGAAAAGTGGGGCTCACTCCTAGGTAAAGTTCAGCAATATTTACATTGCAGAACTTTACCTATTACTGACCTCACCAGGCAGGAGCATTTAGAAATACTTATTGGTACCTGATGATATGGACAGCAGCTGCTGTGCTGTGACTGTGATTAAATAATCTTGGGTAACTGAAGAAAAGAGGAATAATTTCAAGTTTAATTTATTTAATGGCATCTATCAGGGATAACGCACAAGCCAGTGCTATCTCGAAGCAGCCCGTGCCGACAGTGGCATGCTAGCCGACATCGCCGTGGGCGTAGCACACACGGACGCACTGAACATGACGCCTCGCATCCGTAGCGGCATACGTATTCTTCGTTTGGCGGGCATTTGGCTGCAATCAGTAGTAATAGCAGTTCAATCGCTGGAAATCATAAAAAAATATTATCATAGAAGCGCCTGATGATTTGTCGAGAGCTCCGATTGCAATGAAAATATTTCATCAGGCGCTTTAGATAACATATCTGGAGCTTTAATAATAACATATTTCAAATTCAATTCAAATTCTCTTAACACTCAAACGGCTTAAAAACACAATCATCATTCATTCATCACTATCAGCCAAAGGCGTCCACTGCTGAACAAAGGCCTCTCCCACGGTTTTCCACAGCGACCGGTAGTAAGGAGTCTGCATCCAGTGTGATCCTGCGATCTTAACAAGGTCGTAATATGTCCATCGTGTCGGTCTTATAACCCAATAGTTACGACAATAATTTATGTAAGCAAGTATATTTCAGTAGATAGATAGATTTATTTATTGCAACAAGTACAAATGTTTTATAACTAAAACAATTGGTACAGTACCCTGTTAGGGCGCAGCAATATTAATTAATGCTATATAAAACTTAAGTCAACAATAACGTGCAAACTTAACATAAAATATACATATGACATAATAATAATAGTAGCATTATTGTTATAATAAATATCTTATTCTTTAGAATAATTTAACAATGAAGTAACTATTTAAGACTAATATCATTAAAGTATTCATCCACACTATAGAAACATTTTTCTAATAAGAGGGTTTTCAGTTTACTTTTAAAGGAATGCAATTTATTCTCATTTTTTAAATAATTCGGTTAGTCTATTGTAAATTTGAATGCATCGATATTGTGGGCTATTTATGTACATTTCGATTCTTGGTTCGGGAAGTACCTTGTTAGGAGAAAGCGACGTGATAAGTGTTAATGTATTATTATAAGTTATAAGTGTCCTAATATACCTACTTTATTATAATAAATAAGTACGCACTTATCATTGATTTTTTCATGCCATAAGTAAGTAGAAGACAACAACAGCCTGTCAGAATTTTCATACAGGGTTAAATGCATATTTATCACTGTTAACAGCACAATCATTAATAATTGGCGGAATTTTAAAGCGCTATCGACACCTCTGAAGATAAACGCATTGTAATTTTCTGCCATCATACTAGAGACAGAATAAGTTTAGAAGTAACTTTCCGCGTATCTTTAGGACATTTTTCAACTTGTTTACTACTTGAGAGTCTAACTTATCCAGTGTCATTTTGTAATATAAATGAAATACATTTATTTGTTTGGGACACGGTCAAGATAATGGTGGTCGGTATATATACTTAAGTTTTGACTACATAATTATGCTCAGCGGCTGCAGACAGACGGATTAAAGTCGAGGCTTGGAGGATGTATGCGTGCATTATGTTTCTATGCTTCCACCTCGAGTGTCTGTCAACATTCCTGTCTTCCAAGCTTGATAAATGTATTTAAGTGTACTCTACGCATACAGAGGCAATAACTCCGCGTCAGTCGGTCATGTGGGCGTTAATCTGACACCACGAGTTTGCACAGAAGGCTTGTTCAGTGAGCACTGGAGAAAGTTATCGAGGGTCAATCCTAGACAGCCTAGGTATATGGATTGAGAGGATTACAAGGATATTGTTTACTGGAGAGATGAAAAAAAGCTCGGAATCAAGGAAGGAATGTGTCGTAGTGTCTAATGCTAAGCTTTAAGTAATAGGTAGAGATTAACGCAAGTGTCGTTTCTAAAGCACAAGATTTCTTAATGGTAAGCTGTATGTAATTAATTTATGGATAGCTAAAATTTTCTTTATGTAGAGATCGCACCAAAACTTAAAACTTACGTTTAACTACATTTAATATCATCATTATAGTGAACCTTCTGCATAGTAATCTATTGTGATCTTATGATAAAGTCGTCGGTGTCGGTAAATGGTGTCCATTCATCAGACCCTTATGCTTGTGCCCTTGATCTTTTATGGAGTCAAAGCCTTAGCTGGCCTTAGCCTTCAATTTTCACCTTTGTGAAGCAACCTGGCGAAATTTTTGCACTTAATTTTTTGAGAGATATGCAACGTTTAAGATTCATTTTAGGACTTACATTAGACTTTCTAATTAATTATGAGTAGATTATGATGGATAGGTGTACAGAATGTTACTGGTCGAGCAGCCAAGCTGGTTGCGTCACCACTACTAATTACTATAGCGCTAAGTATATGGTGTCTCCGCCAGGCTGGCCGCCAATGACTTTTCATTACCGACTGTCTAGTGGTGTGGCGATTCTGGTATTTAGTTTGGTAGCTTACGACAACGGTGGCGTGACTGGTTGCCCTGCCATGGCGTCCCACCGAAATAAGCTCTAAGTCCACCTCACCTATTTACTACGTCCGACATAGTTCGTCCTTTCTACGCAGTATCCGCATCTACAGGGTGTTATTGCAAGGGGGTGCCAAATTTTTGGAGGTGAATGAGACCGTCAATATGAACAACTTTTACTATGGGGTCTGGTCAAAATCTTAAATAAAATTTCAGGTTCCCCATACAAAATCAGTCACCTACATTGACAATAATGTATGGAGAGGCAGAAAATAAAATTAATAATTGAACGATGGTCCCATAGTAAAAGTTGTTCATATTGATGGTCCCTTTCACCTCCAAAAATTTGGCACCCCCTTGCAATAACACCCTGTATACCTCAGAAGCGGGGGTCTACAGAGCTCCTGGTGCATACCTTCAGAGGACTTTCAATCTCGGCATTTGAACAGGTCTATGATTAGTGTAATGTACTAGAACTAAACTTTGACTTAATCTATGTAAGTGCTGTGTACGTTATACTGTTGATGTACCGTATTAAATAAATTAAATTAAATTAAAGCTCGGCTTGCAACAGCCATGAAACGTCTCACTACGATACTAGCAGTTACCTCAACTAGTTCTAATCAACTTACTTCCAGCACAGTTGCTGTGATCCACGCAGTGTCCGCTCCTATGCCTCAGAAGCGGGGGTCTACACAGAAAGCCTCTATTGTACACCTTCTGAGGACTTTCAAGCTCGGTATTGGAACAGCTCGGCTTGAAACGTCCCACTACGTCAACTAGCAGTTACCTCAACTATGCTTGCTATGCTTCCGCTGGCCAATGGTCCTTTGACGATCTCATTTGCCTGCGACCGTTGCTTTGTTGTATGTTATCTGTTTGTTTTCGAGTCAATGTCTGTTTGTTTTGAATTGTTACCTTCAAAATGCTGAACTAAAGCTTGCATAGACAAACAAATCAGTTTTAGGAATATAAATTAATGTACCTAGTTTACGATCTGTAAACAGTGATATCTGTAATACTTATTTTTGTAAGTTTCTAAAAGTGGAACAGCTTAGTAAACAGTAGAATAAATAAAATATAACATTCTAGGATTTAAAATGAACAACGAAACTGTTAAACCCTAACATATAGTTTATGAATAAATATATTTTGAAAATTGAATTGAATTGAGTTACCTCAACTGGTTCTATTCAACTTACGTCCAGCACAGTTGTTGCGATCCACGCAGTGTCCGCTCCTATGCCTCAGAAGCGGGGGTCTACACAGACAGCCCCTGGTGCACACCTTCAGAGGACATTCAGGCTCAGGGTTGGAACAGCTCGGCTCGCACCAGCCACAAGAGTAGAACTCTTCGTCTGCATCGCAATCTTCGATGGTCGTCTCGTGCGCGGCGCCCATTGATATTTCAGCTGGAGCATGAGTTGGGACAACTTTTTTTGACTGTTGACTAACTGTGGCAGATGAATCTCGATAAGATACGAGACGATGTTCTATTTTGCATAAAAATTATACTATGAATGATTTTTTTATGAAATGTTGTTTATTTAATGTTATTAAATGTTTGCAAGTATTTGATAGAGCTACTCATACTATGTTGTCAAGTTTGTTAATTTTGGCTGTTATTATTCCAGTCTTTTTGAAACAAAGGGCTTTTAGCGATATAAAATTGAGATATAGATAAGTCACTCGATTTCTGTACAGGTTTGAAGACACTTGGACACCATTGTAGGGACATAGACTTTACAATTATAAGAAACTAGTTTTGTAAAAAGTTTATGCCATTTTTTTACATATTCATACATATAACGTGCGATATTTTGATTAACTAAGTACCTACTACCACATCATATTTGTGCTTCTATGTTTTAATTAAATTCAGGGTGCAAGATAGGTTTTGAAAAGAAACAGCCAAGTTAAGTATGAGCCATTTATTTAAAATTACATGTGCTACTTACATAAATAAATAACTTATCAATTATAAGATCCAATTATCACAAAATAACATTTATTTTATCACATGCGCTAATTCTAAATAATACATTAGGCTGCAGCAAATCAAATGGTAACAAATACAAAGAAATAAAAGTACGAAAAAGATTGAACTAAGTGTTACAGAATTTAAAATAAATACATTAATTTTTAGGCGGACACAGAGTGAATACTCTTGAATGATACGGAAATAAATAAGTTAGGTATATCTATTTTAAATATTACATACAATAAGAACCAGATAAAGTGCAATCACAGTCAAATTGTCTACGAACAAAAGATTATTATGAAATGAAATGAAATGAAATTGTTTATTTGCTAAAAATTAGTGATAATTTTGAGTTATCATCTCGATCACTATGACTTTCCAAGATTTAATAAGGTAATTAAAGTTTCTAATAATAGTGGACAATGGACATCTTTGTGGAAAGTTATACTGATAATAAAGACCCATGTTGTTGTCTTATCGGCAAGAAAATTGGTGGTGAAATATGATCTGATCTACAGTAACATACTGACCAAAGGATTACACACCTTTTGGGCAGTTCTCCAGCTTGACGCATTCTCCGTTAGGTGCTTTAAAAAGACCATCTTTACAGAAGCACCCTCGAGTACACTGCGCAGGGCAGATCGGGTTGGGGCTGCTGCAGGTCTTCTCACAGTTTTCACAAGTCTTGAACACCTGGTTCGGACTGCAGGTCATCTCGTAAGCGATCGGTGTTCGATGCGGAATCGTAGGAGTCGTTGACACCGCTGGAAAGACAATTACCATTATTATATTACAAGCGCTAAACTAAATAAGATGGAATACCTTTGGCCGAAAATATTAAATACTCTGCCGAAATCGCTTCTCGAAGATATTGTAATTCGGACTCCAAACAGGGTTCCCTCTATCTGGCAGAATCTTTTTGCTCCGAAAGTCACTTGGCATAACACACTTGGCATAATTTTCTTTAGTCGAATATTATTCAGGCAGAATTTTCTATTAGCATAATTATTGTTTGGTCGAATATTTATATGCCCGAATTTTCAATGGCATACTTTTAAGATAGCAGAAATTTATAAGGCATAATTACCTTTGGCAAAATTTTACTTTGCATACTTTCGCTAAGCATAATGTTTATTTGGCATAATTTGACTAGGCATACTATGAAGAAAGCAGAATTTCGTTTAGAATAATTTCACTTCGCATATTGCTATTTCTTTTAAATAGTATTTTACCCTTAAATTGAATTAAAAAGTAATTAAGTTGTGGTACAAAAGTTAGTGACAGAAACGAATCGGTGCAAAACCGACTCCACGCAGTCTTGTTTGCCCCACCCCTAGAGTGTAATTCAAAATCGCGTAGGCGCGGAGGGGCGAGGCAGCCCGCGAGCTGAGGAGCAGGTGGTTTGAAAGCTCGCCGCCACGGCTGAGGCTGGCCGGCAAAGCCGGCCAGCAAGCCGAAGCTGCGGTGGTGAGCGAAAACCATCTGCGACGATAAGCTCGCGTGGGACTGCCGGAGCCCCGCAGCGCCGGAGTCGTGACAGAAACCATGCATGTTGCATGCTTGCTTGCTGCATGCTTGCCTGCATGCTGCATGCTTGCTTGCTTGCTGCATGCTTTGCTTGCTTGCTTGCATGCTGCATGCTTTGCTTGCTTGCTTGCATGCTGCATGCTTTGCTTGCTTGCTTGCATGCTGCATACTTGCTTGCATGCTGAATGCTTGCTTGCATGCTGCATGTTTGATTTGCCATGCATGTTGTATGTTAGTGTTGCTGAGATAGAACTACTTGGGATACACAGATAAATAAAAACCATATGATAGTTCTGCTTTGTAATGATTTTAAATATGAAAAATATGCCAAAAGACGATTCGGACTGTGAACTTTCTGCGATAGGATGATTCTGCCTATTAATGACTATATATACGAATTGTATGCCACAAGACGATTCTATCTGTGAACTTTCTGCGTTAGGATGATTCTGCTTTAAGACTATTATGAATATTAAATTTCTGCCTAAAGATGATTCTAGCTTACACGATTATTCGTTTTGAACGTCTGATAAATGAGTGAATGCTAATTGATGTTCTGCGAAAGGAAGTTTATGCTATTTGATGATATGCCAAATATAATTATGACAATAAAAATTCTGCGAAACAAGGTAGACCCCTCCAAACAATGCAAAAACATCTTGAAAAAATATTTTTTATTACATGTAAGCCCGAACTCGCCTACTGCGAGATAAACCCACTTGAAGTTTTTATGAGTAGGTATTAGCATGTATTCATTAGAATAAGTTTTGTCTGATGTAACAATAAATTAAAAAAAATAAAAATATAAAGTACTTCTGGCTAAAATGCGACTAGGTTGATCAATTTTAATAAAGACTAGCGGTCCCAGCGAACTTCGTTTCGCCCCTAGCCCCGTTTTATGGATAATTCTTTGCTATAAACCTCACGAAGCCCGAGACCTTTCCAACGAATGCAAAACCGTGGAAATCGGTTCGTGCTTTCTGGAGTTATAGCGTCAGGGAGGAAAACCCGACTTTTTTATATAGTAGATTAATCCCAAGCTTAAGGTGTATAGGTATAGTGCACGCAGTGAGCAAAACACAAAGCGTTCTCTACATTCAGTGAGATAAGATGAGATGAGCCCACTGGCTCGTATTGAATTAGCTATCTCAATAGATAGCTAATTCAATACGAGGTCTATCAGGTGCAGGATCAACGGTAATACATACTCCCAATTGCAACTTTATGACCAATAGTTGTTTTTGGTTAATTTCCACTAATAATGTACATGAGATCTTATAGCTGTACTGCATTTGAAAATTTGAAGTGTCCAAATAAGGAGGCTGATAAAACGATCACACAAAAATTTAACGAATCAAAATCTTCTGCTAACCTTGTGGACATTTGTCCAATGTGACGCATTCTCCATTAGGTGCTTTATAGAGGCCATCTTTACAGAAGCACCCTCGAGTACATTGGGCAGGACAAATCGGGTTGGGGCTGCTGCAGGTCTTTTCACAGTTCTCACAAGGCTTGAAGACCTGGTTCGGACCACAGGACACCTCGCTAGTTTGTGAGAGTTGATCTGTAGCAAAATATTACATAGATATTAAAATTAGAGTGCTCGAAATTAGTTCCCTTCTAAGTGAATAGGTCTGACTGCAATGTTCTTGAAAGTTGCATTACAAATCTTTCTCGGTGGACAATCAAAAAACAAAATCTTTGGAACCATCAAAAAACAAAAGTGTTGTGTTTTGATTTACAGGACTCTTGCTAAAAAACGTTCGGAAGCATATAACTTAAATGACATATTAGTTGAAAGAAGACAACAATTCTGAAAGAAGAATAGTACAAAACATTAAGCTTACCTTTTGGGCATTGGTCCAACGCCACACACTCTCCACTAAGTGTCTTATAAAATCCATCTTCACAAAAGCAACCAGCGCGACATGGGGCGACGCACTCAGGTGTTTTAGGTCTTCGGCAAGTTCTCTCGCACACCTCACAGCCCTTAAACACCTGGTTCTTGTTGCACTTTTTCTCATGAACTGGCTTATCTAAGAGTGGGTTGTAGGCTGTAATGAGTAGAGAGTATGGAAATTACTGTAGCAAAATGCATAAGATAAAGATAAGGATGCATGACATATAAGTTACCATTTAAGTCAGTTAGTTTGGTACGTCAGTTTGCCAAATTCAATAGTAATTAAAGCATGATAGATGGTCCTCAACCTATATAACTGTCATCTTTAAAGTTTGGTCACCACCACAAAATTTTTAGCACGAATGTTTTTAAGTAACCTAATGTCTTAATCCCTGTGGTATCTATCTTCAAACTACATATCTTTAATGAGCTATAATTGTAGTATAATTACTACAATTAACTAATTGACTAATCACATGAATTACAATTGACTAATGTCAAGCACCAAGATTTCAGACATAACAGCCAATCAATTGTTATCGCGTCCCATATGATGTCGTTGGAGTTTGACGGAGTAATTCTCTTCTGCTGATCTAGTAATCTTCGCATTCGCTCTAGACATGAATCTAAATCATCTTCTGACTCACTAGATTCTTCTCAAGACAGATACTTACGGATTTCATTAGAAGATTTATTCGAGCACATCTCTCGCTTCACGCAGCGTCCGTCCCTATCTCTCACCAGGTCGCCAACACAGAAGCAACCTCTGGCACACTGTGCAGGGCATATAGGGTTAGGGTTGTCGCAGGTTCTGTTACAGGCTTCGCAGAACCTGTACTCTTCATTGTCTGGGCACTTGGCGTCGGCTGGCCGAGGTTCTGTCGTGTCCTGTTTGTAGGATACAGCTGGAAAGAGATAGATAGTGTTATTAGATCAACGAAATGTATGTAGCTAGAGAAACCTTAAGGTGATCTCAGGTTAAAAGAAGACAGGGTGTCTACCCATATCTATGCTACGCTTGATCTAGCCTAGAGACAAGAGCAAAAAAAGGAAATAGGTCACATTCGTTCTCAAGTTAGATAGCAGATTTGTAGTAGCAATCATTCATTGTCATTTTTCTATTCTTCTTTGTGTACAGCTATGAATTTTACAACATCTGTGGGCTCTTTACAAGCACGTATGAAACAAAATGAATGAGAACATGGTTTTGATCATAAAATGATACATTCTTCAGTAACTTACGTAATGGTGGGCATTCAGACAGCTTCACGCAGTGGCCCGTAGCATTCCTGACTTCATCATCGGCGCAGTAGCACCCTGGCTTGCAGACCCCCTTGCACTCTTGCACAGGGTTCAGGCAGGTCTTCTGACAGCCTCCGCACATGAGCAGCCGCTCTCTGGGCCGGCATATTGATGCTACTTGACCTGGAAATATAAAAGACAACATCAGCCATTATTTATTATTTAATGCGTTCAGGGCGGTGATGGGGCTGTCCCGATTCTGCAGTGCCTCGAGTATGTTTGCGGAAGCACGCGTTGACTGTTTTCACTCGACTATGCGCAAAAGAGCTGCATCTTTGGTGCGCAGAGTCCGGGCCAGCTCCAACACCGTCCTGGCGATGATAGCTGCAAGACCGGATTCGTGCTACATTCGGCATTGTTGTGAGAGGCATGGCACTGTCCCGATGCCAAAAAGGATGTACTGACTGGTATTTTAGGTTAAAATGACGTTTACGTACTATTCTAAATTATAATTTCAATGTTATTTACTTAATTTTGCCAATTTATTATAGTGACATTTGTATTTAAATTTATATTTATTTAATATCAAAAAGTGACATTCCTTTGTTTTTTTTTTTTAATTTAATTTAATTTAATTGTAATTTCAGTAAAGTGTTAAATAACTTTATGGGTGTAATTTGCCTGAAATAAATAAATGATTATGATTTAGAAATGGTTATTGCATGAAAATGTCCTTCGGTTAGAATTTTCCACATAAAAGGTTAAGATTTTAGAAGAATAGAAAACTATCTACAGTCATAGCATAAGCAAACCTTTAAAGGAGTGAAGAAGTAAATACCTCATTGCTAGGACGACAGTGGATAGATTGGATTGGATATAATATATGGATTGGATAGGATATTTAATATGGGTGACATATGGTATTTGTAATTCAGACGTACCTATATTATTTGTTTTGTTTGATTTCTATATTGTAATGTTTGTTTGACCATTTTTAACGTGTGACTAGCATACCGATTCTTTGGGCAACTGTAAGTCAGTATGTTTACTGTTAAATAAATTTTAATAATGATTAGAAAAAGAGACAAACATGCGTTTGATTTGAAGCTTGTATGTATACCTATTATGTTTTTTAAGTATCGAATAGTAAATGGTAAGCAATAAAGAAAAAAAAACTTTACTCCGTTTTTCTTTACAATATGTATTAGATCAATTCATAAACATTACGTACTGATTTTGTTGGCTACTTCGCAAATGTTTTTTCTTTTTTATGGACTGCAGAGCAGATCTTCAACACCATTCCTGCTATATAATTGGCTTCCATTTTAATTATATCACAGTAATAAAGTCTTTATCTCCCTAATGAACGCATGGTATGCGATAATTGAATGATCTAGCCGCTACCCACATGAAAAGTGCATAACTGAGTTTAATTTTAGAAAAAGTCCCTTGATTTCTGTAATGTAAATGAGTACCTAAAGCTACGGGGTACCTGTATTATATAGACTAGAGCCATAGCATACATTTTTAATATCAGTTAAAATAAAATGCTATAGTTGATTGAATAAAAGACAAGTGTTAGAAGTTAGTAGTATCAAGCCGTAAGTAGTATGTATTACGATTTCTAATTATGTTATTCAATGTAGTTTTAAAATAACTTATATTATATAATTTCTGTATAATGTTATTGTCAACTATGGAGGACAAAGGCGCGATTGTCTTTATTACACACGTGGCCAGATTTTTCTAAACACAACCCGTTATAGGAAATGCTTCCATATTTCATTGTTCTCTGGTAATTGGTCATGTAACACTGACTGACAATAAGCCTGTTTACAAATAAGCGATTGCGTCGAAGTAAACTGATCGATGATACAATTTGAGTTGTAACACAAGTATTGTTTGGAGTGGAAAGTCGAGTTGTAGGTTATAGGTTATAGCACATCTGTCCACCGGTTACGGGAAGCCGTTATACCGTATCAACTCGAGGCGTTTGCCCGATGGTTGACAACTAACCGCCCACCCTGTCAAACGGGCTGTAATTGACAAGAAGCACTGTCATAAGTTGTTGCAAGTACAATCCTAGGTTTGCTATCCGATGCCGATCTCATACCGAGGCGCCGCTGATCCCTTTACGTAACGTGTGTTACTCCGTCCCCGTAGGTTGAAGCGTAATGTTATAAACTTAGCCATTCCCGATAAATGATCTATCTAACCCAAAAAGTTTTTTTCTAATCAGACCAGTAATTACTGAGATTAACGCATTAAAACAAAAAACTATTTAGCTTTGTAACCTATATAGATTTCACAGGCGCTAGGCACGGGTTATTTCATGACCCAGGTATTTAAAAGCAAGTCAAGCTACGCCTAATGGGCTCATCCGTATCTTGGCCCCTATTTTTGAATCACTCGCTTGGATATGGCGTGTGATATCCAATGTTTAAAGTCGAATTTTGGAATGAAAACCAGTAGTAATCTACATAAAAAGGATTTGAAAAATCATTGCTCAGTTTTGTAAGTACTCACGTCTAGATTTTGAGTGATTTCCGTTGATTTTTTTACGTGTTTTCGAACGAAAATCACACGCCATATCCAAGCGAGTGATTTAAAAATAGGGGCCCTGATCCAAATTCGATTATAATTCGACTTCGACCGGACTTAGTTTGGCTATTCCAGCAGTCGCAAAAGACGCTTTTTTTACCAAAGAATTCTAAAGTCCGTTTTTCTTTGCTAGTCAAATATTGTAAACAATCTTGACATTCCTTTTTTTAAATAATTCATTTTAAAATAAGATAAACACGGAGTTCACAACCTACATCCGTAATTTGTTGTTGAACACTGAGATCTTTTACAAGAAATAGTAAATTAATTTAATTTTTTAATATTATTTTAAAAGTTACAAAAAGATTGTTCAATATTCGACTAGCAAAGAAAAACAGACCATAGTATCGAATCCGGATCGTGTGGCTTCGAAAACGCTTTATCAGTAAGCTTAAAAACATTTTACTACTAGCATTATAATATTTGTGCTACAAGCTTAATTTAACACACAATATTTTAGCAAAAAGGCGTGGCCGGCTTATGGTACCATCATAAAACCCTGATTTCTTGGAGGCTTGCAGCTTCCTGGCTATGATGTCTTTCCATGGGTTAAACTGCTTGCATTCTGAAGATGAAGATATTTTACTCATTAAGGTTTTGTTCCGCCATTTCATCTTTTTCACTAACAAACCTCAAATATCTGTCAAACCCAGTCAAAAATGGCTGGCTCTCTTTTATTTTTTATACTAAACTTTATTCATTACCAAAATTCTTACAGAAGGTGGACTTAACGCCATATGTTAACAGTCATACCATTGGGCTAAACAGTAAATTGTCTCTTTGTTATGAGATACATTTTAATTAATAGAAGCCTTATAAACTAATATGGTTATGTATCTGAGCTTTCAACTAGTATTCAAAGAAAGCATAAGCTGTTTAAAAGTATAATCTTAGTCCCGTTTGTAGTGCTTTGTTCGTGCGTGACTGGAACTTATTTTGTACGTACTTAAGGTAAATTAAATCTAGTCTTATTATACCAGTTTATGTCCGGTTGAATGGTATGCTGACATCATAACAATCGTGACATTATATCATCTCAGTGGTTTATCTTTGAACCATACAGGTTGTTATTGCAAGGGGGTGCCAAATTTTTGGAGGTGAAAGGGACGATCAATATGAACAACTTTTACTATGGACTCCCGTTTAATTATTAATTTTATTTTCTGCCTCTCCATACATTATTGTCAATGTAGGTGACTGATTTTGTATGGGGAACCTGAAATTTTATTTAAGATTTTGACCATGACCCCATAGTAAAAGTTGATCATATTGACGGTCTCATTCACCTCCAAAAATTTGGGAGATTGGAAAATTCTAAGTTGGGAGAGAGATATGAGAAGTTTTTCATACGTTTGATTTTCAACTATACAGCAATGCGATTCTCTAAACTTAGATATGGTAACAGCCTTGTTTCAACTGTACCAGCGGTGAACGCACAGTTGGTACTTGGTATTTTCTATTGACGATATTTTAAGTTTTAGTGCGTGGTGGCCATTGAACTACTATTACTAGCGCATGGAATTGAAACCACGAACTCTCGTGCGCCATGAATTGACGCCACTTGACATCAACTCATACAAATGCTTTCATATTTTAAGGAATACCTACGTCATAATTTTGTCGTCGTATTTGCGTCAATTTTTTTGCTTGGAAAAGCTTCTCTTTATAAACAACTCACTGGAAGTGACTCACTTGTAGTCTTTAAGCTAGTTTGTCAAATTATGATTACGTATCTATACTAATATTATAAAGCTGAAGAGTTTGTTTGTTTGTTTGTTTGTTTGAACGCGCTAATCTCCGAAACTACTGGTTCGAATTGAATAATTCTTTTTGTGTTGTATAGTCCAGTTATCGAGGAAGGCTATAGGCTATATTACATCACGCTACGACCAATAGGAGCAAAGATATAGTGGTAAATGTGTAAAAAACGGGAGAAAGAAGTCACTATTCCACGCGGACGAAGTCGCGGGAAAAAGCTAGTTGTTAATATTCCTAGCGCAAGGTCGTCAGTTTTTGACTCATTATTTCTTAGTAAAAAAATGTGAGTTTTGATATTTCGTAAATGTAACAAAAAACGTTTTTGTTAACAAGGTACTTTACTTCGATTTTTTTTAAAAATATGAATGTTTTGCTGGCTTATTCCCAAACGGTACGTGATGTTTTTGTTGTTTTTCTCCCATCAGGTCCATGGAAAAAGTGAAGTCAAAATTTTAAAGTTTTATACATGAGTTCCCAACGGGTCCATGAGATTTCATCTAAAAGTACCTACAGCCAGGACAATCAATCAGAACACGTAAGAAAATTACTGAAAATTACTACTACAATTTTTGAAGTAAAACTTAAAAAATTGGGTAATGTTATTTATCAAAGAAACCTGAAAATCTCCTATGAACTATGTTATGCACTCCTAGTACTTCTATAAAATAATTTTAAGACACTAGATCGACTATGTGATACAGATGACTTATCATTTAATTTATTAATATGTTTTATTTCATTGCAATAAAAAACATGCATCACTTAGCCAAGATTTTATTGGTGTCGTATACCAAACATTCTCATAGACCCATTGCTACATTGTTGGGGGAAAAAAATCGTATTTTCAAATTTCATGGACCCATTGGAAAGCAAAGTATGAACTTTCGATTTTTGCGAACAATAAAGCTGACTTAGGACCTTTGGGAATAAGCCGTTTTGTTTTGGCTGCTAATTTAAATACATATTTGTCGGTTAATTAATCATATTATTATTTTAAATCGTGAAAACATTAGAGTAGTCGTACTATAGGTACTATAGAGTAGATAAAGAAGATGTCAATGACCCCTTGTTTACAATTTTACACATTTGCCAATTTTTTTGCTACAGAGGTCTTTTATTAGTCATGATTTCAACATAGGTATTACTTTAGTTGGCACCTACCTAACTTGTCATTTTCCGTATATTCTACGTTCCGAGTAATTATAATAATGTTCAGCGTTTTTGAGGGTAGCAAGGTTCATCTAAAATTTTATTTTTAACATAACGTAAAACAAATTCATTTCGACGTCATTTTAGATAAGTAATACTTTAAGTTAAAAGTAATTAAGTTAGTAAATGTGTATTTAAGTGTGATTACAAGTACTTGATGTTGTTGCAATGTGAAATTGAGTTTTTTACAATGAAATTGAAAAGAGTGCAGAAGACTACATTATAAATGTAAGTAATTCTCTTATTTTACGTGGTCGGAATAATGTAAGTATTTAGTAGGAGCAGTGGCATTCAGAAAGTTTTGTGTGCATTATTATCACTTTACTGTTCTGATAAAGAGTGCTGTGTCAATATTTCAGCTACTTACCATTTAGCCGAATTCGGTCGCGAGCACAAATTGATTGTTGGTAATCAACGACTTGAGAGATCAAATTCGTATCTAATTATATCAAAATCTCACAATCGGGTAGGTATGGAGTTTTGTAAAGTATCGTATTCATTTGGCAGTTCAAAACGTACGATATGATCTTTCAAACGGCAAAAGAACAAAAGATTTGATAGATACCACACAAGTAGCCCTCTGGTATAGGCAATTAATAAATAAAAATAACTTAAAACCAAAACATACTTGGTGATAAGTTCAGTCACTTTTATGATTATGTTTTATAACCGACTTCAAAAAGGAGGAGGTTATGTAGATACCGGTTATACTCAATTTAATATTGACTGCGTAGGGACATACAGTGGGCAGAAATATTGGCATTACTAACCTAGTAATATCAGGCTTGTAATTGCAAAGAAAATTAAGATTATGTTTTATACCTGAGTTTCCACGTAGTAAGTTTGATTGGCTGCCATTATAAAAAAATATTTTTTTTTACCTCATTGCCAATTCTTCTAGTTTCACTTTTAAATAGACTATCTGTACCACGAACCAAACAAGATATCAGCTGATTACCAAATAATATTTTTTTTATATTTTTTTTGTAAGAAATTAAGAGCCAGATTCAAAGGGGACGCAAGTCAAGTCTCAAAACCAGTAAGTAAAATAAAAAAAAGACTTACTTATTTCATATTGTTATTCATTGAAATAGGAAGTATTTAATTCGTCGTTCGTTGAGATAGTGTAGAAGTAGAACATCGATCTAAGTTTTTGGGCGGCGTAGTAGTTTTTATCTGTGATACATATAATATTTTTTAGGGTTCCGTACCAAAAGGGTAAAACGGGTAATACTTTGTTTTATTCAGCTGTGATAGCTGTAATTTTCACATATTCTGTTGCCGCTATACCAAAAATACTAAAAAACAGAATAAAAATATTATATGAGGGCATACGACACAATATTTTTACTTCGTTTTTTGGGAGCCCTCCCATACAACCGACATAATTTTCCCCCCATTTTTGTAGATACGTAACCCACTTGGCCAGTTTTTATTATTTTTCTAAACCACCCCTTGAATGTGTTTCGTCCTTCACCTTCCACCCTGTATAATACACACCGTGCACTACACCGACCCCGAGCAACACTACACACAAACACACGATCGCGCGCGACTCCATTGCGTGACTACTGCGGAGTTGCGCGCGCGCACGCTTTTATGCAAGTTGCATAAGATGCAATGATGGTCGCGGAGTTTGTGTCATTATGTCTGGAGTCTTGGTTCGGGCAGTGGAGCTCATGAATCCAGTTTCAGTATTTTTTTACCCCCGACGCAAAAAGGAGGGGTGTTATAAGTGTAACGTGTCTGTCTGTGTATTTGTGTATCTGTTTGTTGTATCGTAGCTTCCAAACGGATGAACAGATTTTCGTTGAGTTTTTTTGTGGCATAGGTAATTTAATCACGAGTGTTCTTAGCTATGTGTCGTGTAATCTGTTTAGCCGTTTTTTTTTGCGACGGGGGATCATTAAATTTCAATTTTAATGTAATAATTATAGTTACTATACCTTCATTCTTTTGTTGCGGGGTCCAAAATGTTTTGGTTTTCCGGTGGAACTTCTACTTTCACTGGTTGGGGTTTCCCAAGTGCTCAAGCTAGGTTATGGTGGTTGTAGACGGCACACGTGGTTATCTTAGTGGGTAGACCTCTTCATTTTGTAGAGGCAGGGCCCTCCATAACCCTCCGCCTAGCTAAGTGGAGAGTGAGCAGTTCAATGCATTTCTTCAACCGTAAAAAAAGGTTATATCGTCACAGACGTTGAAATGTTTTGAACATGCTATCATAGTCACAACTTTCATTAATCTGTTACTTTGTCACCGTGTAATAACTATCTACTTAATAGGTTTTTGAAAACGTTATCTCCATTATAGTAAACAAGTTGCGCTGAATAAACGTGGTCCTACAAACATTCTGCCTATTATAACTGAAATTTTGTGTTAATTGGTTAGTGCACAGGACAAGTGTGACACAGGATTGGATATTTTATGATTGTATTTGTTATTATGTATAGACGATAAATTCCTCGTTATAGCCGATTGTTCAATTGGTTTGCGGAATTGATCTGTAAAATAAACGAGAGCTTTTATGAACCGATGACAAAATTGTGTAGGTAGCTTTGTTCTGTATTTTTTCAGCTATGTATTTTTTATTTTATTTTATTTATTTATCTTCATATTCCATATTACAGAAAAATCCAAATCGATAGATAGAATTTTGTGTGTTTGCCTAACTAAACTAATTGGATAATATCTTGTACTTATAGTCTGAACATGTTAGTTTATTTACCTATTTAAAGACTTCATTGCACAAATAATATGTATAGAGGTGGACTCAATTCTTAGGGGCCGTCCATTAATCACGTGAGGCTCAAAAGGGGGGGAGGGGGTACGGAAAACATCACGAAACATCACGAGGGGGGAGGGGGGGTCTCGTTAGACATCACGTGTATTAATTTTATTTATTTTTTGTCAAAAAGCGCTATTTCTGAACCGTAATTTTGAACGGCGCGAAAATTTGAACCATTTGTAGTATACTGTCCACGAAACGCCCACGCGTATCCTCACGCTACGAGGGAGGGAGGTTTTCTGCGTAGTGCGCGAGGATGATGATGCCGAGTGGCTTGACGAAACCGAAGTTTATATGTCACAAACCTCTTTGCCTATAACAACTGCCAGTGAAGAAGAAGCTTTACCAGTTGTAACCTTAAATGAAAGTCTTGCAACTCCGTGGGCCGAAGACAACATTAATTAATTATTATTAATTAATTAATTATTCATAAATTTTATTGCAAATACATATAAATGTTTTTCGAATCAAAACGCCATTTTGTTAAATATTTTTTTCCAGTCAAAAATAGCCTTTACATAGACTTCCAAAAAATACACGTGATCCAGGGGGAGGGGGGGGGGGGGGAGTGGTCCCAAACCTCACCAAATATCATCAGGGGGGAGGGGGGGGTCAAAAAATGAGAAAAATGACCTCACGTGATTAATGGACGGCCCCTTATATCATTCTCTGATATGCTAAATTATTATTATTTATGTATAACAATATTTTGATTTTGATATGATTATATGTAATAATATGATCTTAGCATTAAGTTCAGCTTTATACAACATTGTTTGTGTATATGTATAAGTTAAGGTTTGGTTTATATTCAGTTTAGCCAAACCAATCAAAGCAAATGTATCCTAAGCATATTGAAATGTCATTTTACTTTGGTTGGTGACTGCAAATAGTATTCTTGATTTTAGCATTCGATTCAATGGGGTTGGAATTGGGTACTAGTAAAGTCTAGGTTTTCTGAGTGACCTACTTAGGAACCGAGGTTATCTAGATGTGTAATATGATAACAGTATGTTGGCATGATGACGCGAATTTGCGCAAGGACCTAACTTATGGCTGATGTGACGCTAGAGATAGGTACGTCACGTTCCACCTTGCTGACCAGGATATGGAGGTTTTAATCTAAAGTTAAACCTAATTTAATAATATTTTAAATGCAACCTAGAAAGCAGAACCGTTTTATCTTTTTCAGAAGTATTTTATCATGTCTTATGTTAGAAATCATCTCAAATGTGTCTGAAAAAGAAGTATTATTCTACAGTTGAACACATATTGGAGGAGACAAGTCAGTCTAACACAGTTTTACTTATGCAAGTAGGAAGGTACGTGGGAATTATAATAAATTCGGCTACTTTCGTCACATAAGATTATACTTTTCGTCACGGAATCAATAATTTCGCGCTATAACATAGCAATAATGTCAAGAGCGGAGCGGCACATCATGCCCATTGACGCCGGCGCAGGCGCACGTTACACGTCACACGTCACACGTCACCTCGAGCGCGGGAAAACCGTAACCATTCATGAATGGTAATACCGGAGGCTGTATACTCAGATATGTCAAATAACATGCTAATCTGAGAGTTCTTACTCATTTGCTATTGTCGAAAATGATTTTGTTTATTTTGGCATAGATGGCGAGAAATTCAGTTTTTTTCATTTGTGTTATTTTATTTATTTTTAATGCGATCTTAACCCGTAGTTCGGTTCAAGCATTTAACATTAGAATTTAATTTCAGACATGTCCAAAGTTCAGTAAACGAAAAGATATAGAAGCAATCGAAATGTGTTCCTTGAATTTTTTTCTCTTTATGCTTTTTTGACCGTTCGTTACCTGCCATATATCACAGATAATATAATACTACCTATATGAAGGATTTTTGGGGAGGTATTAAATGTATACTAAAATCAACCGAATTACAGCCGAACGGACGAACCGGACATTACAGCCGAATCGGTCAAAATTATTACAAATTTATCGTTATCTTGATTAAATAAGAGTCGTTTTTATAATAAATTTACCTTATTATCTAATTGTTGCACCATCCAATTGTAGATATTAATTATAGGGCATCCTTCCTCCGTAAGGATTCACTTCATCAAACCAGTGCGGGTGGTGCAATCACTCAAGACTTTATTCTTCTGACGTACAGACAGGCTGACATAAGACCGCATGCGGGCGACCTTTGTACGTATTGTATGTGAGAAATATGAACGATTTGCCAGTTATAAATAAGTTTAGAACCTTGGTTGGGATATTCCTTGACTGTCAGCAGATTTATAGATCCGCTATTGACTAAACTACCTAGTAAGCACTTCAACAACAACTATGTATTTATATTTTTAATGTTATTACTCTTCAGGGCTTAGCCTATTTCATGTGAATTTTAAATCATTTACGTAGATTAGAATAGTATATATATAGGCAATATATTTTACAGAATATATTGAATAGTACATAACAAATTTACAGTTTGACTCCCCATTTTAATATAACTATATGCGACTGTTAACTGAGAAAAGCCAATGATGAGTTAGAGCATTGGCAAAATGATTAATTTGAGGCGTCACTAAGTTTCTTGTAGGTAGGTAGGTACTTAGCTGTTGTAACTTTTTGAATGTGAAGGTTTTTTCATCAACAAAATGATCTCAGAACCAATTCCGAGAGAGTTACCCCTTGGTTACCCCTTGGGGAGGACCCGGCGTTGACCTACTTTCCGAACATCAAAATTTTTTTTACTACGGGTTTTATGCAGAAAGTTCACAACTTTTAAACACTAATCATCAGAAATGTAGGGGTTTTTTTAAGTATGTTTCTCCAATAATGTCTTTACACCTTACATTTAACTGTACCTTTGCATATGCATTAAAGTAGGTACCTATATTCTATCTACAAATAAATTGCCAATAAGTGTTCAATATTTTTTGTTTTCGTGTTTCCCATCTGTAATTGCATAAAAAAATTGGTATTGTCGGGAAAGACAGTTCAGTTTCAGTTAAATGAAGGCGAACTTTTTTTAGGAAACAGGCAATTTATTTCTACGACCCTGATTGTACAATTATTGCAATTTATCAGCAGCACTCCTCCGTTCATTTATGTAAGTAAACTGGTAGTCTCAGAACCCTTAAGTCCCCTAAAGGTACGGCAATCGCCTAATGCACCCTTATCTCATCGGGGGCTGTTTTCCGCTGGACCGTCGGGAAGATTCAGTAAACGTAATCTTTAAAGGGGGCCTGGGGACTAAAAGGGAGCGGAGATTTGCGAGATTTGATAAATAGATAGGCGTTAAGATGTTACTTTACCTAAGTGCTATCGTTAAAATTGTTTAACTGACACTCTGTGCGATTTTGCATTGCTAAAAAAACAGATTGTGGCGATGTTCGTAGGAGGTAGGTATGTGAATTATAAAACCTGTTTAAAGCTTAACCTGAACATAAAATTCGTCGTTAAAAGGTATGTATAAGACATTTTTTTTTTATTTCTGAACATAAGTATGTCTGTTTCCTTTTGTTTAGTATGATTGTCATTCTATAGGTAATTAATTTGTTCCCAAAAGATATCAGCGTGTTGCTTTCTCTCTTGGAATGATAAAACGTCTGTTTAAATTTATTACTATCTGATGCACTCTAATGTTCTAATGTTCTAATCATAGAAAACTATGATGTAACTATTACTTGATAGATCTACTTTTTTTTTGCATAGCACAGTGAACTGCTATTTCTTTTCTGTCACATGTTTGCTAAAGATGGCATATCTTTTGACATATTGTCAATGATTTGATTGGTGATAATATCAGGATTTTGTACCTCACGGTAGCAAGACTACTTTCTTTGATTCACTTTCCATTTCATTTCACTTTGGCAACATGACAAGTTGGTAGACCGTATTTAATATTTAATCAATAAGGCAGTTTTATTTTCATCTAAGGCCCACTTGCGTAAACCAGAGTTACCATCTAACCAGATGTTTTCGTGTACCTATCTACTGTCAAAAAAGAATAATGATTAAATCTACTGTTAGCTAACCCGGGTCTGTGAAAGTTGCTTCGGCAAATTCTTTCCATATTTTTGCAATAATATTTTTGAAATACTATCTTTACTTAAGCCACTAAAGGAAGGGACAAATTAAGAAGGTGTAAACACTTAATGTGAAGGGAATAGGATAGCAATAAATAATATCAATTTATTTCAAATGCACTATATTTTTTATCATTTGCAATGACATATTACAAACCGTTTTAAATGTAATAAACCTATCGCAACCTAAAAGTTTATAAGAAAATAGTTAACTTTTCACATAAAATAACTATTTGAATGTGCAACAATCCCTCACGTGAAACCAAACCGTAAAGAAAGATGAGACTCGAGCTAAAGGAGTTTTAGTATTAAATATAAAACTCATTATTTACATTAAAAACTCATTACATTTAAAAAGAAAGTCACCGTACTTTAAATGAAGTACATAAGTGCTCAGTAAAGAACTGCAATAACAAGGGTGATATTGTTTAATAAAATTGTTGTTATAACAGTACTTTAAGTCAACAAACTGTAAAAGGAAATGAGTTTTGAAAATGAAAAATGCCCTTAGCACGAGGCTTTTTGTGGCTACTATAAGATTTAAAACTGTTTTCGTATTTATATACGAATGTCCGTATTTGAGCTTTTTTTCATATTTAAATGATTTGCTTCAAATGTTTTGACAGCTATGTTTAACCATGTTTACTCAATCATCTCAGATACCTACATGGTATTACTAGTGGCCACAATTCATCACTGACTAGATGATAAAACCGACTAACGCTGATTCCGACTATTTTGTTTTGCAACAAAAAATATAAAAGTTTACCAAAACAATGTTATTAGCAAGAAAAACATCAAAATTTCATTTTTAGGTACAGTTCGATATTGACAAACACATTAATAGTATTTTAAATAAAAATAAGTACAATTAAAAATATTGCGTACTTGCATAACGTATTTGCGGCGTAAACTGAGAAAAATATGAAACAGGTTTTGAATGAAACTTTTATGCTTTTGCCCAGCAGTGGGACAGCAACGGCTAGAAAAAAAATGCTTAATCGATTGACTTTATCGCATATGAAAAATCCTTAGACGTTGTATTTGGCAGGATTATTTTTGTTTTGTACAAAATGACTGCTAAGCACTATTTTAATTAAACTTGAGTAATATTCGTATTCATATAACATGGAAGGTAACTATTGCTTATAGATTGCAAATAGGCATTTTGTAAGTTAATTGTTAAATGTCTGTACATTTACATAAAATATATATATATTTTTGGCGGACTCGCGTACCTAGATACATACTTACTTCTCATAATTAAGTATTCACAGTAAATATGATACAGTAGGTGAAGATGTATTACATGAATAAATGAAAGGCACAAATAATTTTGAGTACCTATTACATATAAACCTCTAAATGAAATACATCGTTGTCTTAAATCTACAAAAATATGTAATGTATTGCGTAATATCGTTTGTCATAAACATCCAAAACGTTACATTTAATAAACGTATGAATACTACAGTTTTCAAAACAAACAAAACTACTATTCATTTTCATTTCATGAAATTGTGGTCCAAACATAGATACAAATTATTTCATAGCTCGCGTGTCTAATTTTTAATTTAAATTATAACTTATATCTAACAAATAGATAAATGAAGTTGCATATTAAAACCACTTACATGTATATTAAGTATATTACAAAATTTACTCACTACGTACCCAAAACCCACTATAATATAGCCAGCTATAATATTTTTGGCACACTACTACATAACTAAATTCGTAAACAACTAAACTAATACATTCGCTAGAAGTATAGTCTTTTACATACTATGTACATAGGAACAACTTTGTGTTTTGCATGTACTAAGTTATGTACAATTCGTATTTACATTAGTCTGATTTTATTTTGCTATCCATAATGGCATAAAAATAATTTACCGCAAATGTTTTTATCAACGTAAATACACAAATAAATGAAGGTCAATGAAATAACTTCATTTACTTTTATATTAAAATCGGTAACTTAAAATTTGCTCAACTAGTGTGATAGATTGTGTGTAATTGTTGCACAAAATATGGATATAGGTACAAAATTTTTAAAATTAGTCGCACTATTAGCAACATTTTTGAAAAAATTAAGCGATGTGATGTTAAAGACGATGAATTAATATTACTGTACCATTCAAAACTTAATACAGCTCCTGGCTGTTTACTTATAGAAAACTTTAGATACAATAATGTCTCGCGCAAGTCTCGCACTGCGAGAAAATATCGTTAAACTATTGATGATTAATCACCAGCTGAATCTTGAAAATGAGACTTGTACATTGTACAGTCTTCAGACCTATCTCTGTTTTCTCCAGGGATTATCTTATATTTCATTCATTGGCTTACTCTGGACGCTAGGTTCTTGTTTATCAGGACTTGCTATCAAATGATGGCAGAAGTCCCAATGGAATAGCCCTCAAGCATGTAAAACCTTATTAATTAGATAGATTTGACTCTACCATTTTGCTTGTGGGCATTCAATGACAACTTTGTTACCAGAACTACGTTGTCTTTGCTAGCATACCACAGACGTACCCACATTACCACTTTAAAATGGACCCTGAATCCTACCCCCACCTTCAAGCGTTAGTATCACACACGCTAGCTAACGCAGCTCTGTCAATACTGGCATATTCCTTCCCCGATCGAGGTCTGGTGAGGTGTCTGTCAGCGGATACGTCGCAAGAACTGAAAGATGAGACTGAAAGAGACTCCATGTAGTCGGAAGTATCGGAAGCTCCACTTGAAGTGCTTTTGTTGGTGAGCTGGCTCAGACGGGCTGTGATGTCCGGGTCTACTGTGAACAAGAGGAAAAAAAGAGTCAATTTCATGTCGTCAAAGAAGTTGGAAAAAAAAACTGCTGAGCGAACTTATATCATCATTCCGCTTATAGGGGACGTGAAAAATCGTAGCAGTTTCAGTAAGATTCAAGCATATCTTGCTTCTACCGACAAATAACAATATTGTTATTCATAAAAGGATTCTGAACTTAAAGCTTCCAATATTAATAATGAATAAATGCAGCATCTTTTATCACCTGTCAACTATAGCATAGGAAAAGAAGATAAAGTGGCTTCAATGACTACAGTTAGTAAATGGAAGAAAAATGTGTAACACTTACAAGTTTTCCTATTCCGCCTGGTAAGAGTGTCGACATCACACGAATTCGATTTGGTCAGCGCTGATACTTCCTCGAAATGAAATGTCAAGTTCTTCAGGGGGTCCGACGAGTTTGACTTCACAAAAGCAGAATGCACCGGCGTCAACGTATGCCTCATTTGCTTTGTGCATTTGATATGTTTCTTCATCGACTTCGAATTAGTCACGGGCATTTCGAACTCCCTAAAGTCACCCTTGTGATGTTTCAAAGATCCAGTTGATACACCAGAATCATTTGAACTAGAAGAGTCTCTATTTTTATCAGATTTGCTGGGCACACTCGAAGATCGTCTGATCTTAACCGCATCTCTAAACCTAGCCACGAAAGCGTTATCGCTCTTCGGTTCAGGCACTTTGAATGTTTTCTCTTTCGGTTCAAGTTCAGGCTTGTTCACAACAGGTATGCCTTCGTTTATCCTGTCATTTTTCGTTGCTTTCCTCAGTACGGTTGGCGTGAAGCAAATCTGATTGCTTAAGTAGTCATCGTCATGTCTTTTGGTGAAATCAGCTGAACTGGATCTTCTAGTACTTATTGTACTGATTGTGTCTGAATGCTGCGTTGGATCTGATACGTGGCTGATCCTACTTATGTTATCTGAACAGTTCCGGTTGCTATTACTTGAACTGCTGATTTCTAGAGGCTCCATATGCATGTAGTTTAAGTGGTCGTTGCAGCAGTCTGTCAACGGATGAACAGTATTTGTTGTCGCAGTTGAGATGTCATCATCATGTTCAGGGATGTCTTCTAACGCATCCAAATCCTCTTGACTGAACCCTGCGCTTCTGAGAATCTGCAGAGAACTTTCGAACTTCTCTAACGTCGCCGTAAGGTCTAGATTCGCATAATTGTTATACTCGATCCTTATATCAGGCTGTTTGGTAACTGGAGTTACATTGACGTAGTTCGATAGCGCTTCTGTTGTAGATACTTCAATATTATTAACACTAGTATCACATTGGTTGTTGTTGTCCGTCTGTTGGTCTGCTTCTTTTTTGGCTTCGCTCTGACTGACACAAGTGCAGGCCTGGCCGTTGATGAGACATTTCAGTTTCTTTGGTGTGTCGTAAAGGCTTGATGGATCCGAGTTACCATCTACTGGGTGCTCCTGAAAAAACAAAATACCATAATGAAAAAACGCATTAAAATTAGATAAAAAATGGATACTCTAAGGTTGAAAAGGCCAGAATTTGCGTTGAGAAGGTCAGATATACTTAGAAAAAAAATGCAGTGATTTGTTTGAAATACGGACAAAGTTCGGTAAAAAGCTACAGTCTTATAAAATGCCTCACTTCTTTTGTCAACTTACTTGTATCAAAGGCATCGGTGTCTTTGGCACGTCATAGTTCTCGTAGGGTCCGCTAAAGGACTTCTTTCTACAGCAGCAAGGCTTCGGCTGTTGCCAGCACTGGCACCCACTGCCAGTCTTCACCGGAACGGTGGGTGTACAGCAAGCAACCGGGCTGCCGCGTTTCGAGTCGAAACTCTTGTCCAGGAGGCAGGTGCTCCTGGGCACACTGTACTCAGAAGCTGAACCGCTTGATCTGGAGTATATGGATGCTCTGTCGGAGTCCGAGCGCTTTTCCAGAATGTTCTCCATTGTCCAGACTGGGGACATGATTGAGCCGGGTGTGCCCATTGTTGATGACCTGAAAGAAAGAAAAAAAACATTTGTATATTAAGCTGTCAATATAGAATGTTACCTATAAGTATACCTAACTCGATATTACAAAGTTTCTCGTTTACTGATTGAACTGCTGATGAATTCCATTTATCTTTACAGTGGATAAGTATGCTACTTTGGGTTTGATGGTAAATTCCTAAATAAAAGCAAATTTGGCAAAATCTTATTAACTATCTTTGGAAGCTGGTTGAAACCAATTAAAACCTCTTACCTACCTACTAGAATACTGAACTACAAGGTAGGAATGTATGCTCAAAATTATTGTGATGGATAATGTACAGTTAGTTGATACCTCAGAATAATTTAACCGCCCAGGAATCGATGGGCCGTGGGCGGTCGCGTAAACAAAATAATGTTGAAAAACACATCCGTTTTAGATCCAGTTTAAACAAGAAGATCTATTTTCATCTGGTCCTTACCTAGTCAAATGGCTGATCTTCCCAATGCAACTAGAGCACCTCGGCAGTGACGTGGGTCTCCTGAACTTGTCTTCGTTGCTATCCAGGCTTGTATCCAGGTCTGACAGACAGTGCATGGTCTGGCTGGCCGGGCCGTTCCAGGACGGTGAGACTGATCGCAGGGAGGGGTGGAAGCAGTCGTCCAAGCAGGAACTGGTGTCCGAGAAACGCTTTTCTAGAACTGCAATAGAGGAGAGTTTTAAGTTTTAAATTTTGAAAGCATTGTTACATACAATATTTTTTACTATAAAGGAAATGGCCGCATCGTCATACATTGTTTGCCCCAAAAGGAAAATTCTCTGCGCCAGACTAAACCTGAATTAATATGAATTTGCTTTTTAATTTTGTTTTAGAATTATAATAAATGTATCCGTACTATGTTAATTTGGAAAGTTTCATCAAGAATACGTAGGAAAATGGTATCGAAAAGAAGCAGCATAAGCTATCACTTGTGTTCACCGTCTCGTTGTTATTTAATGGGTAATGAAATAAGAATTGAGAAGCGCCCGACAGTCGATAATGATCGTCTGCTCATTGTATTGTTTACTTTTAACACCATAATGTCATAATAACCACAGTTTGAGTATTGAATTTAATTAATACGTAGGTATTCGAACGTTATTGTTACTTGTGTTAGACTAGAACCTGACTTGGTACCTTTATAAAAAGGGTCTCTTGATATGACCCGAGTTAGGAAACTAACCGGAGCGGTGGCTTGAACCCTTCCGCGAATTTCAGAACATTATAAGAATTTACTCACCAGATCCACTCCTAGATGCGATGCTGAGCCTGGACTGGGCATCGTGGCTGTGCATGTTGAGGAGTTCTGTCAGCTCCCTCCCCCCCTCTGCTGCGAAGACGAACAGACCCTCCCCCTTCCCGCAGCGGGAGCCTCCTTCTACGCAGAAGCGCTTGTCCACAATGCCGTAGCGTCTGTAAATAATGAAACAGGGCGTTTAGTTTTGGTTAAGAACTGGGTAAAGTGGGGATAGGTGAAATAAAAATATAGTTCTATGGAGTAGCTTTGAAAACTTTGGCAAAATTTTAAACTAAGAACCTACTCATGATTTATAGTCTCTTACACATATTAAAATTAAAATCAATTGATGTGATCAAAATTTGAAAGGCATTTTCGGAAACTTCAATCAAGTGACATGCTTTTGTTGCTTTCTTAATCTGTTAATTAGAAGGTTAAGTTGAAACAAGGCTTGATAAATATTTTGGATATATTAAAAATACACTCTGAAAATATACACTGAGGCTGAACTACAATATTTAACAAGTACACTTCAATAAATTCAATTATGATCTCAATAAAGCTAAAAAACATGCTTAATTAAGTACTCGCTAGACGACGTCCTAATGGTACTAAATTAAATTAACGCTAGTAATCACTCAGCTGGGTTAATGAAAGCTCTCAACAATTATGCTTATTATCATAGACTCTTAAAACAAATTACGACGTTTGAACGTACATAAGGGCAGTTCAGTTCTTTAATTGTAGCAATTGAAATCAACGCCTGCGCATACATTCGTCAATTTATACAGTTAGCTGTCAAACTGTATAATTACTGAGCCGGGGTTTAACAGTGTAATCGTTTGTTTACGCACGCCTCGGTGACATTTAGTATGGATCTGTAAAGGTTGAGGAAAACAGCCAGTACATTTAAGACAGAAAGTGACGATCCAAAATCAGTGATGTAAAAAGAAAACTCACTGATGATCGTACATCTGGTTATGGGTAAGAGCGAGAGTAAATAATCGCTAAAATTAAACTGAATTTAGGTTCGAACCGTTCGTACCACGAACGGTTCGAACTTCGTACTCGAGACACGAAAATGCGTCAAAAATATGGACTTTGTGGATATTTACAGGCTATAAGCATTGTTTGTATTATGTATAGTATAATAATATTGTGCCTACACTATCCTAACGAAAAATGTTATTTTGCTATAAATTAGATCTTATGCGTGAGATTATGTAATCTATTGCAAACCTGCCTAAATATTTGCATGCTATTTATCTATAGTTTGAAAAAGAAGACCTTAACTTTACCTGAATTCCACCAAAAATGTGACCTTTTTCTAACGCAAATAAATTTCATTTCACTTTTCTTAACTTATATTTAGTAAGACTTACTTTAAAAGCCCACCGGCCAAGTGCGAGTCGGACTCGCGCACTGAGGGTTCCGTGCCAACTTTAACTGAATTTGGGATTCTTACTTCCACTTCGCCAAAATACCACAATATTTTGTTGACCGCAAACATAACTTTGTTTTTCATAGTGTTTGTATGAAAGACAAAGTTATATTTGCGGTTAATAAAAATGTGCTATATCTCAAAAACTACTAGTTCGATTTCGCTCAAACCAATTTTCGTTAAAAGTTTTTATCAAGATCTACATAATATATTTTTTCCAAAATTTTCACTACCTTAGTTCAAAAGTTTGATGGGGGGGAGGGGGGAAGTACATGAATCGAAAAGCGGTGCACAAGATACATCTACTTACCAAGTTTCAGCTTTGTGATGCTAATAGTTTAAGAATAAAGTGGCTGTGACATACGGACGGACAGACAGACAGACAGACAGACAGACAGACGGACAGACTTGACGAAACTATAAGGGTTCCGTTTTTGCCATTTGGCTACGGAACCCTAAAAATCAAAATTGCCCTGGATCGTAACTACTTAAATGATAATGAATAATTAGGTACGTAAGACCTTATTTTCTCATTGATATCCATAAAAGAGAGTCGTGTGTTACACAACTAATAACTGGAGAATTGATGAACTGATTTTCATGATTTTTACCTTGTTGGATTCGTCGTCGCCCGGAATAGGATATAAGGGGGGAAACGCAGTTCGCCGGGACCGCTAGTAGGTACATAAATACTTACTATGAAACGATAACTCTACTAAATTTTATTGTTTTGGCTGTTATACCCTTACCTCACGACCCAGGCCACCCGCATGGCACAAATGAACTTAGATACGTTAATTGGCAAGCACGAACAATACCCGTGACTTGCCTCGCCAACACGCTGGCTGGAGCCCGGACTGATCGTATGTACCGCTATGCGAGAGGAAAACTTCTGATCCCGAGTGAAACTTAACTAACTTTAGACGAAATCAAAAGCTTTGTAAGTGAGAGTTTAATTAAGCGTTGGAATAAATTCACTGTCCATTTCATTTATTTTTAAAATAAATAACGTCAGTGTATTTAGAGCAAGTAAAACTTTAATAATTTTACTGTAATAGTTTAGTCCTATTAAGGTTTCTCTAGTATTGTAGGTTATCGGGTGTGTCCTGTTTGTGTGCTAAATGAATAAATCAAAATGCATAAGTATATTTACTACCCTCTAAGGATATAAAAATGTAGAGTCAGCCTACGCATCTACGCTTGTCTATGACTGTTAAGTTCGTACCTTTTTTATTGAGTCATATAGCGAAGTAAAATGATAATCTCATGAGTAAAAATCTAAATTACATAAACTTGTAACATTTCATTTTAATTAAGGCATTTTGTATCCAGATCCCTATAACCAAGACACTTCCATTCCTGAAAGGAGACGGCAATAATTGGTACCAGAGGTATTTCATTTGGACGGCCCGAGGAATCCTGCCCATGCCGAAGCCGAGGCTCTATTATCTATGGACTATGTTTATAATTTAAAGATATATAGTCATCCTTTTCACAAGCGAGGTTTAACTGGTGAGAACGACAGGGACGGTTAATTTGAAAATATTAACATCTTTCAGAGTAACGCCTCAAGTACTTGACGTCCTTAGTATATAAAATATCTACTCTATGCAGACAGAAGTTTTGGGTTTTTGAAAAGTTTTCAGTCACATATGAAATTAAGTCAGAATGTAAATTAAG
Source organism: Pyrausta aurata (assembly GCA_963584085.1). Classification (NCBI taxonomy): domain Eukaryota; kingdom Metazoa; phylum Arthropoda; class Insecta; order Lepidoptera; family Crambidae; genus Pyrausta; species Pyrausta aurata. The sequence continues at coordinate 2,005,296 of OY757269.1, read as the reverse complement.
CTATCGACAAGCTTATTTTGATTATCGGATACCACAACTCTACATTCCCAACACAAGTATCTATTAGTAAAACAGTTAAAGGTAAAACAAACAGATTTTGTATCAGAGGAAATCGTTTAATCGTAAATACAGGAAAAAATATCAGAAAATCTTTAGCCCATAAGCAGTCACCAATCTTCAAGGAAGGAAAATAATAAATGACAAATCTAATTCAGAAAACAATTCAGCCGAGACAAATGGAAACGTTTATAACCTGATTAAGCATCAAATTGAGGACATTACGGGAAAAGTATTTCTCAATCTCCAATGAGCATAAAGAGACAACGATAAACTTAGATTTTCATCAGAGAGGAAGCTCGTTCAGGAATTTATTGCTTTCCTAATGTAAATAAATGCATTCGTCACTTCGCCTTAGCGTTTACGGTTAACAATAAAATCTAAATCACACTAAAAAATCTTGAAAGCGTACCCATTGTTCCGGCGATAAAACAAAACCGCAGACAAAAGGAGTTTCCTGCTCTAAAAAGGTTAGAATAGTTTTTATTACGATAACAAAAAGGTGCGATCTAAAAAATGCTGGCACACGCACGCCACTATAAAAAAAGAAATAAAATGTCAAAATCGAGCTCCCGAATTGGAAGAAAAAAGAAGATCGAATTCGAATCTAACCGCGATTGGTTGAGACTAAATTGGTCCTTATTGCTAAGTGACTTCGCAAGTTTCAATACGATTATCGCGTGACCACGGCGGCATTTACGTAATAATTCTGCAGGCTATGCATATGCGAACGCTGGCGGCTGCATTGAAAAGTCCGTGTGACTTGAACATTGAGTAGGTACGTCCATGCATTTCAATTCGGTCGGTTAGTCTCATTTCATAGGCAAAACACGTAGTCCTTTTACAAGCGCATCTCGAGAACTACAAATGTAGTTCTCCTAAATGTATGTTAATCGTTCTAATAACTGCAATAAAATATTCGACGTCATTTATTGTTTGTGAGATTCAAATGTTATGTTTCTCACCTTTTTTAAGGTTCACGGGATTATAAAAAGTTTTTATCGAGTTTGAGGTATATATAAAGGTAAGATTATGGAGGCGTTAGACAGAGAAAACCACTCAACAATTCGTATGTCTATCCTTAAAAACTATTTAATTTTTCCTCTGTAAGTTTGAATATCAAACTAAAAGAAACGGAGAGCTGTACCTGACTTGTTATTGTGTGTGGTATTGAGACCTAAATTAATTAAGGAAGGACAGAAAAAAGATAAACAAATATTACGGTCCGTAATTCCAACTTTTATAAGTTAATTAATATTGACTTGATCGTTTGATAAATGAATTCGCGCTTCAGAGGGCACATAGCCATGTCAGACGCCTATCACAGACGGCAACCACAGCGCTACCTTCACTGAAATTGTCATTCAGACAGTTTGCTACAGCAAAAGTTACGATTAACGGTTACAAAACCGATATAGTAGCTTGGTGCAACTCACTGTAAGAGTTATCAGAACACAGCCATTTATTAAATCATCATTAGAGAACTCAATCGTTCGGCAATGAACAGAGATAACAGATGAATGGTTTTGTTCGTCAATTTGAATTAAAAGACGTTACGAGATGACAGATATGGAACAGGGTTGGAATTCGGAGTCCGCGGATTTTAAAATATAGTTATCTGCGTTGATAAATTATACAGACTCATACAATATCGGTTTCAAGAACTGGTTTGGATAATTGAAATGCTAAAAAAATGGTGATAATGTTCTTAGAATTATTGCCAAAAGCTAAATTTATATTCGTTTAAACACATAGTAGCAATTTTTCTAGAAACTCACATAACTTCCACCCACACAGAATCTTATTCTTCTTCGTAACAATTTACTTTGTACCATTTCGTGCCCTTTATTTATAAACTTTTGGGTTCCGCCGCGGGCCCTGGATGGGGCCCTGGCTGCCCTTTCCATTAAAAGATGGGATAATATCAAAGGAGGGCTCTAGGCGAATCCTCTATGCAAACGATGGAGATTTTATTAAGATCTTCCGCGTCTATGATTACGTTTATTTTTAAAATATGAGCAGCTGTAGTGGCTAGATATTGAATAAATAATTTACTGCATTTTTGTTCTATTTTTTTTTAAGTTTATGCAATGGGCTTAAATCAATCAATTAATCAATTTATATAAAATCATCTAGATTTCGCTTTCGATGTACTCAAACAAAAAAGAGAGAGATGAAGTTTTAGGAGGGTCCGAAAGAATTACTGATGTGAAATTGCTTACTCTAGAGAATCCACCATGATACCAATCATGAGTTATAGTCGGTACACAAGCAACTGAGTCGTGAGGCCATAATGCCAATAGAAATTGGAATATGCGAATATGAGATAGGCATAAGAAAATGACAGAAAATGTCGACTCAGTTGATAAAAATTCTTTATCGCGTCTAACCAAAGAGTTGCTAAAACAATGGCATATGGTATTTAAATCACCATTACCTTATTGGCGACAGATCTTTATTCCTTATATCCACTTTACTTAAGTCAGGGCCCAATAACTTAAGCGGTGTTAGACGCGGTGCATAAGTTAACTAACTCAACGACATAAGTCGTTAATCTGTTGAGTCAACAGCGATTAGTTAACTCCGGTTTACTGGGACTAAAGTTAAAGTTAAACTGTTGGCAGAATCTCATTGTTCGGGGCATGTGTTTTGGTAAGTAAGTTACCTAAGTGGAGTAGAGTTTGACACGGTGTACTGTGTTATTTTCTACTAGCTGAAACTACAAGTTAGTACTCACCCTTTAATAAAGCTGCGCTGGTAATGTCATTTTGACACAAAAGGTACGGAAAGAACTTAAAACTTACTGGCTTTGACATATTTTTTACATATTTTCTGTCAAAAATACATTTTCAGAGCGGCTTTACTTATCCAGTGTAAAGAGTTTGATAGATGTTTGCCAATTTCTATAGGTAAGGCCAGGGGCCCTATTTTTGAATCACTCGCGTCAAGATGGCATGTGATATTCATTAATTAAAGTCTAATTTTGGAATGAAAATCAGTTGTAATCCGCACAGAAGGGATTTAAAAAATTGAAGCTAAATTTTGTAAGTGCTCAAGTCCATAGTTCGCGACATTTTCGTGGATTTTTAATTCGTTTTCGAACGAAAATCACATGCCATATCCACGCGAGTGATTAAAAAATAGAGCTCCTGTTATACGTATCTGACATTTGTATTTCCCAGGTTTCATTCCAAAAACTGCAAAAAACATTTTTTTCGTAATATTTTTCTGAAATTTGTGGAATACGTACCTAATATTACAATTCAATTCAAATGTTATGTTTCTACAACAATAATCCTTACAATTATTTTTGTAATGTAAAATGTTGTGTCTTTCGACACTGTCGTAACTAAGATACACGCACATTTTTATCTGTCACTTATTCGCAAATTCGTAGACAATTTGCGACGAAGATAAGTGATTACTCTCTCGTAAGAAAAATAACGAAAAGCGTTATAACAACACATATTTCATCCGACAGCAGATTTGGAGCATTACGGCAATTAGGGAAATTCTCTCCAAGATTGTTTTCAAGATTGTGTTCAAAACAAAATCCTGAAACGTAAGTGAAATATTTTTTTAATTATTAACTCTAGTAAGTATATTTTGGTATGATATAAGTATAAACTGAAATTAAAATTGCATTTATAAAGTCAGTGTATAAGTTAAAGCTGACAATATGGTTAAATATTGATAAAATCATCTGGGTCAATCTTTTGTCATTATACTCTATGACTAAAAAATTTATTATAATGAAGTCATTAATGGTAACTAATTTAAAATCTCCTTTTTATAAAAGTTTAATTTCTTAACCGGTTCTAAACTTTTTCCTTAATAGAGATCCCCGGGGGTTAATTACCAGAAAACAGATAAAAATTAAGAAGCGCCTTAATCTTCCCGCCTCTGCCTTCAGACTCAAAGGAGTTTCAATATTTACTTTGGTACTTTCGATCCGTCTTCTTACATAGTCTAGGAAATGGAGCCAGTTTAAGAAAAAAAAAACAGGTTTCAGACAGTGTTTTCTGAAGCTGGCATCATGATGAGCTCACTCTGTCACGTTTGGAAGAGTCAAGAGCAACTCCAAAGCAAGAATCTTTTTTATACTTTTTTTTTCTGGAAAACATGGCCATGCAGAAAACAAATGTTGCCAAAAGGATCCTCTATGGGAATTTGTTTTAGATTTTCTGATTTGTACAAAAAAAAAGACGAAAATGGAGCGTCAATTTTTTTTCAGCAATCAGAAACATTTAGTAAATGGTTTCTTTATTATTGTTTTTCTTTTAAAGTTTGTGTTTTGGTATCTTGAGTGTGTTGCTTGTTCTTGCTGGTGCTATTTACTGTATTAGGTACTTTGGATTCATCGCTTGTAGTTTATTAATTACCGGTTTTGCCCGCAGCTACCTGCGAGGAATTAGAAATAGATAGGTTTTGCTAACTAAGTGCCTGTGTAGAGCACTTAATTTATTTCTATTATCTGGAGAAGTAGAGACCTACCTTTTTAGACTTAGGCTCAGTTGCTTCGTTTATATATAAAAAAAGTTAAACTAATCATTAAATCTGGAATACAACTCTTTTAGCAAAAAAGTTACACTGCCCAAATTAACAAGTTTGTATGGGAGATCCAACCATATTAGTGCAAAATTACAGGGAACCCACACTTACTAATCTGTGCAGATCCTATATTATATTTAAAGTCATAACTTAAACATACATACGAGTACATGTGTCCGCAACCCCGATGAAACATAGCGTGTCCGCCATTAATAAAACCGTTAACATTTGAATGCATGTCCGCGTTCCAATTTCCGACGTTTAAATATTGATAGAACATTTTTGACTATTGCAGCTATTGTTGAGGTTTTCGGCCAGTTTTTTTATAAAAAGTAATATTTTGAGAGAGCCGGATTGGTATCTGAAAACAATTTTGTTTCATTAAAAGTGGCTCCTATAGCTCAGTCAACGAAAACTGAAAACAAGAGTGAAGAGGTCTAATTATAAAGTCCCCGTCCGTAGCCCTTTATATTTTTTCTTACTGAACTACATTGTTTTTATCGAATCTTGCAACGGAAAGCTTTCAAAGCTAGAAACAGTCTGAGTACGAGGTCATCCCAACATATTAGATTTGCAATTTTTTTTATAAGTACGTATGTAATTTCCCCTAACTACATGAAACCAAATAATAAATAATTTATTATTATTTTTCCAACAGAAATAAACGAGAAATATAAAAAGTAAATTCTGGGGTGATGTTTGCCTCGGGCAAAATATCATTGTTCCTAAATAAACTGTGTGCCTCAATAAGATCAGCTTGTTAGTGTGTGGTAAAACTCTGAAAATATGAGCAAATACACCTAAAAAAATAAGGCTGTGTCTTTACAAAGTGATCAAACCAATAATATATTACGGATCTTTCAGGAATCTGTTCAATTTATGCAAATAATCAATTCGTGAACGGTTTTAGCTGGTGAATGATGTAACTTAACTGATTTTGATGAAAATTGTTAAAAAAAGCGTAGCATTCGCGTAAGCCTCAGAAACAAAAAAAGATTTTGGATTAAGAGCATCGACTTTTGTGAGGAATCCACTTTATTAAAAGGTGATAAATGAAAATTCACACTGAAAATCGGTCAAATGTACAGAAAAAATATTTTTAATATTATTAATGTTTGCGTACAATAAAAAAATTCTATAAATATTATATTGAATAAAAAAATATGCCGCTCCATGGCTATTGTTCTGGAGGCTCCCGCGACTTCGATGATTAGCCCAAGTACACACAGCGTGCCCACAACTATTCCCGAGGGATTATATAGCAGCAATACACACACAGTCTTTGTGTACCCCTCCCCCCCCTAAGGCTGGGATTAATTAGCTAAAACATTGAATGTATTTTATTACTTTGAGTTTTAGTTGCAATCTTATCACAGTCGTAACTTCTTACGCCGTAAGTAAATAAATAAATATGCGCCAAATAACACACAAATTGACTGGTTTCGTGGTAAGGAATTTTCTTCCTTGTGTTACGAAGTACCAGACAACTATTATGCCGGGGGCGAAATCCCCCATAAATACTTAAATACATATAACATCCACGACTTAGGTACAAATGTTTGTGCTCATCACATAAACATTTGCCCCTTGCGGGATTCGAGCCCGCGACGGCCGGCGTAATAGTCAGGTGCGCTAACCAATACACCAAACGCGTCGTCAAATAGCATAAATGAACGTAATCAAAATAGTAGCAAACTTTTACTTATTATATTACTTATTATAACTCTTACAAGATAAACTACATAGACTTGTTAGGCCCAGTTGCGTGATCGATTGTTCACTCAACTAATGATTAAATGTCGTTACCAGCGCGGTTGGATATTTACGATTGTGCATGTTTTAAAGAAAAATACTTTAATTAAATGTCAGAATGGCTATTTTCATGACCATTGGTTAAGGTATTTTTTCTTCAAAACGCGCACAATCATAAATATACAACCGCTGGTATCGATATTTACCCATTTTTTGAGTTGAGCTATCGACCACTCTTAACTATCTCTGGATGAATTGGGCCTTAGTAGAGATAATGTTGGAGAAAAGTTTCGCTAATTAATTTGATGTCAGGTTTATTATTTCAATTACCTTTTTATAAAAAAATACGTTTTTAACTATTTTTGCTAAATTTGAGTTTAAATCTCATAATATTTCAAGTACTCGTAACTTATAAAACATTTTCAACACGCAATCCCCTCCAGCCAACTATGACGAAATTGCCCTAATATCGTGACTTGTCACTTGTCCAATAATTACTATGTCAATGTCATAAGGCCGTAGTCCCTATTCTGTAAGGCTTTGCCCGCATTTTTGCGTTGAGCCATCTTTTTCTATACAAAGTGAAGCTGGTAAAGAGTGACAAGGACAGGGTTAGATTTCAAACGTTTAATATTGTCTATAAGTATTTTAAAAAAATGTTTTTTCTAGTGACCGTCAACTACTCAATAGATTTTTGATAAAGATTGGACTGATTGCTGAGTTGAAAATATATACTTGATGTAAATGAAAGAAAACATCTCAATATGACTTTGTGTTTCCAAGAAACTCATATTATAATGAAAAGCATATGATTGGAAACCTAAACAGATCCTCATACTGGAACCTTGTCCAACCAATTCAAAAAATAAAACATAGACACAGAAGATACACAAAGGAAAATAATACACCCTCCTTTTCTTGAAGTCGATTAAAAATCCAAAATAAATTCGTGTTTAGATTAAGGCACCAAGCACAATTAATAATGATGGGCCCATTCATTATGTTCTTAATAAGAAAGCCCTACTTATTGATGACACGTCGAAAGAGACGGTGCATGCCTTAAGGCTCACTTACAAACGTCATTTAGAATTAGGGATCAATTAACGATAAGTTATTTAGCCTAATAATTATGATAATTGGTTGTTCAGTTAAAGTCTTTATAAGAAATGTTTTTGTAAAGTAAAATCATGGTATAAGATGTTTTTTTTTAAATTTCTGATTTTTACGCACTTTTTACATTAGCCAGCTGGAATGACTATAGTAATTTTCTATTTTTTTTCTGAAAAATTAAAACCTTTTTTTCGTTCTTGTCGAATTATAGAAATTAGTGCACATAAAAATATCAGTAAAGGGAATTCAATAACGGAGGTGCTCTACCTCTGAATATATGCGAAAGTTCCTTCAAAGGAAAACTGGTTTTACAGCACAAAAATATAGCCCTTATTCTTTAAGAAATAGAAAAGAAAATCCCTTGTGGGTTTGAGTATAAGGAAGTAGGTAGAAAACAACAATAAAACTCCAATTTTCTCTTAATAAAAGTATTACGATTGAGGAGGATATATCCTTCTTACTCGCTCGTGTTCGGAAAGCAATTTATTTTGGACACTCGATATAATCGGGGAATGTCGGGGGCATGCACTAGTTAATAATACGAGTATTAGTGACTTTGTCAGATAATTAAGCTTCGAGATTGCTGGGGTTTCTTTTAATGGCATTTCTTTGATTGGGATCAGGAGAAACGTTGGCTACAGTGAATCCGACGTCTTCGGGACTAGAAAAGTCGTGTAATTCTTTTTATTTGCGACTGGATGAGGACGAAACTTTATTTTTTAATCTACTCTGACGGTTAAAAAGTAGCATAAGTAAAGTGGTATATGATGAAGCAGGCTTATAAGCGTACGATTACTATTAAGAGTACATCAAAAGTGTTAAGTGTAACAATTTTAAAGTAGCACGTGAGCTTAATCAAAAATAAAATAAAATAATAATAATATACTAAATAGGAGTTGTCTTTCCATCCATTAAAAAGAAATTTCTCTCAGAAAGCGACAACACAAATAAATTAAATACACCAACCTATCTTATACAGTAAATACTAAAGTCACTTAGTTTTTGCTTACGTAACAATCTTCAACCAAACACAAAAAGATTAAAAAACGCTAAAACGCGACAAATATCAGAGAACATTGCAAAAAGCACTCAGAACGCTTTCATAATCGTAGCGTGGAGCACCTTGAATTTTTTACAACGAGGCGACAGTGTCTTGGATTCCGTGAATTATCTTCGCAATTTTTCAAAAACCAGAGCGGAGTCCTTCAGGACTAATTGAGGAGTACCCGGGAGCATAACATAGATGGAGACAGAAGGCTTACATGGTCTAAAACTTAATAATATAAACTGCACTTGTAAAAAGCAACTGTGACTCTGTGGCAGACGAGGAATTGAACCCCATGTCTTACGCAATCCGGGCGTAAGCACTTGCAAAATTCAACAGGCTTGTTAATGTGACGGTTGCCGAGTGGTATAGGCATACGCCGGGATTGCGTAAGACACGGGGTTCAATTCCTCGTCTGTCACAGAATCACAGTTGCATTTTACAAGTGAAATTTAAATCAAGAGTGATGCAGATAGAACATATAATCATAATTTTTCGGTTTAATGATGTCCCTTGCGTGACCCAAATTGAGTAGATCCTAGGCCTACTCTCTCAACTTTTATTGTACCGTGAGTTTTTCATTTCTTGTAAGAATATTTTTACAATGGAGCCAAGCACATTTAACGCGTTGATAAGGATGTCTCGTTTTTACAGATTTTCGCCTCAAGATTATAATTTAAGAACGCTTTTGTCGTTAAGTAATAGGTGGGTTGATATACCTAAATATCTTTTATATTTCCCTTGCTCATACATTACTATGGGAAAGAGGGTAAGATGAGATTTGGTATGGAACGTTTCAAATTTTATAGATAGAGCCTTACCAAACGAATATTTTATTACAGGACAACAACGTCGCAGATGATAAGAAAGTCATAATTCGATCACTTTTGGCGACGGAGATAGCTTTTGAATTTTCTTCTTTGTAATCTTCTTCTTTTATCTATAGGATAATTTTGATCTCAGAAATCATCCTTGAAGAGGATGAAAAGGGGGGAGGGGGGGGGGATCTGATAATAAAACAAAACAACAATAGTAGTTTAGAATGTTTTTAACACACAATGTTTTATTTTTTGTTATTTTTGTATTCATATAAGATGAAATAAGAAACCAAAAATCACTTTGCCAATTTTTGCGGGTTCGAGTCCCGCCCGTGTGCGGTTGAGTTTCTTATTTCATCTGAACAATAATTGTGTTATTCAAACTATTTTATTAAAACAATAGTAACAAGCAAACAAGAAACACGTGCTTATAAAACAAGCGACTGCAAAAAGCACTCAAATAATCCAAGGCTCCTCTCAACGTTCGTGAATAACTTATCTCGGAACTCTGAATAAAATACTTGAAGCCTTTGAATATAACTGTTTCACGAATGCTCCCCGAAATAAAAACGTTAGCCCAAAAGAACCGTTTGCGAAGTTTTCAACTTGTTAAAAATAAAATAGCAGGGAAAGAGACGTAAATAGTGATGGAACAATATCGATATTAGGAAGCGAAAGTGAGTGTAGTGTAGTGCCAACTGCTTAGTAGGTATTTATTCTTTTTTTAAACTTCTAGTAAGATAAACGAAATGCTAATATGAATACATTATCATTGAATAAATAAAAATTGAAATGAATTAATTAAGGTTGTTGTTGAAAGATATCAGTTCCAGAGACAACTCCGCCTGAATTGTCGATTTTCTAGAATTATTAATTGTACACATCTTAAAATAAATAAAAAACTTGCTTCTTTATACTACTTAGTATGTATGTTTTTAAATCACAAGCAGAGAGATTAAGTACAGAACAGTAATTTAATTTAAAAGGACTTTTTATATTTTTCGTTATCGATATCGACAAAACGTGAACTTCTTTCCCACCCTTAAAACATGAAAGATCTCAGGGAGGGCTTCTCAGTTAAGTTAATTCAGAGCGTTGCGATTCCGTTAAATACAGCCGTCATAACTTCCTAATAGGTTCTTAAACGGAAGACCATGTACTTCGGAAGGGTCAAGAATTAAGCATTCAAACTCCTTAACTTGGGACTTTCCAAGTTCATTGACTATTTTGGAACAGATGTAAATTAAAACCTCCTTCTGATCTATACTTAATATTATAAAGCTGAAGAGTTTGTTTGTTTGTTTGAACGCGCTAATCTCCGAAACTACTGGTTCGAAATGAATAATTCTTTTTGTGTTGGATAGTCCAGTTATCGAGGAAGGCTATAGGCTATATAACATCACGCTACGACCAATAGGAGCAAAGATATAGTGGTAAATGTGTAAAAAACGGGAGAAAGAAGTCACTATTCCATGCGGACGAAGTCGCGGGCAAAAGCTAGTTTCAAATAAAAATTGAGCGAGATTTTTTTATTTTTTTTATTTGAAGCTAAGCAGATATTTGACCCCGATCGCACCTGATGTCAGGTGTGGATGAAGTCTAGGGTGGTGTATATCAGGAGGCAGATTCTCGCATGATCGAACTTCGTTTCGTGTGGTAATTCAATTACGAGTATCACTGTTTTACCGAAAAAGAACAAGTAGTATATCCATGTAAAAAAAAAACCGCACGAAAGAGATCAATGTGTATAGAAATCGTGACCCGGATAAAGCAATAACTGTTTTTTCTTTGAAAAAGAAAATTCGATCGGTGATTTTTTATCGTATACGAACTGCACGAGAATTGGCCTGCTTAGTAGCAACTTATTCACTCTTGCTTTAAAGGTATTAAGGTCATATTCCTGTGGGAATACTTCAGCAGGCAGCGAGTTCCACTCCCTAGCTGCACGCAATAGAAAGGAGTCAGCAAAGCAAATATTCTCTACCTCTGCCAGTATTTGTTAAGAGCTATAAAAATAACGCCATGGCTAATTTTATCGTGCTTTTCAAATCCTGTAATACTTACGGGCTCAATCATGGCCTCATGATTTTAGAAGATGTTCCTATTTCGTTTATTCAAAACATTCTCATTTAAATGGAAAACTGGCAAAATTAAAGAACAACAGAAGTTGGAATTGGACGTTTTTGAAATAACACGTTAAATAATAATGGGTCAGTTTCGAACTAACCGAGTGTGCGCCGAAGGCTGGTTTTGTATTTTAGAGATCTGCGATAAATGTGACGCTGAGACGAGTGAGTGAAAACAAATAAATTTTGTGTAAGTATGCTTATAAATTGCAGAAGTTGATATTTCATAAGATAAAGTTGTTTGATTGTCATTCTTCAACATCATTATTAGCCATAGGACGTCCACTGCTGAACATAGGCCTCCCCCACGGCTTTCGACAGCTACCGATGACCCTACGTTGTGTTTGATTGTAGGAGTAATAATTTTAGGAACCAATTGGAAAGAAGAAATTGTGTGTTGGTTGCGTCAATACATTTTCCTTTACCCACACGTTTTTTTTATTTTCTCTATGATCAAAGGGAGCGGAGGATTAATAAAAAAATGTTTTAAGGAACGCACAAAGTTGCGCCCGCTCTAGCCTTTAATAATAAATTGATGTAGGTTAAAAAAATAAATTATTTTTTTTACCACTGAGATTTAAATATTGAATACATACATTAAATGAACACAATCGATAGATATTTGACTATTTTTAGTTCCACCTTGCCAGTTTTTCCCGTTGTGCCGCCCCGTCAGAGTAATTTCATCAGCGCTAGTTTTCTCCATTCCTGTGTGTTTGTTATTTTTCTTTCCCGCAAAATAGTTCACATTTTACTTCACTCCGATTGCTTGTAACTATTTTTGTTGCTAAAAAGCAGCTTGGCTTGTTGAAATTTTCTGTAGCGCTACAATAATGCGGAACAAGTCTTCAATAATGTTAATGTCATTATAGTTTCAACATAATAGGTTTTGTCGTTTAATGTACAAAACATTAACACGAATAAATAATGCTTAGAACCAGAAGAACGTTACGTTACATCGTTATTACATACAATCCTACCATTCTTCGATTCTAATACGCCAAGTAGGTTATAAATAAATAATTAATAATATGCATTAGACAACACACCTACTGTCTTAGTTTTAAAGTTAAAAGTTCTTCCTTTTGTTACGAATACCATACAACAAATTATGAAGGGGGCGTCTCCCACAAATACTTAAATACATATAACATCCAAGAATTGGTAGGTACAAATGCTCGTGCTCATCACAAAAAAAATGTCTCTTGCGGGATTCGGACCCGCGACGGCTGGCGTCGTAGTCAGGAGCGCTAACCACTACACCAAACGCGTCGTCAACTATCGGTTATACTTGGTAAATAAATTTAATTCTCAAACATCTTCATTTTAAATCGTAGCTTCTTTTTCTTACATAACAGCCACTTAACTAACACGCCGTAATCTTGTCATTTATTAAATTAACAAAGTCCGTTGCAGCTGCTGAACAGAATAACAAGAAAATAGGATTAATCGTGGCTCTGGTGTTGCCAGACAATTTGAATGTCAAAGTTAAGCCGGGAGTAGGGCAAACTTGCGATTCGCACTTATCCGCAACGAGTTTTGAGTTCTTAGGGTTGCCACTCTTGGGCAATTTATCCAACAAAACAAATAAAAAAACACAAGATAATGATATAACGGACTTTACGTTTTAATAAATAAAATGGTCCTACTCGAATGAATTTGGGAAAAAATACTATTTTAAACTGTAATCAATTTAACCCTAGTTCAGTAGTTAATGTTACAATGTCACGATGGATTAGAGCTTAATATTTACCGAAATATCTCCATTCTATAGTAACTATAAGAAGTAGTCTAATAAAAATAAGTCGGATTTTCCTTCCTGACGCTGTAACTCCAGAACGCATGAACCGATTTCTACAGTTTTGTATTCGTTGGAAAGGTCCCGGGCTCCGTGAGGTTTATAGCAAAAAATTCCCATAAAACGGGGCCGGAGCGGGACGGGGCTGGGGGTGAAACGAAGTTCGCTGGGACCGCTAGTTTAAAATAAATTGAGCATAACAGTATTCAACTATTTTGCTAGAACTTGTTTTTCTTAATAAATATTTTTAAAATTATTCCATTCCATCTAATTGGCAAACGGCAACCCTGCTCATGCAAACGGGCGGATCTTGATGAAATATTGAGGCAATTTCTCAACGGAACGCTTCCTGTGAAAAAAGATTAGCGCAAACTTCAGGCCAGATTCAGGCCTGGAATCGTAGGCAATTTGAACGCAGACCCATAAAACGATCGTTAAAATCTAGACCATGTCCATTAATTTCAATAGAAGCCACTTTAGGTTATAGCGCGCATGTTGTAAGTTAAAACGAGGTACCAAGAATTTTCATGTATTAGAAAAATGGTTTATTGTTATTCATCCACGTTCCGATTATACATTTTTTACGTTCGGTCTCATTCCTGTATTATTTTTTTATTATATTAATCAAGTTGTGAACACAGTTTATAGGTTACAGTCCAGCCTTTTGTTTAAACGTTATCATTTAATCATGCATCGATTGTAATACTGTTTGTGTTCCTGAAATAAATAAATACAGCAGGATATATGAAAACGCATATAGATATCACTCTTAATATTGTAGAGACGACAATTTCTTAATGTTTTTGAATAAAAACGTTGTTTTAACATGGATTTGGATGTCATTATAAAAGACAGGAAAAAACACAAAACGTTGGCACACGTTGCTTTTGTCACAAAGTCTTTCGATAGATAGATGCCTTGGTGATTAAATTATAACACTTGAATACAAGAATTTCTTAGTATGAGACAGTTAAAAAAAAGAAGATGATTAAACGTGGATCTTAAATCTGACTATCGTTTTAGATACACGTAGGCCGTTTACTAAAGGGCACTTAGTGAAAACTAAACCATCGCAAATGCATATACGAAACCTGAATCGCGATATTTAAGATTTGCAGACTCAATTGCATATAAACAAAACAATGCAGTAATCAACCTCCCTCCCAACCTCCAACCCATAACACCCGGTTTGTACGAAGTGCTTCCTTTTCAGTTGCGCCAAATAAATATAAATATAATTAATTATTATGTTCAATGTTACTAACCTCAACATGGTGGTCCAATATAAAGAACAACTTAAGGAACCTCAATATCCCTGCAAAGACAACCGAAAATCGGTCGCTCTGGCGCAAACTAACAAGGAGACCCGACCCAAAGTAGATGGGATTTAAAAGGTAAGTAAGAAGAAGAAGTTACCAACCTCAGCAACTTCACATCCCACAGTGCCAGCACTTCCGGAGGCCTATGCGCACACAGCGCCAGCCGGGGCCCGCACGCGTGAAGCCTGACGGGGCCCTGCTTGACGCTGTTGGTGCTCGGGGACGAGATGATGACCGCAGCGAACTCTTTACTGCTGCCGAGGTTGTGCTGCACCTGTGGAGAGGAAGATGGTGGTGAATAACCTCATTTTAATATTAAAATATAACTTCATTTTAATATACATATAAAAAATTCATCCTTTTTTTCCTTTCTTCACGACATCACGCGTAAACGGCTGCACCGAATTCGCTTATTCATCTTTTGTTGTGTTTTTTAGGGTCAGGCGAAATACAAAAAAAAATACAAAATACAAAATATTTATGCGAAGGTTCTTTTAAAATAAAAAAATAAGAAAATGGGGCGGCTGGACCGTTTTTCATTATTTTTACTTTGTTAGATTCGTCACCGTCCGGAATGAGATAATAAGTATTAAAATGCATCGAACTTATTTGCTAATGATGATTATGGTGAACGTAGACCTGAGGGGTCTAGTAAAATTGAAATTGACTGAATCGATTTTGATATTTGGTCCATGCCATACAAAAACAGGTAAAATGTTGCTATTGAATTACGATTTAGTCACAATATTGATTATAGAGCTGAAATACAGATAAATACATTATTAATTAAAAAGAACACGGTTTTAATTAACACAGGTGGTGGTTTAAACACATGGTATAGCCTTACACTCAAGCTACAATTGACAACTTAAATTTGTTATTAACTTGATTTGACTAAAGAAAATCAGGATCAAAGTTAAAATTAGTATGGGTAGTTATGCTTGTGGTCGAGCAAGAAAAACAACAAGTGTAATTGTTTCTGAGAGGTTGTGAATAATGCATTAAATACTCGTACATCAAGACTGATTGGTCCGATGGCCACTGTTCTAAAGATGGCGTGGTACCATTTTACCATACATCTGCATTTATTGCTTGTTAGTTAGAAAAGGAAAGTGAAGAGATTCTTTAAAAATATAGAGATTATTAAATACATTAACTCGTCAACTATGTGTAAACGAGACACAATAAAAATTCCATTGTTATGCGACTCTCGGCATTCGTTTGATACCTGACTGATTAAGTAACAAAGTCATTCTGAAAAGATATTTTTAGGTGTCGAACCTTTTAATTAAGTATTCTGTGTTAGAATTGTGATCCCGAAAATGTAGATTTTACGAAATAAAATACACGAGTATTATTATTTCAATTGTGTTTTCTACCCGCGCCACGAAACTGCCAGACTCAAATATTATCATTCCATAATACAAAAAGTTACATTGTTTTAGTTTTTGCAGACTTTAATAAACAAAAGGTTTGTGACCTTCATATAGCACAACTTAGTCAATATTGGGACATGTAAGTATTTGAACTAAAGGGTTGACCGAGCCATACAGTCTACCATTGCAAAAGTATTCAATATATCACCCGTATGACAAAAGTCTTAACGTTGATTTTGTCTTTATTGATTTCTGTACGATGTAGTACGATATAGGACATTCTCCTCTCAAATATTGTTAAGGATTAGAATATATTTGAAGAACAAAACAAAGGTCGCCTCGGTTGACTGGACGTGTTTGATCGTAATCCCCCGATTAGGGATAATTTGCTGGGGATCTGACCACAAATCCCTGGGGATCTACTTGTATGGACCGGGTGGGACTGAGATTATCCGAGGTTTTGTGTAAATTAGGGACTGCCTATGTACTTGCGAGTCCGCATAATGTAAGGAGGGCTTCAAAGCCAAATGAAATATTGATTCCATTTGTGTTAAAGTTAGATCTAAAAGATTGTCTGTGATCCTATTCACGTGGAGTACACTAAAACTCATATTGTCTTAACCCTCAATAGATTAAATTAATCAATTGCCTCAGTTATCAGTAGGCGATAAAATAAATTAAGTTAAAATAGAACTATGTTGGAATCATGATCAAAATGAGTCGATACATAAAGATATGAAAATGAGAGAGTTTCTCGTAGAAACTGAAACATCTCTGTTTTTCTCGAAAGAAACATTCTCTCTATCATTTTGTTAAAATTAAATCAGTATATTTCTTTCTTTTATTAAAAGAAGAGAGAAAATATTATGGAGAAATAAAGAGACAAAGAGAGAATACTCGTACATACAAAATTATTTTCTGTTTCTCTCAATGTTTAATGAAACTACTTACTAGACTCCAATAAGTTCTGGGATTCCCCAAGGCTCAATTGTGGGTCCATTACTGTTCGTAATAAACATAAATGACGTGCATCAATGTTTTAATTTGCACGACTGCCTGCTGTATGAATCCTGATGATTTAAGGATATTTCACACCATTACTACACCTGAAGATTACGTTTGTCACTAGTTCTTGATAGCTAAGTATTTTAACTTCTGGAGTTCAAGTGCTCTTCTTAAGAATTGAGCGAGCTGCCAGTGTATATACATAAATGATTTAAATAATAGTTACCTTGACTCGCCACTGTATCAGTATCTCCCTGGTGTCAAAGGCCAGCACCGGCACGACGTCCTCGCACAGTATCGCAAGCGTGTTGGACTCCTTGTCCAGCGTGAATCCGGACTCGAACCCGAGGTACTGCTGCAGGGATAGCGAAGCCTTCGTCTGACCGTTCTTCTGACGCTCCTTCAGATCTTTGTAGAGCTGGATGTGGACGCAATCTGGAAGAGAGGGGAGGATGTTAGAAAATACACAGCTTTAAGGGACGGATTTTAATTTTTCAGGAGCCACATACAATTTTGGTAGTAAATACAGCATACTGATAGAAGGAGTTAGATAGTAGATAATATTTTAAAATCGTTTTTTGATTGGACGCTTTTTAGCCAATATTTCAGCACAAAAATTGTTTATTACAATCTGTTGCTTTACTCTACGACACGATATGTATATTTTCGAATCTATCCGTCCCTATCGCACATACTAGCTTGCCTTTGCGAGTGAAAAGGATGTCGACATCCGAAAAAAGAAACCAAGTCTTAGAAAGTAAGGCCTCTGGTGCGAGTATCAGACCCTTAATGAACCCGCGGCTATTCCGTATTCCTTTTGCTTTGTGTTTTACTTTCAATTCTTGGTATTTCCAGTTTATTAAAGATATTCTGGATGAAATTGAGATCTGTCTACTGTTATATTTAAAACTAATACCAACGGTTTTTGATAATACTAATCAAAAACCGTTTTATTTATATCGAATACTAAATCAAAAATATTTAGAAAACTTTTAAAATCTATTCCCACCGAATATTAATTCATAAGTTTTGCTACAGTCAGTCTCAAACAACTCATTTGGTTTGTAATTCTTCTCAAAACTATCAAAACCTACTTTAAAAATGTGCAGAAGTGTATCTAAGGCTTTGAAGCTTTATTGATAAAAAACAGGTTTAGTAAAAATAAGTTCGATTAGCCGAGAATAGGCCCAGGGTTCAAAATATCTCTTCAACTGGGAAAAACTGCTCTTTATTCGAAAAAGAAAATTCGATTGATCAACTTTTTTCGTATACAAACTGCACAAGAATCGATCCCCACTGATCTCTAGGTCTTGTCAGTATTTTTTAGTACAATGTAGCAAAACTACAGTGAACCAAATCAAACGAACACAAGTCGGCTTCTTTGCGGGACAAAACGTCTGGTTTCGTTAACGAGGGCGGGCGGTCAGGGTGACCAGAAGATTATATTGTGCAACATATATGACATGGAATGGTTAATAAAATTCTCCTACCGATTTTCGGTAATAGCGGCCTCTCTCAATAGAGAAAGGCTTGGTACGCCGGAGATATTATAGTGCCCAGATGTGTGCGCAATACACAAGTGGACTCTCTGTTCCTTCATTCTCATCAATGCGATGAGACGGCAATCCAGCTGACTGATGAGAGATTAGGTTTAGGTTTAAAGATTATTTATTTCTCAAAAAAGACACTGTCACTTACATGAGAACAAATATAACATAAAAATAAGTAAGTATTAGGTCCAAACCAACGGCTAACTTGCTTTCTGAGGCACGGGGGTGTCATTACCACCAACATCCTGGCTCCGAACTGTTTCCGAGTATATTGAAAACAGAAAATCCCAGAAAATTTGTGCAAAGTTAAAAAAATTTTTTTTTTTGTATTACAGGAATGTCTGATCAAAAGGTAGATACTTTTACAACAAGACAAAAGAAAGTCTAAAATTGAATGCTAGATTAAGAATCAAGGACAGGAGAGATTATTAGTGGTAGGTATGTGGCAGCTTCTAGTTTACAAAACCTTTAATATTTTTTATTTTTTTATTTTATCATTCATTTCAGGCAACAAAGGCCCATACAATGTATGTAACAGATTGTAAAGACTGACGTACATCAAATAACAACATTAAAAGTATCAAAATAAATATAGCACTATTGTTCGGCGTAATGTTGCGCAACTTGGTGTCTGGTAGCCGTCCACGAAACTGGCGATACAAAACACCCTTCGGCCAAAATTCTGCTTTCATGAAGGTCGACAGCTAATATGAAACTCTTCTCCATCCACGTTGAAAATCGTGTTTCAAATCTTGTATGTTGTCAGATAAAGAAATGGACTGGAAAGTCCTGTTTCCATAAATTGATCTTATCATGGCCACCCTACAGGTTGGTTCCGCTTTGTGCTCCCACGCCACCCTTTCTCTGATGAGCGCCGGTAATGAGCCAGCTCAATTGGCGACCTTGAGTCCATTTGTACAGGTTTAGTGATGAGGTTACTTTTGGCCGGACGTGGAAGGAAAATTATATAAGTTTGACTAGGTAACTAGTTTAGGTAATGTCGTTACAACAAAAAGGTAGAGAGAAAAGGCTTTAATAAGAGCTGAAAATGTTGCAAGCCTGTAAATACTAGGAAAAAACCAGGTTCTGACG
The DNA here is from genome assembly GCA_963584085.1 of Pyrausta aurata. Taxonomy (NCBI): domain Eukaryota; kingdom Metazoa; phylum Arthropoda; class Insecta; order Lepidoptera; family Crambidae; genus Pyrausta; species Pyrausta aurata. Next base: position 1,985,697 of record OY757269.1, on the reverse strand, counting down.
TTACGGTCTGATAAATGATTAGACTTTTGTGGACCTACAAATGCAGGTAGTAATAACATACAATGGTGTTTAGGAAATTAAATATATGGAATATCTTTGTAATTTTACCTAGGATTGCTTCTTTCTGTCTGCACTATCTGAGTAGGTATCTTGTTTTGAATAGGTTTAAAAATAGAAGACTAAAATCAAAGTACATAAAAGCACAACCGTTTAAAACTTCCACGTTTCGATCTAACTTTTACTGAACAATAACTTTCAGTATTCCAGTAATAACTGCAGTAACATTCTCTTTGCAGTAAGACCTAACTATTACGCGGTTCTATTTGTGGCTTCAGAGTTTCACTGTGGTCCTCTACTCTGTGAGACTTATCGCATTTTAAGATTTACCGTCTGTTTCACTATGTCTGAATAAGTCCCCATTAGCGTTATCTCTCCAATACTTTATACGAAACAACGTTCTATATTTGAATAATTCGTTGGATTGTGCTTATTTGTCAAAGGTGTTGTATTGTTATGCTGATAAGAGTGATACTTATTTGCTGTGAAAATGAAAGCAAATATCCTTCTTTTCAAGATTTTCAGTGTGAAGGAATTGTTTCCGTTTTTAGTTCTTTTGGAATATTTGATAGGATAATAACTAAGACAATCACAATTAACAGCAGACAATACCAGTACCGATAGAATCCGTACGTCGTCAAAAAACATCTAATTGTAAAGGAACAAACTTACTTCCATCTTAGTTCATCGGCACATGTTAGCATCGACAGATATCAGAATCCAGATAGAATGACGGTAGCATTGTTTTCTACCGCCAAAATAAAACGCATCAGTCACTAACGTTCCAAAGCTTATCACTCACTAGCTTTTGCCAGCGACTTCGTCCGCGTGGAATAGTGACTTCTTTCTCCCGTTTTTTACACATTTACCACTATATCTTTGCTCCTATTGGTCGTAGCGTGATGTTATATAGCCTATAGCCTTCCTCGATAACTGTACTATCCAACACAAAAAGAATTATTCAATTCGAACCAGTAGTTTCGGAGATTAGCGCGTTCAAACAAACAAACAAACAAACAAACAAACAAACAAACTCTTCAGCTTTATAATATTAGTATAGATCAGCAATTGTTCTCTTCTCTTGACCCTTTACACACTGCGACTTTTAGCCATTGAACTACTATTACTAGCGTATGGAACTGACATCACGAACAAATTTTGTGCTCCCTAAATTGATGGCCCGGTCATCAACTCGTAGTACAAATCATGATTCGAAATTCAAATTTTCAAAGAAAACGTCACAATCTTGTCGTCGTTTTTGCGACACATTTTTTGCTTGGCATAGCTTCTCTATACGTAGTAGTAACAACTCACTGCTTTTAGCATCGATACTAACGCGCGTTTTGGAAACGCGATGCGCATCGCAACTGCATCGATGCTAAAAGTAGCGCAGTGTGTAAAGGTTGACATTTTGCGACTGCATCGCGTTTGCATTGCTGCTAAAAGTCGCAGTGTGTAAAGGCTCTAAGAGATCTTACAAAATAGAGACTTTGCTTCAAGAGTGCGCTCTACTATGTACACTTGATATCACCCATTCAGAACTAATGAGGCGGCGAGGAAACGCGACTTTGAGTTTATAAACGACCTTGAGACGACCTCTTTTGAGATCTAAGACTTGTCAGTAATGCCGACTCATTTGCCGAACGAACCTGAATTGCTAGGTGATTTATTACAAGCTTTTGTTAGAAAAGTAGATGATTTACTTGGATTTTCTGTTTTGGAGAATGAATAAGAAATTGCTGGCGGTAAACCGCTCATTATACACGGTGTAGAACTTTACAAAAAATCTTGTCAGACGCTATTTTATTAATTTAGAACTTAACAAGAATTCTAGAAATAATCATGAATTAATTTCCCTGAATTCTGCATAAAGTGCGTGGATGCATAGTCTTTAGTATGATTCCAGGCGATACTTGGTAACGTTCATAAAATTATGCAGCAATGAAAAAAGGTTTGTTACAACTTCTTGTATAGGTATAGCTGAATGTGTGGTAAAATGTTTGTTGGCCCATTAAAAACGCTTTCTCCTACATGACGTTAAGATCAGACTGTTTTGTGGTAGCTTATTTTGGAACCACGACACGTTCTAATAAGCGCCCAAGTAGAACGCATTTAGTAATTACTACACCACCCCAACGACTTATAAAGGGCTTTATGCCCTTCAGCATTAAATCCACATTTGCTTCTACCCTCAAAGTGAATGACATTCAGTATTTCACCTATTATATCATGAGCTTCGGTGTATTCCACTCCAAGGCGTTTTGATCTTTATATCTAAATTATAAGAACGAAATTCCTTTGTTTTCGAAGACAAAGAGCACATGACAGATTCCACTACATCAAAATCGAGTGTTCCATTTTCAAATTAATTCGGAACCGTTTTCTAATTGGCGCGACGTGACTCGTCTGTGTTCGGATCTAATCAGAATGTTTGAATTTGGAATATAATTTGTATTTCGAATGGTTTTGATTGTTACCAGTAAGTTTCTGTGGATATTCAATTTATGTATTCTATCTAAACAATTACACTTTGAGGTGTCGTGACGTGATGTTACGTTGGAATAGTAACGGAGTTCAATGAACCCTACAATATTCATAAATTTCAGATAAATGATAAATGTGCAATGTCATTTTATGAAGCCCGTTTTCCTTAGGATTTAATTACCGACTTATGATACTTTACATTTTGTAAAAACTTTTTTATCTCTCCTGTTCGGAAAGTAGCACTTTCCTGTGTTAAATGTTAATTTCCACCCTAGGGTGGAAAATAGCTTTTCCATCCCTAGGGTGGAAAGTAATTTAGTTTTAATTGGTATGGCATAGAGTCAAGGTCAAGTCAAAGCTTGGGTCAAAGATATATAAGTCACATTATATTTAAAAAAAATAACATTATTGCTTAGCTATACATTGAAAAACATGTTTATTATGATCGTTGATATAAAAAATATACAATTAGTCTAATGAATTAAATTCAATCTAGTATAATAAAAATTAAAAATTGCCGCTCAGAGAATGCTATCGTGACTCAATTTTGACAGAAAATTGACAAAGTCAGAAAGTTTCACATTATTTCCATTCAATTTGTGTCAAAATATGAAACGTCAAAATAGGATCCCCTGAGCGGCTAAACTAAAGTAGTGTAGTGATCTACTCTACTTGCCTGATAACTCATGTTCTTACAATGGTACTCGATTCTTATGCAGATATCCTGCGAATATTCGTGACCGCCCAATCGCGATAGTGGCTTAGCTAAGCGTGAGTGCTGACAACTGGGTCAATGCTGACTTTTGCTTTTCTAGCCTGTGACGATATTGCAATAGTTGTTGATGTGACGGAATTTTTAGGATATTTGACGTATTTTCGGTGTAGTCGTTTAGTGAGTTGTTATTACTGCGTATAGAGAAGCTATGCCATTGTGACGTATTCCTTGAAAATGGAATTTCGAATATGGAACCGTTTGTATGAGTTGATGACCAGTGGCGTCAATTCATGGAGCACGAAATTTGTTCGTGGTGTCAGTTCCATTCATCATTTGATAATTGTTTGAATATGGATATATTTATTACAGTAGAAAAAAATATCTCTTCATTCAACTAAAAATATCAATGATGAACAATGTTTATTTAGCAGAACTAGACATAAAATTTATAAGCAGAGCCATTTATTGCAACTCGTAAAAGAAGCAAATCTGAACATAACTAAAATAAATATAAATAAATATGCGCCAGGCAACACTAAGGAACTAAGGAATTTTCTTCCTTGTGCTACGAATACCCGACAACGATTATGACGGGGGCGTCTCTCATTAATACTTAAATACAAACATCCATGACTTAGGTGCAAATGTTCGTGCTCTATTATTGTTAGTACCAATTATTTGCAATATTTTACCATTGCTTTAACAATTTTTGTTCGAAACGTCCCAAACACCTTAGAGTAAATGTATGTAAAACAGTGAATTTTCGATTCCGCGTCCATATTTCCCGGGGCAGGAGGGCTTACCTTTCATAAAATACAATAAAACCCCCGCCTATGTCAATTTACCTAAATCTCTTGCTGACATTGCACCTTGGTCCCTCGGCAAACGGTGGGAGCGTACGGGCCGATATTGTGACTAAAATAATTTGAGGTTATGAAATGTTAGTCAAAACTAGCAATGTTAATATTTTTGGAAATGATACAAAACAAATCTACTTGAAGTTGAAACTATTTTAAAATCTAATGAGGCACCAGTCACGTTTCGAAAGAATTTGAGACAAAAAAAAATTTAAAATATTCTTGCAAGATGTGATCCATTTTACAAATGCAAATACAAATATATTTATTTGCCATTAAGTAGGGTACAATACATGAAAATGCGGTCTTATGTCAGTATGTGAAATCTAACAAATTGCTATAGATGTAAAAAATTGCATACCAATATAACGGTAGAATGCACTGGACATGTGAAATTCTTAAGATCTTTGTAACTGTATTCTAGCAAATAAAGACTTACTTATTTACTTAAGTTTTGATCGTTTTTTGGAAATAATTTAAAATACCTACACAACCTTTATTACGGCGTGTTTGACGATCTACACGTAAGTCTCAGCATACTAGCCAAAATACATTTAAAAACTGCCTCGATTTTGCAAACCTGTGTAAACCTCACCCGGGAAACGTACTACTACCCAGCTCGCACGTCTCGCGCATGTGAATAAGTAAAAGCTGTAGTAACTGAGCGATCGCGTTAGCCGCTTTTTGTTTGGGCGATACACCTGCTATTGGTAAACAGATGTTCCGAGTAAAAAGTAAAAAAATGATCCAAATAAAATGTAAAACGAAAGCTGAAATTCATCTATGAAAAAGTAAGAATGAATCGAACGGTCGGACAGAGCTACCCTTTTGGGAGGTACCCACCACATTTCTTGGGTTTCGGTTGAAGCTTTTGTACTGGTGCACCATTAGTGTCGCAGTAAGCTGCAAAACATGTTATTTTTTTTTTTTCACTCTTATTATTTTTTTTGACGAGTCGCAAAAGGCTTTTAATCAAGCCATCAAATATCAGAACCTTGAACATCAAATTCTACTCCACATTTTAATTAGTTGCCCCGACAAACGTTTGTTCTGTTATATGTTGCCTAAGTCATAATTATGTGTGGGGAAAGAAAAGGTTTTTATTACCATTTTACTGTCAATTTCTCAACATTTTATCACTTTTTAAAACTTTCCTGTAATTATAAATATTTTAAGACTAAAACTAGCTTAAGCGGTCCAGGTGTTCTCGAATTTAAGTAAAACAACGAACAGCTTAGTATTCATTTTATGGAGATTACTGAAAGCAGGTTAAAAATACATAGACAAGACCCTTGTAAATACGAGAGTCAGTTTCTGGAGAAATGTGACTCTCTTCTGTTATACGTATTACTTATAGACATCACGTCACGTAACTACATGGTGGTAGCTGTCACGTACTCCATAAATTAACAATGCAAGCGGTTTAGACAAATGAGAGTGAATTGGGACATTTTGAGGGGAAGCACATTTACGTGACGTCATAATAAATGCATGGGACTGGCAGACATGGTCATGGGACTGTCTTATCTTTTCCTGAGATGTGTCAAAAAGTAAAGTTAACCTGAAAGCATCCCACTGAGATGTGTATCATATGAATTTACTTGTTATTTAATCAGTCTGGTATCAAACGACAGCCGGGCGCCGCATAACAATGGAATTTCTATTGTGTCTCGTTTACACATACTTGACGAGTTAATGTAATGTATGTGTGTAGTACATACAAATTCTTCTAACCGTCGTAACATTTTATTTTAAAAAACACGAAGTAGCATTAAAATTGAAACGCTTTTGCGACTGTCGCAACATGTCACAGCTCCGATCTCTTGTCATCTTAATATCACTCGAGATAAAGATTGAGTAGGTTCGATTTTATTGATCATTTCAAATTCAAACCCTGTATCCAGAATAACTCCTCAGAACCTCATGAGATTAAAATAAAGATTGCCGACCCAATTCAGGACACAACTTTTTTTAGGCATGTAGCTAACACACTAAACCTCACTAAGAGAGCGAGACACATTAGTGTGTAATTATTTCTGCTGGTTGAGTTTGTCAGAGGATTTTTAATAGATTTTTGGATTGATAATAACGCTGCATCGGTGGAATCTTGTTTAATAAAATGTATGTACGAGGGTCCACCTTACCAGGTAAAGATCCAAAACCTATGGTACCTCGCGTCGTTTTTTGCTTGAAGTGACGCCCGCTTTGTGTGTAGCAGCGATTTTCGTTTGATAGGTTTTTTTTCTATGAGCTTACTGATTGTGCATGCACTATTGTCATCTTAACATTCGCAAATATGAAAGAAACAAGACATTTTGAAAGGGGAAACTTTGCACGACGTTTCATTAAAATTAATAGAGGGGGATTGTACTCAGCGTTTTCAATTCAGAATAAAAAATGCTAGCGGTTGCAAACTTTAAATGATTTATTTGCTTGTTTGAGGAAATGGATAAAAAAATTGTTTTGATAGATTTAGTGAAAGATGTTTTTTTTCATTTTTCAGATTTGCCTCTCAGAGTTAGTCTTGCAGTCTTGATAGGCCTTCTTTGGCCAGTTATAAAATTTGTAAGAAAATAGGAGCAATATGACCATACTTGAGCATAGTAAATCATAACTAGCAAGAGTGAATGGGTACAAAATAGTAAATATATGTTTCGATGCATACAGTTTTATGTAGAAACCAAAATCACACATCATAAACACTTTGAATACGGCATGCGCCTGTGCCACTATTCTGGCTTAAAACTGATTCTTAAGATTTCAAGTTCCGAGTAAAATGCAAAATTATATGAGGAAACTGACTGTAATGTTCTGACGTCACAAATTACTGAACAGAACCTCACAATGGCCTGCGGAAGTGTCTGACCACAGCCTGTGACCTTTCGACTCGAAACAAGTACACAACCACTTTCACGTCACGAGAGAGAGACAATATCGGTGCAATAGGAATGGCTTGAGGCAGGTCAAAGTGTATTGTAATTGTACAACTGATTTATGTAAATGAAATGTGTTTGACTGTAGACCACGCATTTGAGGACCTGTTGGAGGAATGGACTGCAAATCAAATCAAATTCATTGCTTGTGGAACACAGATACATACCTAATTTGATAAGATATCTAAATTAAAGTTATTATTAGGTTGACCCGGGTCTGGGTGTTGTGGTACCACCGTTGTGTCTGATTTCCATAACACAAGTGCATTAGCTACTTACTTTGGGATCAGAGCAATGTATGTGATTGGTGTCCAATATTTTTTTTTAATTTTTTTTTTATTAGGTACACCGAAAGATTACAATCAAAACATGCACTTATTGTAATACAATAAACAGGCACTCTCAAGAATAGACGGTAATCCATAAATGGTATACACAGCATGATTAATTCTAGTGACCAATGAAACGACCTAAAATACACTTTGTTAAAAATGCCTCCAAAGTACTTAATTTGAACTGTACCTATTATCATCACATCGGCGAACTAAACAAAGAAGATGAATACCAATTTTCAACGTCTCACATATGGTGCTATGGTTACCTTGTAATATATGAATGCTGTTGGTACTACAATACGATACAATGAGCCAAATTCAAAGCTTAATTTACCATCAAGTTACAGTTCTTTTACAACATAAACGAATGTAAGAAAACTCCGCCTTATTAGGAATTACACAAATCTTTTTTGCAAAAAGTGCTAACAGTTCGTTTGCCTATCATCGTTTGCGAAATTATTTATTTGTTTCTGGTCCCGGCATGACGCCCGCGACAGGTGGTATTGTCTCAAACAAAGCGCTTGTCTTTGGTCTAGATCAGCAACACCAGCCATCTTTCAGTTAGAATAAGCTGGAGAAATATAAAAGCGGATAGTGTAATAGTTTCAAAATCTTGATACCGATATTTGTAACGGTGTTATCATATCGAAAACGTGTCAAATAGAGTTCTGTGCACCATCACACGTGCAAAACGTTGATTTGATAAAGATTATGGTGATTATGAACAAAACTACTATGAACAAATCGCAATTGGTCCAACATTTTTATTATATATTGAATATTTTATTCATAATTGTATTCGTTTGGTGTATTGATTAGCGCTCCTGACTATTACGCCGACCGTCGCGGGTTCGAATCCCGCAAGGGGCAAATCTTAGTGTCACGAACATTTGTACCTAAGTCATGGATGTTATACGTATTGTTGTCTGGTACTTCGAAACACAAGGAAGAAAATTCCTTACCACTAAACCAGACAATTGGTGTGTTGTCTGGCGCATAGGTATTTATATTTAATTCTATTATATATATTTATAATGTAAGACGCACAAGCACACTATGTTAGTCTCGTATTAATGCACACCGTAACGGAAATGAAAATTTTGTTTTGCTTTCAAGACCGGATGGTACTTTGCAGAGGTTTAATTACCTATCACAATACTATCAATTTTTTTTTTTAAATGACCAGGGATTGTCTATTTTAAAAGTACACTAACGGTCCCCCGCGACTGCGTCTGCGCTTTTTAAGCTTACTCCCTCCCCTCCCGTCGCAGCGTGATGTTTTATAGCCTAAAGCCTTCCTTGAGAAATAAGCTATCCAACACAATAGTAGATTGTTATACAAGGGGAGAAAGCGACCCATTTCACTCGAGATGTTTCTGGCGCTCGAACGAAGTGAGAGCGCCAATAATTCGAGAGTGAAATGGGTGCTTTCACCCGAGTTAAACATATTTTTTTTCATTTTGACTGTGAGGAAAACATTAAATTTACAAAAGTGGTTGTAGATGTCTTGGTGAGGTATTATGTAGTTCAGCGAGAAAGGAAAACTCAAATTTTAAACAAAATATGACAGTTGATTTACAGTACTAACAACACCTAACACGATTAGAAAGAATAACAACACGAATACATGAAAAACAGAGTACAAAAAAACAGAAAATATCAAATAATTAAAATCTTTGTAAAGAATATCGATCGATTTTTTTCCACAGATAATAATAGAATCCAAAAATATTTTTTTTACGAATCCTTCCTGAAATGACACTGACAATATAAAAAAAAAAAATCATCTTAGCATTATGGCGGGAAGCCAAATATTTTAATTATTAATTGAATCAAAATTAGAAATTGTATATTTTTTTATCAACGATTATACATAATACCTACACAATATGATTTTAAATTTATAGCTGAGCAAAAATGTTTGTTATTTTAATAACATGATGTGACTCAATTATCTTTGGTCCAAGCTTTGACTGCAGGCCTTGACTCTATGCCATGTCAATTAAAACTAAATTTCTTTCCACCCTAGGGATGGATAAGCTATTTTCCACCCGGCTATTTACACAGGAAAGTTATATTTTCCGAACAGGAGAGATGAAAAATATTTTTTTTCAAATCGGTCCATTTCCTGAGATACGAGATGAGAGCGCGTTCAAACGAACAAAGTAACTCTGAAGCAGCATTATAATATTAGTAAAGATTTACATGTTGTTTAAACAGATTTTACTGTTCTATTCACCCTGTTCCCCATACCACCCGCGTTCCAACCCCCTCAGGGTGCGTTTGATATTTTTCTCTCGTTACGACCCAATTTGTGACAATATCTAGTTTTCGTCTGTCTTTGTGCCGAGTTCCATCGAGTTACCGAGTTTTTGTACTCTTGGTTTCGAGATTTCTTTTATTGTATAAGGTGGCCGATTTACAAGGAGTTAGCAGGCTGAATTGGTTTATTGTATTCTTTCGAGGAAATGGTAGGTGTATTTTTATAGGTTAGGCAAAAAGGCACTTTTATCGTAGGTATTTGCTGACGTTGAACTAAAAAAGATAATGATATTAACAGTGTTGTCGATTATATCGGCAGCTGTATTTATCTCTATTAATCGTAGAAAAAAAATCGCATCTGTCAAGCTTGGCCCGGCCTGGTCTAAGGCCCGGTTTCGAAATTTAACAATTAGTTCAGCTAACTGTCAATCACAAAACCGAGCCTAAGAAAGAGACCACCCAGATTTTAGGAAGGAAAACTTCTATATGACGTCACTGATAGGAAAACATAAGTAGTAGATAAATGGTTATCATGTTTATCTCGCGATGACGGACTGTTAGATCGGCCACTTTTAAGCGAAACGCTTATCACCTACATCATAGAATAGACCACCCACTATTTTCTAGGTACTCTTACCAACTTTTACACTAAAACTAACCTTTAGTTTAAATGTAGGTATGTAGTAAAGTTTAGTATAGTTTCCAAACACAATAGATATCAATTGTTATTGTTCCCGAGAATGTGGTCTCCGACTATTAGTATTTAATCAGTAAGCCTTGATAGTATTCCTTTCCTAACTAATATATATTCCAGTCCATTAAAAACTAGGGTTTTATTTTTAAAACAGATTGTGGCTATTTGCACTGCATGTACAAGAGTCTATGTAAATTATATTGATTTTTCGGAATAAGTGACTATGTCTGCGGAATATTGAGTTATGCAGCCTATAGCCAGACACTCTTGTGCCCTATTTGACAAAAAGTAAATGGAATGTGAGGCAACTTTTAGGATCTAGGCAACAATAAATCGTGTTAAAAAAGGTTTAGCTTACCTGAGTCCTTCTCCAATGCCCAATTCATCTCCATAAAACTGGTTTAGAAGTGAAAATGTAACAGATACTCAAAAAGATAGATGGAATCGTTCTTGAGATTGGACGTCGTAAGTATACAGAGAAAGTATGGAATATCAAGTCACATAACAAGTCAGTGTCAAAAAAATAATTTAATCCGAATCTAACTAAGACTAAAGCCCAGTTACGTAATCGATAGTAAACTCAACTAAAGGTTAAATGTCGTTATCAACGGTAATATTGTCGTCAAAATGACTGGTTACCATTTAACCATTAGTTGAGTTAACTATCAATCACGCAACTGGGCCTTAGGCAGCTTATGTCTAACGTGATTCTCAAGTCCCATCACTAGTACGCTTTATTTAATTGGGTCAATCAACTTTTCTTTGTCTTTTCGTGTCCCAAGTGTTCAAAAGCAATTTTCAGGAAAAAATGACTTAATTCAATATATTTTATGAAATAAACTTATACTTAGATCATTAAGAAATATGAAAATATTTTTTTGATAAACATTTTAATTCAATTTTTCGTTTTTGGCTAGGTGACCCAGGGGACAATTTTGGGCTCCCATACAAAAATCTGCTGTCCCCACGGCAAGTTTCTCTCTAATTTTTAGGTCTGGTGTGAAAAAACTGTATGACAGCAGATAAATCTTATATGGCATCCCGATCAACAAAGCTCATAGTTTCACGTGCTTAAAGAGACGTCCGAAAAATTTTACGATTTTTTAGGTATTTTAACTTTTGAAATTGTGTCCCTCGGAGTGCAGTTATTTTGTTGTCCCCTGACTTACTTATCTTATATTTAGTATTATGTTTTAAAATGGCATAACTAAAGCTTGCACCTATCAGAAAACGGTCTAGGTCTCACGTGACCATGTCCGTTATTCTCGCGACTGATAATTTGCTCGGCAAGTTCATCCGACGTCAGAGGTGACGCCAAGTGTACGTTTACTGTTCCGCTGGCAACCACGCATTTTCCCAAGTATTTCTTTTATTTTCCATACTATGAACTAAAATGCAATAAGCAATATGGTCTAATATCACGTGAGAATATGAATGAAAGTGAATTGGTGGTTAATGGCATGTTTATATTTTTTTAAAGGCTAAATGTCTTTGGAGTTACTGGTCCCCTTCCTCACTATTTAGGTGACTCAAGAGACAAATAGAGGTAACACCAGAGACAAAACGCGGTTATTGTATCAATAAAGTGTATTTAATCATACAATAATTAGTTTTTGCTGTAATAACTTGTAATTTAATATTGTTTTAACAATATAAAGCCTTATTATAGTGGTTTTTCTTATCCCATCTTGCCGTCTCATTAAGTAAAGTTCAACATATAACTTCCCTAAAAGCTGATTGATGTACAGCGTTTTACTATTATTTCTCCAAATAATAAAGTCTGAAATATTATACCCATACCTGTTACAATAATACTTAGTAATTTTAGCCAATTTTTGATTATACTCAGTATAAATGTAATCTGTTACTCAGAGAAATGATATCATACACCGATGCCAAAACACATAGGCGCTGTAAGAGAAAACTTACAAAAAAATCAAGAGAAACAAAAAATACGTAATATCAAATGTGGTGCGTAAATTACGTAATACATAATTCAGGCGAAGAAAGACCATGTCTGACTTTAATCTATTCTATTTGCCTAAAAAGCCCGGGTCCTATGTAGTAATCAATACCATCGTTAACAGCCCTAGGTTGTCCATTGCTAATAATAAACCTTCCCATAGTTTTCTATAGAGACCAGTTGCAAGCAGTTAAGTTGCAAGTTGTCTTCACATCTCACCGGTGAACTCTACTCTTTTGATAAAAGATCTTCAATCTAGAACTTTCTTTCTCGAAGTTATACCCACTTAGTTGGATCATTTGTCCCACCTAGACTCGACGAAGCAATTGTCACTCAATTCAAGAGTTGGTTTCCTTAGCTGTACGCATCAGAAATGTAGATCGATAACATCTGGTGCTTAAAACTGTTATGACTATGACATTAGGGAACCACGTTCACGTCTTGTGTTCAGATACTGAAAAGGGGATTGGCTTCGAAATTCATTAAACTTCTTAAGCAGCTTATGCTGACTAAGTTCAGCATCCCCCAACTCTTGTGGCTCGGTTCCGAATCCACACAGTCAGTTGGTATTTGGGAGATCCAAAGTCCTCAAAATAATAAAGTAGTCCATGCAATATCAAACCTGCGTTTAAAGAGTTGAGGAAGTTGCTTTGGAATGAAGTATTGCTGACGTTGGATATAATTTCAAGTTTTTAGCTGATGTTTAGGATATGGATTTGATAAACTGTCTGAAGTTGAGATTGGATTTCAGCCGGAAGGTCATCCAATCTCAACTTCAAAGAAGCAGAAGGTATTCAGTCACTGAGACAGATACTCAGGTGATCAGGCACAGGGAAATTTCCTATAAATCCCTTTTAAGGGATAGAGGTGTTACATTTCAGCCCAGATTCGGGAGGACGAGCTGTTTTAGGGCAATTACAAGACACAAAACCCCAGAAACTTTATGCCCTACCCGTTTTTCCGAAATAATTAAGAGCCTCTTAGATAGTTGCCAGTTGCATTATATGAATAGCTTGAGCGAGAATGATCTCTTGATTCAATAATATTATTCAGGCTTATCCTCTACTGAGGTTAGCCCAAATTGAAGTAGAGAAATGACAAAACGTACTGCTTAACCTTGAAATAAGATGATACGGTTGTGATTTCTGTCTTTTCTTACAAAGAAAGGCATATACATTTGTTATGCTTGTAAAACTTTTTGATAAAATTGTTGTTTATTTGCATAATATTGTCTCTTGGGTTACATATTGTCTCCTGACAAACCATATTGTCCCCCAGTTTTTGCGCAGATTTCTGTGTTTTATTTCACTGACAAGTATTGTACCACGAAAAATATTATGTAGAACTTTAAAGGTTTATGAGATAAGTTAGCCCAAGTAGTATTTTTATTATGTGTCTGTTTTCTAAAGAATTATAAGAACTTTTAGGATTGGTTTTTGGATTAGTGACCCAAGAGACATAGTTTTCAGGTATATAAAAAAAGTCTTAATAGTTAATAAATATGTGGTAACTGATTTAGAATGTTATTAAATAGATCTTGCTAAGACAGTTATTTATGTACCGATTTTTTGTTATTTTATTGGTCAAAATAACGGTCACCCAGGGGACTGATTTTTAGGTCCTAAGCTGGACTGAGATAATTTACTCATAAATCACACATCAAAATTCGTGCCCTTTCTTGGAATATGATTGATTAATAATTGAGGAACACGGATCTTTTGTAAAAATCATGATCCCTTTAACTTTTTTATTTCTCTCAACTTTTCACGTTGGGACAAAGAAAAGTTGATTCACCCAATTGTACAACACGAGATCCTCTACGCTGTAAAATTTGATAAACTGACTTTAATTAATACAACTATTTGTAATTAACTCTTTATGAATGTGTGTTAATTACTGCACTGTAAAATGAAATGATTTTGACGGGCTTATCAACAAATGTTCGGTAACTGCGATTTATTTGACCAATCGTGTTATTTGATTGCATATATTATCATATTAATGATGATTATTTGTTTTGATTCAGAAGCAAATCCTTTTAATTCTGATGATAGCAGCAACCAGAATAAATGACGACGCTTTTATTTCTATATTTTTGATTGATAGAGTTCACGTTACCAAACTAATATTTAAAATCAAATCACTGCACAGAAAGAGAAAATATTGTGATATTTAAAAAAAAAGGCTGTCTTTTCAATGTGAACATAGTGTAATTATGACCGAACTGTACTACTAAGTAAAGTAAGTAAGTGTTAATATAACAGAAATTTCATTTTCATAAGTATTAAAAATCAAACTTCACTAAAGTCCGCGATGTAATTACAATTTTGCAATCAGAGCACCAAGTAATTATCGAAGTTTTCGATTAGCTAGTCGTTTTGTTCAGTCGTTAAACGTGTTTCATTATCTTTGCCTTTCTTTAACGAAGGTCGTCAGTTCGTCACAGACATTGAGCCCCTATTCTGATAACGGTGTAAATTATTTTTGACTTAAGCTTCCCTATCCTACTTACTAAAGTCTACCTAAGAATAAGCGTGAAAATGACAGAAAACGTTCATAATAATAATAATAACGTTAAACGTCCTCCTGGTTTTATCTGACAGCGGTGAATTTCAATTGAGATTAGCCATCAGCGCGGGATATTGTTCATATTGTAAATACATTTCTTTGTCGCACCGCCCACAATCATTTCTGCTTAGCCCAAAGGTATGACTGGTAGAGAATGCCATACGGCATTAAGTCCACCTTTTGTACAGTTTTTGGGTGTGCAATAAAGTATAAATAAATAAATTGTTTATAGTGCTCAAGTGTTTGTTCCTTCACTCTCATTATTTGGTGAGACAGCAGAGCGTTCGCTCTAGCGCAGACTGACAAGGAGACCCGCCCCCACGTAGGTGGGACAAAGGGAGGAAGAAGAAGAAGCAGATCTGACATCCTGGTGCATAACGTGCGCACCGACGCACTATCAACTACCTACTTCCTGTTTCCGAGTAATTTCAAGACAGAAAAACCCAAAAACTTTGGCTCGACTATTCGTACATCTTTCAGAGTAAAGGTCCTAAAAGATAAAGACATCAAAAAAGAATGATTGGTGAAAGAAACGAAACGGTAGAAAAATCTTTTGAATGACGTTAATTAAAGTTCTTTCAGACAAATCACTTTTGTTTTAGATCTTCGTTAGTAAATTTATTAACCTTCTTCAATCCCTTCTATTTTATATTCTGTGGTATGTATTTGGTAGCAGACCACAGAATATATAATAGTACAGCAGACTTCAGAAAATATATTCATTCAAAAGCTGGTCATCCAATAACGTGGTCGCTTTTACAATTAAAACTTAGTATCCAAAATAAACTTGTGTTATTCGCGTATACCCACAAAACATGCTGAAATATTAATCACAAAGTGAGCTAATTTAACCAAACCGCTGCAAAAGTTCTCACTTTGTACCTCATTAATATGCACCGTACACATATTTGAGCTAAACTCAAACTTATATAATCTGGCGCATACGAGTTGTTTGTAAACAGGCAATTTGATTCGGTGTTTGTATAAATAAACTTTTAATAGGATGTTGAGGACAGATAAGTGGACACGAAGCAAGGTGTATTGAGAAAAAAAATTGAGAATTTCAGAGTAATACTAATAAAAATCAAGTGTATAGAAAAGTCTGCCATTTTTAAAAAAAATAAGCGTTTCGTTAGGTTTAAGTATCTTGCTGCACTGGTATCTGACTGCTTTTTATGTGTGAAACTACCTGAAAAATAAAAACATTTAAGAATCGACAACGCATCTACTCGATAGGCATCTACCAAATGATAAATATTGAAGAGATCCTGAGGAAAGTGACATGTAACACCTACTTAACCCAAAACATCGGTAGCAGCTACAGCTAATCTGAAAAGTTGGTATTTATGACCCGCCTGATCTGCCGGAATGGCGCAACTTCGGTGCGAGTGAGGGTGCCACTGCTAATGGCTTGTTTATGGCACACGTCGAAGGGCCTAACTAGACTACTTCCTCTAACCAAGAATAAAACTCACGAAAGAATTCAGTATCGCAACAATTTTCACAAGTTTGAAATTGGGAACTGAAACAAAGGCATTGCTGGTAGTCCCCAAACTAGGTAATCCTGACACATTGGTTAGGCAACATTCACAAGTTTTTTTTTCAGATTGCATTTTCGAGAGTGTAAAGGTCACATTTAACTAAAGATTGTTGCAACTGCCGATCTACCGATACTTCTTTACTGTGTTCATAACCTATAAGTAAGAAGTAAGCTTTTTTCCCCAGTATAGAGACTAGGCTGCTTGTTTGTCATGAGTTATACATAAGATACCTACGTATGAGAATTTGGTGTTTTATGAAGTTTGGGTCCTTAGTTCAAATTTAAGGAATCAGATTGCAGTTTTTACCTATAAAAGATAAATGAAAAGCATTTTTCCATTAATTTGGATATGGAATGATATAATATGAAGAAAGCAAAAGTGTTACTGGGCGCTTTTCACAGAAAAGGATTTAAAAAAGAGGAACAATGGCAACTCTTTTTTTATTTATTTACAAGACCTAATAAATTGGTTATAGGTACCTATTGGTTTTAAAATCGATTAGCACTTCCTAGTGTAAATCAAATCCTCTCACACTGTATCAACGATGACCATAAAGGCATAAAAATCATAAGTGATGGGTATCGTAGCAATTATCGCTTCAATTAAGACTCGATTGCCTTTAAGGAATGCGAGATGATACGGAGCCATAGTTAATCCGATTATGATTGTTACTTTTGTAGCTTAAAAGTTAAAAACTTGTTAAGAAAAAAGTAGGTACCAATATTTAAAAGTTTTTGTTGAACCTATTTACTTGTTTTCAATTTAGTTTGCTCAAAGCTATCATCATCATGACCGAAGGACGTCCACTGCACAACAAAGGCCTCCTCCATGTTTTTGCATAGCGGTTCCATGAGCATCCAGTAATCCTATACCTGTACTAGCGGTACCCCGCGACTGCGTCCGGGTGTTTTAAGTTTGCTCCCTCCCGTCACAGCGTGATGTTTTATTGCATAAAGCCTTCTCCGATAAATAAGCTATCCAAAATAAAATATTTTTGTAATCAGTACAGTAGTTCCTGACAAACAAACAGACTCTTCAGCGGCTTAGAATGTTTTTAACACTCACAGTGTCATATTTGAATTCTGAAAAGATGACGTCACGTAATGACGTATCCATAAGAGACCAAGAATTTCGCGCAGTCGGACCGACAGCACGTTGCTCAATTGAAAGAGCAGTTTGCCCGGTTAGCCAGAAAGATGCTGCTTCGAGTCCCGCCACTGCGCAATTTTTGGTTTCTTATTTCATCTTTTAAGACTCTTCAGCTTTATCATATTAGTATAGATGTAAGTATGTCATACTATTTAGTTAATCTGTGTAGTCAAGAAAGTTTTGGTACGCTAAAAGATTTATTCAATTATTGTTAATTTCACTGCTTTGAATTTAACGAAAAATTAAATGGCTGACAACAAAGACACGCTAGTTTTGAAACCAATTTATTTTCAAACTGTAACACCCATTTTGCACATGCGATGTGTTCAGTAATAACTAAACTACACGCTAGTGGTGTGGGTTGTCAATAAACAAAAATAACAAAGTTGATAGTGCTTATAAAAACAGGAACTTTTGAATTTGAATTCTAAAATGCAAAAATTTGTGTTTTTTGACCTACAACAATATTATTTGTACCAATTTTTTACATCTTTAGTTTATGTTAGCTGCTATTACGTTCTGAATCTCCTGCTAAGTTACATTATATTTCAATTTCATTTGTTTATTAGCGGTCCCAGCGAACTTCGTTTCGCCCCCAGCCCCGTCCCGCCCCAGCCCCGTTTTATGCTATAAACCTCACGGAGTCCGAGACCTTTCTAACGAATGCAAAACCGTGGAAATCGGTTCGTGCGTTCTGGAGTTATAGCGTCAGGGAGGAAAACCCGACTTATTTTTATATAGTAGATTAAATTATGCTTGATTGGAATTAAGACGACCTAGCGTCTGACTATATATATTTGTTAACCCTTGCCTGCACAATGCACATGCATCACTAATACGAAAAGGTAATAAAAACGATGCGTGCATCCACGTAAAATGCATATCCCCATTTAGTCCATAGCTCCAATCACAAAACGCCAACTGAGCAGGGGCCTACTATGTCGTCCAAACGGATCAAGCCATGACGGGCGCTCAATGTTGGCATTGAGCGCCCGTATATGAACTTATCACAGAAAAGGATGGCTTTATCTGAAAACGACTTACAGAGTACGGACTCAATGATAAGCCATATTTTGTTTAAGGTAGAATGTTATAATAATGCAAAAAACACTCATCACGAATGGCTTAACAAAATTGCAACACGAAAAACAACATCTAATCACGCAAGAGATGGAGACAACTGATAAAACAAATGTTTACTGACTCTGTAGGAATTAACGATGTCATTACCGTTATGGTTACAACGTCCGTTATAACGATGGTAGAAATGACAGCTGACAGATGTCACATCGTTAGAGGCACGTGACCGCTTCGAATGGTCACTCCGCTGTATTTTGCTTTGCCTTTGTTAAATATAATGGGGATGTTTACTATTTGTTTGTCTGTTGTTAAAACTAATTATTGTAGATCGTTGGGAATTGTTTCAACGTCTCTTTAAACTAGGAAGAAAAAGTGTTTAACATTTATTAACGAAAGTTATTTTCAATAATCTTCTTGATCCTATTTCAGAAATCAGAAAGTTTATTTGCGAGAATACATACATTAAATAAGATTCCATGTTGTAGGTAATGTTGTTGTTTTGATTGTTTATATTTACTCTACTACTATATTATAAATTTTACTTATGTATAAAAATAAATAAATTTACCACTTACAATCGAGTCGGTACCACATTACCGACTGATGTACTTACCTTTGATGATTTCGATTTAACGGCAGCTAGTGGTGTCTGAGTTTGTTCCGGCGTTTCTTCTCGCCACTCGCCTAATTGTCTGTGTTGTGGTGACTCGAAGCGCTAGTATGGCCCAAAAGATAAGGAGACATGATTCGGCCCTTTCAGGGCACATTTTTTTACTGTATACCTATATTTAACGTTCATAAGTGTTATATTATGACCACAATTGAAATAAAAATTGTTGAATTTGAATTTGAATTAAAATCATCAATAAATGTTGTAAAAACCACATTAAAATAATATAAAATACAGGTGAGTATCGACATATTAACGTTACCGTAATTTTTGCTTACGTTCTTGCAGAGAGTTATAGGGGAAATAGTTACCTGAAACAAAAATAATACAAGTTTATAATTTTCATCACATTAATCTTGCACAGAAACGTGGCTGCTTAAACATTAACACAATAATGTTAAACCAATTTAATCAGTAAGTGTATTAAGTCCGAAGCGCTGTCCTCAGACCTATCACATTACGATAAATATAAAATACAGGTGAGTATCGACATATTAACGTTACCGTAATTTTTGCTTACGTTCTTGCAGAGAGTTATAGGGGAAATAGTTACCTGAAACAAAAATAATACAAGTTTATAATTTTCATCACATTAATCTTGCACAGAAACGTGGCTGCTTAAACATTAACACAATAATGTTAAACCAATTTAATCAGTAAGTGTATTAAGTCCGAAGCGCTGTCCTCAGACCTATCACATTACGATACAGCATTAAGCAGTGTCGAAATAACACAAGTGGTACCAATGGTGAGCATCGTCGCTGCATAATACATGCACTGAAAGCCAGGGCTGCCAGTTTAAAAATATGTTAATTATTTAAAAAAATTGAAAAAAAAAACTGAACATTTAAAAAAAAAAACTCGAAATATTTAATAAATACTGACAGAGCTTATGCTGCGTGATAAATATTAACTAATAAGTGAAGCTATGCTTATTTAATTCATACTATAAGTCAGCTTGAGGAGTGTTTTAAACTTTTCTTATAAATAATTTGAATCTACGAGGAATCTAAAATGGCGCTTACCATTTTTAAGTTGTTTTCTTTTGCGAGTCAACCCTGTCCTTGACTCAAACTCGTATATTTGCATACAATGAATATCCGATCCACGGAACCCTAGTGGTAGGTCGGCAGTCATTCACTTTCGTCTCTTTGTGGTTTTCGATACTCGGTGATATGCATTTATTAACTGTTACGATAATCTTCTTAGAGTAAGTGTATTTAAAGAATGGAAATGAGAAGATGCACTTCGTCATCATAGGTTTTTGTACTGTTTTTAAAAGAGGTCTTTACCAAGTACTATACAAGTACTTTATCAATATACTGCAAAAAGTCACAACACTTTCAAAATTTTTGATTAACATCCATATAAATTTCAAAGAAAAATTACGCGATCAAAGCGCGCTGCAACTAATTTCAAAGCCTTCGAGATAATTAAAGGTAAACAAAGCGTAAATTAAAATGAAAATTACAGGCATTTAATACACGAGCGGCAATAAAACACTCGTCAAACCGTTCGCTTCGGGTGCGCCGTAAAAATTAATGGAAATGGCGCGAATTAATTTCGTGACAATGACGCGCGCTGTCAAATTGACGGTAACATTCGGGATGCAAAGGGTTAACGTTGATAATGTTTGAAATGTGTAAGGTTAGTAGAAGTAGTTTATGTTACCCAACCGCCAGGGCTGAATATGTTTTTACTATGGACGTGGATTTCGCAATGCCCACCGCTATACGCTACTTACATTAGATGAATCAAAATCTGCATAGATTTCCTATGTTCACATCTCATCTTATTTACTAATAAAATAAATTTCCTTGGAATCGTCGTATTAACTTTATTTATGAATTTAATTTAATTATATCATGAATTTTCCGAAAAAATACGGTGGCTCTTTAAATGCATAATACTCGTTTGGTCCGTCTTTTATCTGAGAAGCTTTTGACTGTGCGTCAAACATGAACAAGCAATTTTTGTCAGTCAGCGTTCATTCCGAATCGTTTTGTTGAGACCAAATTGGAATCGCCATAACAGGATCTTGCAGGAAACGTCCAGGAATGCAATTTCCTTAACTGGAACTGGTGATACGTTCTGAATTTCGATTCTGGAACGATCGCAATTTCGTTTGTTCTTAGTAAGACGTTTTAGATCACCATAAAGTTTTAGATAATGAACATTTCTAAAATAGAAAAGTAAATCATTCAATATGTTAAAACAAAGAAGATTAGTATTGGTACGGCAAATAGTTGTCAAAACATTAGGTACCTATACAGTCCCTTCAGCTTATGATTTACGAAACATTTTCGATTTTCATATTAGACAACAAATGAAATTGCTGTGCTGAAATACTTGCCACAAATCAAAAAGACCCAAGGTAGGTACCACAGCACAAAAATAAATAAATAAATGTTTTTTTCTGCTAAGGATAAGTTTGTTGACCAAGTATTGAATCTTATACATGTAAATCTAATTTTGGTAATTGTAAGCGCTATAGGTATTTTTTTAAATAAAATTGTTTTACGTGCGCTCGATTCAGATTTCAGTGCAACGACACACAACGATGTTAAGTGGGTTGAATGCACCAAAATGCATTCAGTCAACGGACTGAACGTTAGCGAAGAATTGATAGTTTCCATACAAAAAGATAAACGTAACAAGCCTGTATAGGACGGAAATTTATTGTGGTGCTTCACTATTTAGACTTTGTTGGATAGTTTGAGCTTTATTTAAACCCATTTGATGCTGAGAAAAACAGCTTTGAGTAGTTCAGACAAATGCAAGAATTGTGATCCGAGTGACTAAGAAATAAGGATATGACAAGTTCAAATTCAAACTCAAAATCTTTATTTCAATTTAGGTCATGAAATGTCACTTATGAACGTCAAATATATAGTGAAGAAAATAAAAATGAATGTGCCCGAAAGGGCCGAATCATTTCTTCGTATCTTTTGAGCCCTACCAGCGCTTCGAGACAGAACATAGACAATGAGGCAAGTATTCAGTACTTGCTTATCCGTATGCCGTATTATCTACAGCAGCGAATACTGATTCCCCGTAACTTTTTAGTAGTAGTGAAATAATTATCGAAATCGTTTCAGTGTTCCAAATATCATTTTCTCCTACTAGGTAGGTGGAACAACTACGAAACCTTAAAAGGAATACTAAATCAAAACTTTTTTTTAATAAATTTACCTCCTTTTTTTAAGTCGGTAAAAATATGAACTCATCTTTCTACAATTCCAACTAATCCCCGCAAACTGAGATAGTGTTCATTCCAGCCGGTCCAACTACTAAATTGCCCCAGCCGGGAGTCGAATCTGCATCGCATTAGCATTGCAAAATGAGGAACTGCACACCTGATGCGTCTGTCAGAATGATCTGTCACCTCCGGGCTTATGCTAATCAGTTCATAAGTTGGATGGATTACAGGAGTTATAATGACTTGGTGAAGTACAAGAGAGGCTAGCTGCGTACTGTTAATAATAGGTGGGTTTGGTGTCAGAGCTGTTAATTTATATTTAAAAAATAACATTTATAAAAACTGAGATGTGACATCGGGTCCGTATTTTTCTTAACAGTCACAAAAAACAACCAAAATCTAAGGACTTATAATATAGTATCTTTAAATTATAAGGTATGTTTGTATACCTGCATATTCCATATTCCCACGCATCAAAATACACTGGACATAATCAACAAAAGTCACTTAAATTGTAACATAATAAATACGTACTCATAGATATAGTAAGTTTTATTGTACTATTTTAAGTACACACTTACTTTTTAATGGTATTGATAACTGTACGATGTATGAACATGTACAACATTAAACTACGAAAATAATGAGGGCACAGGTGCTCACCACTTATCGAACCAATTTGCCGACTGTGTGAATAAATTAAACACACCCAACTGATACGAGAGTCATTGACCTGTAATTGGTTTTATAACTTAAAAATAACATGTTAAGCAACCATGAAAATGGTCAAAATTCAGATGGGTGACCGTTCAATTTGCCCGGAGCTAGAAGAAACATGTAAAAAAATCTAAGGCAATCTTAGTAGTGGTCACAATGTAGATGGGTGACCGCTCAATATAATTTTAATTATACTTTTTGTAAACTGGTCTTAGTTTCCCAGTAGACCTGGCTCCTGACGCATGAGGCATTCCAAGAAAAAATATAAGGAAAATGTAAATGAAACGAAATCAAAGGACATTACAAATACACAAAAAATACATCAACTGTCTAGCTTAATTATTAACATAATTACAACCGTACTTATCGAGATGAAAATTCATTTCATAAAAAAAAAATACCACTTCACTATACTGGCTAACAATCACAATTGCCAATTTATAATCCACGCACAGCATTACCGCAACAATGAAAAACTAAATTATCAAGTGATCAGTTACAAACGAGTTGATCCCGACGGTATGAGCCCAGTAATTTGCTATGCTAAACAGCATCATAATCGGTGCATCAGGATGGCCTGAATTTAAGCGTAATGGCGGTATAGAGACGTGGTCTATGGGTTATGATAGCTGCGTTAAATTAAGTACTTTTGCTGGAAAATGTGGAACAAAATACTCGTAGCTAAAGAAAGAGAATAGATAGCCTGATGAATATGGGTTCTTTGGCCTGAAATAAATGGATTAAATTGAATTAATTTCATACTCTTGGAGTGGTATGTGTAACTAACAACAAAACACTGACGATGTTATATTTAGTTAACTGATGGGGTTTAAATAAAATAAACATGCTGAAATCCGAGCACGAGAAAAACTTGAAACATACCTGTAATGTCGAAGTAATTAAACTTTTGAACAACCAACTTCGAAATTATCTGGTTAATTTGGATAAGTTTTATATTACTTTAACTATAGTTTTAGCAAGTATTCATGTACCTTTTCTTTGTTTGTTCTAACACTAGCAACAATCCTCTAGATGGTAAGTTATTCCTAAGTTGGATATACATAGCCACTGTTTGGTCAGCTCGGTCGATTACATTTTTGGCAACCGTTTCCACTTAAAACACTTCATAGTGTTGTGCAAGTATCTTATCGATAGTTTTACTTCTTTAGTTTAGTTTTTAGATTTACAAGTTCTTATGTAGATCAGATTTTACTGTTTTTTTATATTCCGATAAAAATATTTATAAATGAAATTTTCACCTTAGCCGTGGTATATTTTTACTTACTAATACCAATTAGCTGATCACAGGTAAATAAATGTAAATGTTAAAGTTATTTTTAATTTACGTCTACTGGATCTATATGTCTTTCGAGATAAAAATTACAAAATTCTGGAGAACAATATATCGATAGAATATAAGGGATCAGTATATCTAGTTAATCAATATTGTTAAGTGTTGATAGACTATAAAAGGTAGTATCGATGTTTTTTTTTATAATTTACGTACAACACTTCTTTGCACTGGGGCAGTCCAAATGGTTTTCATTCAATTCCACGCCTGCAGAATAATAACTGAATTTAGAAATGTTTTGGCATGAGTTTTTGAAAGTGTGTTGGAATTAAAAGCCCTAGTAAAAGGTGAATCAAAAAGCTCATTGCTCGTTTCTTAATAAAGGTCCAAAAATTAATAGAAATACTGAAATCAAAATATTATTAAACGCATTATATTAAACTGACCACGCGTGGTTGGTAGAGTATGGAGTAGGCCTTTGACCAGCAGTGGGATGTTACAGGCAATTTACTTTACTTTTACTTTGCATTATATTGAAAAAATAATTGCGGACTCCGACGAAGAAATATTGCTCAGTTCAATGAATCCTACAATCGCAAGTATCGTACCTTCTACGTTACATACTTCGTATTGAATTTCAATCAGCTCAAAGATTAAGTTACCATTAGACAAAACAATGAGGCAGTTAGTTAGTCGGTAGCTTGCGTGTAAACTGACCGGGGTCATTCACCTCACACGCGACAGGTGGCGTATTTTGCATATCATGACTCATGTTGTTATTCAACTTTTTTTGCAGCGGCCATCTGATAAAGAATTTTAATAATGCGAATACCAGCCATTTAAAGCGTGTTGCAAATGCATGAAGGGAATTTCCGAATTAAAGTGCTCGTGTTGCACAATAGGTGTTAATGGATCGTAAAAGAAGGCATTTAAGGTTTGTCTCATTGAATAACTTGACCTATGACTTGTTGAAATCATTCTTGAAAGGTATTTAGATGCTTGAACTAAGAGAAATAACATAATTGAAAGACTTAAGATGCTTAAATAAAATGTCTGTTGCAAAAAGTTGGGATTTGGCAATATTTTATGGTGTTGTCCTTATTCATATTATGTGTTTTATAAAGCTAATATTAATAAACTTTGCAACACAACTACAAAAAAATTATCAAACATCGGAAGCTTTTATTCTACTACCATATGTAATCCCTTT
This sequence comes from Pyrausta aurata, assembly GCA_963584085.1. Classification (NCBI taxonomy): domain Eukaryota; kingdom Metazoa; phylum Arthropoda; class Insecta; order Lepidoptera; family Crambidae; genus Pyrausta; species Pyrausta aurata. Next base: position 1,959,972 of record OY757269.1, on the reverse strand, counting down.
AAACATTCATAAATGAATATACCTGAAGATACCATGAAAAGGTATTCCTCCAAAGATGGTATCTTTCTTCGGTTTACCGAAATTAATTCAGTTAAAAGGTGGCCTGCCGTGATCGCTCCCACTTGGGCGATGTTCGTAAAACTGATGTATTGCATCGCCGACTTAGAGAGGGGAGAGATGAATAAGTTCAAACTGAGTAATCGATGGATAGCTATTCAAATAAATGTCTCGTTTTTAAATATGGCGCAGTGTTTGAAGTGATGATATATGTTTAGAAAACTTTTACTCTTTTGACGTAAATATTCTGGGTCAGATAAATAAACTGATAATTTGATTTTTACATGATACACCTAAGGTAGTTTTCCAATTTAACAATTAAACATTTTATCAATGATTTAAATCATATTTCATCATTGTCCCTACCATGGTTATATTCTATCGATAACTAATAAGTCGATAGTTTGTGTGGAACACCCCTACAATCGTAATGATATTCAATGGATTAATCATAACTCAGGCGCAGTGAATAAATTCATCTTTATGTATTTGTTGGCTTTGATCTATTTTTGATACGATATGAATTTCACCATTACTAAAAGGAGAATGCCCATGATAATGCGTCAGCAGTTTTAATAATACTTTTTATGGATACGTTTTATGCTTAAAAATTTAATACCATTCTTACATTGAGCATCATTCTTAAACCTAAACTTTAGAATCCGATGTTCTTTTAAACCGTAACCATAGAATAATATAAAAAATATTAAATTAAAAAAAAAATTAAAAATAACTCATTGTTAAAAAAAATATTCAAAACCAACAAATATTTCATTGTACGGACAACAGCACGTCAAGGTTAACACTGCGGTATCTTATGCAGTTGTAATAAGGGCTAGTTTGCAACAAATATGGGTAACCTGATGTGCTGGCCACTGTACTTTGGTGTACGTATGAAGGGATATTAATAAGGAGAGTAATAAAAAATCTCACCTGCTTACAATGAACAATCACTAACGCGATAACCACAATCACAGTACCTAATTAAAATATTCTAGACCTCTTTCCCCTTTGGAAACAATTACTGAATGACTCAAAGGGAGACGAAGAGAACGTTAAATATAAATTAAATCAATCGTGATATAATTAACAAGCATCCGTTGATTGTGCATGAGTAATCAGGAAACGTATGTAGCTCATTGCTATTTTGATTACACTGTTGTTATGTATTTTTGATGATACTGCTACTGTTTTGATGTAGATCCTAAACAGTTGAATGCGTAATTGGTATAATATTACAGGAAGGAACATTTTAACAACGGACTAATCAATGTGAACGAAAAATAAAATAAAAGGTTGACGACTTAACAAACGTAGAGGTAAACCTTAAAGGTAAAGTTGTTAGGCACAAGTAAGTAAAAATTATTATGTAGAAAATGCGTAAAATATATTCACAAAAAATATTATTGAATTATTTATTTTCATATTACCTACTGATATGGCCCATTATTGTAGCAATAAACCATCAAACTTCGAAAATTGTGGCTGTAATAGGAATAAAATAAAGATCAGCAGGACATTTTCTTCTTTACTTATTATTATTTCATATTCTACACACTAAGCAGTCTTGAAGAGTAGGTATTTAAAAAAAAGTTATGTTAATTTTATTTTCCGCCTCATTTCCCAGCTAACAAGTATCGCTCAAAAATATCGTCCATCATAATTAATAAGCGGGAACAGAGAATTATCGACATCATGACTTCTTTAACGTCAGCCGTTAAAATTTAATGCCGATAATTCCCGTTTCAATTTCCCGAAAGCGAAGCGAGCGAGCGAAAACTTCCGAAACGCTTTTAAAATTGATGATTCGAGCTCTTATGACTTTTAAAAACTTCGAATGTCGCGCTCACTTGTTTTCAGCTTTTCGCGAGTACTTGTTGAGGTGACTTTTGTGAATTTTAAACAAGTAATTCTTGATTTACGCATTTTATTTGTAGCTACAACAATCAAAATATATTATGATAAATTTGGTGTCATATCTGCTTACAGAGACCAATGGAAGGTGTTAATTGGGGACCTTGCCCAGCAGTGGGATGATATAGGTTGATAAGTAAATTTATATATGAAAGGATGTTAAACGCTTACAATTTGGCGTCTTTCAATTCAATTTTATTGAGTTCAATTGGTTTCTGGTCTGTTTTCCGTAAAATAATAAACAATCGAGTAGAAGTATACTTTTTAATCGCAGCACCATATTTATCTTTTCAGCTTCTAGAAGTTACAATAAAAGAGTGATTACAAATCCAAAGCACACACAAAACATGTTAATTTCTCCACCTAGCTAGAATATTTTAATATTTCACTAAACCGACTATGTTATGGCATTCCTAAACCAATAATAGAGAGTAACCGCTGTCTGCAGTAAGAAATTAGTGAAATACCGACTACTTATTTTAAATATAGCTGCGCCGCACACTAGATGTATTGCAGCCTGGTATGTCAGAACTGGGTGAAGTATTTTTGCTGCAGTTGCACATTGGTATTCTTTAATGAGGATCCAAAACGCTTACTGAGGAACAGAAGCAGACCATACCTCAAGAAATAGTAATGCTGTTGTCGCTGCACTGCAGCATCAATAATGTGATTATATTCACTGTACTCATACTTAATATATAAGTAGAATAAGATTTTATGGAAAACCGTCTAATTGGGAGCTTTTAAAGTAGAAAAATACAATTATATAAACAAAAACTCTATAACGGTAGACTTTGACGGACATGAAAATCTTACTCATAATTTTGTTAATTCTCAAAAATATATATTCTCAGTTCTAGCTCAAACAACTGAGTATAGACTGGTAATCTCAAGAAAAATACAAAAAAAGTTCACCTTGAAAGCCAGCACGTACAAGAGTTGAATGAACTTGTTTTACTAGATTTTTTGTATGCCTTCGTGTTTTTGATGAAACCGACCATGGAGATGTAAAAAACGTTATATGGCACCGGTACTTTAAACACCAGACATAATTTGTTTTTGTGAAACATTTGAGGTGTTTTTTCATCATTATCATCATCAAATTTAAGACTTTTCGGTGGAGACTTTTTCCATAAACACTTCAAACTAGGGAAGATATGGTATGGTGGTTTCTCTCTCATCACCGCAGTTTAAGAACCGGGGTTTTCCGCCTCTTCATACTCAGTTTTTTCATAGTAGTAAGAAATATGATTTGGCAATTTTGTGAAGTGGCGAACCTGCTCTAAACAGAGACTTCAAAGTTTTACTGATAATGTGTATTAAAATTAATAATGTGACGTACCCGCTCTAAATAGAGAGTTCAAAGATTTGTTGATAACGAATGTTAAAATTAAATAGATGATTAAGGATTCAATTACAGCAAAACTAAACATTCATGAATGAGCTAAATTAGAATGAACAGAAACAAATAAAGAATCTTGATTTTTGAAAATGTTTTTTGTAGGTTATTATTAATAGTACCCCTAGCCGATTTCAACTACGGTGGCCAGTCACAACGACTAACCGACTGCGCGGGACATTGTAGTGAACAAGTGTGTGCGCAAACACAGGTGCACTCTCTATTCCTTTCACTCTCATAGCCCAATGAGACAGCAATCTGACATGACCGGAGAGAGATCAGGCGCAGGACCAGCGGCTTAACGCGTTTTCCGAGGCACGGGGGTGAAAAGCCGCCAACTTCCAAACTCCGGGCTACCCTGAAAATTTCTGAACAGAAAAATCCAGGTACATATTTTTGGCCCGACCAGGGAATTTAACCCGGGACCTCCGGCGCAGCCGTCGCTTAAAAATGCGACCCTCTCACCGCTGCGCCCCCGAGGCAGTTATTACTAACACCATCAATGAATATCCCACCGACAAGAGAATGGCTCTTAAATGATGTAAGTTGAAGAATTTCATCAAGATAACATAGTATTGAATATATTAGATAGGATTTTCAGTAAAAATACTGAAGAGCAGTTTAGGAAACTCTGTAGGTATGTCCATAGGCTGCGTCCCTTCAAAAACGGTCAAAACTATTCGAATTTCTGTCAAAAAACTACGCACGTACTGTCACTTTTGTCACATTCTTCTTGTTGTTTTGTGATTGCAAATACGCGTCGCATACGTATTTTTTGTTTGCTTGTCCATTTATCAACCAGTCAAGCTCTACATTTCCATTTTTTCCTGAACTTTTAGCACACTAAAAGTTTTTTTATTGAGGGGTCAGGTTATGTTGGGTATGTGTAGCTTGATTTGTGGTCGGTCAAAAGCGGTTTATGCTTCGGATGTTCGGTGGCTTTATTGACGAAATGTACTATGCTTTTTTATGGATTTGGGCGAGGCGGCCGAGCTTCAGCTTTAGCTGAAATATCAGTATAATAAGTGGTATAGACAAGTTAATGCACCCATGTTATAAACCACTACATATGTATAATATTTAATTCATTTTAATCATACTTATAATATAAATGCGAAACAGAACACGTGTCTTTATTAGTCTACAAAACCATTAGAATCCACTTTCAAGAATGTGAGTTGTGTATCGTTTTACCTGGCTTTTCAACACCCATTTAATAACTCTACTGACATGTATCTGAAAATCAAAACATCACCACTTTAAAACACATAAAACCCTTAACGACTACCGACCCAACCAACTCAATCTTCATCCATTGAAACCTACCGCAACGGAATCAAAACAACTCGTTCAGTTAGTTACTGAGACAACGGACAGACGGACGGACCGACGGTCCGCAGAGACGCCTCATTGACGACTTGCTTTGATCTGCCGTCTAGGGCTTATGCAGGAGTGAGCCAAGGATTATGGGTATTTAACATTTGAATATTGTTGAAAAAAAACATTTACACTCCTGAGTATAATCGTATTTTGATTGGACCGAGCATGAGCAAACCTATGTTGAATAAATTTTCATGTGAGTTTTATTTTAAACAGGCGAAGTAACACTAGCTTCTTTTTATAGTCAAATGACACTACTAGAGACTAGAGACATGTCAAGTCGACTGAAGAACAGGCGCGCTCTGAATTGTTTTCATTTTTATTGCTCGTGCTTTGGTAGGTTAAAGAAATAAATCGAAGTCTACATATACCAACAGTTTTTGAAAATATAAACTATCATGGTTTATTTTTGCAATGAATGATACAAGAACAATTGTACACAGTTAAAAATGCTAAAAAATAAGCTATGTTCAAGACTACAACCCTTCCACTAAGATTAATGCAATCTAGAAACAGTTTACTCCAGCATTTTACCATCTCAAATCTGAGTCAAAATGCCATTAAGGCATTAGTTTCGGAGTGGGCGCTTTAGAGCGAAAGATTTAGCTGTAATCTCCTTTGTTTTATTACTATCCCCATAATTTGTTCTGCTGAGCGGAAAAGATACGTAAGGAGTTTCATTTACAGTGTAGCGTTAGCGTTGGTTGGCATTATAATGATTAATGGTAATTGTCTAGGTCTCACCAAAATATGTGTATATACTCATACCATATAATGGTAGCAACCGATCCTGGGAGATTTTGTTTCATGATTGGCATAGATTAAATATAGCAAAAGGGGTCACTTCTAAACTGTTGCTCTAGGAGATAAAAATATTAAAAGTTTTTCTAAAGGATTCCTATGCGAACTATTAGGTAAACCGCTTCATTGAGTCTTTGCCTGCGGGGCACAGGGGCGCGGGGGGAGGCGATAGCAAATCGCGCGAGGGGTGCGGGCGGTGCGAAAATACGTGCCGCTCACTAACCGCACCCCTTTGCCCCCCTGGTGAGGTCTCAATTTCACGGTCTACTTATACTCTTATTTAACACATTTTGTCACCTACAAGCTGCGTAGCGTAGCGTAGCGGACGTTTACAAGCAACATATAATTGTAAATAAAACAGCTTACATGACTCCATCCGGTTTAAAGCCGTCCCTAGCCACTTGCAGTCCAATTGGTTTTAATGGAGACGCTGCTGTGTACACCACAGCCACAAGGGAGGGGACATTGTCTCGTTTGATGCGATTATTTAATACTACTAGTATCGTCACACGGTATTACATGTGCGGACAAGGATAGATTAAGATTGCTTACAAGACAAGATCAACTAAGTACTTAATTTTGAGCACAATACTAAGTAGCTCTTAGCAAAAGAATATCAGCAAAACTTTCATATCAATACAAGTGCTTTGATATCAATATATCGAAGTTAGGATATGAATCTTTTGATGGTTAGGAAGTATGCCAATGAGAATGCCATAAGTCCACCTTTAAAATAATTAAACTGCCTAAATTTTGGTTGGGCAGTAAAGTATAAATAAATAAATAAGTAAAGTGAAAGAAATGATGAATGAATAATTAGTTGTCTCATTCACTTTATGATGCAACGCCAATATTTATGATACAACTCCAATATTTAAAGACTGTTCTGACAGATATAAAGGACCTGAAATTGAATTTAAGGTTTACATCAACATCTCATGTTTACTTTTTTCTGAATAAACCACAGTTATAGGTGGCTCATGTAAAATTTCATCTTCTGAATTTCAAAATCCATAGTTATCCTGTATAAAAAATGCGCGTAATATGAGTGACCTCCTAAAATATTACGGGACAAAATCGATAACATCACTAGCCCATTGTCGGCATGCAGATAGTATCGCCAACTCATAAACTGCACAATTTTATGGCTAACCCGAATTAAGCTTTTCGATTTCGGCAAGTTTACTGACGCCATTTTAGTTACGATGTTTTTCAGCCATTTTGAAATGGTTGGACGGAGTTATGCAAAATATTCATGCAAATATTTTAAATTGGAACGAATTTTGTTTAGTAAGTGATACTAATTTTCTTTTTTCAATGCTTAATACTGTTTTATAGAATTCTATGCGCTATTACTATGCTACGCTGCTACGCTTACCGCTGTCTTAAGCTTTGAAATGCTTTATTATCTAATAAAACATCACGAAAAGGAGTTTCAAAAACGTAAATAGCTTAAAACCCATAAGAACTTCATTATGAACCGTTCAACCTATAATAAATGCCAACTCAATTTAAAACTACATAGCTCAATACACGTTGTGACACATTTGTCATACAACAAATTTATTTTCACGCCAACCTGAACTCATTCCTAAATCTGTGACTTTGAGTGTACATTCTCCTAACACAAATACTGTTTAAAAGTAATATAATTTGTAACCCACAATTATCCACTAATATATCACGACGCGATTTATTTTCAACCCGTGCCCCTAATAATTTTATTCTAACTCATGTTATTAATAACCCTCTCTTTTTATAGGGAGACACATTTTTATTGCCCCATATCTCATCTCGTTTGAACACGTGGGGCCATGGAAAATGGACTAATATTTTTATTTGTTGAAGTTAAGATGAATAATGATATCGTGATTATGAACGGAATGACCATTGTTAGCAAAAGTCACAAATAATTATCAAAATGAAAAAAAAAATAGAACATGAAAGCTTTAAAAAACTTAAATAACTCAAACATAAAGCCTTCATGCTGCATGAAAAACAATAATAATAAGTAAAAAAAAAAAAACGAAAGATTTATGTCGCAAGACAATTTTATACAAATGTCTATCAGTAAGGAACCCGTAACTTCTCCCATCGATAGGTGCATCCAGGGATCGGATTCCCTTTTGTTAATAGGTTAATATAGTCAAAAAAACTGAAGATAGATAACAATTTCTATGTCTAGTAGGCCAAAACCACGGTTAGAATGAACATTGGGACCGGCCGTTATTCTGTTAATTCTATCCTAGATTCAACACTAGCCAAACGCGGCAACGACATAGTTAACGAAAGATTGAAGAAAAGAGAGTATCCCAAAATGAAAAGCTAACTCCATCATTTAAGTCTCTAATATGAATTAACCCAGAGTCAGTCTGTCACAACTTAACACACAGACCGACAGATAATGGGACATTTGTTTGATAATATGTAAGTCGATATGGCAGCCAGCCAAACGTCTGGCGATGAATTGATATTCATGATTATTACATCTACGTGGATAACTTTGTTACATTGAAATATTGAAACCATAATTGTACGAGTAGTATGTGTGAAACAAATGAGCAACTTTATGGTATTCTGAAATGTATGCATTCTTCTTCTGATTAAAATATATTCATTAAAATATATATTATGTAGATATTATGTCCACAAGAAGCATTGCATGTTTTATTTAAAAATGAATACATCAGACGAAGCTAATCTCTGGTTATTCGCATTACAAAAGTTTGAATCCTTCGATAAAATTATTCGTTTATTATTATTTCAATTTATCAAAATAAGATAAGTTCACCATGACGTCGTAGACATTATTAATTATTAGAAGCCTTTTTTTATAAAGTTCGTTAAGGTTTTACTTTACATTACATTACTATGATTTAATAAACACGATTACAAAACTTTGTAATCTATTATTTCAGCTTTGTGAAATTTGACCTGTACGTTCAAAAATATTAACCCTCCGCACTCAAAAGTCCAATTCACTCCCATATTCTTAACCTCAACAAATCAATAGTGATGTAGTCTGGCTGCGGCCTTCAAATTCGATAACTTATGGTGTGGCCCGAAAATTGATAGTCTAGGGGCGGACGAGCGCGTTAACGCCAATCTAAGCCCATTGATTTATAGGACCCCTGGTCTCAGTGAACTGTCTGTGTAGCCAGGTTTGAAAATGCATTTGTCATTTTACTTGGGAGGCGCTTTTACAAAACTTACATCCTATTTCGCAATGTCTTAAAAGTCACTAGTAATGCGTTATCTATCCATTGTGCGTTATCTATCTATAACTTTATACGAAATTGACGTTCCATATTTGAATTATCCGTTGGTAAGTGTTTATTTGTGGATGGTGAAACAAGCCCTTAGCCGCACGAAAATTTCCATAGACAGATCAAAAACCGAATTAAAATTACTGATCAGTCCTGATCTGTGACTGTTTTGAGCCTTTGCTGATATTTGATTTTACCCGAAATTAATACAAATCATTTAAAATATTCTGATTCCAGATAATACTTTATATTGGTTATAATTAGTAGGTTTTCAGATACTTATGTTCCCATAAATGGCATTCTGGTACGAACATAAGTATGATTCAGTAACACTTTTTAGATTAATAGTCCACATCATTTGATCGAGATAATAATCACTTCATTAAAAACGAGACATAGTTTCGTTATATAAATACGTACCAACCACTAACCTACATTGGATCTAGTAGCTGTACAAACACTATAACATACAGTAGTTAAATATTCCTGTACCAAATTAGCTACACAGTTAAACTGAAACGAATGAAAGAAAGCAAACGACACCAAACGGAATAAAATGTCGGCCAGGTTAACTGTGTCGGCCATGTTTGAACAAGACCCATTGCACTCAAAGAGTTAACAAATTGGACGTGCCTTTTCCTGCTTTTACTACATACAGGGTGGGAGTTTAACGGATGAAGTAAAAATTAAAGTTTGATCTTTTATTTAGGTCGGGTTGCTTTATAAAAAAAAACCTTAAAGTTAAAGTTTTGTGCAGGCTATTCCATAACTTTGAGTTTTTATGAATATGAAAGAAAAACCTCAAACAACAAGAGACTAACTCTTAAATTTGATGATGGTGACAAGTTATTTCGTATGGCTCAATCGACCCTTAGTTAGGATATGTAAATATTATTGATAGACAAAAGTTTTCAGTTTAGCTTGCATAAAAAACGATGTATGTTATTTTATCTTTATAACACTGGAATTTGTATTATTGGCGGAACTTAAGCCTTATGTTTTCTACTGGTCAACCGCTTGGGAATCATGCAAACATGTCTTTTCGTAGAGAAAATAACAGAACAAAGTTCTCCTGTCTGACTCAATAAAACACTCTTTTATGGATTCTTCTGTCTATTCTTCATATGTACCTATAATTCGTTTTATTTTTAAAAGAGATTCCTTTATATTTTCGTGAATCACCCTGTATAAGTATTTAACTCCATTCACCTATCGGGGTCGACGCATCGGCATACATTGACGGGATAGTGTTTGATTTAGAACATAATTATTTGCACTGTAAATGAGATTACCAATCTTATTGAGCAATAATTTAAGTGCAGGTAGAGTAGATTGGAAGCTTTAAGTTGGGAAAAGGAAGAGGTCGTAAAAAGCAAAAAATTTGAACCATCCACCGATATACCTAACCTGTGATTCAGATCCAAATAAAAAAAAATACAATAAATTGTAACCTAAGTAACATTTTAGGTCACAAAAAACTTATTACTTCGACACGTTTGTTATTTTTAAATAAAACCTATTTTTCAATAAATTATGATTAAGTTACTACTCTACCAAGCTACACACAACAAAAGCTATCTGGATCAAATGATTGAAAAAAATATTCGCTATTCACAGGATCGAATACAGGGTGGCAGTACAAATTTTATATCCAAACAAAGTCGTCTGCTATCTGCGCGCCGGTCCAATAAGCATATTTGTTTTCTGCAATAGCCAAACAATTTTTTCCAATACACTAGCGATAGGGTTGTACCTTTGATTTTATTGTTTATATCGATATTGGGTTTATTTTTTGTGTTTAGTCCTACTACTATTATAAAGGCGAAAGTTTGTAAGTATGGATGTATGGATGTATGGATGTATGGATGTTTGTTACTCTTTCACGTAAAAACTACTGAATGGATTTGAATGAAACTTTACCACAATATAGCTTATACATCAGAATAACATATAGGCTACAATTTTTGAGGTTTCTAATGTGAGGTCGTAAAAAAACACATTTTTTGCGCTACTAGACGGGACGAACCTGAAGTCCACGCGAACGAAGTCGCGGGCAAAAGCTAGTTTAGTATATTGTAGGTACATTGTAAAGATCGCAGGATCGCACTGGATGCAGACCGCTTACAACCGGTCGTTGTGGAAAGCCGTGGGGGAGGCCTATGTTCAGCAGTGGACGTCCTTTGGCTGATAGTAATGATGATGATGTAGGTATAAATTACAAGATTATTCACTGAAGAAATAGAAAGTTTAAACCTACTCTGCAATTAAAATATTGCCACTGGCGAAGCAAAAAACTTAAAATAGTTTTTTTTTTACAGAAACTCCGAACTCCTTTGCATGAATCAAAAAACTGTAGTTAAATCCCATAAATTATTTCAACATGAACATCACAAATTCAAAGAAGGATGAGAATACAAAAATGTATTTATTTATAAAAGATATTGCACAAGTAACAGTGTACAAAGGGCAGTTCGGGTAAAATACCTCCTAAATTGTCAATCAGTTATTATAACGTAGGCACTAGAAGCATCAATACAATTATTTATTATCTTAGAATTCCTGCGCATTCACATCCCTAGTAGACAGTCTGTTATCTATCAGCGCACGCAAATAACTCACAATAAAATATCGATAAACGCAATATTTATCGATCAATAAAAGCATCACTACTTAAGATAGCGGGTTCAATACCCGGCTTGGGCGAACATGGTAAATAGGGATCACACGGCCCGACGGTAGGGTTGTCATAAACGACATGACAGACGCAAAACTGAAAAAATACTGTTGCTTATTAAAAGAATCGTAGCAAAATATCATCAATTTACAAAAAGTAGTTCAAATTGTTGCGTGCAAGTATATAAATTATTATTATTCAATTGTTTCTCTTTCCCTTTGCCCTGCCCAAGACTTCTTCGGCCCGGTGTCTGTAAGTGCCTTCATGTTAGTTTAGTAGGTACTATAAAGGAAAGGAAGTTTCATCCGAAAGTTTGTAAAATAATACTGCATTATGTACAAGTATCCTCAAATAGCTAAATCGTAAAAGCTAAAGCTGTTAAATGCGTGTTTATCTCAGTTATTTTGTCTGTTCTAGGTTTATAGACTTGAAATAGCCCAAAATGCTGGTTTAGTGACGAACCATAGAATGCGCTCAAGATCGTAAATAATTTTGAGAGCTAGGACAAAGCATGACGAAACAAGAGGTAAATAGATAATGGTAAAACATACGAGGACGATTATTAAACGAGGAGTTTTTAACTCAAATTAAATATTTAACTTAACTCGTCAAGTATGTGTGAACGAGACACAATATAATTCCATTATTATGCGACTCCCGGGAGTCGTTTGATACCTGACTGATTAAGAGAGTTTTTCAATTAAAATCTTCATTCTACAAAAAGAAAGAAAATGAATTTATTCGACCGAATTATTTAAGATCAAGAGTTTAAGACAGATTGACTAAAATTAAAAGAACGCATGCTACAACTGTGATTTTCAGCGAGTGCCCTTGACGGACTAAATAAACATTAAATTAAGGTACCAATATAATATAAAATTAATAAATAGCAGACGTTCACAATTTTGTTTGTTAAAACGTGGCCTATCTACCATGAAAAGTATGAATTCAAGGTTTTGGATTAAGTTGTTCTAATTTTAGTCTTGTTGGACTAGTTCTAATATTTTGCGGTAAGTTAAGTTAGTCTACAACTACCACCAGAGACAGATGGAGAAGTATGAGCGAGGACTTTGCGATGAGCATGTTGTTTTTATTGATTTTCTGTATAAAGATTCAATTTTTTTTATGTTTACCACTGCCCCATATAGATATCGCACTACAAAACGGCATCAAAAGTGTTAATGCTCCGCTTTGGTGGAACCTCCAGGTCGCGAGCGTAACGACCGGTGCTGAGTTTCCTGAGGGTCGCGCCCTCGCCCTTCGGCGGTGGACTAAGGCATGAGAGACAGCGGGTAAAAAAATTTAACGTTGAACGTGGAGCCTGCATCGTGTACCGATGTGACGTGATTTGGTTGAGGTTTAATTAACTAAGGCTACTTGCGCATGATGATTTAAACCAGGATAACGCTTATCCTGGATTAAATCTTATTTCTTTTTCTGTCAAATAAACTGACAGAGACAGAGAAATTAATAAAAATAAATAAAAATTAGTTTATTTCAATAAAGTTAAATACAAACAAATTGCTGAGACTTCCCTTTAAGTAGTCAAAGGACACTTGTGTTGGGAATGTCCCGCTCATCCCTTATGGATACAGTGAATAACAGTTTTTAAGTTACAGATACAATAACATCTAACTTATAAGTTAACAAGAAAGGAACTCTTATGTTTATAGTAGTATAATGTGTGTGTGTGTGTGTGTGTGTGTGTATGTGTGTGTGTGTGTGTGTGTGTGTGTGTGTGTGTGTGTGTGTGTGTGTGTGTGTGTGTGTGTGTGTGTGTGTGTGTGTGTGTGTGTGTGTGTGTGTGTGTGTGTGTGTGTGTGTGTGTGTGAGTGTGTGAGGTTATATAATTCTAGTTAGTAGGTTTTCAACTTCAGTATAATTTTGGTTCTCTAACCACAACGTAAGGCTTATTTTACACTTGTATAAAGGCATAGGATTTATCCTAAGTTTTTTATTTATTTTATTGTATAAAAATGACGATTGGGAGCGGTATTGTCTTTTAGCAAAAGCGGTTCGCACTGCAGGCGAGCGAGACACAATATCGTTTCTCCTTTTTCTATTGTTTGATTCGTTGTAAGGAACAGATTTATGGAATTTCAAGATCAAATTGAGTACATAAAGCTTACGAATCGAGAGAAGCTTACTGATACTGTATAAGCTATGGGTAGGGAACCTGTAATGTTTGTAGTACATAACTTTCAGTAATGATCTTTGGGCCCTTTCCACATCTAGAAAGTTAGTCTTGCTTGCACCCCCCCGAAGAAATTGTTAAGAGTATTTTAATACAACGCTGATTTAAGATATACCTTAACAAAGTAATACGAAAAAATATACATTTTGCTCATAACTTTCACATCCCCTTTAAAATCATACTGCAATCAGTATTTGAGTAGACTCATAAATTAAATGATAATAATAATATCATTACGTATAACTAGCACTATTTTAGCATTGGCGGTCCCCCTAGACTGCGTCTGCGCGTGTTAGGTTTGCTCCCTCCCCTTCCGTCGCAGCGTGATGTTTATAGTCTTAAGCCTTCCTCGATAAATAAGCTATTGAACACAAAAATCATTTTTAAAATCAGTTCAGAAGTTCTTGATATTAGCGCGTACAAACAAACAAACATTTCAGCTTTATAATATTAGTATAGGTTTCCTTAGGAGCCAGTGGTCATAGAACAATAACAAATATCAGAAGTACGATACGTGAATACCTTTCTCTTATGACTTGGACAGGAGAAAGTGAGCCCTAAATAAAATGCAGTGAGCATCAAGGTGGAATTTTCCGAATACACCTGAACAGGGGTGGCCTTCGCGACAACTGAATAAATGTACTGTAGCAGTTTGGGGTTTTATGGGAATGTATGTACAAAATGGTAATAGATAAGATAGAGTTTGCGGGAATGGAGATAGATAGAGAAATTGATGGGAAAGCTATTAACGATATTAGGGTAACTTAATAATAGGGTAAAGGATAAATTAGAAATTCTGAAGTGTAAGTAATTTAGAGAGGCAATTTTATTTTATTTTAAAGGAGCTGAAAGGGGTCTATGCTTTCCGAAAATTCACATTTTAGATGACAATTTTGGTGCAAGTAAAATAGGTATTTTTTAAAATTTATGTAATATTTCATCAATTTGTTTACGAATACACTACTTTAAATCGTGTTTTCGAGCTTTTATGATTTGTACATTTCCTTGCTATATCCCGAAATAAAACACATTAACGATAACATCAAAATACATTACGTAGCCATAAACGACTGCATAAAATTCATACAGGGTGAAATTTTTTATCAACCATAAAAACACACAGGCATGACTAATGTACTGGAAAAGAAAAATAACTAAAGATTACTTTTTACTGCCATCGTAAAGAGTGATTACATTTTTTTGGAACCACAAAATAAATGTACGCGGAGAGATTTAAGGATTTGGTACCAAAACAGGTTGAAATATTGAATTAAATTCGTCATCTGTGAATATAATGCCGTTGCAGCCCCTGTTGAGAATACCATGCTTTCGGTTTTTGAGGGACTTTAAAGTATTTTTTAGTTACTCTACAAATGAAAATTTACGTTTTATCAATTTTAAAATTTTCAATGATTGTGAAGTACTAGTATGGGATGGTCTTGTTGGAATTTTCTTTTAATAATAAATATAATTTTATCCAAATATTTCGATTTCAATAAATTACCATAAACATTATCTTCTTTAACTTACAATATTATATGTTTTTTAATTTACGTAATTATAAGTTAATTACAAGTTGAGGGCGTCAATATTTTAAAAATCGTCAATTTTGTGTTCTATTTTTTAGTCAACTGTCAAATTAATTAGTATAAACTAACACTAGTTTTTAAGATTTCGTGTACTACTAACAATCTATGGTTCAAGTCCGAAATAAAAATATATTTAATTTAATTTAATCACTATCTCTACTCGGTATGTACCTAATAAAAATGCTGTCGGTGTAAAAAAAAGTCTACAGAAATAAGTGTCCCAAAACAAACTCATTCATGGATACCCTGCACAAAGGGGAGTAAAGATTTTAAATTAATATCTAATTTTAAGGGTGAACTGCCTAATATCCGTAAGAGAGGGTAAGATGCGCTATCAATCTCACCCTGATTTGTTTGTTTTGACTATATCTAATACTTTACTGAGGAGTCTCTTTGCAAATACAAGAGGGGCTGGAGTATTTACCTGAAACAAGAAAGACATTAATTATTAAATGCTAAGGAATAATAAGTGAAACGAGGCTTTTTTATCGTATTGTGTTTGCTTTTGTAACTGATGAATTTACATAGAACTTTTTTATGGCTTAATTGTAGGAGCTTGTTTAACTGCAATCATTAAGCATGAAAATATAATAAAAAATTTGATAAATTATTGACGTTTAAAATAGTAACGTGGCGCCTTAAAAAACTTAATTAAGCTGTTACTCTGACTTGTATCAATATTTTTATTTACAGTAAATGAGTTGCATTGATACGGAAAACTAAGTAAAAAAATATGTGAAAAGTAAAATGTAATTTGATTGCATAGTTAAAGACGGATAAGTACTCATATAACTTCGAGAAAAGAACTCTGTGTCAAAGAATACGGAACTAATAAAATGGTGTAAAATTTTCTTTCCCCGTCCGTGTTGCGGCGATAAAGCGTTAAAAAACATGATTATGCAAACGCAGGGACGATCCCAAATAGTGACAAGCGGTTTTGCTTTTTACTAAACGCCTGTCAGGTACGCTGTCCATTTGCTAAGCACGGCATCAGCACTATGCCTTTGTAGTTGTAGTGTCAGGTATGATACCTACAATATTTTTATAAATTGCACTTGTAAAAAGACAACTGTGAACCTGTGACAGACGAGAAATTGAACCCCGTGTCTTACGCAATCCGGGCGTATGCCTATACCACTCGGCCTCCGTCACGCGTGCTGCGTTAAGAAGCGCTTGCAAAATTCAACAGGCCTGTTAATGTGACGGTGGCCGAGTGGTATAGGCATACGCCCGGATTGCGTAAGACACGGGGTTCAATTCCTCGTCTGCCACAGGTTCACAGTTGTCTTTTTACAAGTGCAATTTATATTATTAAGTTTGTATGGTGACAAAACACTATAAAAACAAAAATGAACTACAATATTTTTGTTAAGCCGCTTAAAGAATGCTATTATGACTTTTTAAGTGTATAGGAAAATTTACAAAGTTTGTAAGCTTAGCACAAAGGATCTGATAATCACTGCTTTATAAATATTATATTTATATTATACTTGATTATATTATTTTTATATTTATATTATACTTAATTTTTTCCCATACCACTAAAAAAAAATACATATAAATATATAATATACGTAAAAAATATACATTTAGAAATAAGTCTCATTTATAAAGTTTTTTGAGACCTAATTTAAAAAAAGAATAAAAAAAAATAAGTTTATTTCTACAGAACTATTTTAGGAATCACGGTTTGCAATGATTGAAAGAGCACACCTTTATTTTGAGCGTAAAAAGGGTACCTTACTCATTCGTTAAATACAAGTTTTGTCTGTTACCAAGTCTCATTTGACAGTTCTATGTCACAACAATGTTTCAGTATCGCCGAGCATAGCTTCCTCTTTACCACGTAGACACGCCTCCTTCATCCCCGAAGGTATCAATCTAGGGCTCCTCTCACCTCACAGGGTGACGTTTAAAAACGCTGCGTGCGCCGACGAGATACGGCGTCGCTCTGTTTGCTTTGTATGACTTTTGAAGTTAGGGCCATTACTCACTGTTAAGATTGTCAGACATACTGCCAGCATAACTATAGACTTAAAAAAAAGGTTTTTTTTAAGAAGCCATTTCAAAATCTTTTCAGCCAGAAATGAGATTATAATCAAGTTTTTTTACGTGATTGTGTAACAGTATCGTTATTGTTTTATATATACGCTTACTACCCAGAGGTTTTATCACAAGCTTTAATTTAGCTGGTCAAGTAACTAAATCCCAGAAAGATAAATAAAAAATCAAACTTCCATTTAAAAAAAGACATTTTGACAATGTGCTTCTGCGACAAAATGATAAGAGTCTAAACTTTGTGACACAAATCTATCAAGCTCCTCTTGTGACAAAACAAGCTTTTTTACTCGTCAAATATCTCAATCCGAGAAATCTACATTATAATTCAAATCAATCATTTATTTGCCAGAATACACAAAAGTATGCAAGTAACAAACAGCAGGTCTTAAAAGTAGGTACTAGCTGTATTCAGCCTGCATGCAGGCGTGCAAATATTTATAAATATCTTTACAAATTAATAAAAAAGGCCGTTTATTGAATAATCAAACAATTTTCACACTTCCATTGATAAAAAAAGGTTTCTCTTCAATCTGTTTTCCTGATGGAGTCAACACTGAGTTACACAAATCTACCAACCCCTCGTGTGATGCAACCCTAAGGATGGGTGTCGAGGCGACGAAGATTATCGAAACAAATTGTGCGGATGCTGAAATAATATCCTCATATTTCCAATTTGTTGGTTTAATACACGAACATTGAAGACAGGGAGGAGATTGAAGGCGTTTGTATATATTTATAAATATTTGCACGCCTGCATGCAGCCTGAATACTGCTACTACCTGCTTTAAGGACCTGCAGTTTGTTACTTGCATACTTTTGTGTATTCTGTCAAATAAATTATTGATTTGATTTCGTTTTAATAGTGTTATTTTGCAAACTTAAATTCATGTTTTATTTGATTATCTTTAATGTTAATGCAATATTTAAAAGTGCTAAATCAACATGTCACATGAACCGTCATCATATCAAATTTAAGAGATCTCTTGTAGGTGGAGTTTTTTCTATAAAAACTCTGATTAGGGAAGATAGTTTAGTGGTTTCTCCCTTGGCTTTCACACCGCGGTTTAAGAACCGGGGTTTGCCGCCTCTTATAGCTCAGCCAAAAGCCTTTCCTGACATACTTTATCTTCAGCCTTCTGCCAGTACTGATGTTGCTGCTACCCAACACCAGAGGAACGCTTATTTGATGGTGGCGTTTACTTGCCAATTCACAGGACAAGTTTACTTGAACCGTATAGGACACTAAATAAATATTGGAAACCAATCACATTCATTGCTCACAAAGTATCATTTTTTTTAAATAAGATTTCTAGAAGAACAGGACATTTGGCTACGATTGCACCTGCTGCTAAGTGACAATACACTGTATTAGTAGCAAATGCACTTGTGTTACCACCAAGACAATATAGAAAATTACGATTTCTTCACTGACCCAAACAGAAATCGAACTGTATCTGTTTATTCTTTTTATTTTCCTTTTTTTCTATTACAAAGTTAAAAAAAATATTATCATCCCGATTGAGTTACACCCACCCCATTAAAAAAGGAAAGTATCGCGATGACAGTCGCTGTCGTGTTTGGGGAAGGAAACGCCTGACAGTTGCATTATCGAGAAATCTTTGCGTTTCAAACCACACCCCTGTGTACACTTGGTGCGAGGGAAATGTGTTTTTAAATAAAAATATCACCTTAGAAATTGAATTGATTTTTAACACACAATGGAAATGCGTTGCAACAAAGCTATCGACATAAAGTTATAGTTAGTGATATGCAACGCGAAAGTTTAAAATCTCAAGTTATAATCCAATAGAGGTTTTTCGCACTGAATAGATAAATAAGGTTAGAAATGCCCCGGTCAGTGCAGCAGAGGTGAGCTAGTTGTGAGCATATGCACGAGCAGTACTTCAGTCGCGTGACAAGAGCGTTGCACTAATATTCTGCAAGAACAGCGATTTTGTTGCACCGAGTATTTAAAAAAAAACTCATTGATGACTGTGCACGCACATTACTAACAAAATTGCTACCTTAGCACGCAATTTATCGCATCCAATTTGCTTGGTTCGCTTGCGTACACAACGATAGGGATGTAGCTCACGGCACAGTAAAAATATCGATAAATGGTAATTTCCCTACTGATGTTTTAGGAGATTAAAACATTATTAATTAGTTAAAATAAATATTGTTTAGTATTTATTTATAACAAACTAGCACCCTTCCGCGACTTTGTTCGCGCGTCTAAGTTTTACCGTTCCCATAAATAGTAGAATTTTTATAAGCCCATACGCATTACTACTTCTATAGTCTTCCCCTATAAATATGCTATCTAAAAATGTATCTGACATAATTTATAACCAGACAAATAGTTTCTGATATTAGCGCGTTCAAACAAACAAACAAAAACATCCAGTTTAATTAGTATATTTATATATTATAGATAAATGTTAAATGTATTTTACGTCCTTTGACGCAACACGTAGACCGGGTCTGATTATTTTACTTATTTTTTATGTTGCATGTAGTTTTAATTTTTCTTGTTTGCTATTAATAAAATAAAGTTTTTTAAACTTATACGGGGATATTATCTTTTTATTAAACAACAAAATGGAAATACTATGTACGCCTATTGTAAGAGAAACCTAGAAAGAGTAGGCTATTGATATTGTGCCATGTAGATATCTACCCTATCATAATCAACAACACCTAAAGGCCGTTCCCACGAAAAGTTTGCAGAAAAGTTTCACATTGAACACCCTTCGACAACATCAGAGCGTGGATGTCCACCGGCAATATGACCTTCTGAAGATTGCAGGATTGCATTGGACATAGTAGACCGCTTGCGACCGGTCGCCGTGGAAAACTATGGGGTCTATATAACTATTCTGTTAAAACAAAAAAATATATTAATAAGCTCTCTTCTTGAGAGCAACATCAATCACAAACATGTGTCAAAACATTGCGTTTTCAGACATGTCAAATTATTGTCAAAAATAAAATAAAAAATATGTTAATATTTTTTTTTAATATTATTTAAATCAAATTATTAATGTTAAGCAATACGTAAAAGTATTAATTTTCTCTATTTCAAGTAAAGTATAGCAATACAATTTTTTTTCTTATTGTTTTCTATCGGAATGTAATTGTATACAACCCTTTGATGCGATCAAATGTGCCGTAAAATTATATACGCAAAACTAAAATCTTAGGGTTTTTTTTCAATTCATATTGAAAAAATACATTACACCCGTAATTGAAGTTATCGATATCGATCGACCTAAAATATCGACTTTTACCACAACGTAGTATTTTGACATTAAAGAATGAACGTAGCGGAATGATGATTGATAGTTCCACAGCTAGCAGCTCTGTGATTGGTAGTTGGTTTTACGTACTAATCACACCAATCACAGAGCTCCCAGCGGAAAGTGTGATTGGTTTGTGACATTGATGCGTTGATTCGTTGATTGGTGCTTTTGACACTGCGGCAACGACGCCGTACCGCCTACCGGCGACACAGGTTCTCATACAGACGAACTGTCAGAACGTTTCTAACCTTATTTATCTATTCAGTGGTTTTTCGCATCTATCCAAATTTCAACGGAAATAGTTTGCACTTGCACACATGACACGTCGCCAGGTGCAGGATATTTTGTCCCTTAAGGTGGATAGGCGCGAAAGACCTTGACCAGGTAGGTACACTTAATCTTGGTGATCGGAATCAATATTTTATATTTGAGAAAGTATGCAGATATGTGTTCACGCTGGATCAATTTTGATGAGTTCAACGTAGAGGAATTGGGATGTAATTTAATACGAAGCTTTTTCTTCTTACACCTCATCTAACATGCATTACATTGTTATGTCTCGTGCCCAATTTTTATTCTTTCCCTGAATTTAAACAGCGTACAAAATAGTCGTGAGAGCTGCATTTTTGCAACCCCCCAAAGAGTATAACTAATTCAGCCGCGGAACTTTGCAGACAGTACATGAGAGAGTCTTTTCACTTAGAGTGCGAAAGTTTGGTGTTGCCGCATTTAATATTCTGTAAAACTACTCTCGACTATAGTTATTGCAACTTATTTGTTTTGTTTGTTATTTGGGGAGTTTTAACAGCAGATTTGTCATACAAGGACGAAAAAAAAAACCGGCTAAGTGAGATAAGAGTACACACCCATGCCTAATTACAATTTTCTAGCACCTCAGGTCTTTGCGCTGGACTGCGGACGGACAGACTATGTAGAGGTAGTCTATGTAGAGGTAGATATTCTCGAATCATTCTATAATCTATATTATGACTACGACTACGACCAAATCCGGTTTCTAACCAAATTCTTACGGATTCTGACAATTACACCGTAGCATACATGCATACAAAAAAATCTTATTTGCACCAAAAACTTTGACTCCTTTCCCACTAGACCGTTTCGTCACCGACCAACACCGTCGCGTGCCATGCATAGAGCGTGTCAGCACCGGCAAAAACTCTAGCTCGCTCTTGCTTTCGCTCCGTAAAACGGTGAGACAGAACTCTGTAGATCCGTTCAGTGGGCATAGAGCGTATCGTGTTGCTTTTTGTGTCTGATACGCTCCTATCACGGTCATGGTATGATAAGGTGAAGTGGGCCCAGACCTTTATCGGGTATGGATACGTGCCCTGAGAATGGTACAAAAATTAAGTTTGTCAAAAGTGACACAGTACGTGTAACAAAATATAGGTTTATGCAATACGAAAAGCCATCGGAAACGGAAACTCGAGCGTGGCATCGGAATCCGTTCGGCATTCGCGCGCGGCGAGATCAAAGAACGCGTCGGCCAATTAGGACGCGGCGCGGACGCAGCGAAACGCTCCACTTGGAGTAAGAGTGGAGTAAGTCATAGGCGGCAGCGGTAATAATTTAATATGAATTAGGTATCTATTACTGCTGATACAAATAAAGTTTATTTACCATTCTCGTAGCGCAGAGTGGTGGCAGCGCTTTGGTAGTGATACCGAAGTTAAGAAACTTACGGCGCAGTCGTATTTGGATGGGTGACCATTCCGACCATATAAGTGTCGTAGTTCACGAGCATCTCCGTGCTTCAAAAGGCACGTTAAGGAGTTAGTCTGTGCTAATATCGGTTGATATTAGTCGTCGATTAAGCCTAGTCAGATATGGAAGGGTCGATAAAATCTGACAGCAAGGTTGGTCGCTTGCCTTGCAATCACACCTCCGCCAATCCGTACTGAGCCCGCGTGGTGGAGTATGGCTCATACTACCTCACATTTGAGGTAAGGTTTTTGCCCAGCAATGGGATCCTTACAGGCTAACTATACTTTTTACTACCTTTCTCATGTAGTTTCTATCACTGCTAAACATATTTTTAGGGTGTGATCTTGACTCACAACCTTTTACTGTCCAATGGAATGTTGTGCTTAACTTATCACTTTTTCAGGTTTCATTGGAAACCAAACAGTTTATGTATAGTGATTTTAGTAAACTACTTAAAAAGATTTTCTAAATGTCTTCTTCTACATCAACTTTTTTCAGTCTTTAATTTAACTCAGTTGTCTTTTTTTTTCTCCGGTTTAGACTCTTGCCTTGTAGTGTACTGCAGTGGTATACGCTTGTACCATCCCAAGTTATAATTGTAAGGCGGCGAATATTACGCCCATTGTGAAATCGGGAGTAGAGTTACGTGCTAAATATGACGCTTTTGTTGCATTGTACTGGAAATTCACCTTTACTATTAAACTTACTGCAGCATGTTATCATCTTTCATAACTTGAGTAGATTTCAAGTGCGATATATCTTGGACAATAAACTTCAGTATAAATGTTAGTCTGTTTGAATCATCATATCAAATGTCGGGAGAATGTATGGATGATTGTTGTTTCTTCAAGCTATAACTGCAGTATCTATTTTGATGAAACTTAACAATGATATAGCTCTGACATTAGAATAGAAAGAAAGAAAGAAAGAAAATACATTTATTAATCAAAGGGCATCACACACACAGCATAACAGACACAATTTTTATAACAAATGAAATAATAAAACAGATGAAATAAGACAAAAAAGCAACATAAACAAACAAAACAGGCAATGATATTTTGTGCGATTCGACAAAGTCTCAGGCAACCTCTGGTAGATAGATTACTATTGGACAACATCCCATACAATTTGATCCCAAGGTAAGTAGCCAAAGCATTTGTGTTATGGAAATCCGAAACAACAGTGGAATCACAACATCCAGATTAGTATCGGACACTGCAAACGTGATTGCCGACATGGCAACTGATGTCACCTATTGTTTGTAATTCTGGTCTACCTCTAAGGTTTCACATCTATAGAACATTCTCGGGTTAGCTAGTTCATCATTCTGTTCTTGTCAATTACTTTGATGTTGACAAAGATAGAAAGACAAGTTGACATTACCACCCCAAGCTAAATGTTTACTATAGATTCTCCAATCAAAAAGATTCCATGTATCTAAGGTACAAGAATTAGTAAGTGGTAAGTAAAATGACACCAGATGGTTCAAGCTAAAGATATCTAAATAACTACTGACCGATGTAAAGATAATATTTATATTCTAAAACATACCCCCATTCAGCCTCTGGGATAGTTGTGGCAACTGTCTTTTGTTTTCAGCTAAAAACTTTTGTCGCGCAATCTTTTTGCTTTTTATCCGAAAGCTAAAAGTAGACTCATCACCCATAGTGCAGAACCAAACAATGACTTCCTCGTAAATACATTACAGGCATGAGTTTCTTATTAGGGTGTTCAGTATTCAGAAATAACTTTAATGGTGGCGGGCCGAGCTAACTCACTGCAGTCGGCTGCAATTTATTTACCGTCTGATCACTGTGACAGCTCGAATATATCACGTGACATCTGTCATCGTTAGTTAACGTGACACGTCAGATACGTGGTAGCAGTTTGGTGACATGGGTATTAGCAAGAATGCGGTAGAAATGAGGTGGTCTTTAGTTATAGTTGGCTTTCCCATAAAACCAGAGTGATTCTTGTAGCATTGAAATTGCGATAATAATAGTCCCCCTAGCCGACTTCGACTACGGTGGCCAGTCACAACGACTAACCGACTGCGCGGGACATATTATAGTGCACAAGTGTGTGCGCAAACACAGGTGCACTCTCTATTCCTTTCACTCTCATAGCTACACATACAATTTGAAATTGTATGTGTAGATGCGAAAATTTTCAGTTTATCCTAACTCTTCAAACTACCGACCAAAACCAGTAAGGTGTTATTACTGCGTGTAAAGAGGTCATGGTGACAATCTAATGACGTATTGCTGGGAAAGTCGAATTTGAAACCGTGTGGATGCGTTGATGCCAATTGATGTCAAATCATGGCATTGGCATGGCAAACATAAAAAAGATCTAACCTAGATGGATCAAATGAGGTGTGTCTGTTTTCAAGGGCTAATTTGACGTAAATTGTAAATCCACATCAAATCATATGACAACCACCGCTTTCCCAAGGTTTTATATACAGCTTTCCTAGATGTAAGTATGTATTTATACTTATACCACAGCAGAGAAGCGTTGTGAAGTTGTGAATTTGTACAGTATTGTAAGTTTGGAATGTTTTGATTCGAACAAGACTAACGCATTTGCACATCCAAGGATGCGATGCTTTATTTTTGGATATTGTTTTGTTCAGTTTATTTTTTATTAGGGGGAGTCGATAGCACGATTGTGGCAAAACAAAAAGAAACTGAGTCCTATTTTTATTTGCAATTTTTTATTGACGTCAAAATAATTTATTGAAAAAGTATTGTTTATTTTTCGGAAAAAGCAGTAATCAACGAATAATTTAAATATGGAACGTCACTTTTACTTAGACTATTACCATAGAATTAAGTATTATCCCTTTTGGAATAGAGCGACGAGAGCGAGATGTCAGTAGGAGAAAGCGGTGCGATAAAAAGAGATGTGAGATGCGATGTAGCAGAACCATTTACAGTTCGTCGCCCCATGGAGGCTCGCTGAAAATTACTTACATGTGATGTTTTATAATTTCAAATGAAATTGTGTACATTTTAGAGAAATTGTGCTTCTGAAACATCGTGACTTGATCGGTGATTGATTATTGTTAATTACAGCAAATTAACCCTTACAACTTTTCATTTAGGAGGTAAATTAGTCCAAATCGAAGCCTTTTAATTTACGATTTGTGTTTGCCATTTTGCTTAAAATTTAAAGTACGCAGTTTGCTAATTCTTTTCTTTAAACGTTTATTTACCTTAAAAGTAAAGACAAAATAACACATAATGCATATTTACGAATATTTTTTGCAAAAAAATAAGTTTTCGTTTTACACTAGTGCTGCATGTACGATATTTTGTGTCGACTGTACCTAGGAAGATAGGTATTAATCACCTGGATGAAAGGGAATCTCATTTTAAGTTACTTCTTTTACTCACTAAAGTTAGTTACTGCCATCCAAATTCGGTTTCGTTTGAAAGTTTAAAACGAGTGACTTTAAAATGCCATTTCCATAAATGATTGCTGACAAATAGGTGACGTTTTTAAACAAGCCACATTGTATTTTATTCGACAAATATTTATTTAAAAATTAATTCTTGTGATACAGTCCGTTAGATTATAAGCGGTAATAAGATGTTATGTCTGTTTCATTCATTTACTTTAATTTCAGATTTCAATACCAGCATTCAAATGCAAATCTAATATCCCATTAGGTCGCATAGTTAACATCTCTAGATCCTGTTTGGACGTATTTATCGTCAAGTAGAAACGCCCAGGCGCATCTATTTCGGGTACAAAGAAAAGGCATTAAGCTGAGCGTCCGGCGTCTGGATTTAGATCTAGACTGAAATCCAGTAGGAGTCCCTACTTTGAAAGCTGCTGTCTAAAAACCATAAAATTAATATTCCTATCGGAATAGAAGAACAAGTAAAAGCTGTCAAACGAAACCGATTTTGGATGACAATAACCAATTTTAGTAAGTAACATTAGTAACTTAAAATGAGATAACCTTTCGTCCAGGTGATTTATACTTATCTTCCTAGGTTAAATATATTAGTTTACCGCATGATAAACAGTCGACACAAAATATCGCACATGCAGCCTTAGTGTAAAACGAAATAGTAGCTTGTTATACAAGGGGAGAAAGCGACCCATTTCACTCGAGATGTTTCTGGCGCTCGAACGAAGTGAGAGCGCCAATAATTCGAGAGTGAAATGGTGCTTTCACCCGAGTTAAACATACTATTTTTCATTTCGACTGTGAGGAAAACATTAAATTTACAAAAGTGGTAGTAGTTGTCTTGGTGAGGTATTTTGTAGTTCAGCGAGAAAGGAACACTCAAGTTTTGAACAAAATATGACAGTTGATTTACAGTATAACAACATCTAACACGATTAGAAAGAATAATGGCACAAATACATGAAAACAGAGTACAAAAAAGCAGAAAATATCAAATAATTAAAATCTTTGTAAAAAATATCGATTGATTTTTTCCACAGATAATAATTGTCAAAATTAAAAAAGTAGACAGAGACCGAAAATTATTTCTTTTTTTTCTATAAAAGTTTAACGGCTCTGGACGAATCCTTCCTGACAATATAAAATAATAAAAAAGTGTCATCTTGGCATTATGGCGGGAAGCCGATTTAAATTGTTGATTGAATTAAAATTAGAAATTGTATATTTTTTTATATCAACGATCATACATAATACCTACACAATATGATTTTCAATTTATAGCTAAGCAAAAATGTTTGTTATTTTAATAACATGATGTGACTCAATTATCTTTGGTCCAAGCTTTGACTGCAGGCCTTGACTCTATGCCATGTCAATTAAAACTAAATTACTTTCCACCCTAGGGATGGATTAGCTATTTTCCACCCGGCTATCTACACAGGAAAGTTCTATTTTCCGAACAGGAGAGATGAAAAATTATTTTTGCACAAAATATACGTAACCATGCATTAAATGTTATTTTGTCTTTACTTTTTACATAACGTTAACGTTTATAGAAAAGAATAAGCAAACTTCGTACTTTAAATTTAAACCGGATTGGCAAATATAAATCGTAAATTGAGAGGCTTCGATTTGGACTAATTTACCTCTTAAATGAGAAGTTGTAAGGGTTATTTTGCTGTAATGAACAATAATCAATCACCGATCAAGTCCCCATGTTTCTGAAGCACAATTTCTATTAATAATACACAATTTCATTTGAAATTATAAAAAATCACATGAAATAAATTTTCAGCGAGGCTCTTTGGGGCTCCTAACTGTTTGACAGCCGCCAAATATGGTTCTGCTGCATCATATCTCGCATCTCTTTTATCGCACAGCTTTATCCTACTGACATCTCGCTTTTGTCCTTCTATTCCGAAAGGGATAATAATTCTATGCTAAAAACATGTGGAAAAGCACATAGAATTTGTCAAGTAGCTACATCGATAGTAAGAGCCCGGGCAAATTTATTCTGTGGCATGTTGACAAAGACAGAAAAACGCCATGACATTTTAACTTCAGTTTAGAGATAGCAATTCTGGGCTAATGACAAGCGCCCATAGTGCCCAATCTGTAAAGTAGCGTGCTTGGTTTTGAAAGTTGTCTTTGTTTGATAGAAAATAATGCACATAAGTTAGTTTTAGTCTAATCTATACTAATATTATAAAGCTGAAGAGTTTGTTTGTTTGTTTGTTTGAACGCGCTAATCTCCTAAACTAATGGTTCGAATTGAATAATTCTTTTTGTGTTGGATAGTCCAGTTATCGAGGAAGGCTATATAACATCACGCTACGACTAATAGGAGCAAAGATATAGTGGTAAATGTGTAAAAAACGGGAGAAAGAAGTCACTATTCCACGCGGACGAAGTCGCGGGCAAAAGCTAGCTCTTTATCTTATTAAAACGATGTAGTTAAGCACGAAATGTTATGTCCATAATTTGTACATAAAAGCGTTGTATATTTGGATCTTGTCATCGCACTCACTTGTTTTATTTTTGTGGCATGAGTGACAAGGAAGGGTAGAGTTGTACATAATGTTTCCGTCTTCGAGAGTAAGGCTCTCCTTCGGAGGAGAGTAAACTTGTTACGAAATGTTCCAGTCTTGGAAATTTGGGATGGTATGGTTGCATTTCAAGGAATAAGTAAATAGTTCTGTTTAAATAAACCTAACCATCCGTTTGTAGATTTGTTTTAGTATGCACTAATTGAAATAGCATTAAAATCAACGAGCAGAGGAAAATGTAAGAAACGAATTGTGAATAGTTGTGTTCAATAGATTTACAAATGCATATTTTGATATTGTCAAATTAGTTTATTTTAATTACAAAAAAAAAGGTAAAAGATCAATGACGGGGAATTGAGGTGAAAGTAAGCACTAATACTGCTAATGCATAATTTGTCCAAACTAATGAAAACTGCCCAGTGTGCCAAAATGGGTACCCTACGGAAACAATTTACTACGCAAATGTTTAGCCGCAAAACAAACGGGGACGGAACAAATTCTCTATACAGGCTAGCCTTTAAACATGGATACTGTTGTGTTACATACATTGATGCTTTTTGTAGGACAGATCTGATTGATTAAGAGAAAACGTATTTTACTATTAGCATTTCCAATTCAGAAATCCCAATGAAAAATATGAATTCAAATTAAAATTTATTTATTGCTATTAAGTGTACAACAGGTCTTAGTATATAACTACAAAAAAGCTTCAAATATTCAAGGATAAAATAAATTAAAAAAAAACACAATTTTGGTTCGTCAAATTGAACATGCATTTCATGTGTAGCTTTCGTATCAAATTCAAACCACGCCATCATTATTTTTATTCCTCACACGTACGCCATGTTTATCGATTATATAGATTAATCGATAATGTTTACGAGTCGATCACGTCGCACCGGCCACAACGGCGCCATTCACATTTGCCAAACACTGCTCATTGTTTTGTAACCATTGTTTTGGTTCGAGGAAGTGCTGTTTTCGGCCCACTGTGGTCCTTGGGTGACCGGTAAAATTATGAAGAGGTCTTTCATTGGAACTAATGTGGAGACCCAGTTTTTGTGTAGTCATGGTTACAAAAGTTCATTCATAACCATAGTTATGCACAAAAATAGGTAGGCGATGTGCTTTGATTATGTTTTTGACGTACTCGTATTTAATGACTTAGTTTGCGTTATATGAAGGAGGAAAAAAACTAGGTTATAACACAGCCAGTTTGAGCAGTCAATCAGTTTATCACTTACTACTAATATTATAAATCTGAATAGTTTGTTTGTTTGTTACAATCAGGCGTTAATCTCAGGAACTACTGGACTGATAAAAAAATGTGTTGGGTAGATTATTTATTGGGAAGGCTTTAGGCTATAAAACATCACGCTGCAACGGCAAACTAAAAACGCGCGGACGCAATAGCGAGGGACCGCTAGTCTATATAAAAGAAAGTCGTGTTAGTTACTCCACTTATAACTCAAGAACGGCTGAACCGATTTAGCTGAAAATTGGCAGGGAGGTAGTTTAGAGCCAGGAGAAGGACAAAGGATACTTTTTATCCCGTTAGACGGGGCCGGGGCTGGGGTGGGATGGAGCCGAGGCGAAATGGTGGGGAGGTAGCTTAGAACCAGGAGAAGGACATAGGATCCTTTTTATCCCGTTCAACGGGGCCGGGGCTGGGGCGGGACAGGGCCGGGGCGAAACAAAGTTCGCTGGGACCGCTAGTTTGAAATAAAACCGACTACTTTAAGTAATTTTATGATCTCTCTTGCTCTATAAATAAAGAAATTTATATCACTGTCCGATTGTTTTGATCAGATGTGAAAGTAAAGTAATACGATACTATTGAGTTTGTGAGCATATTGCATAAAACTAGTTCAAACTGTGGCCTACTTGCGTATTTTACGATACTCTGTGCACCGCGTAACGTGTCAATAAATTCATTGCTACTGGTGTAAGGTTTCAAGGGATAATGTATTTTAAATATCAAATTATTTAAGATCTGTCTTGAAATTTATTTTGTTACTAAAATATGGTCTGATGGATAAAGTAATAAACGTTGTAGTATACTTAGCCAATAAGTACACTTTACAAATTTTAATGCGCATAAGATACTTTTAATTTGAGATAAGATGATGAAAACGTCATTGCTCTATCTTAAAATTTTTAATCTATCAGTATTTTATTTATTTCAAGAGGTAATCTTTTGTTTGATTATTTCCCACTACTAAAACGAATAATTTCATATTTCCTAGTCAGACCTAAAATTTTGTAACGAAAACACTACATATCCCAACTTTAGTTTTACAGTAAAGAAAGGGTAAGCCACCCAATAGGCGGTCGTTACGCAGGGCGCCTGCACCGAAGTGCTTCGCTTCAACGGCCGGGAATAGTTTATGGCCAGTATTTGGGACGTTCACCTCATTTGTGTTAAGAGATCCCGGCTTTCGCTACTTTCACTTTTCGTAAGGACATCTTTCCATCACCATATTTGTTATGTTACTTCATGTAACTGTGACTTTACTTTATACTATGACTATGTATATACATATATGATAGATCAAAGGTATTGATAAAGTTAGGGATAGGTTTATCAATTATTTATGAAACGCAGCAGAAACTAGAAGAAGCCCTTTCTTAGGCCTAGTTTCGTTACCGATAATTAAATAAACGAATGGTTAAATTTCGTTACCGTCGATTAAATAATTACGACAGATACCTTAAACAAATATAAGAATTACTATTTTAATGACCATTACTTAAGGTATTTTTTCTTTAAAACGCGCACAATTGTAACTATTCAACCATTGGTAAGAACATTTAACCATTCGTTAACTATTGATTACGCAACTAGGCTTAAGTCTACGAATACACGTCAGTTTTTTTACGCGCACGAATATTTACAATATTTTTTGTATTTGAATTTATTTATTTGCTTGTCACGTGGTAAATTAGGTGTTATTACAATTAAAAGTACATTGCACACATGACACCCCGTAGGGGTACCGCAAACCAATATTGGTAGGGAAATTATACAAATAAAAAAATAGGTAATTATTATAAAAATTAAATTAAATAGATTAAATACAAATTAAATGAACATACTCCCAACCGCCAAATACACAATACAATATGCCATTCACTACAATTGCAACTTTTTTTGCTTTGCTTACAGTTGACCAGTTCCTTGAGGACAAGTCTCAAAGAACTCGTCCAGTGTGTAATAAGCTTTGTCTAAAAGATATAATTTCAGTCTGGAAGCAAATACATTAAACTTGTACTATTAACTGTATTAGAATTTAGACCGCTTAGAAGTCTAAATAGACCGCTCGGGCACTAAAACAGGACAAAACACAGACTTAAACTGGAAATGCGACAGATCTGTCACTTGTAAAAGGTAAACATCGTTAAATAATGCCGGATTTATCGAAATCGAAGCTTCTGTAACGATAGCCATCAATTTCACAACTGTAGTTCAATCTAAGCGGAATCCAGTTGCCAAGGATACAAATCGGTGGCTATACAAATGTTAAAGTAGGCAATTTTCATGCAATCAATAGGTTTTAAGATTTAGATCGATTAGAAGCGATATTAGCAAGTACCTTAAACAAACATGTTAATATGTTCTGATATGACGTGAGCATAGTTGCTTGCTTATCACAAATATGAATACCTACTAAACATTTGAATGAAGCAATCCATTTAACATATTTCACTTCTGTATGAATACTGTGCTTAAACCACGAACAATTTTTATCGTCCGTAATTCGTGACTTAATTGTATAATTATTTTGTAACTTATTTTGTTTTATCTTTAATCAAATATATTAATATTTTTATTTATGAAAGCATATTATCAGTCGATGAAGATATGTAATCAAAATAGCACATTATAGAAATATAATAGGACTTAAACAGTCTGCTATACATTATGTAATGTTTGTTTTTAAATATGAACTCCTCACGGATGTTTAGTCATTCTTTTATTTTTTTGGCGGCCTATCGATTCCTGATGTAGGACGATACTGGGAAAAATTTCAACAATTTATAAATTTTAGTCCTTACTCCTACATCTCTGGACAACGTCGTCTCAAAGTGCAGACACTGGCCATGTTCCTGGAATTTTCTGGAAGTAAATTGGAAACTCGAAGATGCCGTGTTGTTTTGTTGCACGGTTGAAATAGGAAATACCAGAAATCTACTGGAAACACACGAAGTATGTCTTTATTTTATTTTTATTAGGAAAATACTACAGTAAAGCAAACCTTTCTTACTAACTTACTTATTTAGGTAGGTACTTAAAACCATTTACGTGTCTTCACATAATATAGAATCTAGTTGAGCTTGTATGAAAAAATACTCTTTTGACAAAACAGATTAGATTTTACAGAACTGCTTCGATTGATTTGGCCAACTAAACCAGAGAGAATAATAAAAAGAATAAGGACCCCGTCAAACAATTTACGTAAAAAATCATATTGTAAAAGTATGTTATCAGAAACCAAATCACGCCATGGTCTCAATCTGTCGAGTTTTGTTTTGTCCATCATTTCGCGATAAGAAAGATAAGTTGATAGATATTTTTAGGTTACAACGTCATCATTATTTAGATTAGATTTGTGTCAAATGGACTTGGCGAGATGTTTTTCTTAAATTTTTTGACCTAGGTGTCATACATCTGATTATATTATAACTCATAGAATATAATTTATGGTGACAAATTGTATGGTGACAAAACACTATAAAACAAAAATAAACTATGATATAATTTAAAATTATGCATAATACTTCTACTTTAAAACAAAAAAATAGGACTATCACAATGCAATGTTAAACATAACTTAAGTAATTAATAAACAAGATATTTTCCAAATCGAATTGGCACCCCTGTTTTCCAGTAAAATGCAGTTTAAAGCGGTCCACCCTGCATTACTCACAAAGTGTGCGATATCTATTTGTGGTGGGTAGTATCAAGATTGATGATCGGCTGGATTGCGCAAATAAGATTAAACGTTTGGAAACTTAGTCACTTGGACGAGAGACGAGAGAATTCTTCGAGTTTAGTGTTTTGGTTTTGTGAAGTATTTGGACAGTTTCGTTTCCAACATTTGGTGTTAGACTAAACATGGGTTTTAGAATCATTCACTTCAGTTTCACCATTCCAATCGAAATTGGTAAAACATGAGCTCGGATGTTGCGGATGCAACAATCCTTTTTCTTAAGATTTATGGTTTTATGATAGAGTCTTACTCTTGAATCTTACAATTGACCTTCAGTGTGAAAAGCAGAACTTAGACCACTTTTTATGTTATTTAAGTTAGGATTCATTTGTTTTTGTTTGGTAAGTGTTTTTGTTACTTTTTTTAGGGTTCCGTAGCCGAATGGCAAAAAACGGAACCCTTATAGTTTCGTCAAGTCTGTCGTCTGTCTGTCTGTCTGTCTGTCCGTCCGTATGTCACAGCCACTTTATTCTGAAACTATTAGCATCACACCGCTGAAACTTGGTGGGTAGGTGTATCTTCTTTACCGCTTTCCGATTCAGGTACAAAAAATTTGAAAAAAATGATATTATAGGGGGGGCTCCCATACATGAAACTAAAACCAAAAATATTTTTTTTACTCAAACCTATACGTCTATGGATAGGTCTTTCAAAATGACATTGAGGTTTCTAAAACCATTTTTTCTAAAAGTCTAACGTTTGAGCTATAGACGCTTCCAAAGTGGTAAAATGGGCGTCCCCCCCCCATCTAACTTTTGAACTAAGAAAGTGAAAATTTTGGAAAAAAATTATGATGTAGATCTCAACAAAAACTTGCAACGAAAATTGGTTTGAAGGAGATCGAACCAGTAGTTTTTGAGATATTGCACATTTTTATCAACCGCAAATATAACTTTGTCTTTCATACAAACACTATGAAAAACAAAGTTATTTTTGCCGTCGCAATATATTGTGATGTTTTCGTTGAGTGAAAGTAAGTGGACCCTCAATTCAGTTAAGGGTTGCACGGAACCCTCAGTGCGCGGGTCCGACACGCACTTAACCGTTTTTTTTTAGTTAGTTAATTTTGTATTTTGTGTTAAGCCAAGAGGTAGGTATTGTAAATTATAGCTTAACTAAATTAAACCTTTATTAAATGTAGGGTTATTTAAAAGAAAATGGGGAGGATGTTGCGGATGCAATAATCTTTTTTCTTAAGCTTTATGGTTTATACATTTTTGATTGATTTTATCAAAATAACAAAATAAAACACCCAATATCCCGTGGCTTTCTGTCCCGTTCCCTAATATTCCCTAATTAACTCTAGTTTCCCCTCAAAATCATAGCTATCCGGAGTAGCGTACAGTAAAGAATGAGTCAATGGAAGTCAGAATTTTCTAGTAACTGAAAGAATGTTCGGTCCCCTCATCCATGCACTACAAATTTTTATGTTTTTCTAGCAGACATATTTTTGTGTTACTAAGTTAATACCTAAAATTATTCAAAAACATCGCTTCCATTGTCTTAAAACTACAATATAGAATTAAGGAGATCTAGTTAGGTATCCTCGACCACAGCAAAGTGTATCTACATTTACACCCTGCGTTCGGACCCTTCGTGGCTATTGACAGTGACGTCATTATTAAAATGCAAATGACAGCTGATCAAAATCGGGCAGATACCCCTTTTATATCAGAAAGGATTATCCATAGTAGGAATCCGGTATTTACACAATGGGTCTTGGGTACTGGGTGATACAGGTGGGTAAATTGGAAATCTATTGGACGTAGTTGCAAGGTGTAAAGGTAAGTTGATTATTCCTATATTTTAAGTAGATCCATTCACTGAAGTTTAGAAATTACCGCAATTTTACAAAGACAGCATAATACTTTATGTTTTTGGCCTGACGTTTCGACCAGGGTGCCAATTTACTTGCAGTTTGCATTCGACAA
This sequence comes from Pyrausta aurata, assembly GCA_963584085.1. Classification (NCBI taxonomy): domain Eukaryota; kingdom Metazoa; phylum Arthropoda; class Insecta; order Lepidoptera; family Crambidae; genus Pyrausta; species Pyrausta aurata. The sequence goes on along the minus strand of OY757269.1, from coordinate 1,924,718 downwards.
AAGTTCACCAATCGAATTTTTACGCAGTGGTCATAATTTCTATGTATTTTGATTTCTTTCGGTAGTTTTTTTACGTTTGGATATATTACTTATTTTTTCGGTACCACAGTGATGTGTGGTGGTGGTGGTGAATAACCACACGAAATAAGTTCTATTGACCCGAGAATCTGGGCCCTGGTTACACCAACCGTGATCACAAGTTGACTAGACAACCACGATGTCTTCACACCGTATGCAGAGTAGAAACACTTTCTTCCAGACAAAATTTATTTTTCATCTCTCCTGTTCGGAAAATATAACTTTCCTGTGTAGATAGCCGGGTGGAAAATAGCTTATCCATCCCTAGGGTGGAAAGTAATTTAGTTTTAATTGACATGGCATCGAGTCCAGGCCTGCAGTCAAAGTTTGGACCAAAGATAATTGAGCCACATCATGTTATTAAAATAACAAACATTTTTGCTTAACTATAAATTGAAAATCATATTGTGTAGGTATGATGTATAATCGTTGATAAAAAAATAAACAATTTCTAATTTTAATTCAATTAATAATTAAAATATTTGGCTGCCCGCCATAATGCTAAGATGTTTTTTTTAAATTTTATATTGTCAGTGTCATTTCAGGAAGGATTCGTCCAAAGCCGTTAAAACTTTTACAAAAAAAAAGAAATTCTTTTTGGATTCTATTATTATCTGTGGAAAAAAATCGATCGATATTCTTTACAAAGATTTTAATTATTTGATATTTTCTGCTTTTTTGTACTCTGTTTTCATATATTCGTGCCGTTATTCTTTCTAATCGTGTTAGGTGTTGTTAGTACTGTAAATTAACTGTCATATTTTGTTCAAAACTTGAGTTTTCCTTTCACACTGAACTACATAATACCTCACCAACTTCACCAAGACATCTACAACCACTTTTGTAAATTTTATGTTTTCCTCACAGTCGAAATGAAAAATAGTATGTTTAACTCGGGTGAAAGCACCCATTCCACTCTCGAATAATTGGCGCTCTCACTTCGTTCGAGCGCCAGAAACATCTCGAGAGAAGTGGGTCGCTTTCTCCCCTTGTATAACAATCTACTATTATACACATATTACACTGACCGTGCGTTTTAAAGATTCAGATGTTTTTGCTGCTGACTCTACAACTACATTGCATAGGTCATTTTATTTTTAGCCGTTCAGCTATCAAATGCATTTGAAAGTAGTTTTGTGTAGGGCTTCCAGACAACCTTGCCAGTATTACAATAATGGAGGAACAGACGGTAGGCTCGAACTTAACCGACTACTAAAATAACACTTTCCAAATTTGAAGATATCTATCAGTTGTTTTAACCACGGACAGAGAGTAGGTACGAGTACTGCTGTAATGTAAGTAATGTAATTAATTACTCAGTGTGTGTGATAACTACACACATGTATACTAGTACTACACTAACAGCGTATTTTGCAATGTCTGAAATGGTTATGTTTAGTGTCATCTGCCAGATACTTACGAAATGACGTTATATGTTTGAATTATTCGTCGGTTAGTTCTTATTTGTCGATAGTGAAACAGGCTCTTTGTGTGATGTGAGTTTAGTAACTGTAATATACTTCTATTGTGACCTTCGCTTTAGGATGTAGACTTTAGGTCATTTAGCTTGTTAGGCAATAATTATTACTTAGCAGTCTACGTGATTTATTGGTTATACACATATCACGATCAAAGGTCAGTCAACAATGTCAAGACTGTTAGTTTGTTGCTAGAAAATCGTAGGCCATAGCAATACTAACACTAAATACCAATCACTAGTATCAAAATATCACACACTCAAGTTTCATGTGACATTTTATCAAACCACCATTATCTACCACGCGGCGATCCGCGGCCGTGCTGCCGGGGCGCTGCGCAGGTTGCGTGCCAGCACCAACAGCCTCCTGGCCGTAATTGCGGACAGATGGGATAGTCGCTTTACTAAGCACTGGATTTCGTTACATACCAGTGTAAGAAAAACTAATGTTAAATAAATAAATAAACACAGATTTCAATTAAATTAAATATAAAATCAACTCATTTCAAATAAAGTGAATTGGATTAATTAAATTAGAAATACATTGAATGGAATTGAATTGAATTGGTTTGAATTAAATTGAATTGGGTTAAATTAAATTATTTTGAATTAAATAATAATTGAATTGACTTTGATTGAATCGGGTTGAATTGAATTGGATAATAATGTATTGAATTAATTAATTAAAAACACACTAACATAGGCTGTAAGTCACTTGTGCATTACTAACAATTTATGGATGTTAAATCTGAATTAAAGAATTTTAATTTTATTTTATTTTTATTTTAATTTTATTTTATTTATTATACTACCTGTGACGTAACCGCAAATATGGCGGTAAAATACCCCCAGAGTCCGGTCAGCAAGTCTCCTTGTAAGAATTCCTAGGCAAGGGAATTTAAAACAAAAGGCCTTTCAGCGAACGTGGAACGGAACGTTTTATACTGGCGCGCCGTTTCTTTTCACGTAACGAACGTAATTTGCCGCCTTTTCGAGGCTCGATTTGGGTTCGATGCGTGAAGATAATCCAATGAACTATGTCTGAATAATTTTGGTGTGAAATAAAATGTTTTGTTCACTGTAAGGTTACAATAATGAGCCAACATGTATATTATTGTTATGTAAATTGATTATGAATGAAGCAAATTGTTTTTGTGGCTGCTTAAGAATATTCCGTGATGGAGGGTTACGAAAATTAATAATGTGTAGAAGAAATACCAGGGGTGATTGCAATCTTGCTTTATTTTGTTTAAGTTTTAGGCAGTCAATTCCTTTTTAGCTAGCTGAGTCGCTAAATTGGATTCCGATCCAACTTAAGAATAAATAAAAATAACTCTTTCTCACCCATTTGTTATTATATACGAACTTAAGAAATATAAATTAGTCAGAATAAATACATCGCAATACGAAATTTGCTAATCCAATAAAAAGCAGAACAACAAAACTGTCACAGCAAGATCACAATACGCACCCCGTCCATATAAAATTGAAATAATATGATTCAGTACGTACAATTTATTCAACAGTTTCTTACAATCTATTTGAACGGTTTATACTGAATGGAATACACGAGGATGAGACCAATCGACCTTCATACAACAGTAATTGTTTCTTGTTGAGAAAATTGTTTTTCTTAGCACGCGATCAGACATCCGACTATGATTAGAAAACATCTTATACAATATTTATTAAGCTGGTAACTGGAAGCTAGCAATACGAGTAAATGCAATATTAATGTAGGTAGAGGGATGGAAATTGAAATAAATATTACTTGGTGGCTTTTGTAGTTATAAAAATGTGCAAGACTCAATAATATGCTCGCAACATCACCTTACTCAATGATTGATTGATGGTAAATACCTCAGGCAAGGATGGATTCTGTTGGACAACTCTACCACAAAATAAACTCTGCGAAGACGGACACTTGCCTTAATTGAAAGTTATGATCATTTAAGGCTTTGATACACTGGATGCAATCTGCGGTCAGGTCCATACGAAATTGATCGGATTAGGGCAGCGTTTCTATTGACTAGACCGCAGAACGCAACCAGTGTGTCAAAGTCATAAAGGTCAATGAGAATCTTCCTAAAAAATTATGCGTTACCATCCTTAACCTGAGGTGTGTCATATTTGTATCTTTTTTTTGTTCACAATATTAGTTTTATCAAGTTTTATCTACAAACACATCCTACAAGTTCCTCATGATCCGAGGTCGGGGTCATGTCAAAAGATAGGACCGGCATAAGAATAGAAGACGAAAGAAAGATGAATGATGTCACAACTGGACAAATAAATGATAGAAAAGGGCACAACGGAAAAAACAACGTCGTCAGCAGGGCTTTGTGAGAATATTTGCTTGGTTAACTATCAAATTGAAATCTTGTTTCATGTCAAATGACAAACATAATAAATATGGAATACTTGTTGTTATAACCTGAAATATTTACGATAAAAAAGAAGCCTTACAAATTTTACTCTTATGAATGATGAGGTGCTCGTAGCGCAGTGGTGGCAACGCTTTGGTTAGTAATACCGAAGTTAAGCAACTTACGGCGCGGTCAGTGTTAGGATGTGTGACCATTCCGATCATTAAGTGACGTATCACGAGCATCTCCGTGCTTCGGAAGGCACTTAAAGTAGTTGGTCCCGGCTAATATCGGTTGATATTAGTCGTTAAGCCTAGTCAGAGGCCCAATGCGCGGCTTGATAAAATCTGACAACAAGATTGGTCAAGCGACCAAGGCAAGCGCCTTGCAAAACACCTCTCCGCCAATCCGCACTGAGCCCGCGTGGTGGAGTATGGCTCATACTCCCTCATATTTGAGGTAAAGCCTTTGCCCAGCAGTTTCTTTTTTGAATGATAAGTAGCATCATCAGTAATCTATACTGATATATAAGTTGAAAAGTTTGTCTGAATGCGCTCATCTTAGGAACTGCCGGACCGATTTGAAGAAAAAAAAAATGTGTTGGATACCTTATTTATCGAGAAAGGCTTTAAACATCACGCTGTGACGGGAGGGACGCAGTCACGGGGATCGCTAGTATTATTGATAAAAATAAGTATTTGCGCATTAATAGTAATTCTTCGTGGTTTCCTAGTTTTAGAGAAAAATATATTAAGACTACTTCAAACTCATGGGCTATATTTTCTCCAAAACAAAGCCCTAGTATATCTCAGTAAGGCACTGAATAAATCCCATTAGATCAATAAGGAGATTTTAATTATTAGTCTTAGTTCGGATTGGTGCGTTGTGCCTTGGTTAGTAATTATTTTAAAGCGCTTTAAAACCTTGTTGGGATTCCGTTAAAGATCTCACGATAAATCCTGCTATTTCCTTTCCAGTGATTTTCAATACATTGAAATGGTAATGCTGTCTGACCATACATATGGAGTGGCAACGCATTGTCTTAAGCAGTAATGTCATGCTAATTCCGGCCCAGAAAACTTAAGTGTTGACCATTATAATGTGTAAGGGTATGGTAGGTTGGGTGAAACTTAATTTTCCTTACTAGATTTTCAAGTATACATTTAGCTGAGTTTCAATAGTCATACATATGCAGCATGGTTCTATTTAAATGGCTTGTGGATAATAAAATAACATGACAAAAGTTTGTCGAATATTACTTCCTTTGGGCTTTGCTTTAAGTCAAATAAAGGCATGTTAGGTTCGAAAATATTTTGTATCATTTGGTAAATTACATAGAAAACAGATACCCATGTAATCAATGAAATAATTCAGTGTTTCTAATATTTTTTCATCTCTCCTGTTCGGAAAATATAACTTTCCTGTGTAGATAGCCGGGTGGAAAATAGCTTATCCATCCCTAGGGTGGAAAGTAATTTAGTTTTAATTGATATGGCATAGAGTCAAGGCCTGCAGTCAAAGCTTGGACTTGGACTTGGATTTTATATTGTCACTGTCAGTGTCATTGCAGGAAGGATTCGTCCAAAGCCGTCAAAACTTTTATAAAAAAAAGAAATTATTTTTGGATTCTATTATTATCTGTGGAAAAAATCGATCGATATTCTTTACAAAGATTTTAATTATTTTATATTTTCTGCTTTTTTGAACTCTGTTTTCATGTATTCGTGCCGTTATTCTTTCTAATCGTGTTATGTGTTGTTAGTACTGTAAATCAACTGTCATATTTTGTTAAAAACTTGAGTTTTCCTTTCTGGCTGAACTACATAATACCTCAACAAGACATCTACAACCATTAATAAATTTAATGTTTTCCTCACAGTCGAAATGAAAAATAGTATGTTTAACTCGGGTGAAAGCACCCATTTCACTCTCGAATTATTGGCGCTCTCACTTCGTTCGAGCGCCAGAAACATCTCGAGTGAAATGGGTCGCTTTCTCCACTTGTATAACAATCTACTATTAACGTTGTATTTTCATGCTTTGCCGTATTCACAATCCATAAAGGAGCTAAAAGTATATCCTGCGCCAACTCACAACTATCAGAGGAAATAAATAACATCACAGTGCGTTAAATCTTTTACACCCAAAAATATTTGGGTGCTCTCAACATAAAAGCGGGGATAGAATATCAAAAGTTCAGCCAAAGGGTGACGGAGCCCTAAGTGGTCGTTGGGAGCGGCGCACACTGAGACACTTAGCTTTGCTATTTTTAGACACAATTTTAAAAAGGCGTGCACAGACTTTCAAAGAATCAAGAGGGCAAATTCCAAAAAACGAACGAAATCAGTCGGTACTATCATCGTTTTGCGGATCCAAAGCATTTTCATAGGTACTTTAAATGTTTCGGATCAGCAAAACGATAATCGTTTTTCGAAGAAGGCCTACTGAAATCAAGCACAGATGTTTTTTTTTACTAAAAATTATATTATATGTTAATCTTATTAATATTTTGATAATTATAATTATAATTAATTACTATACTATACTCGTTTAAATACATATGACTCGACAATTCAGTACCAATAAAAATATGTAACTCTTTCTTACTACACAGATTGATAAGGGTCTCAGCAAATCTAAACAAATGCAAACTTTTTCCATGGAAATTGTTATAAAGCAAATCATCGTTATTTAGGAATTGCTGAGTAACTGTCACAAATCACACATTATTTTGGAAATGTTTACCATAAAAACGGTTTACCTGGTCTGTCTAGAATGAGCTACCCAATATTAAAACGAGGTGTTATTATTTCTTACTCAGAAAGACTCAAATCAATCGAACTCTAACACTAACTTGCCAAATACTACAAATACTTGAAATCAAACCATAACTGGATCTCAGTACACGTCAACCCTTACACTTAACCAAAAATAGTCAGTAACGAAGTGTCAGTTACGTAAACAGCAAGCGTTTAACTAAACTCTTTGATGAGTGTTAACTTGCTAAGTTATGGCTATAAACGCGGCCTGTTTGTTGTAGTTGACTATATCTGGATATTGTAAGCACGCTGTTAAGGTTTTGTATGAAATCATAACGGAATAACATAGAACACGACGTGCAAAGAAAAATTATAATTGTATAAATGTAGAGGTAATTCACATAAACTTGAAGTGGTATATAGGTTTAATCTTAAAATTATGAAACAATCAATATATAATACTTTTAATGTTTAAATTGATAGAGATAAACTCCATGTGTTGATAATTCATCTTATTCCACTTAATTTATTAATTAGTCAATAATCAATGCCGTTAAATATGCGCGGGATAATACCATTCAATCAATATCGATCTAATGTCATATCAATCTGTCTGACAGGTCTCGTGCTGTCCATGCGTGCAAGTGTTGTCTACCATAGTAATGCCGCAATCGGTTATCCGTCTAACAATATGTATATTGTATTTATGGGAGACCCCCCGTCATAATAATTGTCTGGTTTTCGTAGCACAAGGAGCAAAATTCCTTACTTCGAACCCAAGACAATTGGTGTGTTGTCGCATAGTATCTTCAGTTATACTGAACCTAGTTGATTAAAATACATATAATTTCTTTTATAGTGTTCTTTATGATGATGACTTTATAAAGATTAATTTGCAAAAATATAGCTGACATCATTCTATAAAATACTAATCATTTAAATATAACTAAGATTACTAGAAACGTCTAATCAACAACGGCTTTAAATAATTTATTTTATACACAAGATAAATCAACTATTCATATTACAAATATAGTCATAAGACGTGTTTCCATAGCGATTCACAGCTCTGCGCACTATTCAAAGTCTAGTCTATTATCAAGATTGATGTAGCAACTATTTATAACAGTTTCGTTACTCAAACCTACGATAAATAAATTATATGCAGTAGGAACACTTGTAAATAATGTCTCATCAAGGATTACTAGGAAGTATATGGAATGTAAAAATTTGAATGCTAACCGTTAACTTTTTTAGTTACATTTAATTTAAAATTATAGCTGGTTGGTAAAGTTTAGGTTAGTAACATGTTGATAACTTCAACTTTAACCTAATACGTTATTCTTTCTATTAGCTAAAAGATGCCAATCCTAGTATGAGTTCGGTAGTTTAACTCGTCAAGTATGTGTGAACGAGACACAATAGAAATTCCATTATTATGCGACTCCCGGGAGTCGTTTGATACCTGACTGATTAAAGCATATATAATTATAGTTAGGAGTTCTACAAAAATCAAAAGAGAAGTAAAAGTATATAAAAAAAATATTTAAATATAAAGGCTCGCGACAAAAAACCGTAATAAAGTAGTTAAGTACTCTGTGCCAATAGGCATACTGTATCTGCCTGTACTATGGTATACTTTAGAACATAACTTGGATCACGTTTTCTACATAATCATACTTGATACTGTGCAGCTACAATCGGTGTACAAGGCCTTAAATTAAGTGCTCACGATCATCGCAAAGTGTGAAAGGTTGTCTATTGTTATAAGGCCTCTTAATAACATAGAAACTTGAGTTCTTTTAGAAATAACTTACTGTACCTACTATTGCTATTTCTGTGAGCTCACGAGCAATAAAGTTAAGGTAATAACCAAATTTCTATGAGAAAGATCTATAAATAAAAATGATTTAATCCATTTAATTCTTCGCACCCGTTTTGACAAACAATCATGTTATCGCGGTCGGATTGGGCTGATTAATCTGAAGCGAATATAAGAAGTTCGAAGACAAAATATTGATAAATAAATTCTACTTCTTCTCTGTATTGAAAGCTTTACAATATTCAATGAAGATCTCATGCCATGGCGAGTAAACGCCACCATAAAATAAGCGTACCCCTGGTGTTGGGTAGCGGCAACATCAGTACTGGCAGAAGGCTGAAGATATAGTATATCAGGAAAAACTTTAGACTGGGTATTAAGAGGCGGGAAATTCCCAGGTCTTAAGCTGCAGTGTGGAAGGGAAACCACTACACTACCTTCCCTAATTAGGAGGTTTTATAGAAAAATCTCCACCGACAATAGCCTAGCTCTTTTTGATGATGATGAAATATTCTTATTTTAAACCCAAGAACCGGTCGCATGGATTGCATTCAACATAACAAAAAACAAAAACATTCTTTACATAACTGTCCCAAATGCACGGATTACAAATTCAAATTAGGCAGTAAAAAACAGTGACCTTAGCCGATAGTAAGCGTTATTTACTTATGTAACGCGTGACCTTGTATCGACGTGCTAACGAGTGAAGTATAATGCGTATGCGCACGTACAGCTAGTAGAGAACAGACAGTCCATTACTACATTACATATTTTGTTGGCGGTGTTTCACCCCCGTGCCTCGGAAAGCACGTAAAGCCGTTGGTCCTGCGCCTGATCTCTCTCTGGTCGTGTCAGATTGCTGTCCCATCGGGTTATGAGAGTGAAAGGAATAGAGAGTGCACCTGTGTTTGCGCACACACTTGTGCACTATAATATGTCCCGCGCAGTCGGTTAGTCGTTGTGACTGGCCACCGTAGTCGAAATCGGCTAGGGGACTATTACATATTTTGTTGTTATGGTAGATAAATAAATAGATAACTCTTTATTGCACACAACATTAGTGAGTTTACAAATTTGTTTAAATGAAATATTATTACTATTACCACAATCATCACTCGAAACGATGACACTAAGAAAATGTCCTGTCACCAATTTATCTGGGGTAACAGTAAGTTTTCCAGAAAAAATACTATCGAATGTCATTGGATTATTCAAAGCGATATATTTTAACAATCATAATAAAATTTTGCTTCAGTCTGTTATTTTGTCTATTATTATAATATCGGTTAACCTTTTCTCTACCATCCGCCATAAGATACTAGGTTATACGTTAATGTTAGAACCTTTTATTTCTACGATATCAGAAATTAATTTAGATCGTCATTTGTTTTAAGAAGAAACGTCGAAACGCTAAGGGATCGACAGGCCGCCGGTGGTCGCGTAAACAAAAGAATGTCAAAAGAATGCCGATAAACACATCCGTCAGGTTTAAAGACACCCTAATTTATTGAGGGTTATTCATACTGTCGCAAATGATTTGAAGTATCAAACCTCCATTGAGGAATGCGTGTTGTTTGTTTTGTTTGAGCTGTGGCGTGTGCGTGAGGTGCGCTAGCGCATAACGTCAGCTAAGCGGATTAGATGCGTCGATCTGTCAGTGCAGGTAAATCTGACAGGGGTTAACGTGTTTAGTTTGTAGAGTGTATAATGTGAATTAATTGATATTATTCGACGTGAAGTATGGTTATTCCTTGTCTTATTTGCTTGCGTTTTATTGCATTGAAAAGTTACGTCAGTGAATACCAAGCTGTTAGCAAATAGAAGACCATATCTGATAACAGAATTGTTCTGTAAACAGTTCTAATGAGAGCTAAACTTTTAGAGCTGTAATAATTTGCAATCGAAAAACTAATTTCTATTTTTTACGAGGTTTTTGTGTTGTTGAATATTTAAAAAAAAACTAATAAGTATATAGTATTTCAATATCAATACACATATTTTCCTTTATTCTTAACATTAATCACCTATGTCCATTGAGAGGCAAATAAATGCCCACTAGCTATGAAATTGATTTTAAAACTTATTGCTACCGCGTAGTACAGGGATGGCGAACCTATGGCACGCGTGCCACGAGTGGCACGTTTGAAAGTTCTCTTGGCACGCAAGGACAAGAAATTTTCATCTTATTTTATCATTTAAAGTAGATACTAAGCTGCACTATAATATTGTCATCAGAACATTATCCTTACACATGCAGTTTTTTGATAACAGGACCTTAAATCGTAAATAATAGATTGTGCCATTCACGAAGGCGCGCGCCACTCTTGTTTGATTGAGGAAGGTGCGGGGTGATTAAAAAAAAACTCTTGGCACGTTACGCCCTAAAAAAAACTAGATATTTTTTGGCACGCATATCTATAAAGGTTCGCCATCCCTGGCGTAGTACATTAATATGTATCTTTAACGACAAGTTGACGATATCAATTAACAGCGTTTATTATATAAACTACTAGTCATTTGGCCTTGCTTAAAATTCGAACATACACCTGTAACCTTGATTCACTGGAACACGTATTTTCATCACAAACGTAACAAAATTTACATTTCGTCAATCCGAACCTTTACAATTGAAATAAAAATTTTCCTTAACAATAAAGCCTCTTTGTAAAATTAATAAAAATACAGAGTACGTACTCATTATATCTGCTGAAATTATCGAGTCGGAATACTTAAGATTAATAATAAATCTAGCTGGTTCCTAGCTCAAAGGATCAGTAGGTATAGGTATCCAACGCGACAACGCAGCCAGCATCATAGCCTCCTAGCCTCAAGGAAATGGTTTCGTTTTTGAATAGATATGTTTTAAGTTTTTATTACGATGCGTGTCTAAATTTTATTTTTTTCTTGTTTGTTTGTTATTATTAAGGTATACTACTAAGGTATAATACTTACTATCAAGATACTTTCGTTATCGTAGCAAGCATAATTCTTGCAAGTAAAAATAAACCTAAATATGCATCCATAACGATTTTGTTTGGACCAGGCAGATATCATTATTTTACGTTATTTAAAAAACATCAACCGGAACATGGCTGCTTATTATATTGGGAAATCAATTCGTTTATATTAAAGTAAGATCCTACTTAATTGAACGTTAATGAACACAAGTTAAATAGCTTTGATGATTTTGTCAATTAGATTTCAGATTAATTTTGTGTTCGCTGCGCTGTAATATCCGATACGATATTACGCTCAGAGCTGAAATTAATTTCAGGCCTGTATTTCAATGTCATATAGTTTTGAAGTACCTACTTATCAATATAGGATTTTAAACTTTCGCGTTGCATTTCAATTACTATTAGACATGACGGGTCTAAACGCGAATAAAAACTTATGAGTTGCTATAACTCACTGCTCGACGTTTCGGCGGTATTGCAACTGCCGTGGTCACGAGTCAACTGGTGGATTGCGTAAATAAGTTTCTATAAGATAAGTGTCATAGGTTTTTATTCGCGTTTAGACCCATCAAGTCTGATAGTAATTACTTATCAATATATCCTATACTAGCGGTCTCCGTGACTGGGTCCGAACGTTTTGAGTTTGCTCCCTTCCTTCCTGTTAAAGCGTGATGGTTTATAGTTGAACTAAATCCTTCCCAGATAAATAAGCTATCAAACACATTTTTTTTTATTGGAAACGGTGGGGAGGTAGCTTAGAGCCAGGAGGACATAGGATACATTTATACCGTTTAACGGTGCCGGGACTGGGGCGGGACGGGGCCGGGGAGAAACAGTTTTTGCTGTGACTGCTTTACTTTTAGAATTACGAGGCTGGGCGGGACGGGGTTAGGGCGGGACGGGGCTGGGGGCGAAAGAAAGTTCGCTGGGTCCGCTAGTTTATATGTATTATTTGTAAATATTGTATATTAATAATATGATATAAATTGCTTTCAGAATGTTGTTAATTACGAGTACAATTATTTGTGTGAAAAATAAAGCTCGGCATCGTATTTTGATTATACAACACCAATTAAGCTTAAATAAAGTTCAAATGAAAACGTAATTAAAATGATTTGATTGACATAGTAGTAAAAACATTTAAGTCCACTGTCCACTGAAAGAGAAGAAAATGTTTAGTATACCGTCAATAGCGCGAATGACCAACGGTCTTTGGGGCAGAAAAGTTCTAGATTGGAGAATGGATACCCTTCGATCAAAGGTGCAGCGTAGGACGTCCACCAAGACGTCCTGATACCAGGATCAAACTGGATACAGACTCCTTGGAACCTGTCGTTGCGTAAAACAGTGGAGGAGACATATATTCAACAGAGATGGTCTTGCGGCTGATTTAAAAAATAAAATCAACATTTAGATGGACAGCAGGCTTTATAGCCAACCAGGATTGATTTGATTCGCGGTTAAATATGAAGGTATCAAATCATTTGAGATTGATCATTTGGCATGAATCGCGTATGTTCTTTATGGCTGACATTCATGATTGAGTATGTGAGCATTTAGTTTGAGCAATAGTCATGAGTAACACATAACTAAATGTATACGTAGTTGTATAATGTATAACTTATATGGGTAACAATCACAGGTTTTATACTGATAGTTAAAAGCAAGTCGGTAGATCTTACTGTTATGACTCTCCTTTTTAGTTTTGCCCCGAATCAGAGGGCCGATTATGTAAAGCAATCGTATTCATTTGACAGTTCAAAACGTACGATATGATTTGCCAAACGGCAAAGAACAAAGGGTTTGACAGATCATACCGTACGTTTTAAACTGTCAAATGAATACGATTGCTTTGCACAATTCCATAACCAGGTTAATTTTGTGCGTTTGTTTTTAGGCACAAAATTATGGAACATTATTCCTGAGTAGGTAACCCAGTTATCTACAGAAACAAAATTGATGTCGTTTGTTGTTTGAACGGTCATTAAAACTCTACCTACTGACATGTAGGTCACCTAATGAAAAATTTTGATAAGTGCAGCGTTTACAAATGCATTGTTACTAGGGAAACCAAATTCCAAACATTCACCTGATGAAATAAATACATTCACATGTTATTGATACTGTGAATACTAATAAATCAATTAGGTTTATGTTTGTCTTTAATTTTGTTAGTTTTCTTATATCTTGTGAGCTTAATTTCTTATTCCGACGCAGTAGTCAATTGCGTTAAGTCACTTTAGTCTCTTTATCATAAACTTCTCTCGTTTTTAGGGTTCCAATCCTTTAATAGAAGAGCAAAATTAACTCTTGAAGAAGTACCCTTTTGACCGTTTTTTTCAGGTACACCAAAATATACGCCAATTTATAGGCCCATCTCTTTCAGTAGTTAGTACACCAACGCACTCGCAATGGAAATTCGCTTAAGCTATGTCTCGCTATAACATTGCTAGATGTAATAATTCAACCTACTATATAATTTTTCAGCCGCATCGCGAATGCGTTGGGTGGTCTATAAGTAAACCGCTTTATTGAGACTTATGCGGGGCATAGCGGCGCGGAAGGAGGCGAGAGCGGGTTGCGTGAGGGGTATAGCGGCGCGGAAGGAGGCGAGAGCGGGTTGCGTGAGGGGTGCGGGCGGCGCGGATTCGAACGCGAGATTGCGACATAATCTGTGGGTAAAGATGAGGTCTAAATTTCGCGTTCTACCTATAACGGTGTTATTGGCCCAGCTGAAAGAAACCCACCAACAGCCAATGCGATCAAATGTCTCTTTTATGTTGCTTAAGTAATAAAAAAAAAATACATAGAGAAACTTCCTTTACTTAGCTTTGCTATGTACAGAACCTCAGTTCGTGAGTCCAACTCGCACTTGGCCAGTTTTTAATAACATCTGTACTTCCAGCCTTCAAATTAGCATATTGAACATGTTCGTTTAAAACCTGTTGCAAGCAGCTGCAAAATCTAGACGGGATAACACCTGTCAGTTTTGTTAAAATGTATACGACAACGAAAATTCATCTTTGATTGAAAGACAAAAAGGTAAATTTGGATTGGCGAGCTATGGGCAGGTTGTGGCAATGAAAAACGAAGGAAAGAAAAAGATACAACTTTCGCTGATGCGCCAAGTGACAGTTATTGTTTTTAATTCTTAATTAAGGCAAAGGAATGAAGTCGTACAGCCAAGTGTATGAAACTGTAAATAACTTATTTGTCGGTTAATGTGGTAATGTGGATTGCTGACAATCCAGAAATATTTTTATTTCATGATGTTTATCTATTTCTAACCAACCCAGCATTAACCTAGGTCCAAATTCTCATGCCTATCAAACTTTTTTTCTTGTGGTAATTCGAATACGAGTTAAAATCCAGTGATATAATCACATATAGTGATATACACGTAAAAATAACTACCACACAGGTAAAGGTAAATTGCATTACATTGTGACCCTGAGAAATGAAATTTGATTAGTTAAATATTTACGAATGTAAACTGCATGAGAATCGGGGCCCTGTTGTCCGAGCGCACCTATTCATTATTAACGGAGTTTTGGGGACATAACTTACTTAACTTTACTGCTCTTACTTAGTTTTACAACAAAACATTAAACGTTTTATGACTGGAGCGTTGTTCTTCCTTATTTATGGGTTACATCGGTAAGTGGGCGTATTGGACCCACCTGATAGGAACATTAAACTTAAAACCTATTGGAACGTTTAATTAATTGGGATTTTCGTTACTATAGCAACAAAAGTAGTTAGACTTCGTAACAAACAGTGACAAACTCTATTCAGAAACAAATTTTTTCAAGGGTTCAGTTTTTTGCCATTTGGCTGCGGAACCCTAAACAGTTAGTTTTTGTATTGACAATTGACGCACAAAATCGATACGTAGCCGAATGACAAAAAACGGATCCCTTTAGATTCATCAAGTCTGTCTGTCTGTCCGTCCGTATTTCACAGCTACTTTATTCTGAAACTATAAGCATTACCTACACAGGTAAAACTTGGTAGGTGATACTGGTAAACTGTTTAACGATTCCCATCCAAAAAATTAAAAAAAATACGACATTTGTAATGGGAACAACAAAAAAAAAAATTGCTCCAACCTAATGCCTATGGGTTGGTGGGTCTATTGATTGAGCAAAAAAAGATTAAAAGAAATAATCGACGGTTCCCGGGCTATTTGTATTAAGCGACATTTTGTAAAATTTACACCAGAGCTGTTTAAAGTTTTGATTTTTGAAAAAAAAACATAACTTCCGCAATTTGTTAAATTTTGAAAAAAAAAAGATATTTATTGATTACGTTACATACTCTGCATATCTGATTAGGTTTTTTTCTGATATTCCTATTATTAACAAAGATACATGTCGTTTAATACAAAGTGATCCTTTTTTTTATTTTTTTTATTCCAGGCCAAATGATTTAACCGCCTAGGATAAGTATTTGTTGTTCCTGGCTATATGACTTATCCACCTAGGTTTATTAATTCTTGCTCCAGGCTAAATGACTTTACCGCCTAGTACTGAAAATAATAGCTCCAGGCTAAATGCATGAAATTGAAGAGTTGTTCATTTCATACCTGACCTAATGATTAAAATGTCATATACCATACATTTTCGTGGTGTATAGCCTATTTTGTTTAAGCGCCGATTTCATTTTTACTTATTTGTTCCTAATCGTGCCTGAGTAATTAAGTTTTCTGAAATAAGCAGATAATATTTTTAAGGTAAAGCTCATTGTATGAAGCGACTTTACTATGTATTTGTAGGGTTAAGCTAATTGTATTATGCGACAATCTTATGTATTTATAAAGTAAAGCTAAATGTATGAAGCGACATTTCAAAATATTTATAAGGTGAGGCTAATTGGTTTAACGTACATTGTCTGTAAATTGTTGATCCAGGAAAGAGGGTTTAAATAACTCTCTGGTATTTCATAGTGAGCTTAAGTACACAGTTCCTAAATTTGTCAAAATTTTGTGTCGGTACATACATCGCAGTGCAAAATAGGCCCCGAAAATGCGATTGTATTGAGCGACAAAAAAGTGCCCAGATCGTCACCAAACCCAGCTCAAACGACGCGGAAAAATTCGCTGATTCCAAATATGTATATAAGTCAATTTCGCCCAAAATGTCGCTTCATACAAATAGCCCGGGAACCGTCGAAATTATGTAGATCTTTACAAACAATTAAATTGGGTTGAACGAGATCAAATTTTCATCTACCACAGTATAACTTTGTCTTTTTCAATAATTCAATAATTCAAAATCTTTATTTCAATTTAGGTCATGAAATGACACTTATATAAAAATTAAAATAAATGTGCGAAACATGTCTCCTTATCTTTTGGGCCCTACCAGCGCTTCGAGACAGAACACAGACAATTAGGCAAGTGCTGAGAAGAAACGCCGGAACAAACTCAGTCACCACTAGCTGCCGTAAAATCAAAATCATCAAAGGTAAGTACATCAGTTTATACGAACACTATGAAAACGTAAATGCTGTTAACCAAATATTGTGTTATTATCGCTAAGTGTTATTAAGTGGACGCCTAGTTCAGTTAAAGTTGGCACGGAACCCTCAATGCGCGAATCCGATTCGCCCTTCGGCGGTTTTTTGTCGTTTAGTTACGTTACGCTCAAAGGAACTTTATATAACGAAGCCGTAGCTGAACTGGTAAAAAAATAACAGTAATTTTACCACTTTGTGTTTTTAGATAGATCATTCTATGGTGACAATATTTTTAGTAAGTGATAAAGCTTACCTATATGGCTCGTAACTCGCTGTTTTTATACTAATACATTATGCTAACTGAATATAACTAACATTCATTAATTAACAGTTATTAAAGAATAATGTTACCTACCTTGTAAATTGAACAAAATGTCCCACGGATCCAAATTAAGCGTATAATGTAGCACAATTAAACATAATTGTAGTGAATCCTCCACGCTTACCTGAAACAATTATAAGTACGGTGTTTTCACAAGTCATTAACGAAATTGTTGCAAACAGACAACAACATAAGCGTAATTGGGATGTATTCATTTAATACATTTATGTGTAAAGTTTAATTATGAGAACCTCCCCTGTACACCAATCACGAACATTTGACGCATTCGTCACGTAATCGTGGTGAGTTTACGTCAGTTGGCAGCACAAAGCACTCCAGTGTCGTGTAGTAAGCTCGAAAGCCTTACCGCAGTTGACGTCATACTAACGTAAAAATGGCACGACCATAAACGATCTATTTAATTAAAATTATTGAAATTTATTATCTTATTCGGGTGTCATATTTTTAGTTTGTTTTACGTCCGATAGAGGCGCTCTCAAATTCTCATACAAATGATTACGTTACTATACAAATACTTTGACGCAATTATTCGTGATTGGGGTACATATTCTTTCCAGCCGCAGCAGCGTGGTGTTTTTTAGCCTTAAGCCTTTCTCTGATAAATAAGCTATCCAACACAAAAAAAATGTTTAAATTGGTCCTGTAGTTCCTGAGATTAACGTGGTCAAACAAACAAACAAACAAACTCCTTAGCTTTATAATATTACCTAGTATATGTATATAATATTTATCATATTCATCATCATAATCAATGGCAGTATCATCGCACACATAAGGTCATAGCTTCTGACATCTAAGCGATAAGTTTATTGAAGCCAACCCTATTAATCAATCAAAATATTTATCTTTCCCATACACGTTTACCGAGGGGTGCGAAAACTATGGTTATCGTAAGGACACGGTTCTAGTATGTCAAAATAATTATGGGTAATTGATAAAATTAGGTACATGGGTACATAAGTAAGTGGTATAGCAGGAAATTCTTTAGGAAAAGCTACGGGTTCAAACTTTATAAAAGTAGGATTATGGGTAAAGTTTTATGATATAGTAGCCACACATTCGAGGATAAATTTGAGACTTATTGACTGGGCATAAACATAAAATAGATGTTAAAATGGCAATGTGGTGGTGGTGGTTAGGTGTTACCTGTGTTTAGGTACCTTAACTAATTTTATAAAGTTATCATGTTTTGACTTAAAATTTTATTTCAATTTCAACATCAGTCTGTCATCAGTCGGAACAATCAGTCTAGTCAGAATGATCGTGTACAGTCCGTTCAACAAAGCTAGTCGAACATTGTAAACAATCTTGACATTCCTTTTTAACTAACGAATTCGTTTTAAAATAAGATAAACATAAAACTCACAACCTTTATAAGTAATTAATCGTTAAACACTGAAATCTTTTTGAATAAAATAGTTAATTAATTATATTCACTGATATAATTTTAAAAGTAATGAAAAGATTGTTTTCAATATTAGACTAGCAAAGCTGACTGTAACTTATACATATTTTTAGTATTTCCTCTGCAAGGAGGTAACATAACAAGCAAACAACACAAAATCAACAAATTACAGCTTATCATCTTCCCACCCTCGTTGACTCGTAACTCAAACATTATCTTCCCTACACTCAAGGGTGTGGGTCCTCCTATTACTGTCATAAACTAGTTAGGAGGTAAGTGCAGTGACTGGCCGGTGTACACTAAAGTTTATAACTGGTTACGACTAATTGAATGAAGGTTAGTTTTGAGTTGTGGCACTTTATAATTTTTGCCTATTGTTTAGTTGGAAACACCTTTGGTTTGAACGTCCAATCAAGTAACATTACTTTGAGTGTGATGTGTTTTTATAGGTATAAATCTTTGAATCCTGGTGATGACTGATGTTTAAAAAGAATGCGTTTTAAAAACAATATTACTATACCAGAATCTATACACGGGTATTGCAGACCATGAGACATATTAATGGTTCAGAATGTTTTTAACACTCACAGTGTCATATTTGTATTCTTAAAAGATGAAATAAGTAGCCAAAATTGCGCACGGGCGGGACTAAAGTCACGCAATGACGTATATGGTTAAAGATTATTTATTTCTCAATCGAAAATACATTTCACTTACAAGAAACTTAAAAAATTACAATTTCACAAATACTTTTTTCTGAGCGACGTGAGCTTCTAAAAAATAATACAACAATGACGTATCCATAACATACCAAGAATTTCGCGCAGTCGGACAATTGGAAGAGCATTAAGATTGAGACATATTAGTTGAAAGAACGACAGGAAACGTCCAACAGTCAGCAGGACAGGATAGGGGAATCATTTATTTATAGGTCCTGTATAAATATTATATCACAAACGACAGATAGTCTATTTACTATTATTTTGTCTCTATCATGATATTAAGTCGTATTTGATAAGATGGACATAGCAAATAAGAATAATTCCTTTAGCCGTTATAAGAAACTTTGACTCTTGTTATTGTTTCAAAACGCAGATGTTTGATCGCATGTAGTATTTTAAGCTTTTTACAACTGCGAGCTAAAAAAACTCACTCGCAAAAAGTACAAAATATTGTTTACAACCTCAAGAGACAAAACCTCGTATGTGATTATCATGAAAGCTGCAACACTTATTCAGCTGCCCGCGTGTAGTTCTCGTTTGCAATCCACTCGTGTTTTCACTCTTTTTGTGTTTTGCGAATAAGGGTAACTAGGTTTTGGTAAAAGCATGAGGCTCTACTTTGGTTAATTCGTTCAGAGCTGTCAGATTTTTAGTTCTTTGTTTTTGAGACAATTGCTGTATAAAACAAAAGGTGAGGGCTACGTTTAGTTTTTGTTCTGTGGTGCCCAAGAGTTTGTAGTCCAAAATGAAAGGATGTAATTTGGTGAGCTGATGATCAAGAATTTTCCGTTCGTTTGATTGGTTTTTAAATAACAAATGAATTCAGTCTAAAAGCCCCACCTGTTAGTGTCCACATTGTTATTTAAACTGCCATTTTTTTAACGTCACAGTTATTTTTTGCAACATCACTAAGTATTGTAAGCTTCCCGAAACTTCATTAATGAGTACAATCAGGTTCACAAAAACACAATCTTAATGCAAGCTGTTAACAGTCCCTACTCTGTAAGACTGCCTGAGTTTGTGAATATCCTTTTCACTCTCAAGGATATACATACAACTTACCAAATTAAAAACCCTATGCAAACAGTAAAGGTTAGTATGTCCCAGGAGAAATTTAAATGTCTTGGACCCGTAACAAAACTAATCAGAAATAACTTAGAAGTTTGGAAACTTAGTATCGACTTCCCTCCAGAGCAGAGGTAAGCCCTCAGGTTCGTAAAAGTGTGCAATCTCGTTAACCGCATGCTGTTATCTGAACATCTGCGCCCGCGCATCTGCCGTCGAATTCAGGTTTGGCACACTCGTGTTTTGCCGCAATCCACAGATTGAAGTCCATTTTGTTTTTATACATTCGAGTTGTAGTCCTTACTAAATATAACAATATTCTTTCACTTTTCAAGGTGTCGCTATGTTCGTGATTTCGGGTTCGATCCCTAGTCGGGTCAAATCACATACTTTGTGGACGCAATTAAAACAATTTATTTATAAATTTATTGATTTATTGTTTCAATGTATTGATTTGTCAGCGTTTTACTTTCACATTTTAAATCTACCATTGTAACCATACCATGTAAACAGCCTTCTTTTTATTTATACTTTTGTTCAATCTTTTCTAGCTGTAAGTCTTCCAAAAATTTAAAATAAAGTCAAATTAATGTTTTTCAAAATGTATTAAATAATTCCATATTTATTTCTTATATTTTTTTATTTGTGTTGAATTTGACTGATACAAAACAGTTAACACAATGAATTATTCCATTTTGTCATGTTTATGTCATTTTTTTCTTAATACGAATGTCATCTAGATAAGATCGTGATTAAATTATAATTGAAAGATAATAATTTCCCGTAATACCGCTGTGCCCGCCCAAGGTAAAGGAAAGTTTTCATTCAAACAAAGATATTTTACTGCCAGGGTTGAATCCAGGGGCTCTCGTCTCATGATAGCACAATCAATATTACGTAATACTTAAACTTTAAAAAGTCTAAGATTTAATTTTATTACGATAAAAAAAATATTAACTGAAATAAATAGTTTTAAGAATTTGAATACAGGACTTTATTTGTATTAGTTATCGGTTTGCTCTAAACTCTAGATAGACTAAGTAAAACTTGGCAAAAATTTCCGAAGATATTTTCTACTCTAATACCTACACAAGGATACTCTAATTTTAGTGATCAATTCTTTTTTTAACCCGGCGTTCGTCGCTACCGGGTAAAAAATACCACAGACGTAATAAAACGCAAATATTTTTTTCTGTACGTAATTTTGCGACTTGCCGCTTCAAGTACCTTTCCTCAAAGCAACAAGAGACATGCTCTCCGTGTCGCTGTTAGCTGGCACCTCGCACTCTGTCTGTATGGGTGAAATATACCCGGTTGCGACCGTTTGTGTTACTACTTTTTTGTTATATTTTTACTATATATTTTAGTTTTGACACACCATTACCATGTATTCCTCACTGAGTGACAATAGTATTGCTGTAATTTTACAGCAAGAAGATAGTGAGGAAGAAATTGTATCAGAAACAGAGGATCACGAAGCCTGCAGTAACCATAACACTGATACTAAGCAAGAAGCGGATTCTAGTGATGGTTCTGATATTTCTTTGCAGAATGAAGAAGAAGATGAAGCGTAAACATTACCTATACCATTAGAAGGAAACTACTTGGCTGATGTGCCACTGAAATATATCAGGCGTAGAAAATTCATTGGTCAAGACAAATTTTTGAAGTCGTGATTCTTTGTGATTTTGAAGTGCGATTCATGAAAAAAATATAAGAATAAAAGTACAAATTTAGTTAGGTAGTTAATAAGCATATTCTATATAGTTCGACTATTTAATCTCAATTTACTAGATTTCATAGAGAAAAATATAACAATTGTCAATTTTGTAAGATTACTAAGCAAAAAGTTAAAATTTTGGTTCCTATTAATGCATGTTTCATAAATAACAATAAATGCTTATTTTCATTTAAATTACGCTTTTTATTTATAGCCAATAGTGAATACAAACAAAATAAAATAATAAACCTCAATTCTAATTACAGTTTCATAAAATATGCATCTTTAAATAATGTGGTAATTTTCACCCAGTAGCGAGCGTTTGTGTCCGTATTTGCCTAGCGACGAACGCCGGGTTAAGAAAGCCCATATTTGTTATAAATTGCACTTGTAAAAAGCAACCGTGAGTCTGTGACAGACGAGGAATCGAACCCCGTGTCTTACGCTATCCGGGCGTATGCCTATTCCACTCGTCTGTCACAGAGTCACGATGGCTTTTTACAAGTGCAATTTATATTATTAAGTTTGTATAATGACAAAACACCATAAAAACAAACACCACCCATATTTGTTGTCTGAATCTGGCCCTGCTCTTAGCTGTGGGGCAGAAAGCGTACTTTCTCAAGTATTGTGGAATCGGCGGTCGTCTGCCGAGAAAACATGCAAGGATTAAACGAATACGATACGGAGACATAATACGTGTGCATGGGTAGACTCTATACTTGGTCCATTTGAATAGAAATGGGCTTACACATTTTAAGTCAGAAAAAAAACCGCCTATTTTTTATCAGTTATTTTTAAGATGGTTACGATATAACATACGTACACGTCGCATTGATAACCTATTTTTTTTATAGTCAGTCATGATGACTCTTATGTTATAACAAACCTTTTACAATATATACCATGATAACAATCTACAAAGGATTGAAAAACTAAATAAATACAAAGTCCGTGCCTGTTTTCTGTCTGTGAAAACAATTACGCCGAAAACAGAGCACTCTAAAATAATACGTCAACTTGTCAGTTTTCGTGTCCGCATGATGTATTAGATGCATGATGCACGTTCGTGCTGATAACATGCAATGTGACTGATTGTTATCACTTTATCTAATACGAAGTGGGTTTTTTTTTGTAAAGCAACGTTTGTTTGTTTTGCGATAATTGGCGTTAAAGTTGAATATTGAGATTGCCAATTTAGACTGCGAAGAATAAAAGGTAAATATAAATATTGGACACCAATCACATACATCACTCTTATTCCAAAGTAAGTAGCTAATGCACTCAATCAAAAACGAATCGAAAACAACACGGTGGTAGGTACAGTCACCAGCACATCAGGTAACCCAATTTTGTTGCAAACTAGCCCTTATTACAACTGCATAAGATGCCTTAGTGTTTACCTTGACGTGCTGTTGTCCGTACCACAACACCCAGACCCGAGACAATATAGAAAATTAATGATTCCCATGTTGACCCGACCGGAAATCGAACCCGGGACCTCGAAGTGGCAACGCCTCGAAACTAAGCGTGCTTAGCCACTACACCACGGAGGTTCGTACCTTCCTTATTAAGGTTTCCTTAAGGTTTTGTTTTTCAGGGACGTGATTTTTTTTAAATCCATCACAAAGATTACACCATAAACCCTGCTTTTGCAAAACTTTGTAGACATTATTAATACTAAATTAAAATCTTTCCAGAGTTCCTTAATGAGGTTACCCTGACTTCCGTCAAAATGTGTTGACTTGAGCAAGTTGTCAAAAGGTGCTAATTCTTGAGCGACGACAAAAAGTTACAGCCTTGTATCTCGCACCTGTCACAGAGTCAACATAGGGAGGGAAAGAGTCGATGAAGATTATATCGTAAATTTTTAGGATTATTTTAAATATATTTTTTAAAAGGTAATAAAAGTGAATATCGCTAAGCCTCAGAAATTACTGAATCGATTTTGGTGTGCACCATGTAGAAGTTGTTATAAATGTTTTAAAACCTCGTAGGTGGGCGGTTCCATAGTGGTTAAACGTATCTATTGGGTCCACTAGAATTTAAAAAATAACTTGATTATTTAATAACAGGTTATTAGGTTTAGTTTTAAATTTAATTATTAATAAGGGAAATAAAAGCAACAGTTATATTTATTACTTCCCTTAAAGATGAAATATGAAACCAAAAATGGACCGACAGCACGGTAGCTCAATTGGAAGAGCAGTTGGCCCGGTTAGCCAGAAGGATGCTGGTTCGAATCCCGCCCGTGCGCAATTTTTGGTTTCATATTTCATCTTTTAGGAATAAAATATGACACTGTGAGTGTTAAAAATATTGTAAAACCATTGAGTAGCGAAGCGTTATCATTTCCAAGTTGAATTTATTCTGTAAAGAATAACTACTTGGCCCGCTGTTGCATAAACAGACGGGTAGATGGCGCTAACGTCACGCAATGACGTATCAATAAGACCAAGAATTTCGCGCGGTCGGACCGACAGCACGGTAGCTCAATTGGAAGAGCAGTTGGCCCGGTTAGCCAGAAGGATGCTGGTTCGAATCCCGCCCGTGCGCAATTTTTGGTTTCATATTTCATCTTTTAGGAATAAAATATGACACTGTGAGTGTTAAAAATATTGTAAAACCATTGAGTAGCGAAGCGTTATCATTTCCAAGTTGAATTTATTCTGTAAAGAATAACTACTTGGCCCGCTGTTGCATAAACAGACGGGTAGATGGCGCTAACGTCACGCAATGACGTATCAATAAGACCAAGAATTTCGCGCGATCGGACCGACAGCACGGTAGCTCAATTGGAAGAGCAGTTGGCCCGGTTAGCCAGAAGGATGCTGGTTCGAATCCCGCCCGTGCGCAATTTTTGGTTTCATATTTCATCTTTTAGGAATAAAATATGACACTGTGAGTGTTAAAAATATTGTAAAACCATTACTTTCCTTAAATTAGAAAGTGCCATGTAAATATGTAGGTAATAATAGCGTGTTACACAAGTCTAGACCTACAATATTATTGCACTGCACGTATAACAGTGATATAATAAAGTACCAGTCTTGTCCTTTGATATCAATGCATGTAATTTACATGTGAAAGTAGCAGAATAAATAATAGTTATCACGTCCATTTCATATCCGCATGTGTCAGCAGTTGCAATCTTCTATGTAATGGTAAGACTATAACTACACAACCTCTGCTAGTTATTTAACTAACCCCCTTATTCATAATAACTCAAACGGCCTTTTAAACCAATTTTAGCTATTACACTGTTTTGTCTCATTCTTTCTTAGCGCTGTCATCATTTGACAGAAAGTGACAAAACAGTGTAATAGCTAAAGTAGGTTTTAAATACCGTTTGAGTTATTATGAATAAGGGGGTTTTTATAGGGAAAATACATAGAAGCAATCCAAAAATCTGCCTTCAAAAAAGTTATCTGTTCAGTTTATCAAAATGTTCTGCGTATCATTAGGAACTATATTACTAGTTGCAAAACAAAAAGTCTGAGAGCTTTATTAATTTTATTTGTGCACATTAAGTAATTGTGGTCCTAAGGGCCTAAGATTAGTTTCACATTGTTATTACGTGTATCAAAATACTCATAGCTTTAAAATCATAGATGAAAATTACATCACTAATAGAGACAAAAAATATATCACTGGTTTCCGTATGCACACGTGCACAAAATAATGCTATTCAACTATATTAACTAAGATTAAATAAAGTTCAAGTTCCTCTTACAAAATGTAACAATTTTTTGCTCAAATTTGTCAAAAACCAAAACTTTGTAATTAAGAACTCAAAGACGTTTGAATTAAGCTCTAGAATGCTATGACAGATTTCAGAAAAGGTAGAGCCATGGTGTATCTGTTTAAGGTATTTAATATGCAAAGAATCCGGTGCCAAAGCTTTGTAAGTTACTTAATTCAATTTTAATTTTAATTCCAAGGCTCTAATTGGGGCGTTTGGGGTCATCGCGAAATTAAAATATTTGATTCCTAAAGTCTACAAAAAATTTGTTATTCTCTCTCCCGATTTTTGTGAGTTTTATTTTGCTTTTTTCTGTTTTATGAATCTTTAATGGCGTAGGGTTGAATTGAGTATGATAATAATTTTATCGTAGTAAAATCTACATACATATATTACCATAAATCAATATTTGGACTGTTACCTTCATAATTCTATCCGATTAAGTAGGTACTATAACTTTGAGGTCACCATCGCCTGACCATCCTAGGACACGAAATCACTTGTATCCGTATAGTTTGTTATTTGAACTACTATACATCTCAGATCATCAATTACAATGCTCATCATATCGCATAATCATATTAGCCTAGGAAATTCATACCTAAGGGTCTGCCCTGGATAGTGCACTTGCTATCCATCAAACAGACATACGGACAAAGCCTGTTTTCATTAGCGGTCAATGCACCAATGTAATGCACTTTCGACTAGTACATACATCGGTCATACTCTTCTAACGTGTATGGAAACTAGTCCATCTCGTTCTTACAAATCAGTTGTCTGTGCCATCTTGTGATTAGTAATTAAAAGGGTTTAATATAGGGTGGTCAAGAAATTAAAACCTACAGTTTCTTAGGGATCTAAGTTTTTGGGACAGCGTCAACGATAAAATAATCAAACGTTTTTCGAAAATAACGCACAAGCACAAGATACATTGATTGAATGTTTTTAAATGTGATTATAAGTGATGGATGGGCTGCTTATATAGTCAAAACTTTATTTCCATTGCCTTGCTTACAATTTATTGAAATATCTACTTTTTAACATTTGTGTTGTTTTCAAACAGTTCGTTAAGATTTTAGGTTCGAATGCCTTAGAAAGACGTAATAGTGAAAAACTAAATAGTTAAGTTACATTAATACTTTATCACAACAATGCAATGCATTTATAATCAAGGCACTCAGAGAATTCATGACGTTTTCAATTTTGACAGAAAACCTACGAGAAAAGGTCAAAGGAACTTTGACATTCCATCCATACATTTTTGTCAAAATTTAAAAGTTCAAAATAGCATTCTTTGAGCGGCTAAGCGATGAGTGGTAATATTTTCTAAAACACCCTGTATACTCAACGAGAACGCAAGCAGTTACTCAACATTTTACGAGATGCACTCAATGACATCATATCTGTACTGGCATTGAAGCAGTTTAATTACAAGAACAACAAATTAAATTGAAATGTAACATCTCAAATGCATAATTTTATGAGGCTCGAATCAAATCAGATTTGATTAAAAATACAGCTATTCGTCAATAGCGCGTTTTAATATAACTTATCTTACTGATGGATGCAGATAAAGGTATATAAAGCTATAAATCCATTAAATTATTAAGCTCTTAACAATGTACAAAATGCATTGTCGGCAGAAAAATCAACAGCTCCACAAAACTCTACTAGGTACACGATTGGTCAAAGATTTACATAGATAATATTAGAAATAACTGTTCATATTCACAGTTTCACGCCAGCAGAGGCTTTTGTCCAGCAGTGGGATGTTATCAAGCTGGCTAATAAGTACAAAACTTACGAACTAATCGATACTCAGAAAAAAACAGATGAGTAAAGGAAAAAAGGTTATGAGAAAGTAGAAAGACAATAATCGACACAAGAAATTTAAAACCAAGATTAAAGAAATCATTGATCTCTTTTTCAAAGGTGAAGTGTTAATAAAACCCAAAAAGTTTTGCCAAATCGGACTTTGAAAGTTCAACAGACAACGTGGGAAAAAAAGAAAGGCAAAGAAAGCGTAAGTAAAAAGATAAACAGACACAAGTGTCGCCATTTTAAAGATTTGTCGGCCATATTTGTTGAAGCTACAAGTGATAGACAGTTTTGTGAGTAGTGTAGGCGTTGAATGAGAGCTTCTGTTACTTTCTTGTACTTTTTTGGGCATTTAATCGATGTTTTTAAAATTAGCATTGTACTTATGAATTTTTGAAATAAGAAAGTTGACTATTTTTTTTCCTTTGTTGTTATAGAATAGTCTGTCGCATTTTGTGTGCGATCATTTTAGTCATCATAATTAGCCAAAGGACGTCCACTGCTGAACATTGGCCACGGTTTTCCACAGCGACCAGTTGCGAGCGGTCTTCATTATGTGTGATCTCCCGATCTTTACAAGGTCGTCTGCACATCTTGTCGGTGGTCCTGCGCTGCGCCTTTGGTCGAAGGGTCTCCAATCTAGAACTTTTCAGCCCCAACGGACATCAGTTCTTCGCGCTATGTTCCCTACACATTGCCACATCGCTTACTATTGTTCTACGTATATCCTTATTTCTGATTCGATCTCGTAGAGAAATAATGAGCATAGCTCTTTATCCCTCGTTGTGTGGTTTTAATTTTAATGTAATTTAATTGATTAATTATTTTTTATTATTATTATTTTTTAATTTTTGTGTCTTATCTGAATTTGCATATGTGGAATTTATGGGCCAAGATGCCTGAAATAAAGGTTATTTTATTTTTATTTTTTATTTAATCTTTATCATGAGGCTCATCGTTTTTTTATAGGATGTTTATTATTAGTTACCTCTCTTTTATCTCTGTCCAGTATTACGCATATGCCAGATAGTCAGATAATGTGTCAAGTGCGATTCACTGAGCTATTTGTAGAGCCCTTGTGCAGAGTTAGCGCCTTGACTTTTAGTTTTGTTTGTTCGGGTCATTAGCATCGAGTAGTTAAGATTTAGTAACCATAGCTTAACTGAATCGTTGGCTCATAGACATATTTAGGAGAATAGATCATCCGATCAGTATGCTATAAACTTTTATATACCTTATACGTTACGCTTAGTAAGAGTACCTATGAGTTCGATATGAAATGATTCAGATTCGAATTTCCCTTTCTCCTTCTAATCAAATTATGTTGATAGTATTATCTATACCTGTTTGTTTAAACATGTTTTTTTATAATTTCAAGCCTACTTCTTTTCTTTAATTAGTGATGCTTTCTTTAAGATACTTACATACTTACTAAAACAAAAAAATATCAACTATATCAGACGTAAGTAAATATAGTGTTGTGTTCATTAACCCCGAGATTGGTAAAACTATTAATACACGTAGTTACCTTTGCAGCCGAACCGGGCATGATGTCACACAGGTTTCCCAGAAAGCGCCTGCCGAGGCTAACTAGTCAGTTTAGATCTCAACCGTAGCGTAAATGTAACAGCCAGTTCGATCGAAACAAACATACAGATTAATAGTGTTTATATGCATACGAATATTGCCCTTGGTATAGATATAGTCAGGGGCATACACTTTGACTCGCCTAAAACCTAATATGTGAGGTATGGTGTAAAATTATCACCACAAATTTTGGTGTTTGATTCATAATAACTGAGAGAACTCCATTAAAGTTCAGCTGAAAATTAAATTAACATGCAAAACGTTATTCATCAACTAAGAGGATGACAGATTCCATTTAAAAAGTGATTTAATTTTAGAAGTTTTATTGGTAGTTTTTACCTATTCCATTCATTTATGTATGCTACTTACTGACTTTTGTATCAAAAGGACACATTTATGTTATATCATTTGTCACCACTTGATTCCCCGGTTTATAAACGATCTACCTCCAACCGTTAAAAATAATTTGACTCCGCGGAATATAAGACCCAAATTAAAAACCTATTTTCTTACTCAAATAGAATAGCTTGCACCTTATCTACCCAGTTCCCGACTTTTTGTAGTTTGTTTTATAACATATAATTTTACCTACTTTAACTATGTAACTTGAACCTTGAAACTAAGTCTATTCTAATAATGTATCAGCTAGTTACTTATTTAACTGTCTCACGCACTGTAGGCAAACCTCAGTGGTTTTTATCAGTGCATAAAACCATGTATTTTTTGTATTGTTTTTACATGATAATAAATGAAAAAAAAAAACAACCTTCAAATCCAAAAGGACACATTTATTTATGTTCTATCATTTATCACCAAACTTCAATAAACTGAAGAAAAAGCTCAATTGAATCGGCGTGGTTTACTGATTTCACAAGGCTATGTGCAAATGCTTCGCCATAAAGCAAGCATTAGTATTCCAAGAACACTCGCGTCCCGCGATACCCACGGTCCACCGCGAGATTATTCGGAAAATGCGAATGTTGCAACTTTGTGCACTATTATAAAACCTACTAAGTTGTTATATACTCAAATCTATAGTTAAAGCCAGTGAACGGTGCATCAAAGTTTGTAGTGATCAAACTTACTAACGCCATAAAAACTTCTAATATGGTACAAAACATTCCAGCAATCCGTACTAATCGATTTTAATTTACATTTCTTTTCGGCATCTACATTTCTTTTCGGCATCTACATTTCTTTTAGGCATCTACATTTCTTTTTGGCATCTACATTTTTTTAACATTTCTTCACGGCTAGGAAATGGAATTCGCTACTCGGCAGAAGTGTTCCCTAGCTATTATAATTTGGACAAATTCAAGAAGAGAGTGAATAGGCTGTTACTAGTCAGACATGATCCATCTCATGCCGCGTCATCACTTGAGTGAGATAGTGGTCAAATATCTGCCTATATTTAAAAAAAAAAAACTTCAAAAACCCTTTTGGACACTGCACAGTTTTACGATTACTATATATATACTTTAGCTTTTTTTTTTCATTTATTTATCGAATAAAATAACAGTTACATAAATTAAAACTAATAACATTCAATAAACCAATGAGGTTTGTGACGAAACTAT
This sequence comes from Pyrausta aurata, assembly GCA_963584085.1. NCBI lineage: Eukaryota > Metazoa > Arthropoda > Insecta > Lepidoptera > Crambidae > Pyrausta > Pyrausta aurata. Next base: position 1,893,763 of record OY757269.1, on the reverse strand, counting down.
ACTATACTATATACTTTAGCATAAACCGAGTTGCAAAAAATACTCAATTTTATGGGTTATACAGTTGCTATCTGATAAGGGATTCAGGACAAATCAGAATGGCTACCTCATTACAAGTTTATCTGTCCGTAACCATGATTATTACATACTGATAAGTATTAGTATATAACACGTTTTTTTTTGTTGTTTTGAGCACCTGTTTCCGAGACTTATCTACGTGAAGTAAAGAAACTAAAATCGTTTTTCGTTGCATCAAGAATTTACCTGTATCTAGAAAGAAAATGTCAACTGATAACTAAATCGTAGCAAGAAAAGTTTTAAATTTTTCTTGTTTGTTATTAATAAAACAATTTTTAGCAAAGTTTGAATTGGAGGTTACAGTGTCCTCTAACTAACAAATAACGCTATCTTATTGTTGTCTTTATTGAAGTTAACGAACTGATTGTGGTAATATAATATCAATAACAGTTGCATCAAGGTTCACGAGTTTCGAATCAATAAAAAATAATTATGTCTCACTCAAACAATAACCTGTCTTGTTATAGACTGTCGACAGTCAAAACAAATCAATAAAACACTGATATATTAATGAAATGAGCAATTTAAGATAAAATGTATTAAGACGTTATTCCATGTGGAACTTGAGATAAATCCTTCACGAAAATGAAACATACTTATTTTTTGCAATAGTTACCTTTTTCAATCGACCGTTTGAACTGACCCTACAATACAGAACTGTTTTTTTAAATCTATCGCCGGATTCGATGGTGGTAGAATAATATGATTGTTATTTTTATTATGAAAAAAAAAGCTCTATGAAAGGAAAACATTCGCATTGACGAAGTAATGCATGTTGAAATGGTAGAGAAATATTTACAAATATTGTGTCCGTTGTGCAAAACTTCAATTTATTTAGAGTCAACAATTCAAACTTTCTAGTGAATTCGTTTTTAATGTTATGCTTTCTTTATTATCACATATCTCACTAGCAGCGATATAAAGTTCAAAACAATAAAGTAAGTGGGACAATGGTTTTTGCCAACTTTCAAAAAGCGCATTTTATCGTTAAACGCGCGTTTGGCCGAAACTCATTCATATGTTTAATTAGAGTTCGCTAATTAGGAAATGACATAGACCACTTAGTTTAATAGAAGTCGCATAGAATTTTTTTACATGTTTAGTTAAATTAATTCCGCATAATAATGTGCATCGGAAAATTAATTCAAAAAAAGCGGTTCAAACAGCTAGCCAGCTGTATAATAATTCATTTAAATTTTAATAATATGAAATTCTGGACCAACAGACAATATTTTTACAAACGTATTTAGAGTTTTAACCTAGTTGTTAAAAGTAATTAATCCATGTCAAAAGATCAATTTTAACGGCCTATTTACATACCTGTAGAAAAAGTGCAATACTATGTCTTTCGTTACAATTTCATGAAATCACAAAGTAAAAGATGTAGAATAGAATAGAATAGAATATGTGATCAAACGAACTTCACAAGTGAAGTTCGATCAATATTATATGAGTCGCTTCATTCGAAGATATAACATTACCAGGTAGTCCTCTTAGCCTACAAGGTAGATATCGCACGCCTTTAAGAGATTAGTCAAATCGATTACATAATTCAATCGATTCCCGAACTACTAACGGTTGCGCCCAGCACTACTGGCCCTAGGCGTCATTCTTTTCAGAGATAGTTAAAGCAAAACTTGCCTGGGATTTGGGTTGGGAGGGTTGTTATATCTTCGAATGAAGCGACTCATATAATATTGATCGAACTTCACTTGTGAAGTTCGTTTGATCACATATTATATTTCTTCGCTTCATTCTTCGATATAACATTACCAGGTAGATGTTAAGAGATAAGTTTTGCTGTCTATAATACAAATTAGGTTAAAAGCAAAGATGTTATTACTTAATAACAAAATTAATCGTTCAAACTTATATTGGTATCATAATTGTGTTCGAATATTTGAATACGAAAATTAATCGGAATCATTCCAATGGTGAAAGATTGATCGAGAAAAGTTGTTACTTTCAACTTGGGCATTTATCTCCGAGGTTATAGTCTATCCCGCAGCATTCGATGGTGTTCACGGACGTCCCGAAAAATCAGATAGTGGCAAAGTGGTGGCCACTACGGCGTGTCGCGTCCTGTGCGCGCTGAACGTCGCCACGTCCACGCCGCTCTGTGCTAGCGTCTGATTGATCCATCTGCTTATTGACTGTGCTGTTGCGCTCTAAAATTGGCGCTTCACAGTTATTGGATATGTTAGCAGGTTTTTCTTCCCGGGTGACGTGGATATGATCTTAGATTTGCTTTTGCACAAACATTTTTGTGAAAATATGTCAGGAATAAAGTCAGCTGTTCTTGACCAGCTGAAGAAGTTTGAAGAATATCCTTGATTAGTATATTTATACTCCGCAATATTACCGTAATGTTATTGAATTTTACTAGGTAAAGAGTTGAACTTGCTGAGCAGTAGCATAAGGTAAGTAAAATTACCAATTTTTTTGTGATTTTATCTCTTCCGAGTTTAAGTACAAGTACCAATTAGGTAAGTACGGTTTAGGGATTTCAAATGCATACGGTTACAATACGGTTTTTTTTTTTTTTAATGGGTTTTCATTTGAAAAGCCTTGTCAAAAGTCATAAAATTCGATCATCGGATCCCACATTATTGTCTAACAATAAGGACGACACGGGCGGATCTATGTTTGTTTAGGAATCCGTTCACGGGCTCGTTGATGAAGTGTTCGGTTAAAAAACGTAAAACCGTAGGAACAGAGCAATCAAAGCGATTGGGCATTGAACAACTTTCGGGAAAGTATTTTATTATGTGTGCAATATTAGTACCTACGTTGCATTAACAATTCATTAATTGTGATACGCGCTAAATAACTATATCACGAACGATTGGAGTCTTACTTAACAGATTTATTCACAAATAAGCTATGTTGTACTTATTTTGCTAAGGTACTGAAATATTTCAGAACACAATTTCAGAAGAACAGTTTTACACTTAAGAAAAATTGTGGTCAGAAATTTGACATAAATATTTATGATTTTGGGCAAGTTTGCACTGTACGACTCTGTAAATTCATGCTTGCTTTATTTCGTATTGTTCTAGTTTATTTTTCATATCAATTAATATTGAAAATTCCATATTAAATTGTACGGCAATGTTTATGCCCTAATGTGCTTGTCCATTGAGTAATTAATCACCATGCTTGTTTACATTTACATTTGTTTGTATTTGACAACTTAGCATGGAAATACAAGGGTATGTGACGCAATTGATGTTCGCGACAACCCCGCCTTCGACCGCCCGTTTTCCCGGTCTACTTGGCCGCGAGCGGCGCGCGAGCGTTGTCACTTTTGAATGCTGTCACTAATGTACTTCCGTTACTGACGCTTACCATACCTTAGGTACGCTTGACACGGGTCACCCTGGGCGTCACGTGAGCATGAGTTGTCATGACTCATGATGACGTCATCAATGTCTTTTTTACCGCGACCACAACGATCGTGGTCAGCAATTGGATGAAGCTTCTAATGGGCTGCATTCAAAAAGGTCAAAAACCAAGATAGAAAAATGTTTTTTTTTTTTTTTTTTTTTTTAAATAACAAAAATATTTCAGATTGTGTACTGCATGATGACATCATCCGATGGCTGGTCAAAAGTAGCTGGTGTTTTGACTCATAAAAGTTTCTGGTAAAACTGTCAAAATTATATTGCAAAAATATAATATTTATAATTATTTATATTGAGAATATTTGTACTAATGCATGTGCCATTATTTTAAAACGATAAGGTTTTATTTTCAACACAATTCATATTAATTTGTCGCAACAGACAATTAGCCTATTAATATGTCCATTTAGGCAACAACCTCCCACCATATCTTGAATGTCATGTTGTATTGTTCGGTCGTGTTATTCTATTGGATACCTTCTATCATATCGACCTTTTCTGAAATCGATAGATAAGAGATAAGCACTCAAATTTGAGACACTAAAGATACAAACGGTATCAAGAAGTCTTCTCGCACCGACTCTAATATGACAGAGTTATTTGTTGCCAGCATTATAAGAAATGATAATACCACAAGTATGGTTTACCATATTAAAGGACGCGTCTAAGGCATTCTAGGTTTGTTTAGTCCCGCCGTGGTAAAGCCGGATTCGCAAGGAGTTGGTTTACAGGCGGTCTCGTTCTCCTGCATGCCACCCCCCTTCTTGTACTACTGGAACTGCAGAAAGCGTAAGCGCCCCGATCAGTTTCCCTGGCGCCCTGCAGATGGCCCAGGTGAGTAATGAGGGTGGCTGTTTGCGGCAGATTGTTCCTAACTTGAAGCACTTCTTGCAAATGTTGTAAACATTTTAATGCAAGCCTCGCTTCTTAATGTTTTTTTTTTTTTTGATTGATTGATTGATAATGCAAGCCTACCTCTTAGACATGAACTTTTCCATTCCACTTATTGTCATGAAGAGTTATGTCTCATTCGCTTTCTTGAACTACTTTTAAGAATAGCTCAGCTAGTAAGTAAATTATGACGTTTAAAATCGGGATTGCGTTTTCTGGTAAGTATTCGGCAGCCGTCAATCAATATTCTGAATAGCCTCGCAATCTTGTCCTTGCCGGTCAGCATCAGAGCCGAAGCTTTATTGACGGCTAAAGTGCCCATACCTAACTGCTTCTGCTCGGTCTCCTTTTTGTCGCGCTGTCGCGCTGTTTACGAGATGGCAGCCGCTACTTTGATAAGTTTTTAACGGGCACTTTGAGCATTTTTTTTTTTTTTTATAATATCTTCGTCACCAAGTGCTGATAAAAGCTTGTGATTCAATTTAGGCTCGGTTTCTGAAAGATGAATATCCACGGCAGGCAAGATCGGGGTGTTGGGAGTACATTTTGGCTAGTATCTGCGGCATTGTCTGGCATAGCAACAGAACTCGTCGAAGCGCGTACCTCATCTGAGGCGCTTCATCTGGAATGTAGGTACGAAGCGATATTTAAGTTGCCCACTTGACCCTCGTGTTAACTCACGATTAAAACCGCCGAGTAAAATATAATATGAAATACTTATTTTATGTTCAAAACGATATTAAGAAGTTTTCCATTTGACCCTCGTGTTAACTAACGTTTAACCGCTGGGTAAATATAATATTACATGCTTGTTTTATATGTTCAAAACGATATTTAAAAGTATTCCATTTAACCCTCGTGTCAACTCACGGTTAACCGCCGGGTAAATATAATATTACCTGCTTATTTTATTTTATGTACGGAACGACATTTATTATTCGTCCATTTGACCTTCGTGTTAACTCACGGTTAACCGCCGGGTAAATATAATATTACATGTATGATTATTTTATGTACGTACCGATATTTATAATTCGTCCATTTGACCTTCGTGTTAACTCACGGTTAACCGCCGGGTAAATATAATATTACATGGTTATTTTATGTACAGAACGAAATTTATAATTCGTCCATTTAACCTTCGTGTTAACTCACGGTTAACCGCCGGGTAAATATAATATTACATGCTTATTTTATGTACAGAACGATATATATACTTCGTCCATTTGACCTTCGTGTTAACTCACGGTTAACCGCCGGGTAAATATAATATTACATGCTTATTTTATGTACAGAACGATATTTATAATTCATCCATTTGACCTTCGTGTTAACTCACGGTTAACCGCCGGGTAAATATAATATTACATGCTTATTTTATGTACAGAACGAAATTTATAATTCGTCCATTTGACCTTCGTGTTAACTCACGGTTAACCGCCGGGTAAATATAATATACATGCTTATTGTATGTATGGAACAATATTTATTATTCGTTTATTTGACCTTCGTGTTAACTCACGGTTAACCGCCGGGTAAATATAATATTACATGCTTATTTTATGTACGGAACAATATTTATTATTCGTTTATTTGACCTTCGTGTTAACTCACGGTTAACCGCGGGGTAAAATATAATATAAAATGCTTATTTTATTAACAGTGTTACGTATTCTATAAAATTGTGATACAAATGTGGGTAAGTGCATAATAGCCATCGTGATGACGCTCGGTCAACCGCCCGGCGAAAGCAAATTTTATTAATATCTTAATTGTTACGAATATGATATTGCCGTCGTGTTAGCTCCCGGTTAACCGCCAGGCCTCGTAACATATAGCCAATTTCACTCACTTTAATATTTAATCGTAACAGAAAATGCGTTACTTACCATCGTTTGAATTACGATCAGAGTTTGAATCGGAATGCACAGTTTCTCTTCGACTACGTTCGGTCACTTGTTTTTTGTATACTTGTATTCAATTATTTTTATAATGTTTGATCAAATCGTCGTCACTTTGCCATTTCAGCATAATGACTTGCAAAAGTTTAGTAAGGCGCGTGCGTCTTCTACCTCGCACGAAAAAAGAATGACGCCTAGGGCCAGTAGTGCTGGGCGCAACCGTTAGTAGTTCGGGAATCGATTGAATTATGTAATCGATTTGACTAATCTCTTAAAGGCGTGCGATATCTACCTTGTAGGCTAAGAGGACTACCTGGTAATGTTATATCGAAGAATGAAGCGAAGAAATATAATAGAATAATTATTTATTTGACACACACAAAGATTAAAAATTACAAAGACAGAGAAAGTAGACAAAAAAAAACTTAGATTAAAAAATTGGGTGCCAAAAAGGTCCCCGCTCAGTATAAGTCGCGGCAGCAGATGTGGCATCTATTACATCCTAGTCTATGTGCAGATGGGCAGACCGTGTTAATTAAGATTTCAACGCGCTGATTATGGTTAATGCCGTCATAAAAATATTAAAATATTCTTTATGGTTCATCAGTGGAGGGCAAACGACTAAGGAGTGTTTTTGGCACTAATACGACGTTAGGTGTGTTCTTTTGTGCAAAAAATCGTGTAATTAATCAAAAACTTTGTAATATTATAAATATGAATATGTAATATTGAATTTAAGCTGACTTGACTTGATTAAAGGTTTGACTACCATTATTCATTTTAAAATACTGACTATTACACCGAATGCTTAACGTAAACTGTTTTTTTAAAGAATGGGTCGGCTCTAGACTCAAGACAAAGCCAAGGGAAGCTAAGACGGGGTCAAAGATAGATAGATTTCATATTTTAAAAAAATCTCTAAATTAAAACCTTAAAACATGAAACTACACTGGTATTGTTTTATTTAAGACAACACTAGATACCTAAATGCGAAATCTCAAACCCCGCAGGTGACAGTTTAAATAATACAACATTTATTTTTCCTCACCCCTCAGTAAGATCCCTTCCATTCCTTTGAACTCCCCTATATTCAGTTCAGTAAGTTAGCTGCGCCGTGGCGCGATCACATTGTACTTTGTATTGATATGTTGTTTCTGTATTGATAGTATTTGCAAGGAAACAATGTGATATCACACGATTTTTGGAAAGGTAATAAAAATCACATTAGTACGATGACTCGTATGGAATAAATGGGGCAAACGGAGAAGATGCCTGTTGCTTATCAGTGAAGTAAGAAAATATACAAAAAAAACATACAGTCAAATTGATAAACTCCTCCTTTTTGAAGTCGGTTAAAAATAGGTTAAATTTTAGTCAGAACATCTTAAAAATAAGCACTGTCAACGATAAAGGTGTTGATTTCATATTACCTAAAGCAACAGCTCTTACAAAAAAAACTTCTACTTTAGGATGTGTATATTAGCTATAAATCCGTGACATGACTTTTGTACTTTGGACACAGCAACAAAGCGATTCTAAAAAGCATGGGTGCACTTACCAATCCATAGCCAATGTATTTTTCTTCGACCGTACCTATATACAAAATACTTAACTTTAAAGTACTTTATCAACTTTTATAGTACATGAATACCTAATTTTAATAGCTGCTGTTACCCAAACCTCTTCTTATTCCAACCACACACAAACCTTTCTACAGTTTCTATCTCTGATCGTATTGAAATTGTCTTCCATATACGAACATCGTTTTACTAAGTAGGTATACCTTACCTTTAAATGGGAAATAGAAAATACTATTTGCATGTCAAAATGGACAAAGAAAAGTATGGACTTACAATAGAGACTGGCATTTGTAGCTTTTACTTGAATTTTCAACAAGCGGTAAAAAAAGAAAAATGACTGTGAGCTTCAAAAACGGTGAAATTTTTTTTTATTCACATTAATTTTCTTCAACGATTTAAAAATGATTTGCCAAAAACATCACAACACTTTTAGTTGGATGCGCCAAATTATAATTGGAATCGCTGAAATACTAACACAGAAACGCAACGAGCCATTTTGGCAAGTTTCTAAAACGCCATTCCATTTATATTAATTACTGTACATAACTTAAACCGCTTTAGCCGCTGTCAGAAATGATTGCTTTTTATGGCATGCGCTATTTTATACGCAGATTATTTATTTACTCCAAAAGTTACTGTGAATTTTAAAATTTACCTTACAATCAAATAAGTCTATGTGGAATGAAAGATGTTGAATAATACAAAACAGGTCTGTATTTTGTGATAATATAAGTATAAGTATTCAATGCAGAACTTTTAATAGAAATTGAATATTTCTGAAAGACTAAAAATAACGCAGCCAACCTTTCTTTGGTTCTAAACTCTCCCCTAGTTGATAGCGAAATAAAACTTATCTATCAACATAAAAGTTTGGGTTTGGTCCCCGAGGAAAATAGAAGATACCACCAAGTGAAACGGTGGTGCAACGGTATCCCGTAAAATTTAGATATGGCTACGTGAGGCGTGTCGGAGTTTTTGGGAAATATCTCGCTGAAATAATAAGATTAGGTACCTATGTTCTATTTTATTTATTTTATTTGCTTAACACAAAAAATAAACTTTTATCCAAAGGACAGTAAATATAAAAAAATAATAAAAAGTTATACTTACTGCGTAGGTGTGTGTATTAATTTTATTAGGAGAGTGATTTAGCGTTATAACTCCTATCAATTACAAACAGATGTTTGTAAAAATATTTTGAATATTAAACCGACTTGAAATAGACAAAAAATCTGGTTTGCATTTTTTAGTAATTTTAGACATAGGTAGGCTTGATTTTACGTAATAGTTTTGCAAACTTGCAACTTGTCTTTATTTGGGCATTATCTGCGAGCATGTTTCTGCCCGGGTATTAATAGCCTAGAAATCGTTATCTCCTCACGAGACTTTAATGGGGTCTCCCCTATTTGGGCACCCTCGTCTATGGGAGATAAATTGTCTCTGCCTGTTCCGAGTATCTGTTTCGCTCGCAGCGGTTTTGCTTAAGCCTGAGCTAATACCACACGGTAGATCGGTTACAGGTTTGCGGAAAGGTAAGCTGAATACTACTAGACTGTACGATTTGTAAGTTTTGGTATGCTTTGTAGAGTTAAGAGAGCTACGCATGGTATTAAATTTGATAAGGAATTGAAGAAATTCTTAGTTAATACGGCATATTAAAGTATGACTGAATATTTTAATGACAATTTATTGAGTATGAATTATTGTTGACATGATTGTAATTATTTTATACCTAGTTCAATTTGACACAACCACATTATTATAATTTAGCATGATCGAATTAATGACTTTTAATTTGACATGTACTTATTAATAAAAAATAAATAAAATTGTTATTAACATACTAAAATTCACGAATACCTTGAGGTCATAATGTAACTTATTAGCCATCTTTTGCATAAATGTATTGTCTGCTGTTATATTATGAAATGAATAAATGAATATGAATATGAAAAGCAAAAAAACTGGCGACATAAAATGCTCTTGGTAAAAACACTTTTATAGGTTTACAAGCCTCCTACTTCTAAGCGTGCGGTGTGACCGTGCCTTTGATCATTTGAGACTTACGTTTAACGATGTTACTCCATGTTACTTAACAATACCATACATAGACTCAAATGTGTTTAAGAAAGTTGTGTTCCATAACCGATCTGTCTGTCTGTTTAATGTGGATCGTTTTAATGAGTAGTATAATTCAGAGTGTTCTAACTATAACCGTTTATATTCAAATATGAGTAGCCGTTCATTCAGGTTAATTCCAACGTTGTCAATTATAAGGTCGTCAGACTAGATATTCGGGTAGTTGGTGACGTGTTACTTAGAGACTACTATTAATTATTCTAGTATACCTATAAGTAAAACTAATTTTACCTATCATTATAGTATACCAACTTTGTAAATTTAACACAAATAATAGTACGATATAGTTACTTATTATATTTTAAATTGAAAACGACAACCAAAATAGGTAAATAACTACATTTCGGTCCGCATTGCACTTTGTAGTTTAGCGACTACATGTCGGAGCGTCGAGTCGATGTGGCTAGAGTGGCCATGATTTTTCTAAGACGTAGTAGCCGTCAATGTCATAATATTAACTTTAATAAATAATGACACTGATTTTTTTATAGCACAAGTTAGTTAGGTAGGAAACAAAAAAATAAAAAAACAGTCAAATTATAAGATCGGTATTGGCTACTATTTAGTATTCAAATAAAATGTGCTACCAAATAAAATGAGACACGATTTGACGTGATGATTTTATTAGTATCGTTATTTTTGAATAAAATCCAATACTTAGAAAGGAGGTAGTACATACTTTACTGTGTTCTATAGATTTCAGTGTTATTATAAGGAATAGTTTTAAAATTACTTATTGTTGTAAAAATATTTTTTGCAAATCTTTTTACCTGCTACTGGAGATAGTTTCCGCATAACACACCATCTTGATTTCCACTGTAACAAAAAAAATACAAAATTAGCAATGTTATTTTGATACTAGACTTAAAAAAAATATTGTCCAATACGTTTAGAATTAATGTAAAATTCAGGCGATCATTTTGCTTTAAGTTCTCCAGATGACATCGCGTTACAAATCAATCGCCTAAAATCGCGATCAACAAAAATCGTCCCAAATTCAATCGCCCAATATTGCACACCCTACGCCGACGCCGACGATCGTCAGTCTTCGCAATAGTTGCGCGATAGAGGCGCCACCGCAATCCGCCATTTTAGTTGCCCGACGCGCGCCGACACGACTCCACGCGCGTCACAATGGACGCCGAAGAATACAAGCTCGAAATTAGCACGGAAAAACTAATTCAAGCCGTCAAAAAACGCCCAGTTCTGTACAGTAAAGGAAACCCAAACTTCTACACCCATGGAAAATTCAAAGGACAGCTGTGGAAGGAAGTGTGTCGTGAAGTGCTACCCGATTGGGCCAACCTAAGCCCGCATAGGAAAGTCGAATATGGTACGTATCCTCATACAAATACGGTTCATGTTTTGGGATGATTTATTGGTATAGCGCCTAGCACTGTAACGCCGCTAGTCCAACTAAGCATTCACAGTCGGCAGATATTCTAATGCGAAACTATTGCGAATGAAACATCGCATGCGTAGTATATCTTTTATATATTGCGAAACGTTTGCAGTCCTGCGGAATGATACCGACAAGGACGCCTCTATTTATCTCATTCTCATCTAGCTGTGTATATTAGAGCGAGATATATTCATTATTTCAATGCCACTGCCGCATGATTTTCGCAAGCAACATGCGAATGGGTAGATGGACTAACGTAAGGTTTACATTTTTAAGTGTTTTTTGTTAAGTCATGTTTAATTTTTGCTTTGCTTAAAACATGTTAATTAAGTAATTCAAAGATAGGTGTAACAAATAAATTGTAACATAACTTGATGAAATAGAACGATTGGCCCTGATTGGTCAGTTTGCATTGCGTTTGCGCGATAAGAACCAGCGATAAGTATTGCAACTGCATTCTTTGTGTTGCACTCCTTCAAGATATTATGTTACTTACTACACTGTGTGACTTATTGAAATGTTTGAGATTATTAATGTTGTAGAACGTTACTCGTATTACGTAGTAACTATTTATTCTTTTCTTTCTATATTATTCTGTAACAATGACTTCAATACCCCAGGAAATGCCTAAAACAAAACAGGTTTTAGTTATATTTTTTTTCTTAATTTGATGTTTATTTTCGGCACAAAGATTTTACAGTAAATTTATATTTTTCTTATACCATCACAAATTATATTTGTAATTTTGTGTTTTTTATACATCCATATTCAAATAGGCTAAAACAATTTTAATATTCTTTTCCGAGGCCTCAAATACAAATACAATTTCATTTATTCTTCACCATAGGTAACAAAGTTGACAATTATTGTTGTTACAGAACTCCATGATTCAAAATAAGCTTATAAAAACTGCATATTTACACTTGCAAATAAATCTTTTCTCAAAGTACCTACAGGTAATTTGAAACCCTAAGCACATTATTAGTCATGCCATGTATCATTTCGAGCACCTTCCAATCTATTTAGCAGGATAGCTGACTCGTTCCGTAGTTTTCTGTCACCGCTGAGGCACTGGAGCTCGCGGCTCGAATGCGGAATTGGTTTCTAGGTACAGACCACTAAGTAATAACAGAAACAGCTAAAATTATTAAAATAAAGAATTTACGAATAAATAATAATTCTTATACGTCTCTGTAAAATCAAGTCATCATAGCAACTGTCAAATTATATCTGGCAAAATAAATATTAGTTTCGACGTTCGGTTAAGAGCGTTGTTTAATGATTTAGAATTCTGCAATCATAAGTATGCCCGTTTGTATTTCAAGATGTTCTTCTAAGATGAAAATAAGAAACTAAAATCTGCGCACGGGCGGGAAAATACATACATAACACTAAGTGTTAAAAACGTTGTAAATTATTTTAAGATTTTGTAATCATTAGAGTTGGATACACATTGAAATATAATTAACAGCGAAAATTTTGTTTTTATTACTGAAATACACACAATAATTAATCGATTATTTTGGCAACACGTTTTACTCTATGGGTTATCAGAATTTAACAAAATAAACGAGGGTCCAAATTCAATGGTGTAGTGTACTGTGTGCACTTTAAACGTTTTTCCGTAAATAAAACTTTGCGCAGTCTAAAGACCTAAGTAGTCTGTGGCTCTGTCCTGACCATAAATGTTATCCAGTGGATTAAGAGAATACGACATTTTGCTGGCTACGGAGGAATTTCGATTTCAGATATAGTACACGTAGGCAAAATACAAAACTATTTCCACTATTGGCTACTGGGCAATTCACACTGCCTCAAAATTGGTGTGGTTATCTTTTAAGGAACTTTTTCCAAAGTCACTCTGGATTGCGTACCGTATTTGGGACATACTGTATAGTAATATGCTGAGTTTAGTAGTATGTTGAGTAGGTAGACAACCGCCTTGGTGTAGCGGTTAGTTCGTGGGTAACTGCGACAGAGGTCCCGGGTTCGAATCCCGGGTCCTGTCGGGTCAAAATTTGTTTCTGGGTTTTTTCGGTCTTAAAATACTCGAAAACAGCTTGATCAGAAAGATGTGGTGATATCCCCGTGCCTCAGAAAGCACGTTAAGCCGTTGGTCCTGCGCGTGATCTCTCATATGTCATGTCGGAGCCGTCTCACCCAATTAATAGAGTGAAGGAACAGATAGTGCACTTGTATTGCGCACACATCTGGGGCACTATAATATCTCCTGCGTACCTGGCCTATCTCTGTTGAGAAGGACCGCTATTACCGATCAGCGGTAGGAGAATATAGTAGTATGATAGATGATTTTGTGAAAGTACGGACGACAGCACGTCAAGCTAAGCACTGTGGTATCTTATGCTGTTGGAATAAGGACTATTTTTTTATATAGTCTTATGTGCTGGAGACTGTACATAATTATGAGTGATCCTATAAATTAAGTTTTGTATGTGGTAGGTGTAGAATGATACTATGCAATTTAGTATAAATGTCTCACGGCCAAGGTTCTTTTCCATTTTAATACGAAGCTAACGCTTTGTTCCCTCTCAGAGTTCTGACGCTACATTATTCAAGAATCGCTACGTGCGCGAATAGGATAATACGTGATCGTGAAATTATGCACGAATGAGAAGAAGCGAGATTATTGACCTATTTTCTTAGAGTATACCGAGATATATCTGAATTTTTTTATTGTGCGCAAAACCCAGTAAAAAGAAGTAACTTAATAGAGCCAGCGTATTGTATTGGGTATTGGGGCGTTTTGCACTACAAGGTTTTAAGTTAGTTAGTTTTCGCGGGGCAAATCGCCCAAATGCTGTTTCAGAATGGGGTTATATGAAATGGTTCGATTGACAATACCTTGGCGAATTTCACCGCTAAACCACTGACAGTGCGAATGACCCCATTCTGAAACAACACTGGGGCGATTCACACCATGATGGTCCAAAAACTTGCGGAGTGAAACGCCCCAATACCCAACGTATCATTCTTAAAGAAAACTTGTGTTTAGTGTTAAATATGCAGAGAAAAAGTTATGCTTTGAAATAAGGTGCCATCTGTAAGAGGATCAAACTTAATCAGCGCCGGTTCCTATCAATTTACTACGCAAATACGACCTTTGTGTAGCTTGATATAGAATATAACGTAGAAAAACAAATACATTTATCATTTCAATAAATTTCTTTGTTACAGCCCACGATATACAAAGGCGATGGAAGAACCTTCGCACCTGTTTCACCAGAGAACTGTTACAGCAAAAGAAAGACCAAAAACGTCGTAATTCAGGCGCCCCATTTAAGAAGAGAAAAAAGTACTTATATTTTGACGAGTTGTCTTTTCTTATAAACCCTGAGGAGGTCCCTGATGAAGCTGATGTCAAAGTCTCTATGGAAGACGATTCGTCTGATCCTTTAGAATCTGAGATATTCCATTTACAAAATGACGAGACAGTTTATGAGGAGCCCAAAGATCAACATTATGTTGAAATTGATGAGGAGGCCTATAAACCACAATCTCTTCAGGGGGAAGATACTACAAGACAAGTGGTAACTCAAATGTTAGCAGATTTTAGAAGGAACGATGTTGAAGATGAGGATAAGCAGTTCGTGTTGTCAATAGTGCCAACTTTGAGAAAACTCAATGAAAAACAGAAGTTTGACGCTAAAATTGAAATTTTGAAGGTGCTAAAGAGAATAAGCACTGGTGATGATTTTTGATTGGATGTTTAAAGTAAATTATGTCAATTTTTGGAATACCTGACTTGTAGTTTATTTTTGTTTTTATAGTGTTTTGTCACCATACAAACTTAATAATATAAATTGCACTTGTAAAAAGACAACTATGAACCTGTGACAGACGAGGAATTGAACCCCGTGTCTTACGCACACGCAGCCTACGCGTTAAGAAGCGCTTGCAAAATTCAACAGGCCTGTTAATGTGACGGTGGCCGAGTGGTATAGGCATACGCCCGGATTGCGTAAGACACGGGGTTCAATTCCTCGTCTGTCACAGGTTCACAGTTGTCTTTTTACAAGTGCAATTTATATTACCTGACTTGTGCTGGTGATGATTTTTAACAAAAATATTTCACATAGAAATAAAACATAGATTGTTTGAGCTGGCTGAGTATTGCAGTAATATGTCCTTCTTGTCCTTGTAGTTTTCTATACTTATTCTGTAAGATTGTTTTAGTAATGTTTATGTTTCTAACCGACTTAAAAAAGGAGGTTCTTAGTTCGACTTGTAGGTTTGTTTGTATGTTTGTCCGCGAATATTTCGCGTTTGGCTGGGCCGATTTTGATGCGGTTTTTAAAACACGCAATACGTACGTTTTCAAAGAAATGTTCACCGCACCGTATCGTGACAAGCAAAAACCAGATAATTGAATTCAAAATGAAATGAATGAATAATACTGAAAATTTAAAACACAAAGCTACAGCTGATTTCGAAGTTTCGATTGTATCTTTTGGCATGGAAAAATCACCTGAATGGGTGCTGATGAAAAATATAGCTCGAATTAAGCGTTTCCACTCTCAAGCCGATATTACTCTGCTGAAAGGTTGGGCTATTACGTAACTCGGTTGCTAATGGATTGCAATTGTTAATGACGTTGTAGTAGTGTGTGACAAAAGATATTAAGATTCAAAGTAGGTAATCAAGTACTAGCATTACACAAAAAAATACTCGTATACTATAGACCAGTGGATCTGTTGGTTGGTCCGACCAAACTATAGGTCGACCGCAAAACTGAGACGTTTCTGACGTCACTTTTGTCGCCTTTATTTTCATTT
Source organism: Pyrausta aurata (assembly GCA_963584085.1). Lineage (NCBI taxonomy): Eukaryota > Metazoa > Arthropoda > Insecta > Lepidoptera > Crambidae > Pyrausta > Pyrausta aurata. The sequence goes on along the minus strand of OY757269.1, from coordinate 1,877,575 downwards.
CCCTGCCAAATGATGTACTCCACAACATTGATATGAATTAAACGATTTTTTTTTTACCCTAAAAAAGAACATTTAATTCATAATAAAAGTATGGAGTACATTATTTGGGAAAAAAACACAACAAAAGTGACGTCAGAGACGTCTCAGTTTCGCGGTTTACCTATAACTATCAAAATATCAAGTTTGGGACCCACCTCTTTAGGTGTCAGAGGAAAAAGGGGGCAGTTTTAGTGGAAATACAGCTGTGGTTTCAGTCGATATAGGCATCTGTCAGAGTCCACTTACCATTCTCCGTGTTTCCCGCCTTAACATCGATCATATCACCCACTATTTGCAATCGCCCAGCGGATCAAGGCAATTCAAAAGAACGGGAAAAATGAACTAAATAAGCAAGGCATTTTATAATTGAATAACCACAGGTAATTGGCAATTTAAAAGAAAATAACCTCGTATTTTTTGAAACTGAAATAATCTTCATTCGACAGATTTCAAAAGCATTCAAAATAACGAGAAGAAACGAAAATATTGTGGTGCAAATTAATGATACCTTTTACAGTTCATAGTTTTAAAATAAAATGGAAATACGGCGATGAATAGGGACAAACGTTTGCATATTTGCAATGTTAATTAAGTATTGGCCATTGGTTGCCAGAATTGGTAGACATAAAAATATTTCCGCATGCTAGTGTTTTTCCGTCAGCCGAATCCTTTTCATGTATAGATTTTGCGCTGCATGAGCTCCCTGAACGGTAGTTTTTACGACCGCAAAAACTACCACACGGGGTTGTATTTGTTTTCATCACAATATATGGACGGCTCAAACTGGTCAGCAGAATGTTGATTCTATATTTCACGTAAAATAAGTAAGTTATTGAAGACTTGATGTATTTATTTTATCGCTTGTGTTAAGTATATCTAAGTAATATCATGTAAGTGTATATTGTATATATAAGTATATTGTTTTTATTTTATTGTATAGATTGTTTATGTATTTTGAATTTGTAAAATTTATTCTACATTTTAATAATTAATTTCTTTTCTTTGTCGCAACGCAACCGCACAATCATTTCTGCTTAGCGCAAAGGTATGACTGGAAGAGAATCCATGGCGTTAAGTCCACGTTTTGTACAAACTCTGGTTATGCAATAAGGTATAAATAAATAAATAAGACTAGCAGGCCCGCGACTGCAGCGTCTCACCTATTGCAGCGTGATTTTATAGCCCTAGACCTTCCTCGATAAGTAAGCTATCCAACACAACTACATTTTTAAAATAAATCCAGTTACCGAGATTAGCGCGTTAAATCAAACTCTTCAGCTTTATGATTGAAATTTATGATGCTGATTTAAATTATGTATTTATATTTGACTGCAGGCGAAAAAGCAGATAGGCGAATATCAGCAGCGTCATTTATTATTATTGTTGTACATTTTGTATTGTATGTATGTTAGTCTTGAAGGTATATTCGTGTTTTTATAATTCTCATAATGTAGGCTATGTGTAGCCTGATAATAAATAAAATAAATAAATATGCACCCCATAAATTTTTCTAAATTTGTCAAATTATCCCATGGTATCAATATCTACTCATCAATATTAAAGTTAAATTTGGATGCGAAAAGGTAATACTTTTAGCTATGAATTATGTGGCTGTTTCGGTCAGCTTGTGCCATTGGCAGCATGTAATTAGCACCGTGACGAGGCGAAATGTGCGCTGGTGTTGATCTGGGATTCGATTACTGTTTCTTTTAATTACAGCGTGAATTATCGAGAATGAACGTTTTTGTACAGGGATGAAAATCATTTGGTGCCTTGAATGCCTCGATCCCCGGGCCGAGCCAAAAATATGGACCTGGGTTTTTTCTGTTAAAAATTCTCAAGGTAGCCGGAGTTTGGAAGATGGCGGTGTTTCACCCCCGTGACTCGGAAATCACATAAAAGGCTTACAACGTAAAACGAAATCCGTCGATATGATAATTGTGTTGCGGATCCGAAGCATTTCGTAGTAAGGATTCCATACCAGATTGCTGTCCCATCGGGCTATCAGAGTGAAAGGAATAGGGAGTGCACCTGTGTTTGTGCATTCTTGTGCACTATAATATGTCCCGCGCAGTCGGTTAGGCGTTGTGACTGGCCAGCGTAGTCGAAAACGGCTAAAGGGACTATTATTACTGCCTTGAACCCTTTGCAATCATCAGGATACTAAGCTACTAATACTGATATTTTTTAAGCAAAGAAAACAAAAAGGGTCAACAGCCGTATCATCTTTGCTAAAGTTCTTTAAAGTTTTAACGACAGTAACGGTATCTAAGTTTTTAAGTTTAAAAATAGCTCACTGTTAGTCTCAATAGCCGATTATTTGACACCTAAATTACGTTCTTAAATACATTCTACATTGACCCGGTTACTAATTACGAAGATAAATAAACATTTGTCGCCTGCGTTATATGCGAGTAATATTCCATGAACATAAGTCGGTCGTTATAATCAATGACATGTGCAAAACATTGTGTTTGATTTGTTTGTTGTGCAAAAAATGCGTTCCTTGGATTCACTACTACTATTTTTTTCTGTCTTTGATTTTTGTGACATACACGTAGTTACAAAATTACCCCCTTATTCATAAAAACTCAAACAGTCTAATAAACCTATTTTAGCTATTACACTGTTTTGTCACTTTCTGTTAAATGATGACAGCGCCAAGAAAGAATGAGACAAAACAGTGTAATAGTTAAAACAGATTTATTAGACTGGTTGCGTTTTTATGATTATGAGGGTTATATTGTAAGCTTTTTATAAATAGAAAACTATGATTACCGAAATATAACCATCCTGTCCGGTTCATTATGTCACTTAAATAAAATAACCTTCTCTTTAGCAGGGGCCCTATTTAGAATCACTCACGTCAATATTACGAGAGATTTTTTGTTTTTTCGAAAACGTGATTTTCTCTATGACTTTTAATTCATCTTCGAACGAAAATCACTTGCCATTATGAATCGAGTGATTCAAAAATAGGGCTCCAGGTCATCGAACTGTCATCGTAATTTTGATCACGTTGAAATACAAGAATTTAACAGATGAGGACAGATTGCCAACTATACACCTATAATTTTCCTGCAATGTATATGTTAAGGTACTCTCATACTACCGTATTGGCCTAAAGCCAAGACAGAAAAGTCTTATCACCGTATGCGCTTCCGAGAACACTTATCAGCTATCACCATCACACCCGTTTAGCATTCCATCGGGGCTAATCGACCAGTGAGTCAATGTGATCAAAGTCTTCGGTTGTGACTAATAATGTAATCAAAACACGTTGTGACTAAAGACTGAATTTGTATACACGTGCGGTTTACATAGAATATTATAGAATGCCTGACATTCGGTGTAATGCAACGCAAAATATAACAACAACTTTTATTAAGTAGTCCTGAAAGTGTAATCCTACTAAATGTTATAAATGTCAAAGTTTATAAGGATGGATGTATAAATGTTTGTTACTCCTTCACGTCAAAACTACTGAATGGATTTTCATGAAACTTTACAATAATATATAGTTCATACTGTTTTAATGGCTATTATTCATAATGATCTTTAAAATACAATTATTAACGCGGGTGAAGTCGCAGGGGGCTGCGTTACCTACTTAAAGAAATTAGGGAGTATAGAGTGTAAGACCTAACAATCTCGAACTTAAGTAAAGGGCGAAGAAAAAGTGATGATCAAAGAAATTCCAACACGTTCCGGAACAGTGAACGCCTACAGGCGTGAAAACAATAAAACATATATTGTGTCTGGAAAATTGTCCCGGAACGTGTTAAGATGTTATCAAGGTCCTACGTTAAACGATGGTATCGACTATCGATACATGACATAAAACCATCTATAATTTAGCCGATCTGAGAATGCTTTGTTGACGTTTTAAAATTTGTCTTAAATTGTATGGAAAGAATTTCAAACTTCTTGACATGAACAAATTGTCCAACATTTTCTGTCAAAATAGCATTCTCTGATCGTCTTTATTATAGCTTAGGCTCCAAGCAAATACACTCGAATGAAAAATAATAGTAAAGTTAGGTATCTCCTTATGGTTTGTTCTTAGAACAGAAAACTTTTACTAACTGATTATCATTATTACGATGTGAAGTGCATTTTTCCGTTACAGTGTTCTCAGAAGTTACTACCGTTATGTGCTTCAGTACAAGTAGGCAATCTCCTTATTTTATTAGTGATGTGCAATTGTAAAATTTTAAAAGGTAATATTTCATGACAATAAGCTAAATTAATCTCACGACAAAAATAGAATGACAGAAGAGTGAATGACACAATAATTTAATGAAGTTCCAATGCCAAAATATATAATATATTAGCTATTAAATAATTATTATTATTAATTGCTAAAAAGTTTTTTTTATGTAAAACGTAGGTACCTACTAAGTAAAACTGCCATGTCGAAAAAAGCCTTATGTACAACAGTGGACGTCACTGCTGAACATTAAGACAGTCTAAATAATAATATCATCGAAAAATGTAATAATATATAGTCATAAATCATCGAATAATGTATAATGACTAGGTCAGGTAGACATTACACATTTTGCAGGGGCGAAGTAACGTATGATATGTAACGGATTTATGGGTACGGATATATCTGACCATCGTACTCGCTGCATTTAACATCACTCACGGTTATCACTTATCGATATAGCGACACATTTCTCAATATCGGTTATCAAGGTGATAGCCGATAGTCTATCAGTAGTTATCTATGTGATAGGCAAACAATGTTCCTACGCACATCAAGTACCTATAATGTGGCACCTAAGCCAAAGTACATGCACCAAATTAGTTATTAGGTACTAACATAGTATGTAAGATGCATTAATAAATAAATAATAATAATAACAAATATCCTGCGTACGGTAATTTTTAGGGAATTCAAAATATAGTGGTGTTTCGCTCCGTGGTTTTCGGACCGCGGTGCGAAATACCCCAACATCTTGACTCTGAGCTGCTTTGCTGTAGGTATGCTATTCTTAGGTATAACCGGGACTCCTTAATAAAGCCCAGTAAACACAAATGGGCACAGTAGATAAGGGTAGTCGTTAACTCTCACCTTCTTCCCGTCGCGGAACTTGACAGTGCCCTCGATGATCGAGGTGGCGGGACTGGAGTCCGCCATTTTGATTTCTGTGAGTCACGTGACCCGACCGCAGCGCCACCGCGGTGGCATTTTGCACTAACACAACATTTTCACTTTATACCACTTCACTATGATCACAGCTCACTTTGTATCTGAAACAAAAGAAATTTTACGTGAGGTTTGCTGTCGTTTACGTGTAATTGTTATCGCCTAAAACAGACAGGTTACAAAAAATCCGCCTTAACAGCTTAATTGTACACGTTTCAAGAAATATACTCGGAATATTATAAATAGTATCTCACAATACACGTAGATTGAAAAAAGTCTATCAGAACACCACGCGATGGATATTTCACGGCCTTGGCGGGCGACGGTGAATAATTCATTCGCAATTTTATTCGCAGTCATTTAGAAAACGTTTAATATTAAAACAGTGGAATGTTGTTGAAGATACTAAACGCAGCTCGATGTGAATTGTGATTATTGGAAGCAAAATAATTTGTCATTGTCCACTTTTCGTCCTAGAAAGTGAAAACTATACTTACTCGTACTTACATAACGGATTAGGTAGTAATGAAAATATTGAAGCACATTTGAGTTAGTAAGACTACTTATTTTATAATACTGTTTGTATTTGCGTATTATTTGATAAAGAGTAAAACTAAACCCCCAAAAACTCGAGCCCGAACTTCGTAAAATCCTTACAAAGTGCGTAGGTAACGAAAGATACTTTATTCTAAAAACTTGTACGTGAACTTATGGGAGATGTTATTAGGTTGTACGAAACGATGAACAAAGAAGTGGGGCATATAAAATGTGCGTCTGTTAAATACAAAAAACCAAAACGTCACAGTTTCAAATCACCATAGTACCTAAATCTATGGAAGAGCAGCGTTAAAAAGTACGTTAACGATTGGTGGTGGCAACTGGTTGTGCTACATTGACACGAAATCTTGATCAAGATTCAGTGTGATGTATTGCGTTTAACTTTTGAATCCCGTCCTTGTCAAAAATACGATAAATTTTAGCGATAATTTGAACACCAACTCAAAACTTATAAGTTTGCAACTGCGCACGGAATCCCTAATATCCTACACTATTCGATTAAGCTACCTCCACCAACTTGTGATATGAAAAATATCGTGACCATATTTCTGCATTCACTGCCGACGGTTTTGTCGATGAAAGCAAGATATTTGTATATTCTACGGCTTCATCCCGTATGTGGTCCTATGGAGCATGTATAGAAATGAAAGGAATTTGGATTTGAATTTTTGTGCAAAGCATTATATTTCTGCGAACGTGGTTTGTGAAATTCTGTTTGTGAATAGAGTTGTGTTTACTGCAGTTTATGAGCCCAGAACTTGTCACTTTTTAAATATAAATGCTAAATAAAAAACACGTTTTAAGTAATATCAATATTTTGTAAGATTGCACATCTATCACACTTGAACGTTATTGATAGTGAGCATGAACAATAATTGATGATTTATTATAAAGCTTGACTTCAATTATGTTTTATTTTCGATGTCAAATAGCCTTAGTTCAAGACGTATTGTTCACTGAATAAAAATATAAAAAAATCATACATACACGACAAAAAAAGAACCTTTTTAGAACCGGTAAAAAGTAGCTACCAAAACAAAGTACCTACTTTAACACTGACTGGCACGTTTAAAAAAAAAAACACTTAATTTACTTTTTTTAAACCAAATCTGCGCTATATTTCCCTGCGTGCACACGCAGACTATACTTCAACTTTCACTCACTATAATCATAATGCTGTCTGCATTGTAAACATTGTTTCCTATATAGTCCAATCAACGAGGAGATTCGTTGTATGGAGACATCCGAATAATTCTCCCGTCGTTGAAACTTGGCACATAGTGAAAATAAGTAATACAGATTATAGATATACAATAATCCAATGATTTTTTTTACGAGAAGTTAGGTATTTATACCTAAACATGGAAATCGTTTATAACTCTCTGTGAAAAAATTCTCAGTCTGAAATTGTTCGTGTATACGTATCTATGTATAAGTTAGAATAGGTAAGAATAAGAATCCAATATTTTTTCGATTTCCGAGATACTCAAAATTAAACTTTTTGCATTTTGCTCTATAACTTGTACCGAAAAAATTCTCTGCTCATTTTTGTTTTTTAATATGGTTTTATTTACGTATATAAGTAGCTTTAATAAGTTATCCAAAACATTTTTCTTTACAATATTACAATTCTTATTATTACTTAATTATGGCTCGTGAATAATTGCTCAGGCAAATTAAATGCGTTTCTTAGTTAGGGGTCGCTCTATTGCAGTAGATTTTTCAATAATCCAATTAAAATTCCACTAAATACCAAGTTTTTAAAATATCAGTAATGGGTAATAGTGAATATTCGCGCCACTTAGAACCGACCGGGCGCGCGGCAGTGCAGTGGTGCGTGTGCTCATATCTAAAACGTACTGAAGTCAGTCTATCTGTATAAAAAAATGATGCAAGTGTTTGTAGGTAATGGCTGTCACCCGCGATAGCCCAGCAGCTAACTTAGGTGGTCTTGGAACTTGGGCACACGGGTTCTAATTCCAGTGCATCACATCGTATGTTATTTATTTATATGTATGATCTTATGAGTTCTTTTTACTTTTTTTTAAACAAAATATTGTGTTTTGCTGTGATTATTTGCCAGTCGAATTCAGTCCTTATATGTTAGGACCTAAGGCTTATTTTGGCGGACGACTGACAGCGGAGTCTGGAACGCGGCGTGTGTTTATTGCGATTTCTGTCGGGCGAAAGTAGTTCTTATTTTCATAAGCGGAAGGCTTGTAGTCGGCTATGATGGATGATTGAGGATTCTAGAATGCCGTCTATTGTATTTCGGTGCCCGCGCACTCCATAGCTATCGTATAACTATAGTATACTATCATTCAATTATTGTGACGGTATTTAGCGCGCGGTCCTTAAAAGTCATTCTGTACAAAGAAATACATTTCAGTTTTCGTTCATCTCAGTTACCTACTTGACCAATCAGAGGACAACGACTCAACGCAATATAATAATTACGTGAAGAGTTTAACGAGAACTGAAATGAAAAGATGGACCAAGAAATAAGTAAACGACGGTGGAAAAGCAAAAGGCTTAAGCGACACTTTGACAGATATTGGTCTTAACTTAGTTGTAATCAGCAAGTTTTTCTGCGTCGTTTGAGCTGGGTTTGGTGTAAATCAGGATTGTTGTAAAATATGTTCATAGAATTTATCGGAGCATATTGAATGAACGAATGACTTTCTTTATATCGGACAATAGCATCCATAATAATAAAATTACAAATAATGAATATCAATTAAAAATTACATTTGATAAAATAAAATTAAAGCACGATTTTTTTTCTATTAAAATCTAGGTAGAACAGAACATACATTAAAGATCTGATTAATGAAAAATATGACTGCCCCATTACCTATAGATTCAATGGAAATCAAAATACTGTTGGTTCCTCCCCCGCAATCGGCATAAGCAAGAAGCCTTTGTACTTTAGGCGTTGCAGAAACAGCATTCTAAAGGCTTTATTGAATGTCACTTTTAGTGCCTTTAGCGCCTTTTGCGTATAGCTGACCCAGAGGGAGCCCGAGTAGAACAACGGGCAGTGTTTGAGGTTACGACCTCCGTATGTGTTTTTGACATTTAGAATAGATTTGAAATTATTTTAGAGAAGAAGGAATGACAGAAAAACATTCATAGTCAGATTGATTCACGATTTCCGATTAGTTATCTTGTTTACATTGTTTCTTAATTAAGTTAATATTTAATTAGTACCTACCTATTTCTAATACCAAATGTAAGAACAGGCAGTATGCTTTAAGGAGAGTTAACTTAACTTCATTACTACATCGAGCAAACCTCCGGGCCAGCATATTACTCCGGAATGCCAAGGCGTATTTAAAAAAAAAATAGAATAAGCGACACCAAAAGTCTACTAATTAATAATAAATATTGTTGGTTTTCTAATTTTGTTGTTTTATTTATAATTAAATTTATTTTATATTTGGTTCAAGTGATTAAACTAGACTGGTTGCAACCGCGATAATTTGATGTTGCACCCGCAATCAATGATTACAAACAAACAAGCAGAAACAATAATGTTTTGTTTACAGTTCTTATTTTATTTACTTTGTTACTTATACACCTCACAAAATATTTAACACCTTAAAAACAAATATTTAACACCTTAATAACAAATTAACACGTTCACTGCGAACCAAAATTGGCGTTTTATTAAATGGTGCGTTAACTGGCCGATCGGCCTGGTGCTTAACACGTTCCGGGACAGTGCCCGCCTACAGGCGTGAAAACAATAAAACATCTATTGTGTCTGGAGTAGTGTCCCGGAACGTGTTAAACTCTCCGCCGCGGCGATATGGTAAGGTATCGACCGATATAAATGGCTATAACTAAGCGAAAACGTAAAAAAATTGATACATACCTATCAATATCGATAGTCGACGATTTGGTGGTCATAGTGCTGGCTTCGCCCGGGGTATATGTAAGTTCTTATAACCCGAAACCGCACCGATTTATTGGTTTATTTCAATAAGTATTAGTGTTGGGAAATAAGTATAAGTTATCGACATAATATTTTTAGTGTAATTTATTTAAAAAACAAAGAGATAAGTTTTTTTAATAAAAGCATACAACGCAGTAATTATAATTTCTTACATACTACACAATACAATTATTTTACACAAACACCTTTCTCCACTTTGATTTGTCTGTATCAGAACATTTACTTTTAACATATTTCTACATCATACATCTTGGCCGAGAAATATTAAACAATTAAACTTTGATAAAACCATGTAAAAACGTAAACAAACACTCGAATAATGCATTATCGTATTAACGTCCGTTCCCGCTATAATTATGACGCAAAACTAATCTTAAGTAAACAATTCAATTACCAACAACAGTGCGGGAAGGGGTGAAATGACCTTGTATTCTAGGACGGGCCTTTCGGCCCGTTACCCGCAAGGAATCGAGAAAAAAATCATTTAGTGCGGTATCAGGCCGAAAAACCTTGGCACAATTTTCTTGCTTTTTTGAGTAGCTCTTAACACGTTCCGGGACACTACTAATACTTATCTCTTTTGAACATACAGAAATGCTCCTTACACAGCCGTCGCACCAGAGGGGAAGTTTACTGTTTCTTGCTTCCGCACAGAGTGGGAACATGCATCGGGTTTTTAAGCCTTATTATTGCAGCGAACGTGTTAAACGTAACACAATGAACAGATTTTGCGTTTTTTGTCTATAATCGGGCAAAGGTTCGGTCATATTTGTTGCACCCGCGATAACAGTTTGAATTTTCCTCTTGGCTATTGAAATTATATTTTAAATTTCTTGTTAACTAATAATAGAGAACATATAAAATTCATAGACTAATTTCATTGAATAAGTTTTTTATTTCACTACACGAAATTAAAACATGCCTCTAAATGGTGCACCCGCGAAAATGGAATCACCCTGAGCTGAAAAATATATTAACTATTCTGATATCGATATCCCATAAAATTGTACTAATGGAACTTTTGGTTCAGACTTTGAGTTATTGTAATTTTTAGCGGTGAATAAAGCTAAAAAACTTATTTAATGAAAAAAACTATGACAGACTACATTTAACATTTTTTCTTTATAATATTAGTTAACAAGAATTTTAAAACCTAATTTCAATAGCCAAGAGGAAAATTCAAACTGCTGTCGCGGGTGCAACAAAATATATGCCCCACCCAACCTTTGCCAGATTATAGACAAAAAACGCAAAAATCAGTTCATTGTGTTACGTTTAATTTGTTTACTTTAATATATTGTGAGGTGTTTAAGTAACAAAGTAAATAATATGATAACTGTAAACTAAACAAACATAAACAATGATTTATTCGTTTTTAATTGATTGCGGGTGCAACCAGTCTAGTTTAATCACTTGAACCAAATATAAAATAAATTTAATTATAAATACAACAACAAAATTAGAAAACCAACAATATTTATTATTAATTAGTAGACTTTTGGTGTCGCTTATTCTATTTTTTTTTTTAATACGCCTTGGCATTCCGGAGTAATATGCTGGCCCGGAGGTTTGCTCGATGTAGTAATGAAGTTAAGTTAACTCTCCTTAAAGCATACTGCCTGTTCTTACATTTGGTATTAGAAATAGGTAGGTACTAATTAAATATTGACTTTATTAAGAAACAATGTAAACAAGATAACTAATCGGAAATCGTGAATCAATCTGACTATGAATGTTTTTCTGTCATTCCTTCTTCTCTAAAATAATTTCAAATCTATTCTAAATGTCAAAAACACATACGGAGGTCGTAACCTCAAACACTGCCCGTTGTTCTACTCGGGCTCCCTCTGGGTCAGCTATACGCAAAAGGCGCTAAAGGCACTAAAAGTGACATTCAATAAAGCCTTTAGAATGCTGTTTCTGCAACGCCTAAAGTACAAAGGCTTCTTGCTTATGCCGATTGCGGGGGAGGAACCAACAGTATTTTGATTTCCATTGAATCTATAGGTAATGGGGCAGTCATATTTTTCATTAATCAGATCTTTAATGTATGTTCTGTTCTACCTAGATTTTAATAGAAAAAAAATCGTGCTTTAATTTTATTTTATCAAATGTAATTTTTAATTGATATTCATTATTTGTAATTTTATTATTATGGATGCTATTGTCCGATATAAAGAAAGTCATTCGTTCATTCAATATGCTCCGATAAATTCTATGAACATATTTTACAACAATCCTGATTTACACCAAACCCAGCTCAAACGACGCAGAAAAACTTGCTGATTACAACTAAGTTAAGACCAATATCTGTCAAAGTGTCGCTTAAGCCTTTTGCTTTTCCACCGTCGTTTACTTATTTCTTGGTCCATCTTTTCATTTCATTTCTCGTTAAACTCTTCACGTAATTATTATATTGCGTTGAGTCGTTGTCCTCTGATTGGTCAAGTAGGTAACTGAGATGAACGAAAACTGAAATGTATTTCTTTGTACAGAATGACTTTTAAGGACCGCGCGCTAAATACCGTCACAATAATTGAATGATAGTATACTATAGTTATACGATAGCTATGGAGTGCGCGGGCACCGAAATACAATAGACGGCATTCTAGAATCCTCAATCATCCATCATAGCCGACTACAAGCCTTCCGCTTATGAAAATAAGAACTACTTTCGCCCGACAGAAATCGCAATAAACACACGCCGCGTTCCAGACTCCGCTGTCAGTCGTCCGCCAAAATAAGCCTTAGGTCCTAACATATAAGGACTGAATTCGACTGGCAAATAATCACAGCAAAACACAATATTTTGTTTAAAAAAAAGTAAAAAGAACTCATAAGATCATACATATAAATAAATAACATACGATGTGATGCACTGGGATTAGAACCCGTGTGCCCAAGTTCCAAGACCACCTAAGTTAGCTGCTGGGCTATCGCGGATGACAGCCATTTCCTACAAACACTTGCATCATTAGGGTTCCGTAGCCGAATGGCAAAAAACGGAACCCTTATAGTTTCGTCAAGTCTGACTGTCTGTCTGTCTGTCTGTCCGTCCGTATGTCACAGCCACTTTATTCTGAAACTATAAGCATTACATAGCTGAAACTTGGTAGGTAGGTGTATTTTGTTCACCGCTTTCCGATTTAGATACAAAAAGTAAGAAAAAATAATATTTGAGGGGGGCTCCCATAAATTAAACTAAAACCTAAAATTTTTTTTTTACTCAAACCTATGCAGGTGGGGTGTCTATGGATAGGTCTTTGAAAATGATGTTGAGGTTTCTAAAACCATTTTTTCTAAAAGTGTAAGGTTTGAGATATAGACGCTTCCAAAGTGGTAAAATGGGCGTCCCCCCCCATCTAACTTTTGAACTAAGAAAGTGAAAATTTTGAAAAAAATATATGATGTAGATCTCAACAAAAACTTGCAACGAAAATGGGTTTGAAGGAGATCGAACCAGTAGTTTTTGAGATATTGCACATTTTTATCAACCGCAAATATAACTTTGTCTTTCATACAAACACTATGAAAAACAAAGTTATTTTTGCTGTCGCAATATATTGTGATGTTTTCGTTAAGTGAAAATAAGTGGACCCTGAATTCAGTTAAGGGTGGAGGGCACGGAACCCTCAGTGCGCGGGTCCGACACGCACTTAACCGGTTTTTTTTTATACAGATAGACTGACTTCAGTACGTTTTAAATATGAGCACACGCACCACTGCACTGCCGCGCGCCCGGTCGGTTCTAAGTGGCGCGAATATTCACTATTACCCATTATTGATATTTTAAAAACTTGGTATTTAGTGGAATTTTAATTGGATTATTGAAAAATCTACTGCAATAGAGCGACCCCTAACTAAGAAACGCATTTAATTTGCCTGAGCAATTATTCACGAGCCATAATTAAGTAATAATAAGAATTGTAATATTGTAAAGAAAAATGTTTTGGATAACTTATTAAAGCTACTTATATACGTAAATAAAACCATATTAAAAAACAAAAATGAGCAGAGAATTTTTTCGGTACAAGTTATAGAGCAAAATGCAAAAAGTTTAATTTTGAGTATCTCGGAAATCGAAAAAATATTGGATTCTTATTCTTACCTATTCTAACTTATACATAGATACGTATACACGAACAATTTCAGACTGAGAATTTTTTCACAGAGAGTTATAAACGATTTCCATGTTTAGGTATAAATACCTAACTTCTTGTAAAAAAAATCATTGGATTATTGTATATCTATAATCTGTATTACTTATTTTCACTATGTGCCAAGTTTCAACGGCGGGGGAATTATTCGGGTGACAAAAGCTTCATTGATTGGACTAATACTACACTTCTGGTTTCTAGGGCATTCGATTTTGCATTCAATTTATGTGATAATTAGTGCGGATTTTGCATAATTTTAGATGTAAGACGATACCGCACACGGGCCATTTTGTGCGTTAATAATTCGATTGTAAATACAGGTTGGGTAAAAAGGGTTTGTACACAAGATTGTGAAAGGTGCATTTCGTTTCAAATCGTATCAGTTTAATTTAGTATTTAAATACAAAATGGGTATAAAGTGCATGAAAAATTTTGAGGCGATTATATAGTAAACGGCGTTTTTAACTTTCATTTAAGAATCATTTATACAAAATGAAAACTTACTGTAATTATAAATGAAAAATGCGTTCTTACAAATTAAGAGCAGGTAATGCAAGGACTTTTTTTTTAAACTTGCACACAAAAAACAAACAAATACATAGTACTACAACTGTTGTGTTTTTATAAGACAATCTTGAGTCGTCAAAACGATACCCATGTCGTTAAATATATCATCTAACGATTTTACACCAAACCCATATAAAAACTACTCCACACAAATAACAAATAATGTGCTATAATAATCAATACAAAGCATGCAATGTTTACTAATGCACTAATCGTTGCACATGGGCCACATATTTCATTACCCTCTGGGGGCTATTCAGTGCAATATTGAATTTCATCTGCCATTTTCGGAACTGACCTCATGGGGTAGATGGATTAATAAGGATCAGGACCCCAATGTGTGGATTTCGCATTTGGTAGGCTATTATTACTAAGGCTGGATTAAGTGTTGCGATAGTTGAAAATGTAATAAAATTGAATGGCGGTTATTGAGGACCTAAAAGGAAAAACTAGTGAACTGTAAAGAAAAACTTTATATCTTTTCCTTTGACAATCATGAACTAAACCAACAAACTATAAAACAAAATCTTCTATCAAAAATACATGGTCTAAAAAAAGTATAAAAACATAGACAAATATAAAAAGGTTGATATAGCTATCAGTGCCCAACAGCGGTGGAAAATGGTTACGTAAAAAAAATCAAGAATGTGTGCATTTATGGGAGTAGTATTGGAATACATATACATAGGAATATACAACTATTGGGTTGACTAGTAGAGCATGCTTGTAGCATTAAGTCCACCATATGAACCTTTTGTTTATGCATGAACTTTTTAAATAAATAAATAAATATATTAAGCATCTTTTGGCTTAATGGAATAAGTATGGATAATATGCGATTGGTAAAAAAACGCAAACCTTAATTAATATGCGCTAGAATTCAAAACTCAATATTAATTATTCAAAACGTACGAAAAAAATCCATTAATAAATAAGGCAGTTATATCGGCCCGTATTTTACGTGTTTTGCACGAAAAACATCGATAATCCTCAAACTTTTTTAATTTAAAAGTTTCCGCAGCTTACGGGAGGTCAATCCATCCGAAATTGTTCAAAATAAACATGTACTGTTTGTTTAGGGTGGCATTACGGACGCTTAGAAAAAATGAACTTGTACAATTTAACAATGGACTAAAATCTAAAAGGACTACGAAAACACAACCCAACAGTAAGGAACGTGCCGGTTAAATAAAATTTACGTTTTACTGAGTAAAGTCAATCTTCTGGATAATCAGATCACATGTTGCACCAGACAAAGAATACTACAATATGAAATAGAAACCATAATTGGTCTTTGGCCCTTTGGTTTGTATTATATTTTTTTACAAATCAAAGGGCCAAAGGCAAAACATCAGATGGCTATCGCCGCAGAAGCAGACCCAAAAAAGCGCTGGTGACGATTTGGTCAGTTTTGGGGGAGACCTTTGCCAATTGGGATGATATAGGTTAAGTAAAAAAAAAACACATCTAATAAGAACACAAAAAACACTGTGAGTGTCAAAGCCATTCTCAACCAAAGAATACTACAATTTATCTAGATTTCATTATATTACTAATCACTAACCTTTACTGAAATGTAACATACAATGTGATTTTACAAAACACAAGAAATGCTCATTTGAACATTCCTTTCATTTCATTTGAACATTATATTTGAACAGTGGCATTTGCAACGGTGAGAGTGCACATTCGTGCAAAACTAAAATTCCAGACCCCAAAGAATATTCAAATACACTACCTACTCTAGTTCGGTAATGTAAACATGTCGGAACAGCACATAAATCATTGTGAGTAGGCTTTGGCGAACGAAACAATTAATTATACCATAGCTAAGGCTATACAAAAGCTGCCGTGTAAGGAAATGTGTTTAGATGTGGATGTGAATAATGTTATATAAATACAAAAAAAAATATCTAGTGAGAAACACACCCTCTTAAAAAAGTTTTATCTTCAGCAATTGTACCGATTTTCATAAGCAAATAATTATTTATCTTTCTTTATGGTATCTACAGTATAAAGCCATTTGTTGGAATAAAAATTATGTACTGAATGTAAAAATCAGAAGTCATTTTTAATTTTTTTTATAACCTCTTTCAGACAAGTTATAGTTAAGCCGCTCAGAGAATACTATTATTACTTTTTAATTTTGTCATAAAATGTATGGAAAGATATTTCAAACTTCCTGACTTTGACAATATTTAGAGCGCATTTACACTAAGCAGCGCGGCTGTCGCGTGACCAGTCGCTGCTGTCGGTTTCATACATAAATGACAGCAGTAAGCCCTTCACATTACTATACATTATATGTCAAAGATGGAAACGTCAAAATAACATTCTCTGATCGGCCATGAATTATACAACACCGACATCGTATTTGCTATCATAATAAGTTTACAAGTACTTCTTACTACTTATTATCACTTACTTCTAAAAATAAACGTTAAACTTTAGTTATTTAACGAGCATTCGACACTAAAATGTCTATTAAAATATCATAAGCAGTACTTAAATATCAAGTCTTAGCATACAAATACATAATGTATTATCGTTAACAATTTCTATGTGTAAAACATGCGAATTACATAAAACAAGTCGAAGCCCAGGTAATAATTTCAACGATTTATTATAATTTACTGAAGGTGTTCATAACGAGTGGTATAAAATTAATATAGCCACTAAACTCGCGGATTATGTTTCGTTTATATTCTGTACACAGCTGCAAAAATAATTATTATTTTCATTAAATCCACCCTATTTGTGTAATAAATGTTATTTTATCGGGATATTAAGGTTTATTTGAAGGGGCAAGGACAGTGATTTATTTTATTTGAAGTATTCTATTGGCGTGATTTCATAGTTAATGTTGTCATAATTGAACACGTGTTTTTATGACACTTTTGAGTTGTATATTTATTATTGGTTGGCAAAACCACAACTTTTTTTTTTACTAGAGGCATACTTCTTAATATAAATATGTCAATCATATTAAGAAATATCATGAAGTTCGTTGGAAGAAAAAACCCTTTAAAAAAAACGAGGCCTACAAATATACGTTCACAATAATCATGCCGAAAGCTTTTTTTACTACCTAACTATTGTCCCACAAAAACTGTAAAAAGGTTAAACGATAACTAATAATAACCTACAGAGATCCGTGTTCTAAAAATTTGTTGTTCAAATGGTAACCGAACACTAGTGTTGAATGCATTACTACGAGTAGCATTTGCCGTACCATACAACGGTACAGCTTTCACATTCTATTTACTATGGGCCGTGTCGAGTTCCATAGTTCTGCCATCTGTGTGAACGATTTTTGGGTTCAGTACGTCAAGATTAGGAACCATAATCTTCATCTTACTTTAAGCAAAATTATAAAGATAATCAATGTTTTTTCGTTCAGAATTTAGGTTGGTAAAGATTGTCTAAATCTAAACCCATAAATTGCTTCTTTTTAGTTTATTACATAAACAATTATAATTTATAATTTCTTAAAGACCCTTTTTTCTATGTAGAGTAATTGTAAATTCAAGTAAAAAATTTTTTCATACGAAAAAAACATGCCATAAACTATTTGACATTTCGATTTCAAAACTTTAGTAGCGAAAAAAAACGTACCGTGCGGAACTTCATAAATTTCTACTGACGTACAAGCCAACGTTGTTCAGGCTTGCAACTCTGCCATTTCATCTTTTACTTCAACATTAATAGCAACATTGTCAATTTCTCGCCCAAGGCATCGAACAAAGTTTCCTTTGTGCTTTTGCATCTGTCTTCACCGGCAGATGTCCAGGGGTGTCACGCTTCAGATATCAAAGATAATGGTTGATAAGATTTTTTGCAAGATTTGTAAACGTCAAAGATATGTTATATGAAGAGATAGTAGCGTGGTGACTACTGTATTGATGAAGATTGTGATGCGAATAATTTTTTGTGCAATATGTAAGATGTATTTTTGTACTTTTGTGGGAAAACTTAATATGGACCCTGAGATTTGTATCAATATCATGAGAATTTAATTTATTTGATTAAAAAAGTTATACTGTGTAAGTTGTTACAAAATTAATTTAATCAAATAAGTTTGTAAACGAAACAAATGATTTCATGTGGTTTTTGCTTTATAAAAATAAAATAAGAAAAAAAAGCTTAACACAGAGCCTCTTTTTATCAAATGTGTGATATTTATAGCTCAGATTTTTATTTATTTTTATAATCGATCCCTTGTTATTGTTAGTAAGTATGATTGACAGCCCTGTAAGAGCCCATATCAATTCGGTGGTCGTAATCTGTGCACCTGTCCGTCTCGTGTTCGAGATTACTGATGTTCTTTTGTGTTTGTTGCAGTTTTTTTTATCTGTATCTCTTACGTACCTATTGTATAAAATATTTTGGACACCTATTTAAATGAGTTCGACGAAAGAAATAGGCATCAACTGAAATCTATATTTGCATGCTATTTTTGAATAGCTGAAAAAGCTGATCTACAATGTTTATTATTACCAACTAAATTTTCAAAAGCTAATAAAGATTCTTCTCATTTCAATTTTGGTCTAACTATCATAGGCATTTAAATTATATTTGTAGATAAATTATTTATTTAGTACAACGTCAACATAATGTATTTTAGGAGGAGTAATTATGAAATAATTGCCTTAAACTTAAAAACTTTACAGGAGTTTTCAAACATAAAAAAATGTTTTCAAAATGTTTATATATTCGTAAATCTAGGCACGTTACGGGTTAAATTGAGTAACTTTCCTATGGACGTAAACTTATTTACGAAACAGTGACAAAAATAAAATTGCTGCCCAATAAAGAACTTTTGTCCGCACAAAATGTATGTCACATAAAAACTTTTACAGTTTACTGAATCAAACCTAAAAAAAACATTGCCATATGTTGGCCAAAGCAAATTATCCATGGTCTGATGGTCACCATGAAATTAAACTATTTTCAACCTTACTAGCAGACTTTACGTTTTAAAATCGTCTGGATAT
Source organism: Pyrausta aurata (assembly GCA_963584085.1). Lineage (NCBI taxonomy): Eukaryota > Metazoa > Arthropoda > Insecta > Lepidoptera > Crambidae > Pyrausta > Pyrausta aurata. The sequence goes on along the minus strand of OY757269.1, from coordinate 1,858,147 downwards.
TGCTAACGCGTTGCGTGATCAGAATATATTTGTAAGGAATCTTCTTGGATTGTGATTTTATCTTTAATTAACTGATGTACTGTAATAATGACATAGTATGTTGTGGACACAAATTAGGAGTTTCAATGACTTAGCAGCTAGCTAAGCTATTCTTAAACCCCACCCTCTTAAACAGGTATTTACATTATAAATAATAGATGACTCTAGAATGTCGATTGAGGATTTTTTATTGTAAAATTAATAGACGGGAGAAACTTGAATAACACAAATTGTAAAAAAAACTAATTTGAAAAAGTGTTTTTCATTTTATTATTTATATAAGATAAACGAACTATTGACAGCAGAATTTCGCGAATCTTTGTGGAAAAAAAAACGCTCTCAAATCAAATTATCGAACGAAAGTTCTAAAAAGAAAAATGTCCCGATACAGAAAAGTGTTGCCAGAAAATCGTCGCCCAATTTGCATATCTTAGGAAAACAAGTTGAAAAATCGATGGCCAATTTCCCTAATGTTGCCAGAGCAATTTTCCAAGGAACACTCCCAGACCACAAAGACGGGTTAAACTCAGCCCGGGAAGCCTTTGTCACGGCCCGACCAAAGTTTAGTGTGGCCAGATAATGTGACTTTATTGGGACGTCCCCAATTTTCATTTGGTTTGGACTTTTTGGAGACTTTTTAGCTGCGACTGGCAGATGAAAACGAACTGTGAGTAGTACTGTCTGTAATACTGTTTATCCCAGTTAACTTTGACATCTAGTTTTTTTTAACGTAAGTTACTTTCACCGTACGATTGTATCTGTTGTAAATTGGTATTTGTACTTTTATGAAATTTCGCAATTGCAAAAAAAACTGCTTGCAAAAAAGATCCAAAAGTTGCAACTGTTATTGTAAGAGTTACAATAAAATTTATAAAGTGCATGAGCACTAGGCAATCAAATTACAATAAGATTATAAAAGACGCCGCCGCCGGGCATCTAGTTCCCGCCTTAGATAATACGAAGAATAAAATATTTCCCAAAAATAACCAGTTCTATTTTCAGTGACTATTAAAGACTTTTAAATTCGAAAATGTTTAGATTTTAGCTTTAATTTTACACAAGGTAGTCTAGCTATCTACTTAACACCACTATTTGGGCAGTGCAGGCTTAACCACAATCCTTAATTGCTTCTACATCCGATCCGGATGTTACTTAGTTACCTGAGGCTCCACTCTGTAACATTTTCCGCATTTCTAGATAATCTCCATCCCCTTCACTCGTACTTACATGCTGGCGTGCGTGAAAAGGACGAACAATTTCGATAACACAGACAATTTCTCATAGTAAGTGCCCCTGGCTTTGTGAATACCGGGATGTGGCTAACAATAGTTTGGGGAGTCGGTCTATGTTAATGTTAACGTTATAATTTGGCAGATTTGAGGTTATGAATCCTTTAAGCGAAAATGAATTGTACACATTGACATCAGTAAACAGTAGATTAATGAAGCCATCACTATGTCCTGCCACTGTAATATTAATATCTGTCTGTTGATGTGTTTCATATGGATTTGTTTCTAGTAATGATTTGTGTCTGGTGTTTTTTTTTTTGCTTGTCGAATATTGTAAACAACCTTTCAATAATTTTCAAATTAATATCAGTAAAAAAAAACTGAACTAATTCCTTTAAAAAGATCTCAGCGTTTAATGATGAAACGACCTATGTAAGTTTTGCTTTTATTTTATTGTAAAAATTATACATTTCGGTAAAAAAAATGTCAATATTATTTACAACATCCGACTAGCAAAGAAAAAGGGGCATTAAAGTTAAAATTAAATCTAGTTTCTCCGTAATGTGAGACCGGAAACGGATGCATACTTTAGGAATGACTTTATTTTCGATCTTCGATACCGAACAGCCTGAATCATTTTGCTTTGGTTTGGAATGTGACCTTTGCTTGGTCAATTCGGTTTCAGGGTTGTAATAATTCCTGGTAGATATTCATTCATGAAAATCAGTGAATGATATAAGTCATCATAATATAATTGAAGTAGTGTAAAATTAAGATTTTAGTACACTAACATAATTTTATATAAGACCCCTGGCGTATTTAATTTATCAATTTACTCTTTAGGGTAGTAAAGTTTTAAAAAAATGAAAAGGGCAAAAAAGTTAAATCTATTTAAAAAAAATACTACTATCGGACATAAAACCCGTCTTGAATAAGCCAAGTCAAAAAAATAAAGTAGTTTTTTTGGTAAATATTAAAACGTAGGTCTATCTAGTTTGCTAAAACACGCTTCAAGGATAAACAGGCCTATAAAAACCCAACTCCTTTCAAATTATGACGCCACTAAAAGCATGAGATAACCATTTTGTTTGACCAATTTGATGGCGGACATTAACAATTATACGGGAATTACTGTAATAAAATAATATCGGAATCACCATTCACGCTACAGATCATTAACTGAGAGACAGCGCAAAAACAGCGCTGTTTTTGGCTGGCTCGAGTCATAAAACATGGCGTCTAAATTACCTACTTGAAAAATACGTGTTGAGTTTACGGAGCATGTTATGATTATTGAACAGGATACACAGAATCATTCACTTCATTGATTCAATTATTTTCATAAGAGAATCTAGCCTAGCTAGTGGTTGATAGTGAACTTCACATACTTATCTTTGAATGATACTCACACAATTCCTTGTGCTACGTATCATAGCAAGGACTTGGTTGGCTTGTCAGAATTATTCTTCATCAATATTTTTTGGTTGTCGAAGTATTTATCAAAATGAAAAACGCTATGTATGTTTCTTTACTGTCTACTGAATACCCTACTATCACAAGTACTGCTAAGTAATTTAATTTAATAATATTACTAATTATTGCAACACTGTTACCATAATCGCTATCTCCTATGCCTCATATGGCACAAGCGGTCTGCGATTTGGCAGTTGCGCCAAACCGCAGGAAAATTAGAGTAGACACTATTATGGACTTCAATACAGACTACAGCATAACTAGCTGAACAGTATGGCTCCATATATGGACGTAGTAAGGGCTATTTTGTAATGAAAATATACAGTCCCATGTGCAGGCGATTGTACTTGTACTTGGCATGTGAATACGTAATTCTGTCTTAAGGTTGTTGCCTTCTCAAAGCCTCGTTGCGCAAAGTTGCGCTAACTGAAGAAATCGTCAAAAATCGGCCATACTCAACGCAAGGATCATTTTTATAAACTTGTGCAAATAACTATCCTACATTCGTGTGAAGGCGGATAAACATTATTATTCTTTAAAGAACACATTATTTCATGTTATTTTTAGGTATATTGTATCGTTACTGATGTATATCAAGACAATACTATGCTAAAAAAAAGTCTGAAACAGACGCTAGACGGCTGCGTAAAAGATAACTGAAAATCTTTCCATACTTATCCTACGTCAAATATCCTAGCTATTATAAATAGGTGTTGTTTTTAACATTTCTCCTTCGAAATTACATTTAGGTATCATGATTTGCCAAAAGTTGGTTCTTAAAATATAGCAAAAACAATTTTCGGTCATTATAATCTCTATGCAAAACCGAAAGAACTTTTTGCTCGTTATACTTAGTTTTAGCGATGGTCATAATGAATAATGACCTAGCTAAGGATTAAAAATAATGTCAAGAACATTAGCCGGGCTAGGTGTGAGCGTTTAGTTAATTAGTGACTATATTAGCGCTAATTACTTAGTATTTTTATATCCGGGAAACAGACGCAAAATGTAAATTTGTTCAAGGCTGTGTCAATAGCTGAATAAGCATAGACAATTTGTTTTGAGTAATTAATAACATAGAAATATTAATGCTCTTGCAAAAAGTTGACTGACAATAATATTAGTAGTTATTTTAAGAGACCACTAGGAGTACATCGAGTTGTTGACTTTATTATGCCTAGTTTGCATTTAATCATAACTTGTATGTCAGTGGTAAAATCTGTAACCTAGTACTGTAGCCCAAGCACGAATTTTCAGAGTATTCGTAACGTAAGCGTTACGAGTTAACTACACTATTACGATAGCCAACTATCGTCACTCACGATTCTATACGTCCAAGAAAGGTTCATGCTCGTAAAGCTAGTACTCGTGTGAACATCATAGGATTCGTTTACCGCGCGATTACGTTACTATGCAAATGCATTCGTGCTGTCAATTTCAGTTTGTTTAACGTCTGATAGAGGCGCTCTCACGATACGAATACTTTTACGCAAATTACTCGTGCTTGCCCTACTGAATGATATTTACAGTGATATTGTAACACTGTAAATAAACTGTGACTTCTTTTGAAACACAGCTCTTCTCACCATGAAGTATTCGCTTGAATCGGCTTAGCACTTTGTCAACACTTTATTTCGGTGTTACAAAAATGTAATGTCATCTCCATCAAAAAGTGGGTTGAGACGAATTGCGGACAAAATTGCGCCGAAGAAATCGCTTGATAGCATTTGGTGGCGCTGGCGAGTGCTGACTGTCAAGGGTGTTTAAACAGTATAATTCTAGAGCTTAGAAGCATTAGGGCGGATGTTGATTTTGCCAACTTTACAGGACAGAGCAAAATAAAAATTAAATTTTATCGGCAAATATTTTAATAGGTACAAACAACACGTAAATGATTTCTTTGCATTTACTTAGATAAATAAGTAGTTTTCCTAGCTTTATAATTAAAATTTAAAAATAATGTTTTTAAACAGTGTAAAATCAACTTTTTTTAGAAAAATGATGTCATCCGCCTTTATGCCCCTAAAATTATTCAATGTATTTATTGAACTGATTAGTATGTGGCCATACGGCTTTATGCCTCCAATTTTTGTAAATTTAATGTGAGGTGTTTGTCCAAATATAACGTTATGCCTAAAAATAAATCAATATCTATTAAAATTTAACAAGACGAAATTGCAAATGCGACTTTATTGTGTTCATTTATTAACTATAGTTCTTTTGGCAAAAAGTCGGACACAGAAACTGTTCCATATAAACGACAATTATTTATCACAATAATAAGAAAATCAGAGAAAATTTAAATATTTAATTATTCATCTATTTACTGGAGTATAATACAACGTGTTCTTTTTGTTTTCCGGAAAATTAAACCAAGGATTCTACAAAGTTAAAGTAATATTTTTTCGAAAGAATTTATTCTAACAGAAGTATAAAGCACGAGTAATATTGTTTTTTAAATTCATTTCTTTATTATTTGCTCTCATTGTTTTTTGTGACGTTACCAACTTAACTTCAACTGCGAATGGTCAGCAAAAAAGGGCACATACAAACATTCTTTATTATTATTTTTGTTACTGGTTTTTGGTTTAGTTATTTGTTACAGTTTCCCTAATGAGCAGTTTTCATCTATACTCGTAATTCACTGTCACTAAATGGTGTTAGGGTAATCTTCAGGAACTTTAAAAAAAATATATTTTTTACACATAAATTGTTTTTTTTTTTATATATTTTTTGTTTGTTTTTTTATAAAAAAAAATTTTAAAAATTAATTTAGACACTTAATATTTTTACTTTAGTCATTTAAAGGATATGTTTTTGTTGAAAAGCAAAAGACAAGAAAACTTCACAAATCTAGCCAAACATGCTTATAGCAAGGCCTTTTTTTGGTTTTGGGTTTTGCTGGAAAATCGGGAATATTTCCGTTATGAGGAAAATTTCTATGGTATGCATGAAACTCCGTAGGAACCCGTTTCAAAAGAGTCATGAGATCATTGTTCTTTGCAGTAGATATAGGCTTTTCAGTGTCTCTTACTTGCGGTATTTTTTTAGGGAGGTTAATATTTCTGGGAGAGTTAGGCGCCAAAGATATATTGGTCAATTATCCAGAAAAGTTTTGTTTCAAAATACAGCACACCGGGTTCCATTTGTCTCAGTTGCAGCCACACAGCTTCCAATATTTTGAATTCTTTACCATCCTTAGTTTTTTTATCCACAATCTTAGGTCAATTGGATATAAAATATAAATCACAGATACGCGCTATACAAGGTGCCATGGCAATTTTTTTAAAGGATATTATTTTGATAGGTTAAAACTTTATGCTAAATTTTATGCTTAAAAAGACTAAAATCGTTGAGAATCGGCAATTCGCGTTGCCTTGTGTACGAAGTAACTATGTTCAATGCTTTTAGAAAATGGCTGGTTTGGTTGCTTGCCCACATCAGGGATACTTTTCTGTTTATTTTAAACTGCTAGGAGGTTATCAGTGCCAGTAATACCTGCCTACAAAAAAATTCGACGGTTTTTATATAGTGCTAGAATATTTAAAAACGGTATCAAACATGATCAAATAAATTACAAGTTATAGTTTCAACATGTATTTTTTTGTACAAACACCGTTTTATTCAGAGCTTTAATGTACTTTGGCACGACGCAAATTGAATTTATAAACATTTTATTAGAATGTTCCTAATAAGCATAGGAAATCAATTGATAAATTGAATTTCCCGATTACTTAGGAACATCACTATTTTTTAATTACAAATAAGTGGCAACTCACCAAATGTCATTTTGGTCTATCTAATTAAAATTCCGGCAAGAAAAAAACAAAAACACCGAAATGTATATGCGTGCAAGGAGCAAAGTGACAGACGGCCAGACATACGATGGCGCAACGACCAATCACAACGTATCAAACTGATTCAGTGTTAGTTATTTGACACGCCATGACCAATGGATAATGCCCGATGTTGCAAATTTTTTGGCACCATGTTTTGAAAAGTTATCGTTTATCCACAACCGTTTTATTATTATTAAAATAATCTTAGATGCATAATGTCGGAAGTTTAGTTCCGATGAATATTTTAAATCACTGTTTGGATCATAAAGGCGTAACTCCTTTTACGTAGCCTTCGTGCCATTATTTTTTTAGGCATAAGGGCCAAACTAACAATCCACCAAAAGAAATATACAGCAATGTAGACGCAGAAAGGAGGAAGTGAAAATAAAACCTTAGGGTTCTAATGATTTTAGAAAAGCTGTTAGAACCGACATTATGCACGGAATTATCTTAGCCCAGAAAAGGGATAGAAATACAGCTCATAGTGGTATGGAAAGAGAAAAAAGCGCTTTTCTTTGTTATTCAATAAAAAAAAATTGCCCGACCTGCACATCCGCCCATATGCTTCTAAGCTCCAGAATTATGTGCCTCAGTATTTTGCTTTCGTGTGATTCCCTATTTTATTTGGTGAAGTTACTAAAACACATAATTTGTAATTTCATTTAGGATTTTATTTAAAGTTCTCTCATACTTTAAAATTGCAGCCGAACGGAAATATTTTGAAAATTGTGCAAAAAACACGTATGCGACTTTACCGCGGAAGAAGTCGGCATGCCAATAGCATTGAACTACTATTACTAGCGTATGGAACTGACATCACGAACAATTTTTGTGCTTCATGACTTGATGACACGGTCAACAACTCGTAGTACAAATTCATAATTCGAAATAAAAATTTTCAAAGAAAACGTCACAATCTTGCCGTCGTATTTGCAACACATTTTTTTGCTTCACATATCTTATCTATACGTAGTAGCTAATAACTCACTAGCCAATAGCTTTGTTTTTAAATATGGCTACCAAATTATCAACTGTCACTCTGACACCGAACTGGCACGGCTTGAGCGGCCGCTATTTTGCTATAAAGCACTTTTTTTGGCTGTACATAAGTAGACAGAAATTTGGATTAAGGTTGCTTCACAGTTGAGACACGCGATTTTTGGTGACGCAATATTATAGTGCGTGACGAATAGTGACGATGTTTTTCGGTTGCATTGCACCAATTTTTGTGTTTTGTGGAGTAAGGCAATATTAAGTGACATAATAAGTATCATCTTTATAGCGAGTTATTTAAACGTAAAATTTTTTGGGTAATTAATGTTATTTGCACCAATAATCACTGAAATATTTGTGTCAGTCAAAAAAGGAATAGTTATAGAAAAATCATCATCATCAATCAGGGTTACAATTCTTAAACAACGCGATTGTAAGTTTTTTTATTTGTTTATCCTTTTAGACTTCAAAGTACATAAAATCATAAGGCTAAGAATAAGATTTTATAAACCCTCAAACGATGGGTGAGAGAGACAGAAGATGTGATCTTCTTATCCTTCCACACAACTGAAAATGAAAATGAAAATGAGTTTATTTCCATAGTAGAAAAACAATTTTAAATGACAATATACATGCAAATCACAGAAGCACTTGTTATCTTAATACTAAAACATGTTTAGAAAGATACATTATACATAGAACATTATTACGCCTAACAAAATTCCATACAAACAAAACGGGCCCCATCTTCGTGGCTTTTACTACTCGTACGTGTAAGTAATTGAAGATGTCAGTCAAGTTGCAAACATGAAACAGTTAATTTTCTATCATCACACATAAACACAGGAAATCTAATCATCACACATATATATACAAGGAATGGAGACCAGTTTTATGAACTTGACTCTGTTAGGACAACAACTAGTGATTTGTAAGTACAACAAAGTTCTTTGGCCTGACTTAGGCCCAGAAGGCCTACTACGAAAAACTAAATCCGTCAATACGATAAATCAGACACAACGGTGGTACCACAACACCCAGACCCGGGACAATGTTTTTTTTTTATTTCTACATTGACCCGACCGGAAATCGAACCCGTAAAGTAAAAATTACCCGTAAGTACTTAGTAAAAATTCAACTTCAAAATGTTGTGTTGATTAGATTAGGTATTATGTTCCTACATAGTTTGATTTCAACTTATCAAGAAAATTACAATGTAAGTAAACTAATAAACAACTCTACAAGGTCATTTGTAAGTACTTAGATTATTACATTTATAACCATTTCCATCAAGAATTTAACCTAATATTTTATTACGTTTTTATCCTTAATTCCTTATATGACATTAAAATGTAAACCTATGAAGATGTTTTAACTTGGACATATTACTACCGTGCTCCCAAAAGCAAAAAAAAACCTGTCGTTCTCGTCTTCAAAGTTCAAACCCGTCTAGTTAGTAATAATCACTGCAAATATACATATTTGCACGCCCGACGCGTTTCGTTACACGCGTTATCAATTTCAATTTAATTGTTTATTTAGTTTTTAGCGTGGGAAAGAGCGCTGTAAAATCTGTTCACTCTGTTCTGATATTTTGATGGGCATTCAAATTGCAGTTTTTTAAGAATGTATTCAAATCAGCGTCTCGCAAAAATTATTTCTGCAAAAAATACCTACAGTACAGTTGTTTCGTCACTAGAAACATTCTTTATTATTATTTTTGTTACTGGTTTTTGGTTTAGTTATTTGTTACAGTTTCCCTAATGAGCAGTTTTCATCTATACTCGTAATTCACTGTCACTAAATGGTGTTAGGGTAATCTTCAGGAACTTTAAAAAAAATATATTTTTTACACATAAATTGTTTTTTTTTTTATATATTTTTTGTTTGTTTTTTTATAAAAAAAAATTTTAAAAATTAATTTAGACACTTAATATTTTTACTTTAGTCATTTAAAGGATATGTTTTTGTTGAAAAGCAAAAGACAAGAAAACTTCACAAATCTAGCCAAACATGCTTATAGCAAGGCCTTTTTTTGGTTTTGGGTTTTGCTGGAAAATCGGGAATATTTCCGTTATGAGGAAAATTTCTATGGTATGCATGAAACTCCGTAGGAACCCGTTTCAAAAGAGTCATGAGATCATTGTTCTTTGCAGTAGATATAGGCTTTTCAGTGTCTCTTACTTGCGGTATTTTTTTAGGGAGGTTAATATTTCTGGGAGAGTTAGGCGCCAAAGATATATTGGTCAATTATCCAGAAAAGTTTTGTTTCAAAATACAGCACACCGGGTTCCATTTGTCTCAGTTGCAGCCACACAGCTTCCAATATTTTGAATTCTTTACCATCCTTAGTTTTTTTATCCACAATCTTAGGTCAATTGGATATAAAATATAAATCACAGATACGCGCTATACAAGGTGCCATGGCAATTTTTTTAAAGGATATTATTTTGATAGGTTAAAACTTTATGCTAAATTTTATGCTTAAAAAGACTAAAATCGTTGAGAATCGGCAATTCGCGTTGCCTTGTGTACGAAGTAACTATGTTCAATGCTTTTAGAAAATGGCTGGTTTGGTTGCTTGCCCACATCAGGGATACTTTTCTGTTTATTTTAAACTGCTAGGAGGTTATCAGTGCCAGTAATACCTGCCTACAAAAAAATTCGACGGTTTTTATATAGTGCTAGAATATTTAAAAACGGTATCAAACATGATCAAATAAATTACAAGTTATAGTTTCAACATGTATTTTTTTGTACAAACACCGTTTTATTCAGAGCTTTAATGTACTTTGGCACGACGCAAATTGAATTTATAAACATTTTATTAGAATGTTCCTAATAAGCATAGGAAATCAATTGATAAATTGAATTTCCCGATTACTTAGGAACATCACTATTTTTTAATTACAAATAAGTGGCAACTCACCAAATGTCATTTTGGTCTATCTAATTAAAATTCCGGCAAGAAAAAAACAAAAACACCGAAATGTATATGCGTGCAAGGAGCAAAGTGACAGACGGCCAGACATACGATGGCGCAACGACCAATCACAACGTATCAAACTGATTCAGTGTTAGTTATTTGACACGCCATGACCAATGGATAATGCCCGATGTTGCAAATTTTTTGGCACCATGTTTTGAAAAGTTATCGTTTATCCACAACCGTTTTATTATTATTAAAATAATCTTAGATGCATAATGTCGGAAGTTTAGTTCCGATGAATATTTTAAATCACTGTTTGGATCATAAAGGCGTAACTCCTTTTACGTAGCCTTCGTGCCATTATTTTTTTAGGCATAAGGGCCAAACTAACAATCCACCAAAAGAAATATACAGCAATGTAGACGCAGAAAGGAGGAAGTGAAAATAAAACCTTAGGGTTCTAATGATTTTAGAAAAGCTGTTAGAACCGACATTATGCACGGAATTATCTTAGCCCAGAAAAGGGATAGAAATACAGCTCATAGTGGTATGGAAAGAGAAAAAAGCGCTTTTCTTTGTTATTCAATAAAAAAAAATTGCCCGACCTGCACATCCGCCCATATGCTTCTAAGCTCCAGAATTATGTGCCTCAGTATTTTGCTTTCGTGTGATTCCCTATTTTATTTGGTGAAGTTACTAAAACACATAATTTGTAATTTCATTTAGGATTTTATTTAAAGTTCTCTCATACTTTAAAATTGCAGCCGAACGGAAATATTTTGAAAATTGTGCAAAAAACACGTATGCGACTTTACCGCGGAAGAAGTCGGCATGCCAATAGCATTGAACTACTATTACTAGCGTATGGAACTGACATCACGAACAATTTTTGTGCTTCATGACTTGATGACACGGTCAACAACTCGTAGTACAAATTCATAATTCGAAATAAAAATTTTCAAAGAAAACGTCACAATCTTGCCGTCGTATTTGCAACACATTTTTTTGCTTCACATATCTTATCTATACGTAGTAGCTAATAACTCACTAGCCAATAGCTTTGTTTTTAAATATGGCTACCAAATTATCAACTGTCACTCTGACACCGAACTGGCACGGCTTGAGCGGCCGCTATTTTGCTATAAAGCACTTTTTTTGGCTGTACATAAGTAGACAGAAATTTGGATTAAGGTTGCTTCACAGTTGAGACACGCGATTTTTGGTGACGCAATATTATAGTGCGTGACGAATAGTGACGATGTTTTTCGGTTGCATTGCACCAATTTTTGTGTTTTGTGGAGTAAGGCAATATTAAGTGACATAATAAGTATCATCTTTATAGCGAGTTATTTAAACGTAAAATTTTTTGGGTAATTAATGTTATTTGCACCAATAATCACTGAAATATTTGTGTCAGTCAAAAAAGGAATAGTTATAGAAAAATCATCATCATCAATCAGGGTTACAATTCTTAAACAACGCGATTGTAAGTTTTTTTATTTGTTTATCCTTTTAGACTTCAAAGTACATAAAATCATAAGGCTAAGAATAAGATTTTATAAACCCTCAAACGATGGGTGAGAGAGACAGAAGATGTGATCTTCTTATCCTTCCACACAACTGAAAATGAAAATGAAAATGAGTTTATTTCCATAGTAGAAAAACAATTTTAAATGACAATATACATGCAAATCACAGAAGCACTTGTTATCTTAATACTAAAACATGTTTAGAAAGATACATTATACATAGAACATTATTACGCCTAACAAAATTCCATACAAACAAAACGGGCCCCATCTTCGTGGCTTTTACTACTCGTACGTGTAAGTAATTGAAGATGTCAGTCAAGTTGCAAACATGAAACAGTTAATTTTCTATCATCACACATAAACACAGGAAATCTAATCATCACACATATATATACAAGGAATGGAGACCAGTTTTATGAACTTGACTCTGTTAGGACAACAACTAGTGATTTGTAAGTACAACAAAGTTCTTTGGCCTGACTTAGGCCCAGAAGGCCTACTACGAAAAACTAAATCCGTCAATACGATAAATCAGACACAACGGTGGTACCACAACACCCAGACCCGGGACAATGTTTTTTTTTTATTTCTACATTGACCCGACCGGAAATCGAACCCGTAAAGTAAAAATTACCCGTAAGTACTTAGTAAAAATTCAACTTCAAAATGTTGTGTTGATTAGATTAGGTATTATGTTCCTACATAGTTTGATTTCAACTTATCAAGAAAATTACAATGTAAGTAAACTAATAAACAACTCTACAAGGTCATTTGTAAGTACTTAGATTATTACATTTATAACCATTTCCATCAAGAATTTAACCTAATATTTTATTACGTTTTTATCCTTAATTCCTTATATGACATTAAAATGTAAACCTATGAAGATGTTTTAACTTGGACATATTACTACCGTGCTCCCAAAAGCAAAAAAAAACCTGTCGTTCTCGTCTTCAAAGTTCAAACCCGTCTAGTTAGTAATAATCACTGCAAATATACATATTTGCACGCCCGACGCGTTTCGTTACACGCGTTATCAATTTCAATTTAATTGTTTATTTAGTTTTTAGCGTGGGAAAGAGCGCTGTAAAATCTGTTCACTCTGTTCTGATATTTTGATGGGCATTCAAATTGCAGTTTTTTAAGAATGTATTCAAATCAGCGTCTCGCAAAAATTATTTCTGCAAAAAATACCTACAGTACAGTTGTTTCGTCACTAGATTTAATCACTTTAATGACAAAATATCCGAGTGGTATAGGCTGCGCCCGGATAGCGTAAGATGCAGTGTTCGATTTATTGTTTGACACAGCTGCTTTTTACAAGTGCAATTTATATAAGTATCCATTTGGATAAAATAATGACGTTTCATCCTGCAAGCATATTTAAACAAATGTTTAAATGTTTAAGTTTAAATTGTTTGCAGGATGAAACGTCATTATTTTATCTTAATTTAACTCATAAAACTTAGGTATATAAACATAGCAAAGACATACTAAACATGTGAAATAATAACTAACTATTGTATGCGAAACACAATATTTTCAAAACATGTTTCGGAAAAGCACTGCATCATCGAAATAAATTAATAACCTGGTGGTGTATGTATTATGTGTTTCTGTAAATCTAATTTGTCCTCCAGTTGAATTTGTAACTTTATAATTGCAAACTTTGTACGTCCTATAGCACTGGATGTAATTTGTTTAAGCCCTAAGCCCTCCTTGTATTCATTGGACCAAAGTTGTTTTCAATTTAGATCTCATTTAGGATTTAGGTTCCATTTTGGAAACATTACAATACATACGAGTACTCCCGATATGTACTTGGGTAATTGAAAGCCTTTTTTAAACGCCTAATGACGTTAAAGTGATATTTATTTCAAGATCAGTTTTGCTTTACATCAGATATTCTGTTTCTGTTTTTCTTCTTTATATTTTTTCAAGGAATTATTAAGACCTAGTTGAACGTTCAATCGTCATCACCAAAAAATGGATTTAATATTTCATAGCATTTAATAAAGCCCCATTTAGTAGGATCACGACATAGTGACTACAACTACAAATGTATTTGGCATGGCTAGACTACTAGGCAATACAGATATCCACACATGGCTAGACTTCTAGGCAAAACAGAATATAAGACATTTTACAATTCAAAAGAGAAACTGTTACCAGAAAACCGGTTAAAAATAGTTGTTAACCGGTTAACAATTAAGTATTTATTTTATTACCCTAATGTTTCATGATTTTGTAAGCATAATTAACATTTTATAACACCAGACATTGTATCACGGTACACTTTCTTGCAACGCTTAATAAGTACAATGTACTTTCACGTGGTATTTACAAAAACATTTCAAGAATGGTACATATTTTTCCTTGAAGCAATTAAGAGTCACACATTATGGATTATTTTTATTTTACAATTTAACCAAAATTTATTTGGCTTGAAATCTTCGTCTTCTTTCTGATTGTAAAAGTATATGACCGTCCAACAAAATTTAAAGCAAATGACCTTGTTTATCTATCACTTGTCTTGTGTATACGTCTGAATTTCAATGCTGTAACATAGAATAGTATAATATAAGTAATTTTACGAAAAACTACATACCTCCTCTATTGTTTTCTTTAAATAGAAATACAACGATATTGGTTTATTAACAATAGGTAAAGATATCATTATTCGTCTGTCTGAAATAATGTACAGACAAAACAAGCATGTTTCTTAAATCAAGGTTATTAGGAAAAATTGTCAGTAAATGCAATTTAAGTAAGATCATCGGTTTTAATATAGGAAGAAGAACTAAGGTAACGGACATAGCCCTACGAATCAGTAAGATCAAGTGGCAATTTTAAAGATTCAACATTTCAAAATCGCCTTATCTCGAAAATCGAATACGAACCATAATATCATGACGAAAAACAATTACCTACGAAAAAACGACTCAGCTATTTCACAAATCTTCATTGAAAAGAATTAAAAACTCAATAAATAACAACTCAAATACAAAATACCGGCACTCAATCAACGCAATACGTTTCTCAAACTTAAATCACTATAATTAAATACATTACTACACTTCCATTGGACCGCGATAATTACTTGTAATCGTACTGTTTTTACTTTCACATACAATCACGTAATCTCAATTTTGAGACAAATGATGAAAATGTCAGTACGCTACCAAAAAAGGCAATGATTGGTACATTATGAAGTAGCCAACCTTGGTAATGACGCTTAATTCAATAGCTATGATGATAAATCATTCAATAAGTAAGAACCACACACAAATATTGCGGCTGTAGAATGAAAAGAAAACGCCACTGTAGATAGATCTATGACTAATGGTAATTTGAAAGTTTTATAAAATTAATTTAACTATAGATAAGTATTATGTTTTTTTTTATGATAAAAACAGTACGACACAAATTACCGGTCAAAAAATTTATAATTGAATCTTGTTTAAGAAATTGTGGGTGTTAGTGTTACCTTAAAAAAGCAGTCATCAAGTTATATAGATTCATTCGATTGTTTTTATTAAGATATGAAATTATACAAAGGCATAAATTATTTTTAAACAAATAATATAAATTAAGTCTTCATAAGGTAGATAATCAATCTTCTACTTTAGATAACATTATCAAAATCTAATATTTTCTATCAACCATTCCCATCCCATCCCATCCACTCTGCACCCATTGCCATCTCTCTCTCTGCATGACCTAAAGGTTTGACTGGCAGAGAATGCTTTTAGCATTAAGTCCACCATAGTACACCATGATTTGTGCAATAAAGTCTTTAAATAAATAAATAAATCCCCGTTTCTTTCACAAAACAATCACAATGAGAATGTTAAAGCAATTTTGTAACAGTAAGAAAAATAATGGAGTAGAAAGTAAATACTCAAAACTGACACATCACAATCACACATGTTCCACAGCCGTCGATCCCAAATGAATTGGAAGCATTAGAGGGATTAGCATAAGTAAATCCCTGAGGAAAACTTCCGAAGCGAATATGTGAGGTTAATACTGATGACGATTTTTGCTGAACGAGAGAACCGGTTTGATTTATTCCGTCGCATACATAAAAGGATGTGGATGTCGGGGTTTGAAAAGGTTTGGCATTCAGGATTCAAATATAGGATCCTAACACGTAATTCACTTAATCATTCATTAACAAGATTTGAAGGTATTTTTATTTATTCACAGCAAATTCCTCTTAGAACCTCCATTCACACAGAATTAAGATTATTTTCTGTCATTTTCAAAAATAAGCACAAATTAAAAGTAAGTTTTCATTAAGTCAGGTCGTTAAGCAAGGGTCACATAATTTATTACTTCAAATCTGTGCATGCATAATCTAATACATAACATTATTATTAACGCCCTAAAGTCATAATAATGCTTAATCCATCCCTCTTTCAAACTGAGTCAGGTTTACCTTATTTCTGATATCATCATCATGAACCATACTTATCATTTCATTTGCTGGATTCAGGTTCGATGTTACCGAATGTTCCAACATGCCCGCATCATCTTTCACTGAGCTATCAATTTTTTGAACAGAGAAATTCATACCTCGAAACGCTCTGTCAATTTCGCGAACGATAAATGGCATCCAGCTCACACACGGACGGACAGACTAATGGGTACATGTTATTATGTCATTATCGCGTGTTCGAAACTGCTATTGTCATTCCGAAAGATAAAGTGTTGAGTGACACTGCTATTTAATAATGCTAAGTGGGTATCGGGCGGCGTGTTGATCAGAACTCCTTTGTTGGCCACTATGGTTCAGTTGTTACCTTAACTAGAACACTCTAACCTTTCTTCTACCAATAAATAAATAAATATTAGACACCGATCACACATTGCTCTGATTCCAAAATAATTAGAAAATGCACTTATGGGAAATGCGAAGCAACGGTAGTACTAACAATACAACACCCAGAATCCAGATAATATAGAAAAAAAATATTTCTTTTTAGCCAGAGTTAGTTAAAACAGGTAGCAGAACATTTGAGAGATGTAGATAATTAAGCTAATTTACTAACAATTCAGGTTAATCAACATTTTTACTTGAGAGACGCTTGAAACTGCGAAATAAATTGAATTATCTGGAGGAAGTTCTACTTCATCTATATTTTAGTTCGCAGGAAAAACTTGAGTGGAAGCTAAAAATTATACCTATGATTGGACTTTTGGTACCAAAAAATGGGAAGTGCCTGTCTTGCTTTAATTGATAATATCTAAGTAAACAGAATTAATCGCAAACTCCACCTTTTCACGGTAAAAAAATGACAAATTAGAAGTTAATTTTACTTGATCCCCAAAACAAGTTTTTGTCAAGACGACCCATGTTCCCCAAATGTTATCGCAATTTAATTATTGCTGCCTACAAAATAAGGTTCAGAATTTGGTTGGGATCTTTATTTGGTACACTTTTTGCTCATAGCCATTAAGGCACGGCGTGAGGGTTGCTATTTTGGTTTCGTATTTCTGTTTTTATTATCGAACTAATTATAGGAAACCAGCTTTTCAATCGTGATAAATTGTATTCTGGGGCAATAAAATTCAAATAAATATCTGTAAATAATAATAAAATCAAGTTTTTTGATAGTTATAGAACTTACTGAAAAACCTTAAGGTTGTATGTGTGTTGATTACAACCGAATCTCTCCTTATTCTATACTAGCGGTCCCAGCGAACTTTGTTTCGCCCCGGCCCCGTCCCGCCCCAGCCCCGGCCCCGTTGAACGGGATAAAAAAGATCCTATGTCCTTTTCCTGGCTCTAAGCTACCTCCCTGCCAATTTTCAGCTAAATCGGTTCAGCCGTTGGGCAGGGTACGCAAAATAAGTAACTTTTTTGGTTGATGTTTTACACCTTGTGTTCGAAAAACCCTAATATCCGAGGAACCCTATTTTTGTTCAAAATTAAATATAGCCTATATTACTCGTGGATAATGTAGCTTTCGAATGGTGAAAGAATTTTTAAAATCGGTCTAGTAGTTTATGAGCCTATTCATTACAATCAAACAAACAAACAAACAAACAAAGTTTTCCTCTTTATAATATTAGTGTAGATGTAGATTATTTTCTTTAGCGTTTTCATAAGTTACCTTATTTCTTTGGAGATGTGTATTTCGTATACTGTGTACCTCGGGATACGGCGATTGCTAGACAGTACAATGTCATAAATTCAATCCCTATAAATTACAAAAAAAAAAAATGTAGCTAAACAACTTTTGTACCGACTTTCTAAAGACGACTTGGACCCGTGACTATTAAAAACAATTTATTATTACAAGGCTTTTACTTCGTGCATCATAAAGGGATAGCGATTTAAAATCGTGGTTAATAGATGTACTGACTTTATTTATACTGTGGTTTACTTAAGCGAGAGGCTGGGTCGTAAAAGAGTGTAACTCAAAAAACTGGATTTTTGGGTTTATTTTTGTCGAGTGATCAAAAGGTACAATGTTTTTATAGCCACTTGCTACCGTGTGACGGGGACACCTGTCTTGTTAACACAACAAAGTTTCAACCAACATACTACAGTAGGGTGACAATAATATTTAAATAGGATTTATGTAAATTATGTACATCAAATCTCATGTGTAAAAAATGAGTAAAAAAATATAACTACATAATTACGTGGCTGTCAAAGGAATCTTTCACAATGTCTAATTGTGCATTGGCGAATAAAAAGGTGTTGATACATTACTTTCATTCAAGTAAGAGTAAATCACGACAAAGAGAAAGTACCTACGCACGTCCAAATTAAAAATATTACGTGTATGATGCATTAGGCGTATAAATCACAGAAAGTGAACTGTCAGGTTCAGACATTCTGCACCTAATTGTCTAGGAAGTCAGCTTACATAATTAGGGTACCAAATAACAGCAAATTCACATTACAATAATCATAATAACAGTATCGCAAGCCGGATATAAGTTATGTAACTTGCCTACATTATTTCATAGCTATTTGTTTTCAACCTCCATTTTGTTTCCTTTGAAACATTGCAGCAACTGTTATGAACAGTGATGCATTAGATTTGTGCTAAAGATTATTAAGGTTAAGATGGGATGTAATTTAGATTGATGAAGATATATTCGGCAGTCGGCAGTGTGCTATTTGTTGGTTGAACAACTGTGCTTAATAAGAGAAATTTGCAAGGCAGCCTGTCTTGGTTAAATCATAGCGAATTCAATAACTGTGAACGTTTTATTTATAAAAATGCATGAAGTAAGATTAAGAGGAGTCAGTGAAATATTTTTTTTAAATACAGTAGTTACAAGTTCTTCAGTAATGAAAATTTGCAAATCATGATTGTCATAAACCTTAAAATATTGACTCACTTTAAAGTTTAGAACAGGATTAAATAACATGACACATGATAATGATTATGACTAGTAAATACTTATTTTGAAGATATCAATCATGAGAGATCAAATCTTAAATTGATCTGATTTCTTTTTAATTCCTTGGCAGAGAGTAAAATTGTTCATAGTTTATTAAAATATTGATCGAAAACCTAGTAATAGTTCCTGTCTAGTCATTATTCCTTAAGGCGGTCTAAGATATTCTCTAGCCAGACGATAATGGATCAATTTCCGATTAAATAGTTACGAGTACTAGGGGAGGAAAAGGCCACAAGAAAACCTGAACAGATTAACTTGCTAATTGAGCTGTCCCCAGATAAGTTGAACTTAAATAGATCTAAGTCATCTTAAAGAAAAGGAACTCATAATGCCTGTGATAAAAAAATCATGACTTATTCTATGTCTTATTCTAACGCTCAAGTTAATCATAGCTCATCTTGAAGCGAATGATTCAAAAATAGGGCCTCAGGTAGTTAAGTTGACCAATTTTTTTGGTCCCTTTATATCTAAGCTAATTGAATAATAACATTTGCATTATCATTCTCAACAATAAGCAGACACGATCTTACCTGTCTCAACAGGCGTCGTAGGTGCGTTCCGTTTTTTGCATCTTCCGTCCAAACCGGTTCATCTCCATTGAAGCCTTACTCTTTTTGGAGAGCGGTGAAATCTTAATCTCGTGTGAAACGGTTCTTGAACTTCACAGTTTAATCTCAATTCAAGTTCAAGGATAAATTTTGGAAATGCTGGCATGTGAGATTTTATGACGAAAAAAAAATTGAAAGTTTTGAAGTGGCTATCATAATTATATTGTTTGTGATTGTATATGAAATGTACAGCAGTATTTTGAGCAGACAGTCAGATTCTTAGTATATATTTGCAGACGAAACCAATTTCTGATCATGTCTTCCAAAAAACTGCCTCCGTTTTCCACGTGAAATGTTTTCGACGGAATTTAATACCCAAATGCTCTCTCACAAAATGGAATTCAATTGGCAAAAATGTTTCAAACGTTATAAACAGAAAAATCATGCAAGGGGTTGGTTGAAAACAAAGTGCCAACTGCGAAGGGCTGAAAGGTCGGGCTTTGTTGTATTTTGACCGTATGCGAGTGTCGTAAATATTACACAATGGAATAACGACCTTTATGATTGTCGTGCTAACTTTAACGCTAGTTACTATGCAATTAGTATGACTACGAAATGATACTAAATAAAAAAAAAAACCGGTTAAGTGCGTGTCGGACCCGCGCACTGAGGGTTCCGTGCCACCCTTAACTGAATTCAGGGTCCA
Organism: Pyrausta aurata; assembly: GCA_963584085.1. Lineage (NCBI taxonomy): Eukaryota > Metazoa > Arthropoda > Insecta > Lepidoptera > Crambidae > Pyrausta > Pyrausta aurata. The sequence goes on along the minus strand of OY757269.1, from coordinate 1,837,434 downwards.
CTTACTTTCACTTAACGAAAACATCACAATATATTGCGACAACAAAAATAACTTTGTTTTTCATAGTGTTTGTATGAAAGACAAAGTTATATTTGCGGTTGATAAAAATGTGCAATATCTCAAAAACTACTGGTTCGATCTCCTTCAAACCAATTTTCGTTGCAAGTTTTTGTTGAGATCTACATCATATATTTTTTTCAAAATTTTCACTTTCTTAGTTCAAAAGTTAGAGGGGGGGGGACGCCCATTTTACCACTTTGGAAGCGTCTATATCTCAAACCTTACACTTTTAAAAAAAATGGTTTTAGAAACCTCAACATCATTTTAAAAGACCTATCCATAGACACCCCACACGCATATGTTTGAGTAAAAAAAATTTTTTAGGTTTTAGTTTCATGTATGGGAGCCCCCCCTTAAATATTATTTTTTTCTTACTTTTTGTATCTGAATCGGAAAGCGGTAAACAAAATACACCTACCTACCAAGTTTCATCTATGTAATGCTTATAGTTTCAGAATAAAGTGGCTGTGACATACGGACGGACAGACAGACAGACAGACAGACAGACAGACAGACAGACAGACAGACAGACAGACAGACAGACAGACAGACTTGACGAAACTATAAGGGTTCCGTTTTTTGCCATTCGGCTACGGAACCCTAAAAATTGCCTTTACAACTAAATAAAAACTATATGTATTAGTTAATCAGTCTGGTATCAAACGACACCCGGGAGTCGCATAACAATGGAATTTATATTGTGTCTCGTTTACACATACTTGACGAGTTAATATGGAGTATTAATGTAGTTTAAATAAATGCACTGATGATCCTCCGGCCAGATGGGATGACGATCTGCGGAAGACTGCAGGCAGATGCAGGATGCGCCAAGCCGAAGACAGGGCGCTATGGCGCTCATTGGGGGAGGCATATGTCCAGCAGTGGACTAATATAGGTTGATGATGATGATGATGATGATGATGATGATGTTGGGTAAAATTGGTCAAATGAGTAATATTTGGTACAAAACGGTAAAAGTGTGCATGAAAAATTGTGCCTTGAAGAAAAATATGATAAGTGTAAAATTAAAAAAAACCAACATCCCTGCATTTTTTTTTAATTTGAAGAACAATTGTTCTACTAGTAGAAAAAAAACAATGTACAATTAATTATTGATGATAACAGTAAATTAAAATCCATAAACAGCTCAGTAATTAAAAATGTATGCATTCATCTAATTGCATATATAATTAAGTGTTGTAAATAAATAATTAACTTGTATAAATAAATAATATCGATTTATTAATATTCAATTTTGTGCAATACTCATTGAAAACAAATCTACACTACTATGCGAGTAGTTCTAAAACTACTAACATAAATTCTTAGTAAAGAATCTCTGAATAGCCATTGACTATTTCTATTCTAAGAATGGGATTGTGACCTCATTCTTTTCTAATTAACTTCGATTCCCTTTTCTGTGCATTCTCTCACAAAAAGAACTAAACCTTGTCAGGAACCTTTTATGTGGGGTGATTACTATTCACATCGAGTTTGCAATGACGCATCCTTGATCGTGAACTTACGATTGAGTGGTGATTTTGTATGCCTTCGAACGTCCTTGATTTATTGTATTTTAATATAGGTTAGTTAAAATCTTATTGAGATGATGAAATGAGAAACCAAAAACACGCTTAGCCAGAAAGTTGCTGGTTCGAGTCCCGCCCGTGCGCAAATTTTGGTTTCATATTTCATCTTTAAAGAATTCTAATATGACACTGTGAGTGGTAAAAAACATTTTAATTATTAAGATGATGTATTTATTAATTTTAATATTTAATGATGTTTCAATTACTAACCAATATACGAGTAAGCTGTTATTACTTGAAATAAAGAAATTTTAATTTAATTGAATTTATGATATTTACCGGATTTGCAACCATTAAAGGAATTTGAGTCTTCAACTGGCAATTTCATTTCTGTATTGTGATCAAATTGCCTTTTTATGACTGCAAAGTCAGTAAAGCAAGTAAAATAGGCAATACCTGATGAAGTCAAGTTAAACCCAGTCAATCATCATAAAACGCCATTGTTCCAGCCTTCGCCATTAATAATTTGAGACAATAGCCAGTCTTTCCTTTACAACGTTGTTTAACTACTTAAAACTGCTTGTTACGGGTCTTAAAACTTAGTGAAGTAAAGTTTCAAATCTGATAGTAAGCTCAACTTGGGTCGATACTAGCGCCGCACTTTGTTACGTACGGGATTTTAGTATTTACCAATTTTTTTGGGTTAATACTTTCACAGCAGTTTTAACTGATGGATGATCATTAGAAGCGGCAATTGTTTTGGGATTATCAAATTTTTTATCTTATCTATCGATAAATTTTATCGCGAGTGTGATAAAGTATCAACACTGTAATTATGAGACTTTTGCTACCACAAACCCTTGCGGTTATCGAGAAATCAGATATTTATGCAATACAACACGTGACATTAAGTCTATAACTCTCAGTGCTCCTTTTAATGATAGTAGATAGAACATGTTTATTGAATGTCAAAGTATACCAAGAACCTTGTTAGTTAGGTATAAAATTATTATGATAAACGGTTATGGCAGTGAGTAAACAGATTATAATTACCGTTTGCGTTATCAACAAAGTACTTAATCGGACGAGGCAAAATACCCATTAATATCATCAAATAAGCAAAAAATATTAACTGTAATACCTACGATTATGGGGTTAAAATACATAATACTGGTAAAAAAGTACTCAATTACCTTTAGCCATGAATAAAATAATACCTACCTTTAAAACCTACTTTGAAATTAAAAGATTATCAGTTTATCACCAAGTCCCACAATTTAGCCATGACAACTAACAAGGTAAAAAAAAAATAGAAAATCAAGGTAAAAAAAGGCTTTCATGTTGTATTAATCTTAAAACCAAAAAAAGAGGACTTATGTAAGTTTACGTGGCAGCCTTAATCTGAGTCAAGCAAAAATAAAATAAAATTGCTTTTGACTCACATACTTAATACTCAGATTTTGGTATTACCTACCTATCTAATGACAAGTATATGAAATTCTAACAGTAAAATAAGTACACAAATGGTAAGATTTTTTCTGTAACAACTAATGGTTTTTTGGGAAAATATGATTCAATTTCTTAACGCTAAATGCCTTACTAGAAACAATAACCTTCGTAGTGATGGATAAAGATCAGCAACAATCTGTGTTTTTCGCAACAGAGTAATGATAATGAATAATACACGAGATTTAAACAACAACACTTCGAAAAAAAAGCGGCACGCTCGCTACGCTCGCTCGCCTTCGCGCGCTGTGAGGTCGCAGTTCTAACCTAACCTAACCTTTTTTTTTTATTAAGGGGGGGAATCCAAGCAATTTGGATCTCCTCGTCTCCGGCGCTGCGGGAAGTGCAGCCTCTTCACCCTTACGTAACAAATCACAGCCACCCATGCTCGCCTCCGCAGCTTCGGCTTGCTGGTCGCCTCCGGCGACCAGCCTCAGCCGCTCCGGCTCGCGCGGGTGCCTGCGTTTTGTTACAGTGGGCGGAGGCTGCTCTCCCTCCGCGCCTCCGGCTTAGGAATTACACTCTAGTGTCGGGCAGACTAGTACCACGGCCAAAGGACCACGGCAAGTCGGTTTTAACGAAAATGGCTGACAAAATAGCGTTTTGTTAACACTCGTGGTATTTTATTTTTTTGTAAAAATTAAAATATTATTCATTTTTAACTATAATTTGTACTTCATTTCATTAATTATTTGGTAAAACGTATAATTGGACTGCAAACAATATTAATAATACGTCAACAGTGCTTTTAAAAGCAAAACTCTTTAACTCGACCAAATACCTGCATAGAAATAACGAAACGCAATGACAGATCAATCGTCAAAAAAAAAACACTGCAAAATTTTACTAAGATTTTAGTGATTTTCGTAATTTTATTCTGAAAAAACTAGACCGAAACGAGAGTTGAAACTTCGTGATTGTATGTAAAAAGAACCTCCCTTTCCAATGATAATAGCTGTGCATCAATTATCGTGGCCTTACAATGGAAATGTGAGCCTAAAATGTAGGTAGGAAATCACAAATTCCAGTTTCTAGCAAACAATACATAAATTGCACAACTAGAACAAAACTTTTTGCAGTTGCGCAAACAATGATAGTGGTTACGATCTCGTGCACACAATCAATAAAAATCGTCATTTCACAGAAAAACGCCACGTCAAAAGATAACTACAACAATAGAATGATAAAAAAAAAACTTGAACTAACCGTAAAAAATCCGCTCACTTCTGGCTAAAGCGACACTACCTGAGATCTTTGTAACATTCCAAAATGCACAACAACAAATCCGTTAGCACTGGGTATCAGATCACGGTAACCGTTTTCACACTGTCAAACACTGCTGCACTCAAAAACACTGAAAAAAGTATTTACAACGTTTTTTTACGAAAGTTTGTACGAGAATGCCGGCAGCAAGCGACACAGCCTGTCCGCGTGGCGTTTAAACACGTACTAAGGATCGTGCGTGCGAGTGAAAGGACCAATAAATTTTGAACGCCCTAAGTTGGCGTTAGAAAGAGATAGAAGACTGTGGAATGAAGTTAGCGGAATGGCAGCGGCATGACCGGGAATGACCACATGTTTCGCATTTGGCTTAATACAATCGTTGCGCAAAACAAATTGAGAGTTGGCGCGTTTTTGTAGTGAGCGAGCCACGTGTTGAGAGTTAACGTTTTTTCTAAAATAACTTAATGGCTTTTTGAAGTGTTATTTAAAAAAAAACAGCCAGACTCAGTTATAATCTTAATTACCTATCTTCTTGAAAAACTAAAATAGAACGAAGTTTTCTAAGTATTTGCTGAAAAAAAAAAACAATATATCTTCTTCTAAAGAAAAGGATTTCAAATGCAAATGTATACCCAAATAAAACTTGTCACGGCTTAGTGTTAAACGCATATAAATGCAAATTTTCAAAACGAAAGTAGCTGAAAGTGTGCATGAATAAATTATGCATAGCTCATAGCGCGGGACTATGAAAATCCTTGTTCATTTTTTAAATAACCCAAACTTTTTGTAAAAAAAATACTTTCGTGCTTTTACGTCGAGACCGCCGACGTGTGTCATTTTTTTGATTAAAGAGGAATAAATTCATGTGCTCGTTCACAATGCTCTTCTTCTTAAAAAAACTATGGCGATTAAGGGATTGATAATTTATATTTGTTTTATCATAATGCTTTTTATGATTGGGTGGATATTATTATGGCTTTGTTTCGACAAAAGAAATGTTGATTGATATTTATTGTTAACCGACATCTACCAGTGGAAAATATCGGTACAAAAAAAATTTGTCACTTAGATTTAAGGTTTTTTTCAAAAGTATTGATTAATATTTTTTTATATAAAAAAAACATAACCTGATTTACCCCATTGTTATGTCAGTGAAACATAAATAAATAAATAAAAGGTAAATTGTTTAGTTTTCATGACATTTTGTTTACTATTTCTTCAAATTGACTAAAGCTATATATCTGTTTTCAGCAGTGTTGTTGTGAATGTCGTGGCAGCCTATAAGTAAGGCAACACTGTAAAATTGTGTTTTAATATTAAGTATGTTAATGGGTGGTTGGCTTTGTTGGTTGTCCTTAACAAATAAAATAAAAATATAATAAAATAAACATAACGTATAACTACTGCGTATAACAATGTCACATTCCGCATGCGAATGCGGCGGCTAACGGCGTTAGTACTAACAAAAAAGTTAATATGTATTTATCTACGTCCGCGTTCCACAACAAGCACAACCAGAAAACACTGGAGAATGAATATTGTAAAAATTGATATTTATTAACATACCATTTAGTCACGTAAGTATCAACATTGAGAACCTACGCAAACAATTTCTGCACGTATCAGGAATATCTCACATTTCATTATCAAGGCGGAAGGTATAAATATTACATCATCTTTAGCGGAAAAGAGGAAAATGTGAAGTGCTGACTGGTCCAATTTTCTCAAACACCCTTGCTTGTTTGCAGCCATATCAATTTTTTTCTCAGAATACTTTTATACGAAATACCTTATGAGATCGGCGCATTGCGTTCTTGCTTAATCCATTCAATTTCCAGACAGTTCAGTTCCCACTCAGTGTAAACGAATATAATCAATACAATAATATTTATAAGAAATCGCTCAATCACTTGACCACACTTGACCAAAACGTTTTTCCGCAACCGCAACTGTTTAGGGCCCACGAAACACGTAAAACCCCATGAATATTACAAGGGTAGTTCGCATCACCACTGAAACATTTCCACGCCTGCTGATGTATCACATAAACTAAAGCGATCGCGATACCGATTGAAAATGTAATCGATTTAAAAACAAAAATATTATTTTGTAGCAATTGACTCTTAAAAAGTTTTACTCGGAACGGAAGCCTTGAAGCATTGATTTTGCCGCAACCACATTTTACAAGAGCGAATGTTGTAACGTAACGTAGTGTGTGAGTAATAACGAAAACATTGGTAATATTTGAGGTGAGTGAAGTTGTGGTTGGATAAATCTTCAGTCGGAATCGTATTCCATTCCTTAGCCGAATGGTTTAATAAGCGCTTAAGAAGCTTGTAAGTTAAATTGCGGCACGTTAAGATTATTTTTCAATGCTGCCAAATACTCGAAAGCGCTTACTTAGAAGTTCCAAAGTACAAAGAACATTTGTACCTAAGTCATGGATATTATATATAAGTATTTATGGGAGACGCCCCGTCATAATCGTTGTCTGGTAATTCGTAACACAAGGAAGATAATTCCTTACCACGATACCAGTCAATTTTATTGGTGTGTTGTCTGGCGCATATTTTTTTATTTAAGTAATATACGTACTTAATTCTGCCATAAACATCACTAACGATGGCAATCCAGTTATGAAATAACCCTGCGGTAGTTTTTACTCCGCAGAAGGCGGCTGATTGCGGGAGACGAGACGGTTGGTTATTTAGTTCCACTATTTATTTTATTTATTTATTTATACTTTATTGCACAACCAAAAACTGTACAAAAGGTGGACTTAATGCCGTATGGCATTCTCTACCAGTCATACCTTTGGGCTAAGCAGAAATGATTGTGGGCGGTGCGACAAAGAAATGTATTTAGTCATTAATAAGCATTTAGATTTTATATAAATTCAAAATACATAAACAATCTATTACAATATAATAAAGACAAAACAAATGCAATAAGTAATGAATGCAATATACACTAACATAGTATTACATATACATACACAATACAAGCGATATAATAAATACATTAATAATAATTAAATACATATCTTTTCAGTGAATAAATACATATATCTATATATACTATAATATATATTATGACGAGGATGTAAAGGACTATGGATGATGCAGCTATGTTGATGTTGATGCTATTTCGGCTGGAAGAAAAATTGGTGACGAGCATGTCTCGTAAATATTAAGGGTAACGTATGTACTATCATAAAAACTCCATTGATTAACCTCTAACCTATATCATCCCACTGTTGGGCAAAGGTCTCCCCTAATTCTTTCCATACGTCTCTGTCAGTGTCCAACGACTCCCAATCTCTCGCGAAGCTGGACAGATCGTCACTCCACCTCTTTCTAGGTCTACCCCTTTGTCGGTAGCCATCTTAACCTCTTTGGTTTTGTCGTTGAAGTGGAAATGACAATGCAGAATTTATATCTTCATAATATACGAAATAGAAAATGGACGCATAATACTAGGATTCCGTTAATCAATAGTCTGAACACATTGCTCTAAGGTTAAAAAAAATACATGCCAAAAACAAGTCAAAAAAAGTAGACGGTTTCTATCGTAAAATTTTTATTCGAATGCCATCATTGTTTTGCAATATCCAACAGTCAGATTATTTCCAAATCAGAGTATGAAATCTAAATAAAAACCAATAATTAGTCGTTTCATGCAGTAAAAGCCACGGAAACTGGTTAAAATCGCAGCCCTGAAAAGAAGCCTCGCCATTACGGCGGGATAACTAATAAAAGGCTTCAAAAGAGCAACATTGTCTGAAATACAGGGGTTGGGAGTAAAGGCATATTCACACTGTAACTTACTACTAATTACATGAAATTGATTACTTAGTATGCACATTTCTTTTTTATATTAAATGTAAGAATTTTTATAGTGACTAAGTACCCTGGTTTCTTAGACTGCGGTGCGAAAGGCAAGAACAAAACCACCACAATTTTTTCCCTAATTTGGAGTCACCTGACCGACAAGAGATCTTAAATTTGATGATGATGACTTGGCTATATTTTTAGACTGTCTACAATGTTATCAATTTACCCAAGATGATTTAATAATTAAAAAAAGACCACTCTTTAGAATACAATCATTGAATGGCTATATTTTAGTGACAAGAGCAAATTTTATTTTGTGTCCTTTGCAATCTGTAAAACATATTGAGCTTCTTTGCGTACTGATACTGTTACTGATACTGAAACTTACTACAAGGCAAAACTGCCAAGGTGTTCTCACGTAAGTCCTACATCAGTGTATCTGAAGCTGAATCGTGAATATTTCAGCTGCACTAATTCTCGTGCTGCGAACAATGTTGGACGCGTCAAAGGCTGCAACGACAAAGACTGCCTCTTGCGACGGGGTACGAGCACGGAATTGAGAGGAGCGATTCGAATATCTTCTTCTTAACGTTCTACTCCAATCACTGAAGGTTGGACATCAGCCTAGAAAACCCCGCTTTATCCTTGGCGAGGTGAAACAGTTCCGCGGCGCTATTGACTCCGGTCCACTCACGGATGTTTCGAAGCCATGACTTTTTCTGACGGCCCACTCGACGTTTCCCCGAAATTTTGCCCATCATAATTAGTTGCAGTAAATCGTATCTCTCGTGTCTGAAGACATGACTGAAGTAGGCAACTTTTCTTTTTTTGATGTTCAGCATCAATTTGCGAATTTGGCCGGCACGTCTTAGAACTTCGACATTTGTGATCTTTTGAGCCCAACTGATTGAGAGCATGCGTTCGAATATGCTGAACCTATTTTTCAGGTTTGTCTTTGCTTAATTTGAGTTCTCTTTGCTTCAATTTTACCCAGGCAACAACTGAGCTTGCTAGGAAAACCGTTATTCAAGGTTATAACTGTTGCTAACTAGAGATGAGCACTAATACTATTCACTCTACTCATATCTATAGAAGAGACGAAAATACGAACTACGTCTTAAGTAATAGAGCCACCAAATGGAAGTTCCTTTTTTACAGATATAACGAGAGAAGGTTATATAATATACCAACCATAAATAGTTAGTAATGTTATATCTAACTCCACTCTCTCACTATATGTATAGCGATCCTTACTCTGAGAGTCACGGTTGTTTTTACAGGTGCAATTTATATTATTAAGTTTGTATAGTGACAAAACACTATAGAAACAAAAATCAACTATAAAATGGCATCCTTCATCTTAACGATTGTTAAAATATTTGTAAAAATATATCCTTCGGATATTGTGAGAGCAATCTCGCAACATTGATGAGGTCACGCAGCCTACGCGTTAAAAAAACACTTGCATAATTCAACAGTCTTGTTAATGTGACGGTGGCCGAGTGGTAGAGTGGTATAGGCATACGCCCGGATGACGTAAGATACGGGGTTCGATTCCTCGTCTGTCACAGAGTCACGGTTGCTTTTTACAAGTGCAATTTATATCACTCTGGTGAGTTTGAAAGTTCTAGGTGTAAGTACGTTTGGTATAACAGTCGTTAATACAAACAACACTATAATGTAATTGTAGGCTAAGGTTATTGTTTTCTAACTAAACCAGTGTTACCAGCTGCACCAACTTCTCACCCTTATTTCGAGGGCAGGTTTAACTCTGACTTTTTACCGTATGACTCGTGAACTGCTTGTCTGGAAATTCTTTAACTCGCAGACTTTAACTTTGGGTAAATACCGCCTGTTAGAACCGCCGACTTCAGTTACTTTATAGTTCAGTTAGGAATTTGTTTAGTGACCCGTGTCGGGTTTCTGGTCCCGCATCGGGCGCGTCCCCAGGTGGTGGATAGGGGAACGCCTCCCAGATATGGGGGGTACCGGCTTCGGCCGGCGCGAACCAAAACCAGAGCGCGGCAGGTTTTGTCAACTCGGCGGACCTGTCGGGCCAGACGAGGAAGGCCATATGGCTCAAGACCTCTTGTATTCGCCGCTCTGCCTACTCCTCCTCGAAGGAATGGACCAGAGTGGCTCGAGTACCTGAGGCGAAGATAGGGGTGCCTAGACCGGCGGGGCGTTTGCCCGGGTCAAAGGGCATAGGGTCGTCGGGGCATGTTGCCCGGATCCGTTGGGTTTTTCCCGGGTTGTAGCCTGTCATCACGACAACCCGGGCAGCGCATTTGTGCCGTGCGCTGGGTCCCGTAATCCTGGGAGAAGAGGATCCTGGACGTTGAGCCTGAGGCAGACCACCCAGGCAACACATGTCTTTGGCCTCGGATTCCGGGCACACGGGAGGCCCGTGGAGTAGCCGGTCCACGGGTTATTCGGCTGCGGGCGAGCGGCTTAACCCTCGTCCAACGGTGACGCGGGGGGTACGGGGGGCAGGGCAGGCGGCGGGCTCGGTGATGTTGCGCGTTCTGGTCGACGCGTGCTCACCTTGCCCCAACCGTCTCGTCAAAGATCCCGTGCTAGTCTGCCCGTAAGGGAAGTGGCGTCCCCGCTATAGTCGGTGGGAAACCCTGGGGTGCCAGTGGCACCTCCCCAGATGGGGCTCCGTGGTGGGTGGGGTCACCACCGACTGAACTTAGAAGTTAAAGGACATGGCTTGCAACAAGGAGTCCTCAAATTTTGCGACCAACCCCCGAGCGCAAGGCGCTCAAACCGTGGGAAAAGGAGTGGGTGATGGTGACGTCCTTTTCAGGACGCCCGTCGTCCGCTTGCAGAGGTGTGATGCACCACAGGCGAGACAAGCGGGTAGCCGATTCTTCAGGCCCGGGGACTTCCCTGAGTCTGAGGACGAGGTCGCCCTTACCGGACGTGACAGCGAGGGGATGTCACCTTGTGTTTCCCCCTCCAACATCGGATTAGACAACAGCCTAGAGGTCGTGGACTACGAGTCTGCGTCTTCAGGCGCGGTATCTCGATCGCCGTCTGGATCACGTACCAGCGGCAGGTCGATGAGAGCTGGCAAACGGCGGGCTGATGAGGCCTCTTCAGACCTCTCCCCTGCCAAAATAACTGCTGCCCGTAGAGGACGGGGCCGCCCACCTACGCATGGGGAGTACGTAGGTGTAGGCAGAGCCCGAGAACAGCTCCGGGATGAAAAACGCCGCGCAACGATGGTAGAGGCCGAGGAGGAGGCCTCCCGTCTTGCTGAGCGGCTTGTGCACAGCCGGAACAGAAGTGAGTTCTCCGTGAGGGATGCCACCGCGGAAGAGCTGAGCGGCCAGATCCGGGCTGCCACGGACACAGTGTTGTTCTGCGTGGCGAAGTCCGGAAACCTGAAGGGCAGCTTTCAGCGTGCCCTGAAGGAGGCCGCCAACTCGATTACGCGGGCGGTAGAAATCCTCAGCTCGAGGACTATCGATGAGGAGACGCGGCGGCTGCAAGCCGCGAACAAGCGCCTGGAGCAGGATGTCGCGGACCTGAAGCGCGTCGTCCAGGAGCTCAGGGCTGAGAGGCTTGCGGACATTCGTCCTGCGGCCCCAACTGGATCGCAGTCAATCCCCGCCCCCTTAGGGGAGGAGTTTGAGCAGCGCCTCATGCGCCAGATCGGAGGGATGATGGATGCCAAATTGGCGTCCATCTCAGACCGGCTGCTCCCTGAGCCTCGCCTGCGCCCGCCACTTGCTGCGGACGCCCGCAAGGCTCGGGTTGAGCGCCCGTCTGCCGCCGCCGACAAGGCTTTAAAGCAGCCGCCGACAGCAGCACCGCCAAAGTCGCCCAAGACTGCCACCTCTCCCCAGACGAGAAAAGCGCCGTCCGAGGTGTCCGCCCCTGTGGCCACGACCTCGACTGCCGGTGCAGACCTTGCAGGGGAGAAGAAGAGGCGAAAGCGGAGCAAACGGAAGAAGGCCCATAACCAGGGCCAGGAGTCCGTGCCCGCTACCGCCTCCCAGGCCGGGACTTCCCGCCCGACGACCCAGTCCGCAGCTGGCCCTGGAGCCGAATCGTGGACACAGGTTGTTCGGCGTGGGAAAAAGGCGACCTCTAGTGCCGCCCCACGACAGCCGCCTGCGGCTCAGCCGAAGAAGCCGACTGAACAGAAGAAGGCTCCGAACCTCCGCCCGCCGAGGACCGCCGCCATACTGGTGGCGATGCAACCGGGAGTGCTGGAGGCAAAGGAGCATTCCTACGAGTCGGTGTTGGGCAGGGCCAAAAAGGCCATTGACATCGGCGCGTTGGGGATCTCTGGGATCCGCTTCAGGGTCGCCAAGACTGGCGGCAAGGTCCTGGAGATCACCGGTGCCGACAGCGAGACGAAGGCTGACACCCTGGCAGCCAAGATGCGGGAGGTCATCCCCGAGGCGATAGCCAAAGTGACCAGGCCGACCAAGAGCGTCGATGTCCGGATTTCGGGACTCGATGACTCCGTAACCAAGGTCGAGGTCGCTGAAGCTGTTGCCAAAGCGGGAGGCTGTGACCCGAAATCCATCCAGGTCGGGTCGATTGGCCGATCCTTTCAGGGCACAGGGGCCTGCATCGTCAAGGTGCCGGTCGCTGTAGCCCAGAAAGTCATCAAAGGGAGAGTTTTAGTGGGTTGGGTCTCCGCCCAGACCAGGCTCATGGACCAGAAGCCACTTCAGTGCTTCCGGTGCCTGGAGGTGGGACACGCCCGCGAGAACTGCCCTTCGACAGCCGACCGCAGTAGCCTGTGCTACCGCTGTGGTAAGCCGGGTCATGCAGCCAGGGGATGCACTGCCTCGCCGCACTGCCCTCTGTGCGCGGACGCAGGGTTGCCAGCAAACCACCGGGTGGGCAGCAAGAGCTGCAAACCGCCCAAGCGTGGCAATCGAGCGGGAAGGACGGTGGCTAGGACTCCAGCCGCAGCGTCCGCGGCCGAAAGGCCCACAAGCATGGAGGCAGAGAGCATACCGGCTTAGGATGGCCTTCAGTGTCCTGCAGGCGAATGTGAACCACTCTGCTGCTGCGCAGGATATCCTCTTGCAGCACGCGGCGGAGTGGTCCATAGACGCGGTACTCGTCTCCGAACCCTATTTCATACCGGCTGACCGGGAGAACTGGGTCGGAGACGTGAATGGACTTTCGGCCATCATGGTATCAGGGGCGCATCCTATTGACGTGGTAACCAGGCAGAGCGGTTTCGTCGCCGCCAAGTGCAGGGAGTTTCTGCTGGTGGGGGTCTATTGCCCGCCCAGCCGAACCAGGAGCGAGTTCGAGGCCGACCTGGACCGTTTCGGGTCGGTTCTCCGTCAGTCCACCTTGCCGGTGATCGTTGGCGGCGACTTCAACGCCAAGAACATAGCCTGGGGATCACGTCATACTGACCCCAAAGGGGAGAGTCTGCTGGACTGGGCGGTGTCCAACGGACTTGTTATCGTCAACGTGGGGACCGAACCCACATGCGTGCGACCGCAGGGGGAGTCCGTCGTGGACATAACGTTCGCGACCCCCGCGGTTGCAGCTCGTATCAGTGGCTGGAGAGTGGTCACAGAGGCGGAAGAATTGTCGGATCACCGGTACATCCGGTTTGACATCTCCGCCTCCGGTCCCGTGATCCCTCCGAGCGGTACACCCCACGTGACATACCCCCGATGGAGGCTCAGTTGCCTGGACAAGGAAACAGCGCGGGAAGCTGCGGTCGTCAAGGCCTGGCTGCCTGTAGGTCTGGAGCCCGTCCAAGTGGATGCGGAAGCGGAATGGTTTCGGGAGGCCGTTACGGATGTGTGTGACGCGTCCATGCCTCGGTCCGGACCTTCTCTTCCCCGGCGGAACGTCTATTGGTGGACGGATGAGGTTGCGGAGTTGCGCCGCGTATGTATCGCAGCGCGTCGCGCCTCAGCCAGACACCGAAGACGCAGACGTCGTGATCCGGAGCTGGACGAGCCGCTTTACCAGGCCTACAGAGAGGCGAAGCAGGCGCTCAAGATCGCCATCCTGGAGGCAAAACTCAAGGCGAGGGAGGAACTCCTGGCATCGCTCGATGCCGATCCGTGGGGACGCCCGTACCGCACGGTGCGGGGGAAACTCCGCCCATGGGCGCCCCCGGTCACGGAAAGGCTAGAGCCCGAGTTCCTCCGAAGAGTCGTGTCCACCTTGTTCCCAGCTCAGGTGGAACACACCCCGCCTTCGATGTTGCCACACCCTGTGGCCTCCAGAGAGCCCCCTGACCCCGTCTCCGAGGGCGAGTTCGGCGCGGCACTAGAGCGGTTGAAGGCCAAGAACGTGGCCCCGGGTCCTGACGGGATCCCAGGTAAAATCTGGGTTCTTGTATCGGATATACTGGGTGACCGCCTTCGTAGGCTCCTAACCGCTTGCCTAGAACAGGGGCGCTTCCCGGCGCTATGGAAGGAAGGAAGGCTCGTGCTTCTGAAGAAAGACGGACGTCCGACCGACTCCCCTTCGGCATACCGTCCGATCGTGTTGCTGGATGAGGTGGGCAAGCTCTTTGAAAGAGTCGTTGCAAACCGCCTCGTTCGGCACCTGGATACGGATGGGCCGAATTTGTCGGATGTTCAGTATGGCTTCAGGAGAGAGCGCTCTACGATCGATGCTATCCTGCGGGTAAAATCGCTCGCCAGCGAAGCGGTGGAGAACGGCGGCGTGCTGTTGGCCGTGTCTATTGACATTGCCAACGCGTTCAACACGCTGCCGTGGACCACGATAAAGCAGGCGCTCCGCTTCCACGGAGTGCCTGTTTACCTGCAGGACACCATCGCATCGTACCTGGAGGGACGAGAGGTTGCGTGTGATTCGGTGGACGGTCGTTTGCGGCACTTGGCCGGATGCGGCGTTCCGCAGGGGTCGGTTCTAGGGCCACTCTTGTGGAACATCGGGTTCGATTGGGCTCTCCGCGGCCAGTTCGTCGCAGGGGTTGGCGTGACGTGTTACGCCGACGATACCCTGCTGACAGCTCGCGGGGACTCTTTTGCCGATGCTGCACGTCGTGCGACTGCTGGGGTCGCTGTTATGGTGCACCGAATCCGCCTTTTGGGGCTGCGGGTGGCGCTGGAGAAGTCTGAGGCGCTGTGTTTTCACGGACCTCGACGTGCGCCGCCTGCGGGCACTGGGCTGATGGTGGATGGGGTTCTGATCCCGGTTTCATCCACCATCCGGTACCTTGGGCTTGTGCTTGACGGAAGGTGGCGGTTTAAGGCCCATTTCCGTCAGCTCGCTACCAAGCTCAATGCGACCGCGGGTGCTTTGAGCCGGTTACTGCCAAACCTGGGTGGTCCGTCGACGGCTCCTCGACGACTATACCTAGGGGTGGTCCGCTCGATGGCACTTTACGGTGCCCCGGTGTGGCATGACGCCCTCTCGTCCGAGAACGTGACAGTCCTGCGGAAGGCTCAAAGGGTGCTAGCCCTGCGTTTAGCGCGAGCCTACCGCACCACCTCCACCGATGCTGCGCTGGTCCTGGCCGGCAGCCTCCCCTGGGATCTCGACTCCCTGGTCCTCGCCGCGTTGTATCAGTGGCGAGGAGACCAAAGATCCCAGGGCAATAGGCCCGCACCGACGGAGGTGGAATCGGAGAAGACACAGCTCACGGAGCTAGCCCACGAGCAGTGGCGCCGTAGACTGGCCAGTAGTCACTTTGGCGTCCGGGTCATCAGTGCCGTACTCCCCGTTCTCAAAGAATGGGTTGAGCGATCACACGGCCAGGTGACATACCGGATGTCGCAGGTGTTTACGGGCCACGGGTGCTTTGGGTCATACCTCTGCCGCATTGGCAGGGAACCCACCACCCGATGCTGGCACTGCGATGCTCCGGAGGACACGGCACAGCACACCCTCGAGGTGTGCCCGGCGTGGGTCGCTGATCGCCGTGCCCTCCAAGCACACGTGGGGACCGACCTCAGCCTGGGCTCCATAGTCCGGCGTATGGTCGATGACAGGGAGGCTTGGCGAGCCATGGCCGCATTTTGCGAGCGGGTTATCGCCGAAAAGGAGAGCGCGGAGCGAGAGCGAGAGGCTGCGGCTGACGCACTCCTTATGCGCCGAAGGCGTACTGGGCGCAGGCGGAACCTCCACCACCTGCACATGCCCCTCCCTGTGCCTCGGGTCGCGGACGCGGGGGCGTCCACTTCCCACTAAGAGGCGCGATGGTGTGTAATGCGTTCTACGCATCATCGGGACAACAAGCCGGAGGACACCTCCTCCTCCGGCGCTGAAGGCAGGGGCTTTTGCCCTCTTCAGATCGGGTGAGACCGTGTGTCGGTCTAGTCAGTGAGGGGCCGCGAATGTGTGCTTATGGCGCTGACTCGTGGCCCCGAACTCATGGCTCCCGAGAACGCCGCTGGTTTTTAGTGGGTATGCCCCGTTTGGGGAGAGTCCCACATAACCTGCAGCCCTCCCCCGAGGGCGGCAGGTATGCGTAATGCATTTTCCAGCGAAACCAAAAAAAAAAAAAAAAAAGGAATTTGTTTAGTGAACGCAGTAGCTACTTAATTGGCGGTTTCCCCCTTGTTATTAGGTCTGGGATTCTGAACTTACAACTATTTAAAGTGAAGTGAAAACTTTTGACCAAGAGTCGCTTGCACCCGTCTTAAGGCCCAGTTGCGTGATCGATAATTACTCAACTAATGGTTAATGACGACCAGTGGTTGGATAATTACAATCGGGTGTTTTGAAGAAAAAAAAAATTTAACTAAGAATTAGTTCGGCTATTTTATTTTCCTTAAAATTATTCAACTGTAGATTTTAAACTGTTCACTACACGGAGGTGTCAAATTTCATTTCGGTACGGGATAGCAGCTAATTTATGCTCAAAAATACAGGTTCCATTTTTCTTTTAAAATTTCTCTTTTGTCGTATAACACTTCTCATACCTCACGTTAAGATTTGGTGCAACCGACCTTTATACTTAAGTCTTGATTTTACTGGTTCTTTGCAATTTACAACTTAGACCCCTTTTTAATATTCGTGTGGGCATTGTTGAAACTACTATCTATGCAGTTTGTAGCTTTTAAATGCGGTTAGAGGTTAGAGGACCAGTAAAAGTTATTATATCGTCTTTTTGTTTTTTATTATATATTTTTTTTTGCTTTATCACCAGGTCTACCGATCGAAGTAGACCTAAAAAGAGGTGGTGTGACGATATTGGGTGTCATTGCTGCTGAAAAGGACCAATGGATGGTGTTGGGCCTTTGCCCAGCAGTGAGATGACGTAGGTTAATTAAAAGAGTACTGTCTCTTTCCTTTTTTCCATATCACGAGTTTTCTGACTATCCCATCCGAATAAATAAGAAAAATAGTTTCTCTCCTCTCGTAAGTGCAGAACAACATAACATAACAACAGCGCTTAATTTGAAAAACGCTTGTACACCCGCCATTTTTACATTTTCGGCGACTTTCGCAGGACATTGAGGTAATTTATTTTTGTAACATCCTGTTTATGGGCGAAGTTGTCCTGTTTTTTCCCCGGGAGGAGTATTTATGCGTTGTTTGCGCTGATACCGTTAGGAAATGGTCCTGGGCTAGGTGCTTTTGTATGGATCGATGGGTTTGTTGTTGATGCAAGTGTGTTGTTTAGTGCTTCGGTCTTTTAGCATGTTTACAACTTAGACAAAACTGCGTAAGCAACACTGTCTTTACATGTTTTCGCACTGTCGCTCGGAGTAACTGACTGTGATTGTTGCATTACCATGCAAGTAGATAGTTAGTGTATTTTGAATATTTTTGGTTTTGTTACAATAGTTATCAACATTGCTTTAGGTTGTTAAGTAGAATATTACCTGTGAAATCCTTATTATGAGATCAGCATGATATTGAGGATGATTCATATTTTGATGTATTTTAAAATTGTAAATGTCAATTACGAAAAAAAACATTGATCTGGTAAATAGTTATCATCATTATTTATTATGAGAACATGTATTTGCCTAATTAGTAAGTATGATATTTGAAGACCACTTTTTATTATTGAAACTTTTGATTTGGATTTCCATATTACTGTTTAGCCGCTTGGATAATGCTATTTTAAGACTTACATTTTTACAGAACATAGGAAAATTGACAAAGTCTAGAAGTTTGACATTTTGTCTATACATTTTGTTGTCCGTAAATTTCAGGCATAATTATTTATTCCCAACATTTCAGGCGTTTTGCGTACAACCTATCCTCATCAATAAGCCAGCTCACTTTCGATAGAGTGCAAACATATTGTGTGCGTCAAGTGGTCTAGGCAAGCAGGCTCAACAGCCCTTAGCGGGACGCCATTTTGAAACCTATTTTGGAGGCTTTTCCTTTTACAATGGTTTGAGAATTCCTTTTCAGTTGTACAGGTTTTTTTAGAGGTAACAGTATTTTTATTTCAAGGGTTTACTATGACAGTGTCAATAGCCAAGTAATTTGCTCACAACAAAGCTTTTTGTAGTAACTTAGCAAGCTAGCTTTAAAAATAAAAGCTATTCAATCTGGAAACAAAAGGAAAAAAAAATCAATACTAACTAACTAACATTATCGTAATGTTGTGAAATAGAAATTATTAAATATGTATTGATATACGATTATTGGGTACTCTAGGAATAAGTAGATCTATGTTATGCACTTTATAAGCATTAAAGGCGTTGCAAGCACTAATCATTTAAAATTAGGAAAATATTTTTACCTCTATCTCTTGCACCCAAAAATATTTAGGGCCAGGAAGTGTCAGTTTTGTTGTTTTTATTACCAGTTAAGAATTATCAAGGACAATGAATGTAATCTCCCCCAAAGCAATGATAACAACCTATTCCGTGGTGGCACAGCATAAGAAAGTACGACAGCACATTGATTGTCGAGGTGATAATTACCTTAAAAACAAAAGTACTTAGAACAATTTATGTATGATTTGGTAGACCAATATCGAATATTGATCACGCAGAATGTATATTTAAGTGCAGTCACTGAATGATTTATGATATTGTTTGTAATATACATACACATACATATTGACATATTGTTGTAAATGTTCTTCATAAGTGAGTTTTATTTTACATTTTGAACCAGATATTTATTAGTAATCCAATGAAGTTTTGATTCCATGCACTGTAAATGACTTGCATGCTATTTTATTAGCACCTTTGCACCACCATGAGTACCTTTTTATTGTATGTAACATCAACTTATACTATGTTTTGAGCAAATAAACGATTTCTTTTATTTATTTATTTACAATTAAATTCTTGCTGTTTACTAGTTAAGACTTATATAAAGTTCTTATTAAAAAAATAATGCAATTAAAACTTAATCACCGCTAAGGTATTGAAATATTTTATTTAGATGTACTGGACCATATCGTTTGTATTTACCAGACTGGAGTTTTTGAACTATGAGTGAACAGTCTGTTCTACATGAACTGTGTTTGTGTCGAGTCCGAAAGATTTACGGCGATCTGTAGTTAAGATAGGAGATAAAATAGTTTAGTTTCTCTCGTTAAATTGGTTTAATAGACTTGTAGTTTTTATCATAGTTGGGAATAGATATTTTTGTTTAGGAGATAACAATTTAATCAATAAAGAAATAATGGTACCTTTATTGCTCTTACTGTTTTGATTACTATGTTCATTTTAAATATTATGTGAAAGACGTAGGCACGAAATGTAAATTAAATTATCTAATGCTGTATTAAATAATCAGATGAAATTAGAATCACACTTACTCAAATACATTTTAAATTTTTGTGTTTGATCAAAATGATTATAGCTATTAGCTTCTTCAAAAAAAGAAAACATTAACACGTCTGCAGCCGCATTCAACCAGACTATTAGGCTCGTACTATACAATTTACACCTACATAACCATCACAGCTAATTACAGAGAGGCTATTAATCAAATTTAACCCCTGCTCACCTGGGCACTCGTAATAAATTATTTCGGACCCTGTGGTACCCCCAAATAACTGGCTAGCTAGTTGCATCAATGGTCTCTATTCGATTCAAAGTTTGGTCGCGTGTCGGGTTAAAAACATATGGCATTGAAATTTGAACTGGCTAATTTGAATATTTCACCTTTGCGGCTGGATGACTATAATTGAATCGAAATAAGTACTATGGTAACACCACTTTAAGAACTCTTTTTTTCTTTTCTGACTGCGACGAACCCTAAAAAGATACAAACGATTCTTAGGGTTTGGCATATGAGCTATAAAAATGAGCAAACAAATACAAAGACCTAAAGAATTAAAATGAACGTCTTGGAAATAGGTTTTAAAACACTGCAAATTATCTTTAGCAGAAAAACTACAAAACGTTATTAATGGTTCAAAATAAAATACGCTGAAAACAAGAATTCCTATAAAAATCTGTTTATTTACAAGGAACATGCCGCCGGCAGTCGTGTAAATAAAAAAATGACAAAACAATGTTGATGATACACACATCCATGTGGGTTCTCAAAGTTAGCAGCCCACGTCACACGATGCTTCGAGACCGGATAGATTCATATTGACTTCATTGCATCTTGACCAATTTATTATGACTTTTACTATGCACAACGCTCACTCCACTACTTCCCAAGAATAGCCGCAAAGTAATATCCGATTAATAATAACAATAACACATTTCAACATCTGCTGTTGAATTTATCACTTCATTATTGATAACACTATTTGATTTCACCTCTATAATCTATTTCAACAGCATAAGGATCACTTTCCCCAAGCAGTACAATAAATAATTATATACCTATAATAAATACAATTTCACCTGATATGACCTTTATAAAAGTTGGAATAAGGTATATTTTAGCATGAATAAAGTCTCAAAATAATGGGATATAGTAATTTATTTCAACCCTCACCCTGCAAGCGGATATGGAAGACAATAATGATATCGACGCGTGCGCCGATATAGCGTTAAATTTAGCGTTTCCATTAGTCGGTGAGGTAGAGACAATTGCTCTAAATTTAGAATTCTTAATGCCGTTTTATTTTTGTACTCCATTTCAAGACGGATGTTAATTTCGTTGAAATAATTAAGAAATACGTAACAAAGTGGTTGGGTCTTCAATGTTATCTTTTCCCTTATTACTAAAACAAAGAAAGTAGACGTTGGAGATGGGACTAAAGGTGTTTTATTAATAAATGCAATTCGTACAGCTAAAATGAATATTATGGACTGCTTACAGTACCAGTAAATTATTTAGTATATATGGAACTGATCTATCCTGTGTTTGCAAGTTCACATCACAAGACATGTACCATTTGTTGTCTTGGCCTGCGTGCCCTGATTCATGCTTTCTAGAAGACCTTATGTGTGCTAACGACAAGGCAATCCGCGTTGCCAATTACCGATCACAGCAAATTTAATTCGCTTTACAATCGACACGATAATAAGAAGAAGAAGATAGAAAATTGTTTTGTCGTAGACCGAAATTTACTGGCTCAAAACAATAGAAGTACATCGATTTGTCCATTGCTTATTTATTATCACCCAAGCCCCTTTTTCCTTTCCCAGTCATAAACCTTTTGGATATCAACAATAAACACAGATCAATATGGAATTCTCACCCCTGGGAAACAATGGTAGCCCCGCAATGAGGGGTGATCACAAATTATAGGCACGTGCTACTACTTAAAGCTGTTTGTGCGTCTGTCCGTCAATCATGATTGGTGACGTACGTATTTATTTGTGAGTGTCGTGTTACGCTTACTATGGGATTATTAAAAAACTATGTTTTGTGGGAATACCCAGCTGGGTTTAGTTATGTAAAATAAGTGAATATTTTTGGAAAGCATCAATTGTAACAAATCAAACCAATTGTATAAAGCTTTTTGGTTTATTATATAGAAACTTTATTTTTTTATTCATAACTAGCTTTTGCCCGCGACTTCGTCCGCGTGGAATAGTGACTTCTTTCTCCCGTTTTTTACACATTTACCACTATATCTTTGCTCCTATTGGTCGTAGCGTGATGTTATATAGCCTATAGCCTTCCTCGATAACTGGACTATCCAACACAAAAAGAATTATTCGATTAGAACCAGTAGTTTCGGAGATTAGCGCGTTCAAACAAACAAACAAACAAACAAACAAACTCTTCAGCTTTATAATATTAGTACAGATAAGTTCACATCAAGGCAAGTATTTAGTCACAATCTCTCCTGATGGTAAGTGATGACGCAGCCTAAGATGGATCGTGAATCTGTGACTCCGCCTATACTCACTTCTTGAATGCGTGAAAAATGGTGCTGTTCAAAGATAACCGTGGTTTAGTCATTGTAACCTGTCCGAACCCTTTACTTTCTCATAAATGTTGACGAGACCTAAACTTTGGATCAGATGAAACTAAATCTTCAGTCAACCGCTTTAGGTAATAGAGTTCAAAATAGCTCTACCAAAAAATGATTTTATTTACTATACGATTGCGTCACTAATAACCGTTTGTCTGTACGGATTTCTGTATTAATTGTGTTTGCCATCCTCGAGGGCCGTTGACTTGAGTGGCAAGGCTTGAAATTCATTGTTTGGCGTTTCATATGTACTCGTATGTTGTAATAAGTGTACGGTTGGAGAGCTGTTTGATGTTAGATTGTTTTGGTGAAATCAATTGCGTATTTAACGTCATTTAATTAAAGTCAGCACAAAATGCTTGTTACTTTACAAAATTGAATCATCAAATGTGTATTAAACTACATAGTCGTTTTATAAAATAGGTGCATAGTTGATTTTTCTTAAAAAAAAGTGTTTTAAAGCAAGATATATTGATGAAAACCCTAGCTGCTATGAAAGGAATAATTTTATTCCATGTCAAGATAAAATGCTGAAGCAAAATTATCGTTAGGTACAGATTCAGCGCTTAAATAAAAAAATAACTCACTCTGTGAAATCGGTCAACGGAGTTAGGCAGACAAACCGACATGACTATTGCATTAGCAACGGCACGTGCGTATTGTTTTGTTTATCTGGTTGCTGTCACTGTACTTAGGCATCTAAGGTGTTAAATAAACATTAAATTTATCAATGATAGAGAGGTGACTGCCGTAAAGCCCAAAATGATTGCTCTATGTATTTAGATTACATATTATTACTACAAAGTTGTAACACATTATGTACATTCTATAGTACCTAACTTTTAGGAAAGAGTGTAAAATATAAGTTCATTGTATTACGAGTAAACTATTACAGACAGGGCAGGCAAGATCGATCTTTCATAAATGGTCTGACAGTCTAAATGAAACGATACGAATGTGTGGTCCGTGCAGCCTGCACAAACTGATGAAATTACCTTTGATGATTTTGATTTTACGGCAGCTAGTGGTGACTGAGTTTGTTCCGGCGTTTCTTCTCAGCACTTGTCCAATTTTCTGTGGTCTGTCTCAAAGCGCTGGTAGCGCCCAAAAGATAAGGAGACATGATTCGGCCCTTTTTTTTCACTGTATATTTGACGTTCACTAAATTAAAATATTTGAATTTGAATGCTAGAATAGATCTCATTTCCGATATTATTTGGACTGAAAATGTTATTATTTTCATTTAAAAAGAAAGAAATATTATAATTAGCTCAGCTGAGTTACTCCAGCACAACATAACCTTTCCACTTTAAAAATATGGTCTCCAGTAAAAATTACAAAAAAGGTTTCACAAGAAAATGTCCAAACAAAAGAGGTATGACGCAAACTCATAGGACTTACGGTAAAATACTGCACCCCCATAAATCGAGGGTGGCTAATATTGACGGCGTTATTTATAGGCAGCCTTCGGTTTTCTTATTTTTGGGGTGAAATACGAGTTTCGGTTGCGGTTGAGGTAGAAATAATTAGACTTAGTACTGAAGGTACAAAAAATTTGCTCTGAAAAAAGTAAGGAAATATATTTCAGGACATAACCTCCCTTGAAAGTTTCGTAAAATATATGTCAGTTAGATCAAACAGGATTCAGTATTTAACTAAAGTACTTACATTAATTATTACCGATGGATGAAGGTCGACCAAATGGCAGACCCTGATAGCAATGGCGGAATGGTGAGCCCTCTTACTGTGAGACCTAAAAATGATCTGCTTTTAAAATTTAAATTTTTAATGTTATCTATACTAATATTATAAAGCTGAAGAGTTTGTTTGTTTGTTTGTTTGTTTGTTTGAACGCGCTAATCTCCGAAACTACTGGTTCAAATTGAATAATTCTTTTTGTGTTAGATAGTCCAGTTATCGAGGAAGGCTATAGGCTATATTACATCACGCTACGACCAATAGGAGCAAAGATATAGTGGTAAATGTGTAAAAACCGGGAGAAAGAAGTCACTATTCCACGCGGACGAAGTCGCGGGCAAAAGCTAGTATATAAATAAACAGAAAAGTTCAAGAGGCTATAGAATTTTCTTGATTTAGAGTGACAGCTAATATACCTAGTGGAAAAGTTTGGGGAGGTCTTTTACTCTGTATACTTTGTCTTAGTACAAATACTTTTGTTCCCAGAAGTGAGCAATATATAACGTTTAAGGTCGAAATGAAGACGTCATAGTAATTGGTCAGAAGTAAGACATAATTAGTAGACAAAAATTAAGACGAAATTCGTTAATCTATTCAAAAGAAGAGTGGAATAACTGTTGTCGAAGCAAGATCGCAATACGCATCCTGGATTTGTCAATAGTCTGTTTCCAATGCTTAATTTTAAAGCTCTTAACCTTTCAGTACCCATAAAAAGACTTTTTTAACCTATGTAAAACTATTAGCCACCATCAGACGGATCAGATCGTCCAACAAAGAACCGATGAATTCAAAACAAAAGCGTGTTGGATCCAACCATCTAATATTCATCGATTAAAGCGACTACATTTACATAGGAAACTATGATTATGTTAACATATTCTCGGAGGGTCAAGGGGACGAGCGGAATACGTAAGAACGGACATTCTTGTACGTAGCGCCATAGTAAAGTAAGACAAAATAGTCAATATTGTACACTATTCTTAAGATATAGTTCCTTAATTTTAATTTCCAGGTTTTGTAAGTCACTGACTGTAACCTGTCTGTGTACTGATCAATAAAAATAAAAATAAAATACTAAGTTACTTAGACAGTATTATATTATCTGTGCTTAGACAAATCGGAGAGGCACTAAGGCCCAAGGCATGATTCTGGCTTAGCTCGTGGTTAGATTCTTTGTTGTTGACAAAACTGAACTACGGGTTGAAATTTTAACCCCGAATTATCGTAGGCTGTCTATAATTTTAGTATCAATCGTTTTAATAAATCATGACTACCCATGACAGTATATTTACACTACTCATCACCTGGCGTTTACAATAAGGCGGTATATTTTCTTTATGTAGGCTCATTAACAAAGAAGAGTGGCGGAAAATATCCCTTATAAAATAGTGCTGATCAGCACTGACAAATTCGTCAAATTCGACACGTTTTGTCTTGCAAACACGAATTACAATCGAAAATTGGTTGATTGCAAGTTAACGTATTTTCATAGCCTTGCTTTGTTTATTCGCTGCCAAATGACAATTAGATTTAAGTCTTCGATTCTAATCAGGACAATATTATTTAGAATAAACTCTCTGCTTTATTCGAGCTGTGTCTTGATATCAGATAGGAATAGGATTACAGAATACGAGGTATTTTGATGGACGAGGAAGCATTCTCAATCATAATACACATTAAAATTCGTATCAGTCATATGCCAGTTGGGTCAACCCGTCAACCGTAATTTTAGAGGTAAAGAACTACAATCTCAAACAACCTTTTATGCCAATATTTAGATTGAATGCAATTCTAAAGCACCTTCTTGTCATCATTTAAAGCTTAATAGAGTTAATGGATAAGTCTCTATTGCATAATGGGTCTCACTGACAGCAGCATGAAATATAAATAATATGCGCCAGACAACACACCAATTGTCTGGTTTCGTGGTAAGGAATTTTCTTCCTTGTGTTAAGAAGTACCAGACAACGATTATGACGGGGGCGTCTCCCATAAGTACTTAAATACAATACATATAACATCCATGATTTAGGTACAAAATGTTCGTGCTCTACACACAAACATTTGCCCCTTGCGGGATTCGAACCTGCGACGGCCGGCGTAATAGTCAGGAGCGCTAACCAATACACCAAACGCGTCGTAGAAAATAAAACTTTTACCACCTGAATTACAAAGACTTTTTAAAATAACGCATTTTTACATTAGTCTATAAAAACTATTCGAGCAATGATTTTTGAGTTAACCGCAAAATTCAAACAAGAAAAATCGCGGAAGCAAAATCTTAAAATGACGGTACCTATATAGTTTTTACAATATTCTACTAAATCATCATCGTAAATTAAATTCTATCACCGTATTAATTGGTGACGTATCATAATGACATATCAGCGGGGGTGAGGTCAAAGTGTCATAAATAATAGCTGTCAAATGGGGTCATGTGTCTTTATCACGCAGGGCAGATGGTAGAGTTGGGTAGGTCAGGGTTAATTCGATATTATGTGACATTGCCGTGATGTTGCGACTCAATTAGATGCTAGTATTTTTTTAAGTACATTGGTAACAATATGAGACTAAAGTGGAAGTTTATTCTCGTGAACAACGAAAAATTAGTTGTTTGTTACTTAAAAAATACACGGCCAAATTGATAATCTGCTACTTTTTGCAGTCGGATAAAAACAAGCACAAATTACTTGTATTAATTAATTTGCTATGCGCTGACTATTTAAGCATATTTTACCGATTCTCCTCTCCTGCCTAGTCGGCCCATCCCTATACCTACATATAATAAATTGATCCGTTTTTTTTTCACTACACCAATCTGGCATTTTTAATAAAAAAGCTTGTATTATTAAAAAAATGTATATTATTTATTAACAATATAATTTATTCATTTTTTAAGAAGAAAAAAAACATGACCTTAAAATTTTAAACTTTAATGATAATTTTGGAATAAAAATAATGCACTTTGCAGGACAACTAAATACTGTACGAAGATTTTCAACTTAGTTGTCAAATCTACAAACTAATCAATCAATAAATACAAAAATGCCGATAAAAACAACCAGAAACGAATTTCTTCCCTTATAAAGTGGTAGTATACGCTATTACTGTCGTTACATTGCCAATAACATTTGTCTAAGTACTGGGCACCAGTTAATCTGTCTAGATCTAGTTAGGAATGTTGTTCTTAGGGCTGCCATACCTTACTCAACAGAAAAACAACACGTTTGAAGTTTTCAGTAGTACTTTTTTCTTGGTTTTATACATTTATTTTATTCGATATGGGTTTGCTCTTGACTCTAGACCGTATGGTTTAGGTATCTGAATGGGCTAAGACAAAGTCGACGATGGAGCGAACTCACCCATCTACCCATTAGAGATAAGATCAAAAAAATATTAATGAAATCATTAAAAAAAACAGTTATGACCAACCTTTTCAAAAACCATTTCAAAGATAAGTAACATAAGCAGTTGCTTGCATAACTACTTATAATGAAAAAGATCGGCAATAGACCTCAGCACCTAAATTGTCATCCCACTGCTGGGTAAAGTCTCCTTCAAACTCTTAACAAGAAACCAATTCCAATGTAGTGCCATGACAAGCCAGGTAAAATACAAGAGCACTACCAAATAGTACCTTTTTTTGAAGTCCAATGATATTGTGTTGAAGTCCTTCGTCTTTTTATTGAACTAAGGTTTGTGTTATACATACTTATTTAATTCTGCTACTCTGACACACAAGGGACACTTACCGGTACGTCGAGGGCACGGGGCGTGTTAAAGGCATATCGACTGCTAACCGCTAACGAACCGCTCCGTCTGTGGTCAGGGCGAGCGTGAGCCTGCCCAGGAAAATCAAATCATTAGCACGGTAATGTCCGCTAATTATATTTGAAATGAAGTTTATATCGTGTTGTTTAGTACCTTGGAACTGCAAGAAATTTTGTTACATAATTACTAGTAAATGTGGGATCACAGAACGTTTTGGTACCTATACAGGGTGACTTCAGGGTAAATGATACCATCAATACCAAAAACTTTTACCATGGGGCCATCATTCAAATCTAAAATTTTGAGAAAGAAAGAAAAAGCTTTTATTGATCAAGTACATCACAAACACACACATACACAAACAGACAAACGCTCGCACATAATTTGTATGGGGTATCTGAAATTTTATTTATGCTTTCGACTATGACTCCGTAGTAAAAGTTGTATGTATTGATGTTCATATTTACCTAATAATATTTGGCAACACCTTGTACAGTTACAGAGTTTGACATAATAATATGTCTGTAGTTTGTTGCCTTTGATGTAGAGCTCCAACCGAGCACACGTCATGTTGAAAAAAGAAATAAAATACTTTTATTAGACCGAGAAAAAAAACCGGTTAAGTGCGTGTCGGACCCGCGCACTGAGGGTTCCGTGCCACCCTTAACTGAATTCAGGGTCCACTTACTTTTACTTAACGAAAACATCACAATATATTGTGACAGCAAAAATAACTTTGTTTTTCATAGTGTTTGTATGAAAGACAAAGTTATATTTATACGGCCTTAGTTGTACATTTACTTTGAGGTTAAAACTGTAATTTACTTTGTGTTGTACAATAAAGAGTTATATTATTATTATTATTATATTTGCGGTTGATAAAAATGTGCAATATCTCAAAAACTACTTGTTCGATCTCCTCCAAACCAATTTTCGTTGCAAGTTTTTGTTAAGATCTACATCATATATTTTTTTCAAAATTTTCACTTTCTTAGTTCAAAAGTTAGATGGGGGGGGGACGCCCATTTTACCACTTTGGAAGCGTCTATATCTCAAACCTTACACTTTTGGAAAAAATGGTTTTAGAAACCTCAACATCATTTTCAAAGACCTATCCATAGACACCCCACACGCATAGGTTTGAGTAAAAAAATATATTTTGGTTTTAGTTTCATGTATGGGAGCCCCCCCTTAAATATTATTTTTTCTTACTTTTTGTATCTGAATCGGAAAGCGGTAAACAAGATATACCTACCTACTAAGTTTCAGCTATGTGATGCTTATAGTTTCAGAATAAAGTGGCTGTGACATACGGACGGACAGACAGACAGACAGACAGACAGACAGACTTGACGAAACTATAAGGGTTCCGTTTTTTGCCATTCGGCTACGGAACCCTAAAAATGACATCATAATACATGCAAAACTACTCGAGTCAAAAAGGGGAGCCTTTTGTGGCTCAGCATAAGTTGTGGCAGCGAAACGCATACCGCGACGCTGATTTTCAGCGGTTGCCTTTGTTAATAGATTATAAGTAGTCTGCTCAAAATAAAAACTAAAATATTATAATAAAATACAACCAATAAATAAACAAACATGTTAATTCTAATATACCTTGTTTTAACAGTAACAGTACAAACCCTAGTCGATGTGGTCACAAAACGATGGAGCATAGACCAGTTTCACTATGGCACTATGGCGCCACGGTGGGAAATCAGCCTCCTGGTCCATAAGGCAGGCTAGTTTCTAACTAAACGGATGTTGGTAGAAAATTACCTTGTTGTGGTATTTGAAGTATTACGTGTGAAGGTACTGATTTCAGGTCTAATTGGCGAGTCTTTCATATTTTTATAGTTAGTAATATCATCCATGAAGGCGCGCGCCGTTCATTTACGAAAAGCGCGGGGTGCGGGGTATGTGGCAAATATTAAAATACTAAATAATAAACATTTAATATTGATAATAAATATTATATCATCAAATATTGGCAAAAGCTTGCACAAATGTACTATAAACGATTAGGACGAAATGTGGCGCGCGCTTTCGTAGATGGCACTATCTTTATACTTCAAACTCATTAATATTTATCAATCAATCAAATCATATTATGACAATG
Source organism: Pyrausta aurata (assembly GCA_963584085.1). Lineage (NCBI taxonomy): Eukaryota > Metazoa > Arthropoda > Insecta > Lepidoptera > Crambidae > Pyrausta > Pyrausta aurata. The sequence continues at coordinate 1,807,416 of OY757269.1, read as the reverse complement.
ATTTTGCAATTGAAATTCTTATAACGCGTTCCCAACGAAACGGATATAAGTGGAAAACTGACTTGTAGGGGAAGAGGTAACTAGCACGTGTGAAGGTAATAATTTCTATACTAGACCATAATTTAGTAAAAATAATAGGTAGGTATGTAGTAATAAGGACTTAAATATGTATAGGTGCCCGACAGTGAATGACATTTGAAGTTTAATATGAGTAGGTTTAGCTTGCTTATTTGTGAAAATGCTAAAAGAGTGCAATAAAAAGAAACATAAATGGAGTTTATATGTATTTATTATTTATAGCCGGCTTCATACCACACCTTAAAATTGGCACTAAAAAACTGGTACGATTATACTATGTTTTACGATAGCATGGCAGAAGATAATTTACATAATAAGGAACATTTGTCAAATAAACGTCTCTTATCTATCAATGAAATAAAGGTCTGAGCCCACTACACCGTACCATATCATGACAGTGCTAGGAGCGTATCAGACACGAAAAACAAAACACAATACGCTCTACTTTGCCCACTGAATACAACAGTGTTCTGTTTCACTGTCTCATATGGAGTCAGAGCGTATTTTGCCGGTGGTGCCGACGGTGTTGGTCGGTGACGCATCCGTTTAGTGGGACCAGTGTCATAATTTTTTAATTTAAATTATATATTTATTCCTGACACGTTTCTAGCACGTCCATGGTATGCTTCGGTGTAGTAGGCAGGAATCTTAAACCTCGCATAAAAACCAATGCATTCACTTGTTTAATCTACAAAAGAACTAGGATATAATCATGGTTCTTATGGGCATTTCTACAGAAACGACTGATTGACCTACTGGAGCAAAAAACCTACCTTTACAATGGAATAACGTGTCTGAAAAAAATCACACGTATTTATACAACTCTTGGCCTGATGGAGAGCATATCAAGAAGACCGCCAGGTTGTACATATAGCCTAAAAAAAATCAGAAAGTTCAAAAACGGGCAGAATTTGGCCTAAAATGGAGTGTCCGATTCCCAGAATTTACTCGTTTTTGTTTCATAACTTTTAAAATAATAACTTACTCATTATTATTTCTACATTCCTGTAACAAGGAATAAATAATGAAGCCATAACAGTGTTTATATTGATTCTGAATCATTTAGTTTTAATACAGTGACACATTAAAATATTGTCCGAGGCTTGTGCCTCAATTCGGTGAAATTTACTTTTATTTACCTATAGCACTATCTACGCTTAAAAGAAACGCTTACTATTGATTCCCGCTATCTAACCGTTGCGCCCGAGCGGCCGAGCACTATAGACAGGGGACTTCTTGCGTTGAGGAGCAATTTTCAGAGGTTCGAAATCATTCGGTGTTTTTGGTATAGGGTAATTTCTCAAATCAGTGTGCCACTTCAATTATGTTTTTGAAGTACTTTTTGAGATTTGTGCTAAAAATACTAAGTGTTTTACTGCATTCTGCCGTTACATTTAGTAAAAAATACTGTTACTCATAATATTTTGGAGTAATTTCATGAATTGTGATATTTTCTCAATTCCGTGGATCTCAATTCCGCGGAAAAATAGGCACCGAATTTAGATTTTACTATGATATCATGAATTTTGATAATAGGCACTATTCATTTATTACATGCCCTGGTAACCTATAACGCGTGCACACTGAGGACAGACGAGAAGCTGCTCGAGCTGGAGGAAGAATTGAGCAGGTTACACTGGGACAGAGTGGGTTTATCGGAAGTCCGTAGAGAGGGCGAGGACACGATAACTCTGAAGTCCGGCAACCTGCTCTTCTACCGGGAGGGTGACCAAAAGTCCCAAGGTGGTGTTGGGTTTCTCGTCCACAAGTCCCTCGTTAACAACATCGTAACCATCGAGAGTGTGTCGAGCAGGGTGATATACCTTATACTCAGAATAACCGAGAGGTATTCGCTGAAGGTCATACAGGTATATGCACCGACCTCTAAACACCCCGATGAAGAGGTGGAGGAAATGTATGAGGACGTAAGTAGAGCCATACATACTTCCAAAACCTATTTTACTGTTGTTATGGGGGACTTCAATGCAAAACTCGGCAGTCGTGGCGAAGATGAGTTGAAAGTGGGACCTTTTGGATATGGTCAAAGGAACGCCAGGGGACATAGGCTGGCCGACTTTCTGGAGAAGGAGGGACTCTTTGCGATGAACTCTTTCTTCCAGAAGCCGCCTCAAAGGAAATGGACCTGGTTGAGTCCAGATGGCACCACGAGAAATGAGATAGACTTTATCATGACCACCAAGAGACGGTTATTCAGTGATGTCTCCGTGATCAACAGGATTAAGACCGGTAGTGATCACCGAATGGTTCGAGGCACATTGAATATAAATGTCAAATTGGAAAGGTCCCGCCTGATGAAGTCTACGCTCCGACCTACTCTTGCCCATATCCGAAATCCCGAGAGCTTTCAACTCGAGTTGTCAAACCGCTTTGATTGCCTAGAGAGTTGCGTTTCAGTTGACGAAATAAACAATGGGTTTGTGGAAACTGTCCAAACGGTCGGGTCAAAGTTTTTTAGGCCTGGCCGTAAAAATAGACCTCAAAAACTCTCGGTCCACACTCTCGACCTCATGGCAGAACGTCGATCTATGGCACTGCAGACCTCCGATAATGCTGAAAACTACAGGCTGCTCAATAGACGAATATGGAAGTCCTTGCGACACGACATTCGTGCCTTTAACACGAACAGCGTTAAAGAGACGATAGAGCGGAACCAAGGCTCCAAAGTGTTTGCAAGGGACATGTCTATTGGGCAAAGCCAGTTGACGAAGCTAAAGACGGAGGACGGCAGTGTAGCGTCGACGAAAGCAGAGGTTTCGAGGGAGATCGAGAAGTTCTATAGGCAGTTGTACACCTCAGTTGCCGAACCCGTTGATAGCTCGGCCAGAGACCCAAGAGCTACCCTGACCCGACACTACACTGAAGACATCCCGGACATCAGCCTTTACGAGATTAGGATGGCCCTGAAACAGCTTAAAAACAACAAAGCACCTGGCGAGGACGGAATCACAGCAGAACTTCTGAAAGCGGGTGGAACACCGGTACTCAAAGTCCTTTAGAAGCTTTTTAATTCCGTGCTGCTAGAGGGCATCACACCTGAGGCATGGAACAGAAGTGTGGTGGTGTTGTTCTTCAAAAAAGGAGACAAAACCTTATTGAAGAACTATAGACCCATCTCACTCCTGAGCCATGTCTACAAGCTGTTCTCAAGGGTCATCACGAATCGTCTCGAACGTAGGTTTGATGACTTCCAGCCTCCCGAACAAGCCGGATTCCGAAAAGGCTATAGTACCATAGACCACATCCATACGCTTAGGCAAATTATACAGAAGTCAGAGGAGTATAATATGCCTCTATGCTTAGCGTTTGTGGACTATGAGAAGGCCTTTGATTCGATCGAAACTTGGGCGGTGCTTCGGTCTCTTCAGCGGTGCCACATAGACTATAGGTATATAGAGGTGTTAAAGTGTCTGTATAACAACGCCACCATGTCGGTCCGAGTACAGGAACAGAATACGAGGGCGATTCCACTGCGAAGAGGTGTAAGACAGGGAGACGTTATATCTCCGAAACTGTTTACAGCGGCACTGGAAGACGCCTTCAAGCTCCTGGAATGGGAAGGATTCGGCATCAACGTCAATGGCGAATACATGACACACCTCCGGTTTGCCGATGATATAGTCGTTGTGGCAAAGACGCTGGATGATCTGGGCATTATGCTCGAAGACCTTGACCGAGTATCCCAACAAGTGGGTCTTAAAATGAACATGGAAAAGACGAAAATTATGTCGAACTCCCGTGTTGTACCCACTCCGGTATCTGTTGGGAACTCAATTCTTGAAGTTGTTAACGAGTACGTCTACCTGGGACAAGTAATCCAATTAGGTAGGTCCAACTTCGAGAAAGAGGTCAATCGACGAATCCAACTCGGCTGGCCAGCGTTCAGGGTATCTTCTCGTTTCAATTACCTTAGTGTCTGAAGACAAAAGTCCTCAACCAGTGTTTGTTACCAAACATAAATAATTGATTAGAATTTTTTGTTTATGGTTCAAAGAATCAATAAAGAAAGGCACAAAAACCTAAAATAAACCATTACGGATAGACCAGCAGTTATTTAACAAAATGCTTTAGGTATTTATTATTTTAGTCATTCTAATACATTATTTTTTATAAGGTTACATCAATTCTCAATTCAGTTTCTCAATTCGGTGCTTTCTTAATTCGGTGCTTAACTTTTCTCATAAACCACTTAACAAAATTAAGGCAAATCGTTATTTGTAGAATCAGGGTGGGGTAAACATATTTTTTTATTATTTAAATTACTCTAAAAACCAAATTACAAATCAACCACCGAATTGAGAAAAATGTACCCTTCTGTAGAAATGTCCTTATCTGTTAGCCTTTAGCCACACCTTATTTAAAATGTCGCTGCGATGATGTAACGATCTTAAATGGTAATTCGCAATATGACATCACAGAAGTTAGCAATGAATTTGATATTCATCTTGATAATATTTATGAAGAGCATAATCTATTTCTAATAAAATGTAACAGTGTAAGAAGGCACGTGAAACATGGGAAGGAATCAAAATGATTGTAAATGTTTTTGAAATTATGTCTCTTAAAACATACATAATCAATTCCTGACTTTATTATATTTGGAACAGTTTTAAGGTACTCCTTAAAAATATACCTATCACAAAAGATTTCAAATTGAATTATGTGGCTCTATTTATTTTGCAAAAACTGTAACATTTGCATCGATACGATATCCAAAAACAAACACCTTTTCAATTTATTTGCCGCTCCACAAATACAATGTAGCAGATATGTCACAAAGATTAATAGGTGCATCCTGTCCACCATATGGGCAGAATGGGGTTTTTGTGCACCCCACACCCTTAACATTGGGATCCGACACGAATGAATGAGTATAAGCCGTGTTAGACGTTTGGTAAAATAATTCTAAGTAATTGGAAAAAGTTAGGTCACCCCTATTCTCTTTAGAGCAATGAACGTAATTCCCGTTTGAGAGCAATAGGTTATTGTATTCTCTTTTGTCTTTTTAGGGTTCCGTACCTCAAAAGGAAAAAACGGAACCCTTATAGGATCACTTTGTTGTCCGTCTGTCCGTCCGTCTGTCAAGACCCTTTTTCTCATTAACGCGTGGAGGTATGAAGCTGAAATTTATATCAATTACTCAGGTCTACTGTCCCTTGAAGCTGTGAAAAAATCAAACTTCTAAGCCAACGCAATCAAAAGATACAGCCGTTTATGCCGCAAATTTTCGACACTTGCAAGGGAATCAAAACCTACAGGGTGCTTCCCGTGAACTCAGAATCTTGAAATTTGGTACGAAGCAACGTCTTATAGCATAGATAAAGGAAAAATTACGAAAACCATAAATTTTTAGTTACATCACATAATATATATTTTTTTAATAATTTTTAACTTACTACCCATTTCCTCATAAACGTGTAGAGGTATTAAATTGAAATTCATACCAAATACTCAGGTCTATAATACCTTTAAGCTGTAACAAAATCAAACTTCTATATCAACGCAATCAAAAGAAACAGCAATTTAAGCTGCATATTTTGAAACTCGCAAGTACTCGCAAGGGAATCAAAACCTAAAGGGTACTTCCAGTCGACCTAGAATCTTGAAATTTGGCATGAAGCAACGTTTTATAGCACACATAAAGGAAAAATTCCAAGAACCTTAAATTTTTAGTTACATTACAAAAAATATATTTTTTAATAAATATAAACTTATTACTTTTTTCCTCATGAACGCGTAGAGCTATCAAGTTGAAATTCATATTAAATACCTTGCAGGTTTGTACGGAACCCTCGGTGCGCGAGTCCGACTCGCGCTTGGCCGGTTTTTTTAACTGTGAAGCGATTACATTATGCTCAAAATTGACGAAAGTAAAAACATATTTTTTTAAAACTGAATTGCAGGCTTTCAAAATACTCAATTACTTATTCATTTGTGTAGCAAGTGTATTTTGTATTTTTTTTTATTATTTTATTTAGTATGGGTTTGCTCTTGACTCCAGCCCAAGCCAGGTGCGACTAAGACGGAGTCGAAGATGGAACGAGCTCGCCCAGAAGATGCCTGTTCACTCTAACTTTGAATAGATTCGGATTATAGTCACTAGGAAACACCGACGCGGGCAGCGAGTTCGAGTATTTATTATAGTTCTTATTGGTATTAGATACGCTGCTACAAAACTTAGTGAGCACTTGTGAAACATTGCGATAATATCTATCCAAGGCCCTGAAATACATGTAGGGTGACTACATAACTTAGGAACAATTAAATGCGATGCAATTGCCATCGAGGTGTTGTATGGTCGTGCGAGCTTTTAAGTTAAACAATCCACTAAAGTCTTCAGCTTAATAATACTAATTTAGATTACGGTTCACTGTCAAGAGTCTCATTTATTTATAACCCCTTGAATCACTATGAAATATGTTAGTTTGCCACTGATTAAAATTAAATGTTTAACGTTGATAGATTAACGAAAGCCGGATCGGACGACAAAAAAATCAGTGAAATATCCCTTGACTTTTTACTTCAGAGTTTACAAAATGCTGTTAAAATAACCATACTAATGGTCAGATTTACCATCGACAAATAAGCTTTAACCAACGAATAATTCAAACATGGAACGGTATTTTGTATGAAGTATCAGACAGATTACGCCAACCATATCTTATTAGGACATTTTGAAAGCAACGTGAAAGCGATAGTGTTACGTGATAGCTCTACCGAAACTACAAGGAAGAGTATGATAAGATTCATTAAAATGCAAATTGAACTATAAGCCTTTTGCGACTTAGCGCTGGTTAACTACACCGAGGGAGTTTCGGTTTTAATTATAAAGTTTCCGTATAAAGTTGCAGGCGGCTTTTCTTAAAAGTTCCATGTGGAAAGCTCGTGGAGTTTACATAATAATAGGCGTCTGCCATACTAGATGAAAAACAAACTAAAATATGGTAAAGCTTAGAGAGTTTTCACAGTGATTTTTCTGAACTTTAAAGGGTATTTTTTTTTCATTTTATTACCACGGCGATATTCGAATACATTCTCATGCCAAAATGCAGTTTTTTAGTATCAAAGGTCTCAGAGCTATACAGACGGACAGAACATGGCGAAACTATGAGGGTTCCTTGTTGAACTACGAAACCCAAATAACCATCTGTTTTGTGCAGTATTTTTTATAAATATATTCCATAACCATATATTCCAGTTAATTTAACTATGTAAATCTATGCTCACAGTTTAAAGAACAAGACTCTTCACTCTCATAAGGGCGCACAAAACTTCAATTAGTACTTTGTTATTTTTTCTTTTGTTTTCATTAAACCACACGTGGCTAGCACATCTGTTGGGGTCGGGGGTTCGATGCTCGTAAATTCAGCGGTCACTCAGATGTAAGTCCGGTGTTAGTAAACAAAGCTAAGTTGTTTAAAGCTGTGTTTAAAATGTGGTTTGTTTTATTTTAACCTGTAGAGCGTTTTGGTTGGATTTTGTTACTAAATTAGGCGCGTTATGAAGTAGCTATCTAACGTTAAGTTCAAATTATGGAATGTTTTTTTTAACGTCGGCTGAGCATATTTTGATTGCAGTACTTTTTTTAGATTGCGGTCACTAAGGTAAAGGAAAATGTTTTGTTTTTGAATACGATGATTTAAGTTCAATCATTTTCATGAATAACTTTCTGGATCACGGTTGTCTGAAACTATTGCTTTGCTTACTACTTATGAACCAAATAATCTTAATTTATACCTAAATAACAAGAATCCACATAAGTAGATAGATAAATGACTTTTATTAAACGACGTTACTTGCTCTCCCATGTAATAAATCAAAAATAAACACACAGAACCTGAAAGAACTCTTTCAAGACGTTACACTTAAGTGCACCAAGCATCAAGCAGCATCAAGTTACAAGGAAACTAAATGGTGAGACTAATTTTATAATTTATCATCAAGTAACCCTTTATTGAGTTTTGTTTCATTGGAATGTTGAAAAATTAACGGTACATTTAATGATGTATATGAACAAACTTACTTTTAAAATTAGATGCACGAATAATGTGAAAGCTGGATTTAAATGTATTTGAACTTGAGGAAAAAACATGAGGTAATGTGCATTGAGTAAACTCTATAGGTATTTGTTTAAAGGGAAGGTCAGTTTACCGAGTACTTATCAGAAGAAATCAGTTAAAATGTTTTACTGTCTTACTTAAAAACAATGCTCAGCAGTTTTAAATTCTTCAATGGTACTCACCAACACTCATTTGCTTCATAATTTTTGAAACCTTTAACTGGTTTTTCTGCTTGGATAGGAACGTCAATTAATATTAATGAGTGATGGTTATTTAATATTTCCTAACTATGTAAGGACAAATAACACATAAGTCTGCCTGTGATCACATGCTGTAAAACATTCGAAACATCTGAGTTTAATTACAAATAAATAAATGTATGCGAAATCAATCCCTAAAGTGGCAAAATTCTCAATGAGAATCACACGCGTAAAATTCAGAACTGAATAGCTTTAACATTGGTGTTAACATATTACATTTAAACACAATTCAACATAAAAGCCATAATCTCCCATTCCCTCCACAATATGAGCATGTCTCCTTCATTACAGCCAAGTATGTCTGTTAAACAGGAAGGCGATATTAATATCCTGACAGACAGACAAGACAGTCGGTAGCGCAGATGCGCCCATCTCGTTATGAAGGTTTTGATTGAGCGAGGAACTGTATTAGATACAAATTGTTACTTAGGTACTAGTTAGTTAACTGCCTCGGTGGCGAAGCGCTGATAGGGTCGCATTTTAAAGCGACGGCTGCGCCAGAGGTCTCGAGTTTGATCATCGGGTCGGGCCAAAAATTAAAAAAAAAACCTGGGTTTTTCTGTTTAGAAATTCTCAGGGTAGCCCGGAGTTTGAAAGTTGGAGGTGTTTCACCCCCGGAAAGCATGTTAAGCCATTGGTCCTGCGCCTGATCTCTCTCCGGTCGTATCTGATTGCTGTCCCATCGGGCTATGAGAGAGCAAGAAATGGAGAATGCACCTGTGTTTGCGCACACACTTTTGCACTATCATATGTCCTGCGTAGTCTGTTAGCCGTTGTGACTGGCCACTGTAGTCAAAATCGGCTAGGGGGACTATTATTATTACTATTTTATTTTATATATTCTTTTATATCTCGATGTTTGGAGACATCGGTATTATTAAGATAATTACTATTACTACATAGTTATTTGCTAGAACAAATAGTCACTTATTTTAACTTACGTAAGAAATTATTTAATAGATAATTGCGAATGGACTTACTTTGATCACCACAAACATATTTAACTTTTTAGCTGGCACTGACAAAAATACTAACTTGCGTAGCTTCTCCTCAGCACTAGCTCAAAATTGGACGTGTATAAGTGCTCCTAGTGAGTCTATATGTATACAGAAATACATAATTATCATTGAATTTTATTTTACTCACCATGCACCAGTCGTAAAAGGATGTAAGTTTGTAAAAGGATATTAGATTTACCCAATGCTTATTGTTTACATATTTAATGCACAAAAGTCAAACCATCTTTATTTTCAGAATATTACCATTATCTTTTTTAACCCGAGTGTGGTAAGCCATAATACCCAGGGAATAGTATTTTGAAAGAGACTTCAAATATTTATTTTTGTATGCATTTCATGGCCGTACGCGCTTTGATAAAGCTTCATTATTCTAAGTATGTTTTTTGGCACTTTTCTGTTTGACAAAGACAACAAACATTGTCTCAGTTTGAAATGAGACAAGATATTAAAAAGTACGAGTGCTAATGAAATTTTATTACTCATATCGCATAGCCATTCAAATACCTCAAACACAGTACCTATAATTCCCTTAAAATTACAAATCATATCTCCAAACACATCTAATTCAACAAATCCTGCCCGTGGCACTACAGAGAACTCTTTTGATCCGAATCCATCCTTTATCTTTGCGAAATAGGTTAAGGGCCGGGAGTGCCTCTACATCACATTAGCCCTTTGTAAGTAGCTTATTGCCTGAGGCGGATGAATGAAAGCGTAGAAGTGGTTGGAATTAGTTGTAGCTTTATTAAGTGATAGATAGCATTCCGAAAGTGTCAAATGTAAAACAAACTACAGCTTGAGAACATTTGAAGAAGCCAAAGAGCAGTCCAAATACGTATTTAAAGTGACTCAAAGATTCATTAGTTTGAAATAAAAATGAGGGATCAACACTACCTGCAACTTACTATCAGTAGAATAAAGACATTACCTGATAAATGAAGCATAGCTTTGACGATATTTAACTAAATTAAACGTTTATTATAAGTAAACAAAACTAATGAATTATGTAATGCTACACCATACCTTATAACGAAATAAAATAATAACGACCTCCTGGTCGCATACGACCGCGGTGGACAATCTCAAGTGAGATTAGCCATAAGCGCGGGACATTGTTTTTAGTGCTCAAGTGTCTGCGCAATACACAGGGGCACTCTTTGTTTCTTCCCTCTCATTATTCGGTGACCATATCTTGTATTATGAGATTTCAAAATTTCGCGTTGCAATACAATGAGAATTAGACATGACGGGTCTAAACACGAAATATTAATATGAGTAAATGCTACTCACTGCTCGACGTTTCGGCTGCGAGCAGTGAGTAGCATTTACTCATATTAATATTTCGTGTTTAGACCCGTCATGTCTAATTCTCATATATTGTATGTCAATCAGTCAATACTCAGTAGATACTGACACATACTCAATTTATTTTGATTGTTCTAATATACAAATGTAATGAACTAGTAAATAGCAAGCTTCTATGCTTTATTTCGTTGACCAGCTAACCCGGCTTTGGTTGTAAAACCTCTTCATTCAAAAATATTACCTTTGTTCTCCAATTTTGATCAATCCCTTATACGATTGAAAACTATTTCCGATTGAGGATTTACTTTTGATAACGGCATTTATTAGACCCACTTACATAAACCCCGCAAGTTGCAAATACACCGAAACCTTGTCAAAAAAGGAAACAACCTATAAAACTTATTAATGTATTTATTTATTATAGTCAATAAGAATAACGTATGTGATTTTAGCTTACTGAATGACGAACATTTCTGTGTTCTGGTCTTATCCAGAGGTTCTCAAATAGGGGCCAGAACATGCGGCGAAATGGTTCCAGTAAAGTGTGGTACGGCAGTGTTTGCTTCGCGCTCAAATTGGCGAGGGGCACTCCTAGATAAAGTTGTAACATAATAAACATGGCCGCCAAGCGTATTATCAATTCGCGAAACACGACGAACGTAAGAAAATAATTCAAACTATTAGGTTTGATGAAACCCGCTTTAGTAATTTAAGAATATCAGTTGGTTGTGAACTAATTTAAAGTAACTCTCTCATGCTTTTCCCTTTGATCCATTGCGATATTTTTTCTGGCACTATTGGATATTAAACTAGACGTAATCTATTCGATAATGAATCGAAGCAACCGAATGCATAGTGATATCCGATCCTACCCACGTGTGTGAGTCACGTGTCTGGCCATGTTTTGTTTTGTTTACATGTCTATCTATTTGTATACAAAAGGGATTCAAATTTGGGGATGTAGAGAAAGTTTGATCTCGTAAACAGTGGTACTTGGGATGGATCAAGTTTGATTGATTAAAAAAATGAGTTATGGGGATTTGGAAATCTTCTTATCACATTTTTTACTATCTGTTGTGTTATATTTCTTATAAAACTGGTACGTACTTATAGACTGTACTATACCAAATATAAAATAGTAAACTCCTATTCTCTTACTTAAAACTCAGCAGACCATGATTATTAATCTAAAATATGTTAACATCTTGATTAAATTCACAGCTCTAAGTTACGAGATCATAGCAAAAAGTGTATTTCAACTGTCAGTCCAAAACTGCTGTAACCCAGTTGCTCAAAGCCCGTTCAAAAACCAGTAGTTTCAGTTGCACATTTCCCAGCGTCAGTAAGTCACTTTCCCAATGGAGGGTTTAAGCAAAACAATGGTTTCCGAACGGACGGAACTCGGTTACCACGTATTTCCATGAGAAAGGAACTTTTTTTCATCCCGTCCGGATAACGGGCCTACGTGTTCATAGCTAAATAAGAACAATTTGTTCAGTTAATGAATGTAACCTTCAGTTTATGCCTTCTTAAGTTAGTAACTTAAACGTAGAAAAGAATAGAATTAATATTTATTACTTGGACACATACAAAAAATATCAACTTACTTTTATAACAAATAGCAAGGACAGTACGGAAAAAAACATAAAGAAAAAAAACTAAACTTACAACGAAACACATCCTTGAATGTATAATTTTTGTTTTGTTAATTCGCAATTTATAAAAAAATCAAACAATAATGATATGTTTTTGCTGATAGATTACCTATTGATTTTTAAACATTAAACTTACTCCACGAATAAAATAGCGGAGTATAATCTTGACCCAATATTTTATTTTTATTTAATCACTTGAATCTGCCAACTCTAGATGTTAATGATGTTGACAACAATGAGTTTCAATATAAACTTCCTGTGTGTTCTCTTCTTACTACATGTGTAATCCTGGAAGGGTTAAAATGCGGTAATCCGATACTACCGATTCAAATTCAAATAAGGCCCTTTTGTAAATCATCCGAGTGGTTCGGAAACGGTTCGGCCGGCCCTTTCGTTCGGAAGTACCAGAGAAATGGACGTAAAAATGTAACGGTCTAATAAAACTATAGTTGGAGCTATTGGTTTATGTTCGGTTATGGAGAGGTATTAAATATTCAGCCTAGTCTGCTCATATATGTATATTGATAATTTATAAGCATTGAAAGAGAAGGATAAGAGGCATTATACAGATGAGGATGAATAAAGACTGGACTGTCACAAAAATAGAGTAAAAATATAGATTAGTAATTAAATGTCTAGAGCCTGTTTCAAAATCAAAATTAAAACTTACCTACTAAAATAGGTTCTACTAAATTAATACTTGACGAGTAGTGCTTCCTACTTTTCAAGGTAGGTTACTTGACACAAGACACCAAGTCAACGAATTTCAAATCGTTTACTTAAAACTTGTATACCTCAAACATTCTTCTTTACAGCTGAAAGATTAACTAAAGCACTACAATCAAATTAAACACCTAAAAATATGTTGAACGAGATGTAAGACGATTTTTGAAGTAGAATCAGAATTCTCAGATAAATGAGACAAAATACTAAAATAAACTATTTAAACACTCCAGTCGGTTAGCTAAAACGTTTCAAATAATTAAACTGAAATGTCATTCATAGCATCATTTGTCGGAGTCGACGGAATAGCAGAAATACTTTTTTAGGGTATAATATAACACATCGTGTGGGGTGGTTTGGGTAAACAGATGTCAGTAAAACGTTCGGTTTAATTAGTTTACTAATAGTATTTTTGGGTTGAACATCGCGTTTTGTTACCTATAAATCAGAACGTCAGTTGGTACACTTCATTTTCGAGATCCGTTGCACCTAAATAATTAACTATAACGTTGTCTGTAATGTATTTTTTTATGTAGAGTTTCACAGTTCATCCGATCTTTGTTAGAGTATAATGAGTCTTAATTAAAAATTCTATGGTGCTTTCTTTATTAAATTTAATTGACTTAAAGGCACTATTATTGTTTTTATTTTCATGTTTATTATTCTACTTCATTATTCATTTAACCTATTATGTAAATTTAGTTTAGATATTTTGAGTGCAGAATTAATACAATACATAAAGGCATCACGCAATATTCTGCTGTTTTGTAATTTTGATTTTAATTTGGCACCTAATTAAAAGTATAATTAACTATTACCCATCAGTTCATGGTCAAAGCCCCATCGACCTATATAGCCCGACCTTAAAAGCGATGCTGGCGCCCCCATCTCGTGTGTAACGCTCGTTAAGATACGCAGCATCGGAGATAATGTTAAAAGTAATTAGGTGCGATTGGCCAACTGGCGTGTTTTTTATTGATTTTTTTAGATGAATGTGCATTTATTGTAGAAAAATAAACTAACGTAACACGATAAAGAATTGAAGGCGAAAATATTAGACAGAAAAAAAATGCCATGGTGATCGGCAGAATAAGGGATTGTTTCACCATCGACAAATTAATAAGCACTAATCAACAAATATTTCAAATATGGAACGTCTATTCGTATGAAGTAGGAAATGGACAGATAACGTAACGTGACATTGTAAAATGGACCGTAAATGAATATTTAATGAAATTAATTACCAATTTTTATTTTCGTATTAGCGCAGCGTAGGACGTCCACCGACAAGATGGACAGACGACCTTGTAAAGATCGCAGGATCACACTGGATGCAAACCGCTTGTGATCGGTCGATGTGGAAAACTGTGGGGAAGGCCTATGTTCAGCAGTGGACGTCCTTTGGCTGATAATGATGATGATGATTTTCGTATTGTTTTCTCCACCTAAAGGTTTCTCAAAGAGATTGTTGCCCAAAAAGCCGCCTGTTAAATACGTTATGTGTAAATTCTCTCTTGTGTCTTACGATGTGAGAGATAATGTAATAATACCCGAAAAGTTATGGAAAACCGTAGGGAGGGGGGGGGGCTATCTTTAGCAGTGGACGTCCTTTGGCTGATAATGATAATGTAACTAATAAGTTAGAGTTTTTGATCGTATGCAGTTCAAAAACGCGCCACGGCCAAAAAATCTAAGTTTAGTCTCAAAACCCAACCCCCCGTTTAAAAAGTGTCAAATATCACCTCACACTTGCAGATACATCTTATCTATCCTCGTTAAGATCCTTTATCTCTAACGATCGTTTGAACCTTTAACCTGTTATCTGTCGGCGGCAGAACATTATGGAGTGTCAGACCGCAGTTGCACGTCAGGTTAAGAGTTCGCAGCGATAAAAACATGTGAAAAGTTTAAAAATAACAAGTCAAGACAAGTCAAATTCATAGCTTTAAAATTGACAAAATTGATTTGTTTATAAATTGGTGAATGGTAAGGATCGAGTATCAATAAAAAAAAGCTCAAATTCACACAACGAGCGATAGAGACGGCTATGCTCGGTATTTTTCTACGAGGTCGAGATCGAATCAACCGGCCCACTACGAAAAACGAAATCCGTCAATACGATCATCGTTTTGCGGATCCGAAGCATTTTTAATTAGTATGCAATCCTCACTACAAAATGCTTCGGATCCGAAAAACTATAATCGTATTGACGGATTTCGTTTTTCGTAGTAGACCTCCAGAAATGAGCAGATACGTTCCAGAACTGAGGTAAAGGACATAGCCCTGCGAATCAGTAAGCTCAAGTGGCAATGGGCAGGGCACACAGTGCAAAGATATGATGGCTGTTGGGGCAGAAAAGTTCTAGATTGGAGAGCCATTAACCAAAGTCGCAGAATAGGACGTCCACTGACACGATGGACAGACGATCACACTGGAGGCAGACCGCTTGTAATAGGTCGATTTGGAAAACCGTGGAGGAGGCCTACGTTCAGCAATGGAAGTCTTTTGGCTGATAATGATGATGATGAAGGATCGAGTGCACGTGTAATACAAGTGTACATAGTGATACAATAATACTATTGTATGTTAATTTAATTTGCATTGCATTTCAATTTATGGAGGAAGAATGTTCTGTTTCCGATCATCGTTGTCTGAAAAGAAATTGTTTATCAGTACTCACCTTTTCAATTTAAAAATCATTTGGTGTTTAGAAATTGAGTGCAAAGTACCACTCTTACGCATTATTCTTAAACGTCTTACAACGTAAAGATAAGATAAACATTCTGACATAACCTGACGCGTCAATGTTGGCACAGAATTTAACCCTTAAACGCTCACCCTTATTATCATTGTTTTAAAGTTCAAAACATGTCATACTATGTTTACTTAATTATTCTTGAGGTAGGTTATTTTGTTTTATGATGTATGGGGTTACATGATAATATTTGTCACACAAAACGTTGATCGCGTCATGAATTAGTGAAGTATGTAAATGTGGACCACCCATGGATGCCAGCTTATCTATAACCCTAATTTATGGTATACACAAACGGACGGTATGTGCATTTGTGGTAAAGATTACCAACACGTATTTCATAGTCAAAGTGTACTTGTGTAGAGGCCAATAGACTGCGATAATTTTGACAATTAATAAAATTCAAAATAAACAAATTAATGACATGTGTACACTAAATGAGTGTACACCAAATGTGACAATGAGTACACTAAAATTTAAACGATTTTTTTCATAATTTTTAAATGAGGAGCATCGTTTTCTGTTGGTGTAGTGGGTGCTATTTTATTTATTTATTTATTTATGTAAAGACTTTATTGCACAAATCATGCTGTACAAAGGTGGACCTAATGCTAAAAGCATTCTCCGCCAGTATACTCTCTCACTTTTAATTTAAGATTTTTTCTTTTAAAGGGCTCTTTATTTCAGTTTGTATACGGATCAAAATAGGTCTGGTAACATATAAATATAATCTTTAGGGACTTAATATTCCTTAATTTGTAAACGGAAAATAAACAGCAGTTCAGATGTACATTACTTAGTGGTTAAATGAAAAGAAAGTTTATGATACACAACTGGAAAAAAAAAAGTGTAAACAGATAAACAACTATTCACCACAGCGTTTACTTAATGTGTATATTTGAAACACGCTTTTTAATACGTTTGTTAATCCACGAGCATCAAAGCGTTAGATGTAGAGCATCGTCATTAAATCATACTCTTACAAAATTGTTTTTATGAGTGTCTGTACAAAAAATTTGTATGCTGATAGTGGAGTATAAAAGTACGAGTAGGTACTAATAATAGTCCAATTGAAAGATAAATTCTCCTTGTTAAGTCGGTAAGGAAATCTTATTTCATCTTTTAAGGAAATCTTGCTTTTTTAATATAGTGTGTAAAAATATATAGTAATGTAATGTTTTAAAATTATGAATGTTATTTTTTGAAAATATTTTACATGCCATAACTGTGGCGAGACATGTCGAACTCTTTATTGTAAATGTCCACCCAAATATACCGTGTTTCTATGTAAATAAAGAATTGAATTGAATTGAATTGAACAACTTTAAAAAAATACTGTTTACAAATATGTAGATTTTTATTGTTAACCACACATAATAAGTACCGTATACTGATTATATTGGCAATGGCCTTTTTTCAATGTCATAATAAGTTCTGGTTAGAGTTATCTGCCATTTTTTTACGAAATGATATTTTATTTAGTTAGTAAGTGCCACCGCGGTTAGTGCTCGAGTTCGATGGTGAAACAGGGACTTACTTTTTATCAAGGTTCTAACAACTTTATATTTTATCCCAAGGTTACTCGTCATGTGGTTACACGCCGTCAGAAAATTTGCGAACATTAACGAACGGATACGCAGATTACTTACGTTGGTTACCGAACGTACAAAATGTACAGACGAAGAGAAAATACGCCGTGTATCTGTCATGGCCCTAACCGCGGTGTTGGATGGAACTCAGACCAACTCCGCCAGTATTTTACGTTTCATTTAGTGCAAGAGATAAAATTTTATTAAAATGGTTCCATTTTATTCGATTAAATTTATTTTGTGGACAAGTGAAATAAGCGTCAAACCAATAAATTAGGATCTGCGCTCATGCTCGATAATGGTGCAAAAAGTTTTTAATGCCGATACATTTATGTATCGGCATTAAAAACTTTTAAAAGCGATGCTCCTTACATGAGAGGAATATGTACGCGATTTGAGTTTCACAGAATCTTTTATACACTTTTGTTTGGCACCTAGGTTTATGGTTTGAAGATTTTTATTCTCACACGAAATTACACTTCATTTGCAAAAAGATCAACAATTTGACAAAATAAAAAAAAATGCCGGCACTCAATATTGAATTTCTACTAAAATAATTATAAATTTGAGAAAAAGACACAAATCCCATGGTGAAAAGAGCTTTTTTTACTCCGAGGCACTAATTCCTAAGACCCTAAACAGATAGCTGTCTCAGATTCTTCAAGATATGAAGGTTATTGTGTTAAACCTTATTTTGAGGACTAAATTTTGGTTAATGTGAGTTTATAATTGCATTCTTATTTATTAGAAGGTGAAATACAAGAGTACATCCCCTAGACTATTCGTTCAGTCAGGTGCGTTCTGAAAGTTGGGTGGATCGTCTGTTATTGACGGCTGCTACGGGTCGCGTTTTTACAAAATCTAGCGCAATTTGTTACAAAGCGTTCTTTGTGCATCTGAATTTTATAGGATCATTTTTAATTAGTACACACGTTTTGATCATGATTTAATAGCCGTGAAATAACGTATGTATTTAGTGAAGTTAAGGCAGAACAAAAATTAAGGTACTTTCCCTGATTACTCACTTACAACACTGTTGAATTAAGAATTTTAGATTGCGCATTATTTTTAACATAACTTCAACCCTATAATGGCTAATGAAGTCAATCAATGATTTAGCTAAAGAATAAAAAACGGATTTTCCAAGCATTTTGGTTAAGAAATGTAAAGTATTTTATTTGAAGTAATAAGGTTTTAATCTTACTACAACTGAGACTAAAAAATCACTTCAATTGCGGTGTATTTAGACAAACCGCGTCTTTCTCTATTGAGTTATTGCTCAAGTTGAGTTTCGTTCGAATTGTTTGTTTGTATGTTGCAATTTAGGCTTCCCTCCTTTCAGGAAAAGGCTTGCAGGAACGTTGTCTGGTTAAATTAGTTAACATTTGATAAGATAATTTATGTTTAAATATACATACTGCTGTATACCTAGGTCCATGTAATTTTGTCGTTAACTAAAACATCTTTTCAGTTTGTAGCCTACACACTTTATGAAATTGAGCGGAAACTACACAAACCACAGGAATTAAACCGCCAAGTGCGAGTAGAACTCGAGCACCGAGAGTACTGTGAAGCCTGGGTGTTGTAGAATGAAGACTGGATGTTGTTATGGTCTTTATGAGATGTGTTTCTTGAGTATATGTTTCTACGTGTAATGCACAAATAATAATAAATACTCAGCTTTCGTGATGGACTTCTTGTTTATTCTAGTAGAATTTTACAATATTCCAATTAAACGAATTTAATGATAAAAATTACAAACACTTAGTATGTGAAAATATAAAGTCAAGATCTTCGATTCTTTACATAAGACGTCAAACGTAAGAGTTAAGACGTTTGCACTTCAAAAGTCACTCATAAAGAAAGTTTTTCATCCTTTAAATTACGAAGAATCGAACAAGAGTGACATAGAGGTTTTACGCGAAGCTCCAAACCTCTACAGTACCGTACAAGCTAACATCTCTACATATAAATTTTTTTTCGGTTTTCAGATTGTGTCCTTTTTAAGTGCTGTAAGATATTCCATTTATTTTTTAAGACAATGGCTTGGATCAAAATGTTAGTGATTAGTAAAAAAAGGATACCCATTATGTAAAAATTGTTACAAAGTCCCAAGCTTCCTATGCACTTTCACTTTTACTAGTAAATGCATGCAAAAAAAGAGTCTGTCTGTGTATATGTCTGTGGTATCGTAGGCTACGATCCGTAGCTCCTAAACGGATGAACCGATTTCGGTTTAGTTTTTGTGTCACAGATGATTTTATCCTGAGTATTCTTAACCTTGTTTCATGAGAATCTGTTGCCGTTCTTTATTTGCGACGGGGGTCTTTATAATAAAAAATAATGTAATAATATTCCATTATCTAATTTCACAATCTTATAAAATTATTAAGTAGGTACAAATAGCAGTAAAATAAAGGCAAAGCATATCTTTTAGTATCATGTTACAATCAAATCTTACTTAAAGTCCACTTACAACTATAAAATTCCGTTTAATAACATTTTAGTGCTTTTAAGTCATGTTTATGATTATCCTCATTTTATTACGGAAGCTCATTCTAAATGACAATATTTTCATGTTTATGTGCTTTCTAATAGTGTTAAGAGCTACGACAAATGATTTTTAAAAGATTATTTAAATCTAATCTCATTTAGACATGTCTGCTAAAATATTTAGTACTAAAATAATAAATCATTTAAGTCTTATGGGTTAAAATAGTAGTCGGATCTTAGGACAGAATTTTTGAAATTTTGATATATTTTTTAATACTCTGATTCGAATTTCGAAACAACCAATTTATTTCAACTTATTTAGGTTATTTGGAACAACTTTGAAAGTAAGCAAGTTTTTCGAAACTAAAGTACGGACAACAGCAGCGCTGCACGTCAAGCGGTATCTTATACTGTTGTTGGAATAAGGGCTATTTTTTCTAAAAATGTATAGTCTGATGTGCTGGCCACTGTACCTTGATAACCTTATACTGTGTTCGCCATTGCCTTAGTGTAACTAGATAATTAAGTAATTATAGAAATCTAACAATATTTTTCTTCATTCAACAACATTTGTTTTTATAACTTATGGAAAGCTTATAAATGACCTTAATATTTGTCAAATTCGTTTTGTTAATTGTCATGCAATCGCTGTTGGTTTTCATTTAGAAAAAAAAATTTCATTTAATTCTAATAAAGACATTTCAAAATCATTGCATATAATTCAGAACATACTTAGACTGTTCATTGTTCATATTTAATGTACTACTTATGTATTTCCCGCCAACTCTATAATTCAAAATGGCGGCGGCGTAACATGACAGTTAATGTTGAATAATTTACCAACTGATCACGCTCTATGGTAATTCGGTGTGCCGATGACGTATTGCTTGTCTATCGCTGCTCTCGTGATTTATCAGAAATGTCAGGTGGTTTTCACGAAAATGTTATTTGGAGAGGTGATTTTTGTAAAATAAAACTGTACTGAAGTAGATAGGTATGGACTAAGTTGAAGAAAAAACAGAGTTTGAAAAGGTATTGGGGCGCGAAAGATCACATTCTGAAACATCACTTGGGCAATTATTCACACCGTGCGGTCCGAAACCTCGTGGTGTAAAACATCCTAATACCTGGAAGAAGTTGAATCTGGTTAAATACAAATAAAATATTTGAGAACTATGACAATGTGTGTGGTTGATTAAATTGATGATATTATATCAACACATTATACTGCATGTACCTACTTGTGCTTTGCAATAAATAAATACATAATTTTAGATTAGAATAATAGAGTTAAGAGAACAAATTCTGGCCTGGTAAGGAATAAAATTTCTTTGATCGTGTTTATTACTACTGAAACAATAAAACTCTTCAAAATTTTAAAACAAAGCAAACCAGAGCTTTGAACTGTAGACGCTCGATTATTACCACCGAACATCAATACATTTTTATTATTTACAACGCATGTATTTGAGGGTTAACAGTGGTATAATGTAGCGTTTAATTTAACTCATTAATTTATCACCCTTGTAGAGGGTTGTGGTGCATTAGACCCCGCTACCGGTTTGCCACGTGCGCTCATAGTTTAATGATCATAATAATGATTTTTGTAACCCCACTCGGAATGAGAGGGTTTGGTATTGGTAAGTTAATGATTGAAAAGTCCATTTTGATAAAAAAACATCAATAAGCGATAAAATAATGCTGTTTTTTAAAACACTATGCTAGATAAAAGTTATTTGTTAAATTGATTAAATAAATTTACAGAAGTGCACACATATTTCACTGTCACCATTTTAGCCTAGAATCATAAGTAAACGCATTTTTTTAAAACTGAACCGTCTTCTATCATTCTCGACCAATTTTGAGCCGGCTCCCTTCAGCAGTAAACTAGTTGGTATTGTGCGGTGTCTTTGACCAAATGCTTGTGGTTTTAGGGAAAACCAATTACAGGGAAGCTTGTGTTTGATCTAACTACCTTCTACATACTTAGTTATTCTATTTATGGAGATATACTTACATAAGAATAGTTAGATACGGGATTGTTACCATTTACCTATTGGAGCTTTTAAATATTAAGATACATGGTAGCAACTCGTATCTAACTATTCCAATGTTAGTGACCATGAAAGTTTAAAACAATATGTACTAAGATCTTGTGGACTTACGAGAACAATACTAATGAATTCGTAATTTCTAGGTCTGGCCTTTATATTATTTGTTTTGAGGTTATGTTTCTATGATTTGAAATTTTACCCCAACCAAAAATTAATTAAGAGTGTGGGTTTTGCTTTAACTTAGGTTCTCACTCAAAGACTGCCTCGCTGGTATAGTAGTAAGTTCACTGGCCACTATGCAGAAGGTCCCAGTATCGAACTCCCGGGTGTGGCCGAAAATTGTTTTGTCAGTCTTGAAAACACTCGCAAACATCTCGGAATCACGATCTGGTGATGACACCCCCGTGCCTCAGTGGTCCTGCACCTGATCTCTCACCGGTCATGTCAGATCGGATCTGCCATCACCGAACGATGAGAGTGAAAGAGCAGAGAGTGCCCTTGTGTGTTGCTCACACACTTAAGCACTTTAATCTGTAAAAAGTGTAATGTTTTGTAATATTTGTACTTATGTAACCTGCTACATGTATGAATAAATGATTTTCTATTCTATTCTATTCTAAACAATGTCCCGCACCGATGGCCTATCTCAGTTGAGATTGACCGCCGTGGTCGGATACGTCGAGGAGGACTTTATGGTTTATGTAAGGTTCTCAAAAATAGCTTGTTTATAAATTTTAAGTCAAATAGAATTAAAATATTTCTTTTGTCACAATAAATAAAATATAGAATTTCGTTTTTTTTATAAATATTCGCCAGACAACACACCAATTGTCTTGGTTTCGAACTAAGGAATTTTCTTCCTTGTGCTACGAATACCAGACAACGATAATGACGGGGGCGTCTCCCATAAATAATTAAACACATATAAACATCCATGACTTAGGTACAAATGTTCGTGCTCATCACACAAAATTTGCCCCTTGCGGGATTCGAACCCGCGACACCGGCATAGTAGTCAGGAGCGCTAACCACTACACCAAACGCGTCATCGGTTAAAATATTCATTCTATTCAATAAACATGAGTGAACATTAAGTTAATTACATTTACTAAAGCTTACTCGTCTCACAATAAATGGTAGACGTAGCGATTCAATACATATCAATGTAACCACGATACAATGCGAAATAGATTTATCAGTCTGAGACTAAATCTAAGTCTAGACCATTAATATTGCAGAGCATGTTTACGGCGTCTGTCGATGTACTGTGGTTCGTCTGAGGTATCTCAAAGCCATAGCGAGATTGGGATTATTCAGTGATTCTTGAGTGAGTGAGTGAGTTAAAAAAAAGTGAAGATAAGTGTATTATATTAATATGTTGCCACAAAACCCCTAAACCGAATTCCTTGAAATTGAATGTCGAATTTGAAACCGTTTATATGCGTTGATGCCAAGTGGCGTGAATTCATGGCGCGAGAAATTTGTTTGTTGTGTCACTTCCATACGCTGGTAATAGGAGCTTAATGAAGAACATTTCTGAATGCATACACAGTTGAAAACGTCAGAATAAAACTGAATAGAAAAATTACGAACTCAAAAGCGCGTTGAAACAGAACTCAATGATTTAAGTGAGCGAAGTGAACGAAGCGAGCGGTGGTTCCGCTCGGCGCCATTACCGCTCAACTATTGCGTAATCCGCGTGTCGCCGTGAATTATCTATTCCGTTAGTGGCTCGTGAGGGACTTGTTTTAGGGTTGCCAGCGCTGATAATTTTTTATTTAAATTACTCCCTCTGCCGCCATCAATTTCATTTAGTTTTGAGTTTGATTAATTTAATAACTAGGGTAAAAACTTTTATGCAAATAAGAATAAATTTTAAGGACACAAATACCTACGTTGCTTAACCTTAAATGCTTATTGTGTCGTTTTTGACACTCACCCAATATTATTTAATAAAAAATAAAATAAATTAAATATGTTATTATATTATATAATTATTAATTTTTTAGGGTGTTTACTGTCGATTAAAAGCATTCACTATTTTTTTATAATATTTTTTATATTATTTTTTAATATTTACTATATGGACATCCATTTCTTTCCTAAGACCTCTTTGGTTTCTGGAACCCAACCTTTTTTGGAAAATGAATAGAAAATAGTTTTCATCGTAATTTTATAATTAAAAATATGAAACAGAACTGTAATAAAATGCACTATAATAAGCTGCAAAAAGAATTTAAAAATATTTAAATTAAAAAAAACGGTATTTTTTTCTATTTTTTGCTGGTTTGTTGATTTGTAAGAGAAAATATGCAAAAAAAAAAAATTTTTATTTTTTCCGCAATGTTGAAATCATTTTCTATCATTAAAATAAAACTTTAAATCAAAAACAAAAAATCATGCATTTATATACATACATATACATGCAATCATGGGTTAATGAATACGCATCAAAATTAAAATTAAATTATACATATATCTTACCGCACCGACCGAAGTGCACCTAAAACAGTTTTTTGTTGCTTTTTACCTTAAATAAAACACTGCACAATCACTATGCTTAACCAGCTTGAGCTTCCCTATATTAAAAACAATAGAATTATATTTCCTTTCTTCTTTTGTCACAGCCCTAGATATCTCTCAGGGCGGATTAACTTGATCGGGATGCGGCCGCTTTCCGCAGTTCGCGGGCGGGCGGACACACGCCGCGTTCCAATTTCGAATTGTAACGACGATAATTTTGAATTTAGAATTGTCAATTGCATTGATGCCGTTACGCAGTTTATAAACAAAAATCAAAAGCCTCGTTTGGTCAATCCATACTAAATTGTTAAACCTTACAATCCAAAAACTTGTACCAGGCTTAAAACTATACTATGATATAAACCGACCAATTTAAAAACAATGTCATAATGACAGTATCTTACAACGGAGGTATACTTTTTAAATAAGTCTTGGTTTAAACCTTGTTTGAGCTGGTGCTACCTTTTTAGTTATAAGGGTAAGAGTAAGAGTTCAGTCGTTTACTCGTAAATGCTAAATCCCACGAACTATATAATATAGCTTAATATTATATTATAATAATATATTTAATGTATTGATGTATTGATAATTACAATTTGAAATACTACAATTTGCTAATAACAATATATTCGTAATAATATGATGGAACATTTGATAACTTAATTAATAATTTAAAAGGTGTTAGGCAGGGAAAAATAATAGTTTTTATTATTATAATCAATTTAAATATTTATGATAAATTTAATGTTATCTTATTACTTTAATTATGTTAATCTAATTTATATAAATGTACATTTTAATGTTCATCTGTACCCACAAAAAAGGCACTCGCTGAAAATCAGCGTCGTGGTATGCGTTCTGCTACTGCCACGGCCAATGCTGAGCGAGTGCCTTTTCGACATAAGCCTACTTACCTATTTTTAATTAATTACTCGTGGGACCTGTATCTAACCTTAGGTAATCTCTCAATGTAATTTTTTTTGTTAATTTTTAGGTCGAATAAATTTATTTTCTTTTCTTTCTTTCTTTCTAATGAACTAACAGGGTCGGAGTAAAATTAAACGCTTGGACGAAGTCGCGTAAATAGGAAAAAAAAATCGAAGGCTACATCAAGAATTTTTCATTGCAGCCTTTTTTTTTGAAATCACAATTATTTGTATATTTTTACTTTTCTTTGCACAACAACGTTAAACTAATGTCAGTTCGTAACAATAAAGTTGTTTATTATTTATCCAACGGTTTTATGACTTTATTTCAGTATAGCCGGCCATTTTGAAATTTACGACGGTATCAAAATACATAATGAATTTAGCGAGCCGAATGGAAATTTTCTTGGCGTTTTGTGAAAACAAACGCTTTTATTTTTTATTTTATTAATTTGTTTTCTGTAGCTAAGGGCCTGTTTCACCATCGACAAATAAGTACTAACCAATGATTAATTAAAACGTAGGACGTCATTTTATATAAAGTATTCGACAGATAACGTTAACCAGAACTTATAAGGTTATTCTGAAGCAGATTGTAAGTGTAAAGGCAGGTTATAATAAGCGTATATAATAAAATGCTTCGACAATCTATTATATAAAAATAAGTCCGGTTTTCCTCCCTGACGCTATAACTCCAGAACGCACAAACCGATTACCACGGTTTTGCATTCGTTGGAAAGGTCTCGGGCTCCGTAAGGTTTATAGCAAATAATTATCCATAAAACGGGGCTGGGGGTGTAACGAAGTTGGCTGGGACCGCTAGAACATTACGAACATTTTAGGCCCGCTTACACAAATCTTAGCATATCTAATTATCAGTTAAACGGAACACATATCGAGTAATTGGACCTTAACTCTTACCTATTAATACTGCTGAAAATCTTGACTATCAATTTAATTTTATGTTAAAAAAAAGGATTCAGAGATCCCTAAAAAGCCGCCGGCGTAGCTGCATTTTGCATTAGTATCTGACAAAGCTTGACAAAGGCCGCCGGCAAAGCCGCCGATCGGTGTGGATACACTTTAATCAGTCAGGTATCAAACGACAGCCGGGCGCCGCATAATAATGGAATTTCTATTGTGTCTCGTTTACACATACTTGACGAGTTAAGTTAATTTACAATTCGAAACAAAAGACTAAAGAGCATGATACTTTCGCCATAGTTGACATACATATCTCTAACAACTGTTTTATGTGGTATCATTATTTTTATTCCACTTTATTGCATTCTCGCCAAATTTTATGGACCCTTTTTATAGTTTTATTGCGGTAGAGTTATGGGCGAAACTTGTGAAATCAAAAAACACTTACAATTCATGAGTTGACTCAATGGGCGTCGTTGTAAAAAGTTATGGGGAAAATGCGTTAGGTTGCTTAAACATTTAAAAAGTCATGATGAAAGATTGTACAGTAAATAGTAGATTTTTGTTTTTATAGTGTTTCATCACTATACAAACTTAATAATATAAATTGCACTTGTAAAAAGCAACCGTGACCTTTGTGAGACTTCTTAATGGGACGGTGGTCGAGTGGTATAGGCATACGCCCGGATAGCGTAAGACACGGGGTTCATGTCTGTCACAGAGTCATGGTTGTTTTTTACAAGTGAAATTTATATTGAACAGTAAATGCTGATTCAGTAGAAACATATACATTTATCAAAACTCTTATTGATTGATTTTATCTGACAAAATTAAAATAAAAAATAAATCTATCTTAAATAGATAATTTATTATTCAGAGATATATATTACTCATGTAGGTATCCTTTTTGCTTGAGCCGAGAAATAGCAAATAAAGTATTATCAAGATTTATAAAAAAATGATGTAAGTTGGTGAAGATGAAGCCGAAAATACGTGTCTCAGTTATTTAGAACTTAAAGGAATCACAATACGTGTATTGATGTGAACACAATTTCGAAAGCCCAAAGTTGAATTTAAGCCAAGTGTGTTACAAAAACAGTGTCAAAAGTTATAATTAAACAACATTTTTACGCCATCGAGTGTACAGTTTTAATACAAGCTCCAGTAATCCGGATGTCATGTATTTGTTTTCGCACCCGTAAAACTTTGCGGACTGTACCTAATCAAACAACGACGCTATTAGTACCGTCAGCATGGATGTTACATTTCGAAAAATAAACTTTCTTTTTCTTGATTTTTTCTCCTTATCGCCGAAAAAACGCCCTCTTGATTGAGTTTCAAAGGTTAGTAAATCCAAAGAAAGTTTTTTTTGATACCAAAAAATACCATAAGAATATTGGGATCAACATAAACATGATAGAGTCAAAATTTTGAGTGTAAGATAGTAACAGTTTTAATAATTACAAAATAATACAGATTAACCAACCAAATAAAAAAAACTCACTTACAAATATTATTTCATATTTTTGTCAACTGGACCATTAACTAAACTTATAAGTAACCAAAAGAGTTTTCAATGAATTTTGTTCAAGAAAATCTTTCTCCCAGTAAATTATGTAACTATAATGAATGATCTTGTAACATGTCAACTTTTTTGTATCAATTTATAGTTTCTCCTTTGTTGCTGACCTTACTTTCAATACAAAGCAGTCGGGTAAATGAGGGCAAGACAAACAGATTTGGGTGTCGTAACATTTTAGCCTGTCTCCTTTGTCTAGTAAATAGTTTGGATTAAAAGTAATTTGAAATTATATTAATCAATGAAATAACCAGAAATAGTCTAAACGATAGCCTTAACGAAAAATCCAAAATATTTTTATTGAAGATATTAAATAGTAGACAATATGTAGATATGAAATAGTAGGCTCTAGCCAGTGGAGTGTTTTCATTAAAAAGTCCAAAAGCCCTTCACGCCGCAATATAAAAACCGGAAGTTTCCCACCTCTTGATGCCCAATTAAAAGCCTTTTCTGATACACTACATCTCAGCAGTAGTTAAATAGTAGTAGTACCTAGTATATCTCAGTCTTCTGCCAGTAATGATGTTGCTGCTACTCAATACTAGGGGAATGCTTATTTAACGGCGGTATTGACTCGCCATGGCACAGGATTGTCACTGAATAATGTTTTTTTAACAGAGAAGCCCATCCCACTAGGGCTCCCCAATACATTCTGGTAATTCCGCCGCTGTTTGGTCGGGGACTGCTTATCCTACTACTATTATAAAGGCGAAAGTTTGTAAGTATGGATGTATGGATGTTTGTTACTCTTTCACGTAAAAACTACTGATTGGATTTGAATGAAACTTTACCACAATATAGCTTATACATCAGAATAACATATAGGCTACAATTTTTAAGGTTTCTAATGTGAGGTTGTAAAAAACACAATTTTTGCGCTACTAGACGGGACGAACCTGAAGTCCACGCGAACGAAGTCGCGGGCAAAAGCTAGTTCAACATATTCGCAGCTTACCACCATATCTGGTGGTCGTTCACTATCCTCTGTGACTCCGCTAGTAGCCTACAGCTCAGCTCATCATTACTATTAGTAATTAATAGTCCCCCTTGCCGATGTTGACTACTGTGGCCAGTCACAACGACTAACCGACTGCGCGGGACATATTATAGTGCACAAGTTGAAGTACTCTCTATTCCTTTCACTCTCATAGCCCGATAGGACAGCAATCTGACACGACCGGAGAGATCAGGCGCAGGACCAACGGCTTACGTGCTTTCCTAGGCACGGGGGTGAAACACCGTCGCCACCGCATCGGATTAGTAATTACTACATACTAGTTACGAGTACTTCACACAAAATCAATCAATGCAATATTGCTTCTCTAAACAGTCTGGGAAGTTCGTCAGCTAAAACTAACTCTAACTGGCGTGGACCCATCAATCTGCGCCTATAGTTTCGGACTTTGCCTATTACTTCAATGCTAACTACAGTAACTACGGGACTTAACATTAACTTCATCGGTTAACTGTTTAAGCGATTTGGTAGTTAGTGTATCGTAGTTAGTTTCGAGTTCGGCTTTCGGTATAGATTTAAAGGGTAACCGTGCTCCTAGCCGATTTGAATTGACCGATATTTTGTCATTAGAGAATTTTATTTATTACTTCGCACATATGCGCCTTTTACGGCCAACAGCACGTCAAGGTAAATAAACATGCGGCATCTTATACAGTTGTATTAAGGGCTAGTTTGCAGCATAAGTAGCTAACCTGAAGTGCTGGCGACTGTACGTACATGGCATGGGAACCTAGGGCAGTACTCATAAGACTTTGACAAGATTTTTGAATACCGTCATCTCTTTCCCTCGCAAGGCCATACTAGTATAAGCGACAAGGACGGCTAGATTAGAAAACACAATATTGTATTGCAGAGTAAGGCCTCAATACTTGCTTTACAGATACTCAAACGTCAACTTAAAGAAAAAATAAGAGAAAAAATAAATTGACAATTTCTTTTTACTGCAGTTTTTTCTGAAATTTATATTGTAGAAATCATATTTCTGAATAAATTGAGTATTCTGCACTAACTTTACCCGCGTGTACTCTGTGACACATTATGGTGATATATCTATGGCTTTTAAGGGAAAACATTGAATGATTAATGCATTCATTTAACTATACAATAGAATTATCTTCACGCTCTAATACTGCCTTACCTGAGCCATACAATTTCCGCTTTACAGATGGTTAATTCCACAAAATAGGTGTTTTAGAATAAACGATTTTAACAATAAACCACGTTACATGTTTTAAAGTGCTCGTTTGGAAGTGCTCTGCTTACAAGTCATAAAAAATATCAGTTTGAATGTGGACGAATGTGGACTTGCCGAAAATAAAAATTAAATGTTCCAGTCCCTTTAAGTGTGACAATTTAATGCCCAATGTTAAAAAAACGTGACCTTAAATATAAATAAAAACTTGTACACTTACGTTGTTAAGTTTTGTTGTACGTCTGTTGACTGATGGGAATGATGATGATTAACTAATCTTCTATTTATAGGTTTGTTTGTTTAGTGGTTAGTGCGCTGGTAAATGAGAGTAACTGTTACCTGCTACCCAAGAGGTCCAGGATTCGAATCTCAGGTCAGGCTAAGTTTCTGGGATTTTCTGTCTTGAAAATACTCAGAAACATCTCGAAATCAGGAAGTTGGTGGTGATGCCACCTCGTGCCTCGGAAATCACGTTAAGCCGGCGGGCCCGCGACTGATCTCTCACGTATTTTTTTTTAAATCATTTGTTTCAGGCAACAAATGCCCATTTATAATAATAACACAAAAAAACGTAATGTCCGATCTGCAACTATACTTGAGCACTATAAACAATGTCCCGCACCGATGGCCAATCTCAGTTGAGATTAAAAGGACGTAACGTTATTATATTTTAACTATTGCTTTGGACCGCTTAGCTTAGCTGGGCAAAATTTTAGAAATATTTCGCAAAAAGTTAATTTTCTGTTACGGCTAATAACAAAACTGGCTAGTTTCTAGTTTCTATAGCTATCCAACGCGGCAACGCAGCCAAGATTATAGCCTCCTTGCCACAAGGAAATGGTTTCGTTTTTGAATAGGGTAGTCTTTTTTTTTGTGTTGCATGTCTTAGTTTTTAATTTTTTCTTGTTTGTTATTAATAAAATTTGGCTTTTTTCAAATAAAAAAAAAATTAAGGTCAATCATCTAATCTTACCTACAACTACTTGTATTTGGTACTTTACTAATCTCCTAATCACTTCCTTGCCACCAACCGCGACGGTAACGTGACCAAACCCGACATGGTTTTACATTTAAAGCCTGTTACGAAATGTTTTGCCTCTTAACGCTTATCAGTGATTAAGTTTATTGCGGATTATGACCATGGGAACGACTTAAAACACGGAAGTGAACGTAGAATGCACTGCGATTTATGATATCAAAAAGTGCAAGGCGTACGTATGTACGTATGAGAGATGATATTTAAAATTGGTGTAGGTTTGCTCTTGACTCTTTTACCACCTAATGTTCATAGGCTTGTATTATTTTATAGGCATTTTTTTTGTACAACAAAGTTTGATTGACAGGCAGTGTTGACGATAGAACTCACCCAAAAGACGCCTGTATATCTTTATAGATAAAGAAAAGCTACCTGGGTATGTAAGATACTTTTCGCGACTTGCTATAAATCTGTGCCCGAACGCAGTGATTGTTTTGTTCGTGAATTACCCGCTTTGTTGATGCATATTTTTGTTGTTACTTAAGTTATTGTATTTGTTGTAAACTTGATAGCATTTTTATTGTTACTAAAGTCATTTTGTTTGTTGTTAGCTTGAAACGTTATCATAAGCTTTGTGTTCTCATATTAAGTGAATTATGTTAATTCTTTTGAGAATAAATGTCTTTAAACATAAAACTTTACAAAATGAATACCTAAGTTCCGTAAAGGCGCGTGTCACTAATAGTCGGCGCGTCAGCAACTGAGTCGTGAGGCCATAATGTCAGTAGAGATAAGAATATGTAGCGCACCACTCCATAGTTAAGTGCAAGCTAATTAGAGACAAACAGAGTCATGCTCTGACACGACTCAGTTGATATCACGCCGATTATAGTACAAATTTTATATTAGTGTTTTAAAATTTTCTCTGATTTCCCGATTAGCCTTAAAATAAATGACGTGATTTCAACTTGAAACAAGGCCTATCCTCATAACATTGACTTCAAGTAACCCACTCAAAACCCTCGGAACTATGACGTTAGCCGAAAACAATTTTCCCAACTCTCCTAGCCGAAAAGCGAATGTTTTGGTATAAAGAAAAAGTTCCACCAACCACGGAACCCTTTCAAGTTTATAATGGAGTTCCTTATGATATCTGTTTTTGGAACTTTTTTACTTACGTTATTTCTTTGTCTCGAGGGAGAGCTAGCGCGTGGACGTTCAAAGACCGGGATATTTTTTTACTTAGGCCCAGTTGCGTGATCGATAGTAAACTCAACTAATGACGTATAAATGTTAATCTTAAAATCATTTGGCAATTGTTTATAATGTTATCAATGGTGTACTGTAAGTTCTATATTATTTTTAAATTGTACTTGGTACATACACATACATAGGTAGGTACAGGTGTAATTTCGCGCGGTCCGACCGACAGCACGGTAGCTCAATTGGAAGAGCAGTTGGCCCGGTAAGCCAGAAAGATGCTGGTTCGAATCCCGCCCGTGCGCAATTTTTGGTTTCTTATTTCATCTTTAAGAATATAAATATGGCACTGTGAGTGTTTTAAAAACATTCTAAACCATTGTACTAGGTACCTCCAACTGTTTTGATAGTAGTGCATCTACTAACATTTAAAGTTTTTAGCAACAAGCTACTTATGTCTGAATAATTTCAAATTAGGGTAATTTAAGAAGGCATGGAAGAAAAAAGATCACCTTTCTTTTTAAGGAGTTAGTTTATTATAATTATATTATATTTTATTTATCTTAATATATCCTACTACTATTATAAAGGCGAAAGTTTGTAAGTATGGATGTATGGATGTTTGTTACTCCTTCACGTAAAAACTACTGAATGGATTTGAATGAAACTTTACCACAATATAGCTTATACATCAGAATAGCATATAGGCTACAATTTTTGAGGTTTCTAATGTGAGGTCGGAAAAAAAACACATTTTTGCGCTACTAGACGGGACGAACCTGAAGTCCACGCGAACGAAGTCGCGGGCAAAAGCTAGTTAGTTTATAATTTGAATTTATTGTCTAACTGAGCTAACCATATTAGAACTTTTCCATCTACTCACAAAGGTAACTCGACATTGACATGTGCTAAGTCTCGCTCTAACATATCTAGCTGTGCTAATTGCATCCTTGTCACTATCGTTCGGCCGCATCCATGCCGCAGTACCGCATGCGAATGCGTTGGTTTACTAACGTCGTATGTAACCATAGCTGGCTCATTCTTCACACGTAGTACGTGGTTAACGAGACCATTGGTATTAAAATAAAATCATAATGAAAGCACATAACGTAGGGTTGTGTAAAATAAATAATAAAAATATTTTCAGTGCAAGACATAGTCAAAGAAAATATCGATAGACGATTATAAATAATTAATTATAGGTAACAAGCAGATTCCGTGGATTAACAAAATTTTATCCTATTTTCACCTTTTACGTTTGGTTCTTCCAAAGATTATTATAACAACCTTGTTTTACGAGCGCTACCTATTGAAATGAAAAAAGTCCTTTGAGGATCCCTAAAGGCATTAATTACCACCCAAATGAATGTCCGTATTTATAATTGTTCTGTGTCCGATGATTCATGGTTTGTCTTGTACATAATAAAAATATTATCAGTAAGTTCCTTACTCACCTTAACTAATTAACTTATCAAACGAACAAAACTAACAACCTAGCAAAAGATAAGTTTTAGTCAGACAATATCACTTCACTCCGAGAGTGGTGGACTTAATGCTCAAAGCATTATCTCCCAGTCATACCTTTAGGTAATGCAAATAGATTGTTAAGGGTAGCAAGACAATGTTGTAAATAGATATTATTAAAATTGCATCACCCTCACCTTACCATCGCCATTTCTTTTTAAAAACAAGAGTCACTGCAACATATAATTAACAGCGTATATGTCAAATAAATAATTTTTACTGCCGTTTTCACTGATAAACATTATAATATATTTATAGTATGTATTCTGAGAAATACATCACATTTTTTTAAAATTATAAGCCAAATAAAACTACTGTATTTTCTTGCACTGTGGTAACGCATCTCGATCATTTCATTTGATTGTCGTGATAAATTATACGTGTGAGTGAAACGCACATGTGGCGTGATATCACATCTCACGGTGCTTTTTTCACTTTGATCAATTGATAAGCCGACTATATTATGGTGTTTCGTTACAATTGTAATTATAGAACAGTCACTATTTTAGTCCAATAATTAAGAGTTAGATAAAACGCCGATAATAGTAGGTGTTTTAAACCGAACTCGGGAATATTAAAGCCTGGTTGCGTGATTGATATTTAACTCAACTATTGGTTAAGTGTCGTTACCAGAGGTTGAATATTTACTATTGTGTGATTAAGAAATCTAGATAGATTAACTATCTATCACGAAACCGGGCCTGAGCCACTACAAAAGTATGTACGAAGGTTAATGTACGGTTTCAATAGTTAAGCACCTCCTGTTCTATAGTAAAACTTTTATTACATAATAGGCAAGGCGAAAGATTTTGAAATCCTCTTCCGTAATGCAGATAACCATCTACTGTTTACAACAAAACCTTTATTTCGGTAATCAATTTAAGATTTTGGAAATTTAAAGCCATTTTTATAATCATTTTTAAATATTGCACGAAAACAGCTCGCCGTGTCATGGCGTCGTATGTGACGTCATACTTACGTAAACGTGAAATTTTTTTACGCGCAGCTAGACAGCAAAGTAAACAAACACTGCGTATTTTTTGTGTTAAAAATGAATTCTAAAGTTTATAAGTGGTGTGCAGTGCCTCAGTGCAAAAATACATCAATAACGACACCCAACAAATTTCACGTTTACGTAAGTATGACGTCACATACGACGCCATGACACGGCGAGCTGTTTTCGCGCAATATTTAAAAATGATTATAAAAATGGCTTTAAATTTCCAAAATCTTAAATTGATTACCGAAATAAAGGTTTTGTTGTAAACAGTAGATGGTTATCTGCATTACGGAAGAGGATTTCAAAATCTTTCGCCTTGCCTATTGATATTCCAATAAGTGTCACAAAAGCGAAATACTAAGGGCTGCTGACGCATAGTAAGTGAGAAGATAGAGTTATCTACTCACTCATACATACGTTCCGATTTACAAAATAATTTTTTTCAGCCCAGTAAATTACTAACTAGTCCTATTTAACCCATTCCCGCTACACAGTGATTCATCACAGCTAACTACGTGTCTGTCCTTACTTTTTCTACAGCCTACCCCGCCGCTCATTACATCTTAATGATAATTTGATTGACTGGTACAGTCAGCTCTAATAAAACTAGCTTAAATCGAGTTCCAAAACTTAATTTAAGCCTACTGGGAGAAGTAATTTCATCATCATCATCATCATCAGCCTATATTAGTCCACTGCTGGACATAGGCCTCCCCCAATGAGCGCCATAGCGCCCTGTCTTCGGCTTGGCGCATCCAGCATCTACCTGCAGTCTTCCGCAGATCGTCATCCCATCTGGCCGGAGGGCGTCCCACACTACGTTTGCCGAGTCGCGGTCTCCACTCAAGAACTCGTTTACCCCAGCGGTTGTCGGTTCTTCGCGAGATATGACCGGCCCACTGCCACTTTAGCTTGCTAATTCTTTGAGCTATGTCGACAACTTTGGTTCTCTGTCGGATGTATTCGTTACGAATCCTGTCCTTCAGAGAGACTCCGAGCATAGCTCTTTCCATAGCTCGCTGAGCGACTTTGAACTGGCGGACCAGTCCTATCGTGAGTGTCCACGTCTCAGCTCCATAGGTCATGGCGGGTAGGACGCACTGATTGAAAACTTTAGTTTTCAAGGATTGCGGTATGGATGACGAGAAGACTCGACGTAGTTTTCCAAACGCTGCCCAGCCTAGCTGGATCCTCCTCTTGGCCTCCCTCTCGAAATTGTTTTTACCTAACTGCAGAATCTGCCCAAGGTAAGTGTACTCGGAAACAATTTCGAGATGGTGGCCTAGTACAACAACCGGTCCCGGATCAATGAGGCCATTCATCATGACTTTGGTTTTATCCAAATTCATGCCGAGACCGATGCGTCGGGAGGCTGAAGCTAGGTCGTCCAGCATCCGGCTCAGCTCCTCCAACGACTCCGCCATTAAGACTATGTCATCAGCGAATCGCAGGTGTGAGATGTAGTCGCCGTTTATGTTGATGCCCTTGCCTTTCCAGTCCAGCGTTTTAAACATATCTTCCAACGCGCTCGTGAACAGTTTCGGGGATATCACATCCCCCTGTCTCACTCCTCTGCGCAGTTGGATGGGTTTGGACTGCTGGTCCTGTACTTGGACACTCATAGTGGCGGCGTCGTAAAGACATCTCAGCACCTCGATATAACGATAGTCTACTTGGCATCGCTGTAAGGATTCCAGAACGGCCCAGGTTTCGACAGAGTCAAAGGCCTTCTCATAGTCCACGAAGGCTAAACACAAGGGCTGATTATACTCTTCGGACTTCTGTATAATCTGCCTCACTGTGTGTATGTGGTCTATGGTGCCATATCCTCCGCGAAACCCGGCCTGTTCCGGTGGCTGAAACTCGTCGAGTCTCCTTGCGAGACGGTTCGTGACCACTCGTGAAAACAGCTTATAGACGTGGCTCAGAAGTGAGATGGGTCTGTAGTTTTTAAGGAGCGTATTATCTCCCTTCTTAAAAAAGAGCACCACCAAACTCCTGCTCCACGCCTTTGGAGTTCTCCCACTTTGAAGGACAGTATTGAAGAGGTTCTGTAGTTCCTGTATAACAGGAGTCCCTCCGGCTTTTAGAAGCTCTGATGTTATGCCGTCCTCACCAGGGGCTTTTCCATTTTTAAGCTGCCTCAGAGCTAACACGATCTCGTCTTGACTGATGTCTGGCAGTTCGTCGGTATAGTGGCGTGTCAGGGTGGCTCTGGAATCGTGGTCGTTTCGTCGGGAACTAGAGGCATGTGCAGCGTATAATCGGCCATAGAAATCTTCTATCTCGGCGAATATCTCCGGCTTTGACAATGCGGTCCTACCGTCGTGCGTTTTAAGCTTCGTCAGGTGGCTCCTACCAAGCTGCTGAGTGAATACTTTGGACCCTCGGTTTCGCTCTATTGCCTCTTCTATGAGGCGTGTGTTGGAGCTCCGAAGGTCGCGCCGTACCATCTTCGCAATTCGCTTGTTCAGGTCTGACCTGTCTGACGAAGTCACTTGGGTGGTTTCCCGTCTTTTTGCCATTAGCTTGAGAGTCCCATCCGAGA
Organism: Pyrausta aurata; assembly: GCA_963584085.1. Lineage (NCBI taxonomy): Eukaryota > Metazoa > Arthropoda > Insecta > Lepidoptera > Crambidae > Pyrausta > Pyrausta aurata. The sequence goes on along the minus strand of OY757269.1, from coordinate 1,770,000 downwards.
GTTTGGATTTCTTTCCAGTACGCTGTTTGTGGCAGAATTTGGTGCCCTCGTCTCTCAACGTTTCAACCAGATTGTGTAGAGTCTCGTCAACGTCATCAGTGGGATCCAAGGCAGCGAATCTATTCCCGAGTATCTGCTGGAACTTCTCGGTGCCCGCCATGATTTGCATGAAGTTAGGTCGGAGCGTTGACTTCAACAGACGGTTTCTTTCAAGCCTTAAATTTATATTCAGGGAGCCTCGGAGTAGTCGGTGATCAGATCCGGTATTAAACCTGTTGATCACTGAGACATCTCTGAATATGTGCTTACTATCCGTCATGATGAAGTCGATCTCATTTTTAGTCACAGTGTCGGGGCTTCGCCACGTCCACTTCCTTTGGGGCTGTTTCTTAAAGAAGGAATTCATTAAGAACAGCCCCTCCATCTCAAGGAAGTTGACAAGCATTTGCCCCCTGTGATTTCTAACTCCATAGCCATGCGGGCCTATTCGGGATTCGTTGCCAGTCCGGGTTCCCACCTTGCCATTGAAGTCCCCCATAACAACGTTGAAGTGAGCCTTAGTGGTGTTGTGTAAGGCTTTGGATATGTCGTCATACATATCCTCCACTTCATCATCCGAGTGTGTCGAGGTCGGTGCGTAGACCTGAATTACCTTCATGCTATACCGCTTGGATAGCCGAAGGATCAGGTATGCTACCCTGTTCGACACACTGGAGATTTCTTGGACGTTGCTAGCAAGGGCCTTATTGACGAGGAAACCTACGCCACCCTGGGATATTTTGTCACCCTTGCGAAAGTAGAAAAGATGGCCCGAGTCTAGGGTCACGGTGTCCTCCCCTTCTCTACGGACTTCACATAGCCCCAGAACATGCCACTTAATATTCTCTAACTCTTCTTCCAACTGCGCTAGATGATGGTCAAGCCTCAGAGTTCGTCCGTTAAACGTCGCCAGGGTCAATTTTTTATGTAAAGGATGGTAGCCTACCGTAGCCCGGGGATTCCTAGCACCCCCTGCCCCGCCGTTACCATGGCCGCTACCATAGCCAGGAATAGCGAGGCGGCCGGGAACTGGGGGCCATTTGTTGGCTGTTTTATTCATTGGGAGGTAATGCCCATAATCCCCACGCTGGGCATGCGGGTTGGGGATCGCAGTTTGGTGATGAAATTGTTCTGCAGGGGGCGCTGCTGCCCGCCCTCCGGTGTATTTTCCCTTAGTCGCCTCTTACGACACCCACGGGGAGAGTTGGGGTGGTGCAATTCTAAGCCGGCACGACACGGCGAAGAAGTAATTTGATAATAGATAAATATTTTTTTTCTATATTTTGAAGCTTTAATTGCAATAATGACGTAATTGGTTCATGGTGATATTACACAAAATGGTTACTAGTATTAAAATATCCTAGAAAGTTAGGTTAGTTAGAAATGACGACGTTTTTCGCTGAAATAATAATTTGTATTTTAATTATTGTTCATTTCGTATGTCATTGTAATTTGCATGTTTCTGAAATAAATGATATTGAATATAAAAAATACATTAGAATTGTATTGGTTAAAGACGTAGCATAGCGTAGATAAAATGATAGATTTTTATTAGGTTTTTGTAGGAAGAATTTAGCGCCAAAATGGCGAAAAACAGCTGTCAATTTGGCTAAAACTTGTAAACAATTGGTAGACAGTACGTTAGCGCTGTGAAATACCAGCAAACGCATTATATGGATTATGAACGCATTCATTATTTTTGAGTCAAACTGTACCGCTTTTATCATTTCGTGTAGATCAATCATGATTTTTTAAATACATGTGTATCCGTCAGTAGTTATTTTAATCTGTATCCTTTTTTTCTTAAGTCTTTGATTTGATTACGTGCTAGTTTATTTTATTTTTGAACTACTTTTTCATTCATGATTGGGATCTCTTATAATTAATTGATAGCGTAATATGAGCAGTCATTGATAGTGGCACCTCCCTTATCAACCATTCTTTTTAACAGTGAAAATAAAATTGCATTCTGAAAAGCGCAGCTTTTATACTACCACTTTAAAACTTAATTGAAATATCCGATCGCAATAAATGTCTGATAATTTCAGTAGAACGAACGCGTAAACGGTGATATACAATGAATGGCCTTTTTGCGAGTGAAACCATTGTAAAACTGAATGCGATTGGGAAATATTTGGTCTGTGTCATTATTGAAGAAAAAAGTAAAAGAAAAATGTATTAAAGGTAGGTTATGGATCACACGGTCTGAAATAAATTACTTTTATTCATTCATTAAGTATTATATTTTTTATTGTGAAATGAAATGCAAAAATTATAAGTCGACCAAAATCATATTTTATTTACTCAGATCAAAACATTGTGACATTTAAGATGTTGGCCATGATTCCAAGTTGTAAAAACTTTAGTAAAATTTTCCAATCTGTTCCCGGAATAATTTGTCCACATCCAATTACGCTAGCGCCCACTGTGCTAAACGGAACGGAATAAGAACGTCTAATGTCTCTCTATACGGCTGCGTTTAATTCAGATAATCGCTCGGCCCAATGTGCAGCGGGAGCGCGGCCACGTATAATACGTGTGGTGCACAGTGGTACAAGTGATAGGCAATTGTTTATAACACACTCCTGTTGAGCTATCTCTGAATTTAACGATGTTACATATTCAAACAAACATGATTTAACATCTGTATGTCATGTATTTATATAATGCCCCTGAAATTTTTCAACCGGAATAATATTTTAATTATGTTATTTTATTTTAATTATGTGGATAAAGTTGTTGGTTGTGCAATAATGTTAAACATCTTTATTGAGATATATTATTAAGAAGACTGTACATTTGTTTTTTGTCCCAAATAAAAATAAAATAAAATAAAAAAATAAATATTGGACACCATACATTGCTCTGATCCCAAAGTAAATAGCTAATGCACTTGTGTTATGGAAATCAGACACAACGGTGGTACCACAACACCCAGACCCAAGACAATCTAGAAAATTTAAATTTCTACATTGACCCGACCGGGAATCGAACCCGGGACCTCGGAGCGGCGACGACTTGAAACCCAGCGTTAAAATAAAATAAATGTTTGTTGAATTGGTGCCGTCAATTTTAAGGTTGAAGCATATCTATCCAATCGTAAAGGGCCAACTTTTCCCTTCCCTTACGAGCGGTTAGATCTGCTTCAACCTTTAGCTTTACCTAAAGCTTTAGTCGTTGAGTTCTCGGGCTTGAATCTCGAGTCTGTACCCCGAAGGGGCACCATATTCACAAACGATTTTAAATTTAAAATATTTAAGGTGTTTTTCTATAAACGGGTGAAACTTTACCAGAACTTCAATTTACTTCAGAGAAACCGGGCCCTATCATTTTTTAAAAAAAAACGGGCTAGTTTTTTTTTTATTTTTCCTAACAAAAAAAAAATTAATATTTTTAAAAGCATCCTGTGTCTAGTCTGAAACATCCCAACGTCAGCATCTCTATTTCTTTTCCCTCATTTCCTCAGGTGATGACGTTGGGATATTTCAGACTAGACACAGGATGCTTCTAAAAATATTTTTATTGTTTTGTTAGGAAAAAAAAACTAGCCCGTTTTTAAGAAAAAAAATGATAGGGCCCGGTTTCTCTGAAGTAATTTGAAGTTCTGTTAAAGTTTCACCCGTTTATAGAAAAACACCTTATATACTGTTGATAAAATTAGTACATATATCGTTATCTTTTTTGCCTTGGACCATACTCATGTAACAGGGGAAGGTGAAAATGAACAAAATTATCATATTATAACGGCTTTGTCCGCACCCGAACGCATCCGCTTTCGTAATTACGCGACTAGGTGCGACTCCTATTGTTAGCTACACTATTTTTATTCATGTGCATGTTTTAAACATGATGCTTGACATTATTATCCTTGTCATCCATAAAAATATGTTTTAGGACGCGTGCTTCGTAAAGTGTTTGCTTTCTGATAACACTGACGACCTCCGTGGTGTAGTGGCTAAGCACGCTGGGTTTCAAGGCGTCGCCGCTCAGAGGTCTCGGGATCGATTCCCGGTCGGGTCAATGTAGAAATAAAAAAATTCTATACTGTCCTGGGTCTGGGTGTTGTGGTACCACCGTTGTGTCTCATTTCCATAACACAAGTGCATTAGCTACTTACTTTGGGATCAGAGCAATGTATGTGATTGGTGTCCAATATTAAAAAATCATAAAAAGCTAATTGGAGTGAAAGAAACAACAGTAAAATAAATGTTAACACGTTCCGGGCCAGTGAACGCCTACAGACGTGTAAACAATAAAACCTCTATTTGGAATAGTGTCCCGGAACGTGTTAAGGGGCTTAAGGAGTTGCGCCCTGCGGTCACTGTATGAATCAGTAACACATGTTGACGTGATGAGTTTGTAGCAGCTCAATTTTCTCTGCTGCATCAAGCACAAGATGTCAGACACAAGACCCCAATTGATGCCGAATTGAAATGCAGAAGTTTTTAACCCCCGACGCAAAAAGTGGTCTTCTTTCTTTTTAATTTAGCTATGCTCTTGTCGGTGGACTTTTTTCCATTTATATCTATTCAGAGCCATCTCCTTGACCTCTTGGTACGACTCGACGTCCAACTTTTCCTTTATTTGGGTCATATACGCTCTTCTAGGTCTTCCTCTTTTCCTTTTCCCTTCAATCTTTCCCTCTATGATGATCCTTATCAAGCTATCGTGCCGTACCAAGTGTCCAAGCATCATTCCTCTTCGGTTTTCTATTGTTTGGAGTATATTTCTCTCCTCGCATACAATCCTCAGAACATCTTCGTTAGATTTCTTTTGCAAAAAGTGGTATCATTAATGTAATTAAGATAACACTGACATTAAAAACCAGTTAAGTGCGTGTCGGACCCGCGCACTGAGGGTTCCGTGCCACCCTTAACTAAATTCAGGGTCAACTTACTTTCACTTAACGAAAACATCACAATATATTGCGGCACCAAAAATAACTTTGTTTTTCATAGTGTTTGTATGAAAGACAAAGTTATATTTGCGGTTGATAAAAATGTACAATATCTCAAAAACTACTAGTTCGATCTCCTTCGAACCAATTTTCGTTGCAAGTTTTTGTTGAGATCTACATCATATATTTTTTTCAAAATTTTGACTTTCTTAGTTCAAAAGTTAGATGGGGGGGGACGCCCATTTTACCACTTTGGAACCGTCTATATCTCAAACCTTACACTTTTAGAAAAAAATGGTTTTAGAAACCTCAACATTATTTTAAAAGACCTATCCATAGACACCCCACACGCATAGGTTTGAGTAAAAAAAAATTTTAGGTTTTAGTTTCATGTATGGGAGCACCCCTTAAATACTATTTTTTCTAACTTTTTGTATCTGAATCGGAAAGCGGTGAACAAAATACACCTACCTACCAAGTTTCAGCTATGTGATGCTTATAGTTTCAGAATAAAGTGGCTGTGACATACGGACGGACAGACAGACAGACAGACAGACAGACAGACAGACAGACTTGACGAAACTATAAGGGTTCCGTTTTTTGCCATTCGGCTACGGAACCCTAAAAATGACATATGATCACGAATGTGTTTCATTTAAATATTAAAAAAAACCTTCCACATAATATGTGGAAGGTTTTTTTTAATATTATTATCATATCTAAGCAGTCATTTTTTCTACATTTTCATATAGACGCAAAATTAAAAAAAAACAAGTGCGAAGTAAAGGCACCCAGAATAAGGCGAGAAGACCATAAGAATTCCATTAAACTGAACAATAGCGGAAGCATAGACAATGGCGCCGATACCCTGGGCATTCGCTCAATACGCCGCATATCTGCCGCGCCATGGGTTAAAATATTCCTTGGCTGAAATGCCTAGGGTGCCTATTCTCAAATCATGCGATAAATGGCTGTACGAACGAGGGCTTGGTTGTTTTCAAACTTAAACTCAAGCGATTATTTGCCAAGAATACAGTAAACAAAAAACATTAAAGTTAGTAGCACATGTGTTCAGTCTACTACTAGACGAAAATCTAAATTCAGACGAGAATCCTAGAGAAATTTCAGTTGCCCATAAAAGATACACAGCCTTACCACAAATCACTTAAACAAAGTTTTAGGCACTGTTTAACAAGATTTTAAGAAAATCCTTACCACAAATCAGTTTTTGGCGCTAAAACACTCTTTTAAACAGTGTTTTAGTTAAACACCCTCGCCCCTATTTTATCTTGTGTTTTACCTCAAAAAATAGACAGATTGACATTTGACAACTTGACTTGACTCCTGTCATAAAGTCAAAACAAATCAGCCCCCTTACTCTGGACACGAAACCCGATCCAATGAATATAGCCATCCCTGACTCACGCATACACGGCCTGGTATGAGTGACAGGGATGGCTATATTCATTGGATCGGGTTTTGTGTCCAGAGTAAGGGGGCTGATTTGTTTTGACTTTTTGACAGGAGTCAAGTCAAGTTGTCAAATGTCAATCTGTCTATTTTTTGAGGTTAAACATAAGATAAAATAGGGGCGAGGGTGTTTAACTAAAACACTGTTTAAAAGAGTGTTTTAGCGCCAAAAACTGATTTGTGGTAAGGATTTTCTTAAAATCTTGTTAAACAGTGCCTAAAACTTTGTTTAAGTGATTTGTGGTAAGGCTGTATGTCTTTATATTACTAAGTGGGACTTGCGCATGATGATTTAACCCAGAATTACGCTAATCGTGAATTAAATCATCATTCTGTCTCTGTCAGTTTATTTGACGTTGACAGAGACAGAATGATGATTTAATCAAGGGTTAGCGTAAACCTCGGTTAAGCCATCATGCGCAAGTGGGCCTTAGGATACTTTTATTTACCTATTAAGAATAATGGAAATCTATTTTTTATGGGTGTAACCGTTCAGCCTTGTAGTAAAAAAACTCTTTGTGTATGTATTAACCATGTCAATTGCATGTTCCTAAAAAGTCTTATGTTTTATTCATCCTAGAAAATACTAAATTATGTAATGTTTTTCTAGAGTAGACCCTGATTTCCCATTAACATGTATATTTTTTTTATATTAGAACTCCTTGCGCGAAACGTTTTCCAAACAATTTATTTTTGTCGTAACAGGTTAAAATTTTAAGCAATTTGAAAGTAGCGCCCTCTTCAGTGCAGCCGGAAAAATATGCGCGATATTCAACCTGGGATCCAATTTCTTACTGTGTTGTTTCGTGCCTGCGCTTTTGATATGCGAAACCATGCAATCTTGGGATCTTATCAACTATGCCATTTATTTTCAAGAAGCTTTTGATTTACATGTATTTGAACTTTTAAATCAAAGCTTATGTCGTCTAATTTTTTTTTGTATTTACACATAAACAAACTTGTAAAGATCGCAGGGTGGACAGTGCCATTTATTTTCAAAAGAAGCTTCTTGAAAATAAATGGCATGGCATGGATTTCTTTGTTTTATAACTTCCGAACTCAACGTATTGGAAGCCTATGAAATGTACTACTATTTTTTTTAATTTACACATATAAATTTTTTATAAGATCGCAAGATCACTGGATGCAGACCGCTTGCGAGCGATCGCTTTGAAAAACCGTGGAGGAGGCCTATGTTCAGAAGTGTCGTCTTTTGGCTGTTAATAAAGGTACTTTTTCACAAATAAAGACGTCTAAAATATCAGTTTTCAATACCCATTTTGTTCGGAGCATATTATTTTTCTATAGGTTATTTTGCCAAAAATATATAGACGTTTACACAGGGTAAATAGCTGGCTTCAAATATTATTTTAGTTTTAAAAGCAACGAATTCCGAAATTGGGATAAATAAAAATATTAAAAGTGTATTTTTTCAAATGAATGTTGCTCCAGTGGGATGCAATTCTAAAACATTTTACTAAAATATTCTTGGTTTTTTGGTTGTGTCGGATTTTAAAGGTATATTTGCTGTTTAATAATATGACCACGATAAATTTCGCAAGCAAGCCCACAGGTTTAGGGCAAAGTACAACAGTCACCTTAAGTTATTTATATAAAAATATGGTTAATATTATGGTTGGAATAGCGCGAAGAACTGATGGCCGTTGGGGCAGAAAAGTTCTAGATTGGAAACCCTTCGACCAACGTAGCAGTAGCGCAGCGTAGGACGTCCACCGACAAGATGGACAGACGACCTTGTAAAGATCGCAGGATCACACTGGATGCAGACCGTTTGTTATCGGTTCATGTGGAAAACTGTGGGGAAGGCCTTTGTTCAGCAGTAGACGTCCGTTGGCTGATAATGATGAAGATGATGATGGTTGGAATTTGTGTTTCTCTAAGGTTTCTATAGAAAAATACCAAATTCATAAACAAGGGCTATCAGTTATGTTATTTTGAATTTTGAATAAATATTAACGACGTAACGTAACGTATCTAACTATTCTAATTGTGAATCGGGCCGTAAGTAGTAAATATGACTTGTCTAATAGTTTACTACATTATATTACACAATACTTCTATGTATTGAGGTTTAATTCAGTTTGTTTAAACTAATGATCATCATTTTGATCTTTATTATATTATTTGGATTGCATCAACCGCGTTTTTAGCTTTTATTTTATAAAAAAGAGACTGTCTCTATAATATATACTAGAAAAAGCTTTTCAATGCGAACCGTAACTCTTACGCAAACCAACAAGCGTATTTTTTATGTCAACAATCTGATTGATTTGTGGGCAATCTGGCAATAGTATAAGTATTTTGTAATAAAATAAATCTTACGGATGCGTTTAGCCATATAAAGATTTATAGCATAATTTAGGGCAAGTTATCTCTCACAGATTTCACATGTTGCCCTAAATAGGATTTATTTTTACTTTATTGATACTGTCAGAAAAGGCAAGAGATATTGTTGTGATGGTTATTTTGATTGAAAACATGAAATATTATCTTTTTATTATAATAATAATATACGCTTGCAATAATTAATCAAGTGATTATTATAATAAAATTAAGTCAGAGTTAACTTTTAAAGTTAGAAGTTTAAAATAATTTGACAACACTGGCCACACATAAAAAATAAAGCTTTGTTGCACCATTTTTTTAACTATTACTAACTAGTGTTTTTTCATATGTAAACGTCGATTCGCGTTCCCCTGGTGTTGGGTAGCAGCAACATCAGGACTGGCAGAAGGCTGACGATTTAGTATTGAAATACTAAAGATTCGTGAAAACTCTCGGGTGCGCTTTCACACTTAGGCGACTTTTGCAGCGCGGCGGTCGCGCGACTGCCGCGCTGCTGTAAATTTCATACATAAATGACAGCAGTAGGCTCTTTACATTAGAGCAACACGCTGCTGTCGCGCTGATGTCGCTCTAATGTGAAGGAGCACTTAAACTGCAGTGTAGAAGGAAAAAGGGAAACTACCTCACACAAACACACATCTTTCCTGATTTGGAAAGAGATTTTGTGGAAATAGCTCCACCGACAAGAGCCTATAGCTCTTAGTTCATCAAAACGTCAGAGCGTAATAAAAAATTAACATTTACTTTACTAAAAAAGAAAGCTGACACAACCCAGAAGCCTAATCATTAACAAGAGGTAATTAAATCAATTACATGCTACACATCCTATGCTCAACCAGTTTTGGCCCTAAACGTACAAGCGATTAGCATTGATTTGTATGTCCACTTAGAGAAACATATCCTTGGCACTACCTCGTTGGCAATTAGGAGCTACCCCTTGGCTTCAAACCAGGGGATCGGGGCTTAAACTAAGACGTATATTAGGTACACTGTTAGATCATTGCTATAGTTACGATGGACGATGGTTCTAAATCCTTGTTGGTGAAGATCGGGCGATGTTCAATATAAGGCCAATTCACAATTTTTAAATAAGTTTCGGTTAGCGTTATCTGCCAGTTACTTTACACAAAATATCGTTTTTGTTTGAATTTTTCGTCAGGTAGTGCTTACTTGTTAACGTGCCTTCAATACCAACTTGTGGAACATATAATTTTGTATTTTCATGTTAACCAACTTTAACCAGTGAATATTATCACAGGGTCTCATTTTTGTGCCACTGCGATTCCTACTTACTGAGATCTGCATCTTGATGGATCGTTATAATGGCCAACGTTATAATTACCAAAGACATTAAAAGGACGTTTCTTCTTAGATCTGGGTTAAATTCTTATGCAGTTCACATTCCTAAAAAGTTCACTTCTCGAATTTTCTTTTTCGAAGAAAAAGTTTTTTCTTTCTCAATGTCAAAAGTTTTATGCAATCAATCTTTTCTCGTGTGATATGGCTCTTACGTCTTTTACTTTGATTTAAATCCACAAAAATAATCAAATGACGTGGCCCCAATAAGTAAAAACTGTTTTCTTTGAAAAAACAAATTCGATTTGAGAACGATTTACGAATGTGAACTGCATATGAATTTGGGGCCCAGTCCTTTGACTTCGTAAAAGAACACCCCTCTATATTACTTCGTATTTTTGAACTATATCCGAAAATCTAGGCAATATCAAGGGAAGAAGTCAATAGCTTAGACCCCGTCGCTAGACTGTAATATGATTTAGAAGCGCGATAACTCGGTTTGGCGACTGAAAAAATTGTATTTGTGCAGGATATTTTGAGATGTCACAAGAAATCTGCACGTCTGAAATAAAGTATTATTAAAATGCAGATTTATTTTATTTTTGTATAAATGTTCATACTTAACGCATGTGAAACCGCTATAGTTTTTTTTATGTCAGCACGTAGATTCGTAACTACAAGTATTTAAGTCTCAATGAGAACAAAATAGAGCTAAAAACTAAACTACAACGCTATTAGTTGTACTAAGAAAAAAAAAGAATAGGTTCATGATGTGAAAACGTAATATCTGAATTGGCCTTTAACATTAATTAATATTGTCATATTTAGACGGTTGAAACAGGAAGCGCCAATTTGATCAAAGCTAATAAATATATTTTCAGGACATCGTAAATTAACTTGCCAAAAGCGAAATGTGATATCCAATTAAAAGGAATTGATTTTTGCCATCAAATAACTACTAACTAAGACTATGTAAGAAATCTAAAAATTAATATATTCCTTAATTTAATAAAGGTACTTTTTTGACAAAAACTACTAAGAATGTGTATTAAAATAGACAAGCAAAGCTGAAACTAACGAGAGAAGTAAGACATTACCACTACTCAGTATTATTGACCGAAAAATATACATCACACAACGTTTGATGAATACAATGTGTATCGGTCAATTTCAATGAATCATCATTTTAGCTATAATTTAGGTACTAAATAATATATCTAAGAACTGAATTCCAAAAGTGAAAGCAAATTAATTGGGACCATGTCAACATAAATTTATTATTATTCTTCTTTTTAAGATCAGTATAATTATGCAATATCAAATCAGATCAAAATCGTGCCAAAACGTACGATTCAAACCTGACAATTTTCAGCACCGCATTCAGTACGAGCTCCGAATCGAATGAGGGTTCTAATGCCCTGAACTGCAATCCGAAATTAAACTGAAAATACCAACATATTTCGGAAACGTGATACAGGAATGTAGGCTTTATTAGAAGGTAGTAAAGTGGTAGGTGGGGCAAGCGTAAGTGCACTATTATTATAGGGAACTGGGCTGGAAGTGAGGAAGATTGCAGTGCAGCTAGGGTTGACGACATAAACCTCAATTTGATGTTCATCAAAATTAATTTATTTGAAATCATATTTCTCCTGAAATCTGAAAACTTGGGTATGATACAGTACGGTCCGTTTAACGATGTGAATAAAGTTCCCATTAGCTTTCATGCATTATCTGCTAGTTTATATTAGTTGGTTAGTGCTTATGAGTCGATGGTGAAATAGACCTAGTTAGAATCTTTTAATTATAAATGATATTTAAACTTTAATTTAGTGAAATGTACCTTTTGAAGAGACAGAGTAAGACGAGAAGCCGAGTTGTTTTTAAACCACACGACAACAGTCAAAATATCTTTTTACTTAGTATTATCAAATAGTATGGCACTGCACTGACACACACGCACACAAACAATGTTTTTTAATTATATTATAACCCAATTTTATTGATAACTAGCGGCCCGCCCGCGACTTCGTACGCGCTTTTTAGTTTAACTCCCATAGCGAAAATCTATAAGCCTATACCTATACACATTAAACTACTTCTATAGCCTTCCGTGATAAATTAGCTATCTATCATATTTTATACCCTTACCAATAGTTCCTGTGATTAGCGCGTTCAAACAAAGAAACGAAAACATCCAGTTTTAAAATATATACATAGAAGTGCGTACAGATATATGTTATATTCGACGACGCGTTTGGTGTATTGGTTAGCGCTCCTGACTATTACGCCGGCCGTCGAGGGTTCGAATCCCGCAAGGGGCAAATGTTTGTGTGATGAGCACGAACATTTGCACCTAAGTCATGGATGTTATATGTATTTAAGTATTTATAGGAGACGCCCCCGTCATAATCGTTGTCTGGTGTTCGTATCATAAGGAAGATAATTCCTTACCACGAAACCAGACAATTGGTATGTTGTCTGGCGCATTTTTATATATTTATTATTTATTATATTTTATGTACACTCAACACGTAACCCGGTCTTTAATGGTCAAACTTGAACGGGGATATTATCTTTTTATTTTACAACGAAATGGAAATACTTCCTACGCCCTATCGTCAATCGTATATTTCTTTCGGGTACTAATAAGATCCGGTTACTCTCTGCGCTTACACAGCATCATGCCACACAGTTCACACTTACACAGCTTCCATGCTTACACAGCTTCGGGAGAAGCGAATTCTCTCAAGTCTTCTCCCGCTACCTTAAGAGTTTGAACTTGACCTTTGTTTATGGTTATAGCAAATACTCTACTTTCTTGAATTCAAATCGTAAATTCAATGGAATAATTCTATGTACAGATCTACGCCATCATCATCATCAACACCCAAAAGCCGTCCACTGCTAAACATAGCCCCCCCACGAAAAGTTTGCAGAAAAGTTGCAGATTGGACCCTTCGACCACAGGAGCAGCGTAGAATGTCCACCGACAATATGAACAAACGATCTGCCATCTACACTGGTCACAGACCGCTTGATACCTACCCTGTTTAAACACAAAACAATATTATTTACTATTCTAAGGAATAAAATCTTTTCTCGAGAGCAACATCAATAACAAACATGTGCCAAAACATTGTGTCTCAGATATGTCAAATGATTGTCAAAAATGAAAAATATTTTTTTTCGATCATAAGCACCAAGAAGTATTGATATCAATTTTGTTGCAAATCATCCCCAAAATAACTTTCTACCCCTTTTTAACCCCGTTACAAGATAAATTTCAATAAAATTTGATACACATTTTTCGGCAATATTTTTAAAGAATGTTTAGGCAAAATTTGAAGTAGATCAGACTAAGGAATCACATTTTCCCATACAAACTTTGCACCCCTTTTTCAACCCCTTAGGGGTGAAATTTCAAAAATCCCTTCTTATCGGATCCCTTCGTCATACCAAGAACACACCCTCCAAGTTTCAGATCTCTACGATTAGCGGTTTATGCTGTGCGTTGATCCGTCAGTCATTCAGGACAAAGCCTTTTATATGTATAGATTTACACTAAAACACGCGGAGTTTCATTCAGAGCAATATTCCGCATTGCTCCCGAACGACTCCAATCCGATTGACAACTAATAAATATATTTGACTACCGCACAAATATTTTGTTTCTCCAAATATCGACAAATCAGTGTTTTATTTTGGTAAGTAAAAAAAGTAATTTGTTTATTTTCCTGCTGGTAGCCCTAAACAGTGATGTCAGACTTACGAAGCGGGTCATGGAAGCCTGAATGACATCTGTAGGGGTTGACCTTCCATTGTGAAGAGGGTTTAGAGCAAACAACACGTCTAGTTTTTGCATAAAAACAATTTTACCGAACCGTGTAGTGTTAAGTACACTATTCATAGTCACGGACCAGATCAAAATGTCTCTGTCTTTCTTTCATGAGGAAAAAGGTATACCTATGGGATCAGTTCCTATTTTCAATGATTTTTAGTCTTCCGTAAGTATACTCGTATTTATTACATTGAGCAATCATTTTAAATTTAGTACATTAAAACATCAAAAGACGAGAGAAGAGTTTCTTCCCTCACGGCCTAAAGTAACCCAAGCTATTTTTCGATTACCTGAACTCCACTTAAGTTAATATTTACATTACAACAACGTTCACAATGTTATCTCATCATCAACATCATCATCAAAGGTTTTCACAGGGACCGGTTTCAAGCGGTCTGTATTCAGAGTAAACTTTCGATCTTTACAAGGTCATATCTTGTAGGTGGACGTCCTACACTTCGCTTTTAGTCAAAGGGTCTCGAATGTAGAACTTTTCTGCCCAAACAGCTATCAGTTCTTCGCGCTATGTTATCTAACATTTAAAATGTATCATCTTAAAAAAGGCCTGTTTATTCACTTTTCACAGCATTAAGGCTATCGGCACACGTTCAGAATCAGATACTGTCTGTCTGTAAGCTGAAATTTTCCTGAAGCGAGCGCCAAATTGAATTTTAACGTATATTTCCCCGCTGAAGACATTTTGATCGCGTTCGAAACTCGTGATATGATACTTGTAAATGTACTAGTAAACTCGTTAAAGACCACGTTGAAAGAAGTTAGCTCTTAACCTTAGTCAGCTTTTTCATTGAAATATACTGAGTGGATTAATTATCAAATGATTTAATTCAAGAATTCTAGGATATAACTCTGCCTGGACCAGATTGAAGTTGTTGCGGCACAAAACTGTGACGTCGCATCGTAGTATTGTCGATGTATTAAATAAATAAAATAAAATACAATAAATAAATGTTGATTTATTTCAGATCCGTGATCCATATTTAAAAAGTACAATAAAAAAACGGTAAAAATAAAACTAAACTAAAACTAAAAATTTTTTTTTATTGTAAACACAGATTAACTAAAAATAGGTACGTAATAGAAAGATAGGGGGATATGTACGTACACGTACGTACACAACAGTCAAATAAAGGTTTTTTTTAAAGGATTTTTTTTTATATATTAAGTACTAGTGGCCCGCCCGCGACTTCGTTCGCGTGGACTTCAGGTTCGTCCCGTCTAGTAGCGCAAAAAATGTGTTTTTTTACGACCTCACATTAGAAACCTCAAAAATTGTAGCCTATATGTTATTCTGATGTATAAGCTATATTGTGGTAAAGTTTCATTCAAATCCATTCAGTAGTTTTTACGTGAAAGAGTAACAAACATCCATACATCCATACAAACTTTCGCCTTTATAATAGTAGTAGGATTAAGGATTTGGTTTCCACATGACACTATAAAATGCATTAGAATACTGTCCAGTACTATTAGGGCACCCACAAAGTCACCTATTGTTAATGATCCAATTCTTATTCAAAGTCCTCGATCTACTTCGTCTTTTCGAAGTGTCTCCTCTTATCTAGGCATTGTCCTAATTATTCCAGTTCCGCCTTTGTCCTGTTCCAGGGACCCACACAGTAAAAACATACAGTAAGATCGACTATAATTTATTACACTTCATGCACAAACGAAAGGTACATATGGCGGACTTAATGCTAAAAGCATTATAATAATACAGGTAACAAGATTCTAATAACCCGGCCAAGTTATATACATATAATATATTATTTATTGCATTCACAAGTTGTACAGAAAATACATGAAGTCACAATGTAAACAAAGGTGGGATTATCCCTAAAAGAGATCTCTTCCAGCCAACCCATAGGTGTTGGAAATATAGGACTGAAAAGCCCAAAAGATCAAAATTTGATAAAGTATTTTCCTCAACCTGGTGATAAAATTCTTGAATTTGATTTCAGTTATGAACATAATTTTGAACTTGTGTGGGCTTGTCGCAAGAAACTTTGGGGCTTCTGTTGTTACTACCTATATATGTTAATTGGAGTAATTTACAGATAACCTTCTGTTAAACCTTTTTTGTTATGTGAACCGATACCTAACTACCACGATATTTAATTATGAGTTTTTTAATGGGTTCATTCTTATCTCCAGACTAGACCAAACGTGGCATAGACAGAGACGACGATGGAGCGAGCTCACCCAAAAAAAGCCTTTTCACTTTGACTTTGAAAACTTTATGTAATCTTCTGTACAACCCTTTCTGCCATGTGGCCAGATACCTACCACCACCGAACCAATTTGTGTTCGCGGCTTCATTACGTTTAACGACCATTTATTCGGCGTTGGACAATTCCAGCCGTAGAATTGGTTATGGTGCGTGTTTTTAACGCATTTGAGGCTGTAAACGTAAATATAGTTGGTATTTATCTAATGGGCATTGGTGTGAAAACCGAGCCAATATTTCTTGCCGACTTTTCGTCTGTATATTTTCTTTGGCCTGAATTTGCCTGTACCAGTAAGGATTTTACTGGCATTAAAGGTTTTATATCATCTTCAAGCGTTCTTATAATCATCAGGCCTGATTTCTGCCCAGTCATATCTGCCATCTCATCTATGAGAGTAAGGGAACAAAAAATACTCTTATAAATAATATAGGCACTTAACACATTCACATTTTTTTACACAGTGGGTACTGTTAACCCAACGAAAATAAAACGTCCTTTTTTATTGTCTATGGCAGTCGATGACGTCTGTCAGTTCAGTAGAGTCGCTCTTCTTTCTCTTCCTTCCCGCCTCTCATCTCGGTCGGTCGTCGCTTGCACGTGTCTTGGTGTGATTTAATATTGTAATATTATTCCTCGTAGTATTATTAAATAGTGTTTGTAAACCATATCATCCTGTGTTAGATTTGACCCTGGCATCCGATTACATTTAAGATGAGTATACTTTTGGTATTTTATTTATCTCTTTCCCAGTGAGACCCTAATAGTACCTATGTGAACCTTTATATATATTCCGTGTCAATATTTTCCGCGAACTTTGTTTTAAAAACAAAACATTTTACAAAAGATGGACTTACCATCAAATTGATAAATCTCTGTTGTTAGATGCATTAGCTGATTATAACAACTGCTGCTCAAAACCACATTTAGTCAGCCTAGTTTTATTCTCACCGATGACATACTTCTCATTTGAACTATGCTTAGTATCAGATAGGCTCTTGTCGGTGGAGCTTTTTTCCATAAAAAGACCAAATTGGGCACAAGACCACACAAGGGCCTAGCACTTAAATTTTATTATGAACTAGCAGCCCCAGCGAACTTCGTTTCGCCCCCAGCCCCGTCCGGCCCCGGTCCTGTTTTATGGGAATTTTCTTTGCTATAAACCTCACGGAGCCCGAGACCTTTCCAACGAATGCAAAACCGTGGAAATCGGTTTTCCTCCCTGACGCTATAACTCCAAAGAGTAGGAAGGAAAACCCGACTTATTTTTATATAGTAGATATCTGATAGGTAGGTCAGTAAGGCAACAAAAACTCGACTGTTCATCCGCAACACTCATACCTAATTACTTCAACTTCACGGTATATAAATCAATTCCAGCTTTGAATTTATAGTTTCCCTGCCTTTATCCTAAAATTTCTCGCTCCACATGCAAATATCATCTCTGAATGTTCTCTTTAAGGTTGGTTTCTGTTTGGTTTTGGGTACAAAGGAAGGATTTCAAATGAAATAATCATTTTTCACTTAAAACAAAGCGATGTCAGACTAACTGTGGACGTTGCGAGCATTAATATTGTTTATAAAAGCGTTCCCCATTACTAATTGTTTTAAGGGTAAACAAAGATTTAATTAAATAGCGACAATTGATTCAGATGTTAGGAAATATTTTGTTCTAAAGCATTTGAAGAGTTTTAAAGAAATTTCACACGATATTCTATTAAAATGTTAAGTTTTCCGTTTATTTATTTGAAGGAAATCTTTTGGAGTCCTTAAAAAGACATTTGATTGCTCTGATCTCGTTGCTTTGATTTAACAGTTTTTAGTAAACTGTATACTTTGTAGGTTTTATTTCTTTACTAATTTAAAGATTGATATTGCACATCTGTGCCCCTGTGCCCCGCAGGCGAAGTCTCAATGTAGCGGTTTACCTATAATATTGCCAAAATTTCCACTCAAGAGTACAAAAATAAAACTATCCTATTGAGAAACTCCGCTTTTTCCGAGGACCTACCCAAACAGACTACCTCCATCGTTCATAATAAATCGCAATTTAATAATAACGGTCAACACGGCCATGTTTGTTTGATCGTCCAATCAGGTAATGGCTGTCGGGTATAACGTTACAGCCTTCAGCTTATAAGTATAACAAGCGGCTTCTGGCGACTTGGTGCGCTTGTTTTTAGCCTTTTGCTCATCTTTTAGGTGAAGTGAAAAAAGTTGAGCTCTTTATTTAAATAATAATAATAACGCCATTAATATAAACGGTGGAGTTTAACCTTTTTTTTATAAATATGCGCCAGACAACACTTGACTGCCTGTAGTTTAATTTGATTGACGTGATAATTTAATTAATTTTGTTTTATATAATTTAATGAATGTTATATTTATTTGCAGATTTCGTTATTTGTCGTTAATTTTTACATGTAATTTATTTTTTCTTCCTTTATAATTTGACATTTGTATGCCACTGAGGCTGATCACAGCGCACTCTCTTTACCCTGTATTTGTACACTTAACATCTATTTACCTGTGTATCACAAATAAATAATTTTGATTTGATTTGATTTGACAACACACCAATTGTCTGGTTTCGTGGTAAGGAATTTTCTTTCTTGTGTTACAAAGTACCAGGCAACGATTATGTCGGGGGCGTCTCACAAAATACTTCAACACATACCTATAACATCCATGACAAAGGTACAAATGTTCGTGTACATTACACAAACATTTGCCCCCTGCGGGATTCGAACCCGAGACGGCCGGCTTCAGGAGCGCTGACCAATACAGCAAACGCTTCGTCGCGTTTTAGATAATGTTATTTGGAAGATTTCAATTCTAACACAACGCAAATAATGTCTAACTTCCTGACTTTATCCAATTCTCCTATACTTTTTTAGCACTTTCTGAACAAATAAATTTTAGGTATGATCTTTTTTAATCTTATGTGTATTTATCTGTTAGTAGCAAAGCACATGCAGCATTTTGAAACACCGTGAATGATCGTCATGCTGCATTATCGAATGAATGAAAGGTATCACGTAACAAATAATTGAAGGCTACCAAAATTACGAATTACGATGCCCATTTTTATTCAATCGCTACCAACTATAATTTGCTTTATAAAAAGATTGAATTACCGCAAACATTGCGACATGGGTCTGTAACAAATTTAGACAGAACCAATATAATACTTATTCACTTGTGATAAGATAGACATTGCCGTGATAACAATTCAGATGCAACTCGGCGAACCACATCCAAGGATGCCACTATTTTTTGCCCCAAACAATCAGAGTGATCATTCATCTGTCAAAGGTCAAAAAGCAACGATAGACCTAGTTTTGTATCAAACCATATTGTTTTGGCCAGTCGCAGTAACCGGTTGTGGGAAAAAGGGGACAACTTAACAAAAATGTCAGAGAAAATTGTGTTAATTGTTTTTGGAGTGACAGCCCTGGCGAGCGGTATATTTATTGCAAAAGGTAAAGATTTTATTTTATTTACACAAAAAGGTAGAATTTTTCGGTAACTGTTCTTAATTTTTTGTATACAATATTTTTATTTTAGTATGTACATAGTTCTTTTTTTCATAGTGGTATTTGTTACAAAAGTGCAAAATAGGAAGTACCTATCGTTTGTGTACTGTTAAATTAAACACATGGTTACGGTTTTATACATAGTTTCTTTGCTAATGAATATTTAAGACATTTTATTCGCCCAACATTACATTGTAACATATATATTTATGTCTTCATCACATCAAGTTATAATTTTACTCTTAATTATCACATCACTTTAATTAAGCTATTTTGACGTTATCAATTTTGACACAAAATGTATGGAAAGAAAGGTGAACTTCCATATCTCTTCTATCAAAATTAAAAACGACAAAAAACGCATTCTCTGATCAGGGTGCGTATTGCGATGCACTTTTGACAGTTAACACGTTCTGCTAAACTGTCAAATTAGAAATATAAAATAACAATATTAATATTAATATTCATACTACTGTAGTATTATTATAATATTATTATATTGATAATATTCGCTTACACTGAGTGGGAATTGAACTGCCTCGGAATTTAAAGAATTAAGTTGGATCGCAATACGCCCCCAGCTAAGCTTTAGTTTGGAAACTCCGTTGGTATTTTTCTGAGCATCTCACGAAGCTTCCTGTTCCGACAATTTATGGCTTGAATGCAATTGCCGCGAGGAAACTCTCGAACTAATCCTTTTCTGAAAGCAATACCAAAAATTTACATCCCTAGAGAATTTTAGCTCCTTGGCCCAAATATGTAACTGCCTATGAAAGCTGATAGGTAACAGGTTTTTTAAACTTTTTCTAAACCTTAAATGTATTTTTTTAACTTTTTGTATTTATACACCTAGCTAACAAGTTTCAGCTGTGTGATGCCAATAGTTTCAGATTACAGAGGCTGTGACATACGGACGGATGGACAGACAGACTTGACTAAACTATAAAGGTTCCGTTTTTGACCATTCGGCTACGGAACCCTAAAAATGACCCCGCTATAAAAATTAACAGTGTCTTCCAACAGCCCCTTGGATTACCACGTTGGTAGTGTGTGTTTACCTACAAATGGATTGTCTCTACTCCATTTATTGCCAGATTGCTAAGTGTGCTGGGAGTATAAGAGATTGGTCAAGAGAGGCGGGTGATATGGTGCATTTTTCAGGATCAATTAGAGACGTGATGTTAATTTTCTTTCTTTCTTTCTTTCTTCTTACTTGCAATAGCAGCCAGAGCGGCAGTGAGCCAGTTTCTTAGGTGGAAGCCGGACCCTCTCCATCCTGTCGGACTCCTGCCAGCAGGTGTACTCCTCATGAAAAGCACATGACTTGTGAACTTCATCGAGGGGACATTCTTTTCCTAAAGAAATTGAAGTTTAGATAATCAGATGTCGTTTATTTCAAACTAGCTTTTGCCCGCGACTTCGTTCGCGTGGACTTCAAGTTCGTCCCGTCTAGTAGCGCAAAAAATGAGTTTTTTAACGACCTCACAATAGAAACTTCAAAAATTGTAGCCTATATGTTATTCTGATGTATAAGCTATATTGTGGTAAAGTTTCATTCAAATCCATTCAGTAGTTTTTACGTGAAAGAGTAACAAACATCCATACATCCATACTTACAAACTTTCGCCTTTATAATAGTAGTAGGATTTTCAAATCCTCCAGAACCACTGTAAGCATCTTCTTACTTGCGTCATCCACTCGCGTCGAAATGGCATGTGATTAGTTTTGATTAATGTTAAATTTTCGAGTGACAATCAGTTGAAATACACACGGTAGTGATTAAAAAAATACTTCCCAATTTTGTAACTACATTCATGTATGTGAAGCGTGTTATAACTGTTCTTCTAACAAAAACACTAGTAATATTGACGCGAGTTGTTTTAAACTATGTACTATTTTAATAAAATTTATTAAAAAATACTGAAGTACAGGCAATATCAGTATTGTGGTAAGGGATAAACAACAACGCAAAAACATTATGGTACGTTATTAAGGGAGGTGCTCGTAGCGCAGTGGTGGCAGCGCTCTGGTAGTAATACTGAAGTTAAACAACTTACGGCGCGGTCGGTGTTTGGATGGGTGACCATTCCTACCATATAATTGACATATATCACGAGCATCTCCGTGCTTTGGAAGGCACGTTAAGTAGTTGGTTCCGGCTAATATCGGTTGATAGTAGTCGTTAAGCCTAGTCAGAGACCCTGAGCCAGCGTGGTGGAGTATGGCTACTACCTGACACCTGAGGTAAGGCCTTGCCCAGAAGTGGGATGCTTACAGGCTAACTATACTAAAATACAGTATTTAGGAGTAGAGTAATGATGTTCCCAAAAATAATGTGTCCTCAAGTTCCCTTACTTACGCAACGTAAGCGAGACCACCATCACTACTTGAAAACAAACGATAAAAATGGCCGCCATTATGCAATTTGTCCATTCGATCTAAAAAGTCGTTAAAATAAGAAGATCGTTAAGGAAGCAATTATAAACGGTAATAAGCCGAGTGTGAAATGACTCGTGATTTCGTGATTAACTCCGTAGAAGGTAGCCAAGCGTTTAGTTCTGAACATTGGTTGGTTTGAGCGAGAGACGCTGCATCCGGAAGATCTTCTTCATGGCAACAGGGAAGTGGTTCGTGAACGTTACTATCGTCAATGAGACATAAACATATTTGTAGCGGTTCTTAAACAATAAAACATGTTCTTATTTAATCCCAATATGCCACACATCAAAAAATGTTGTTTATCTATCTCATCGATTGATCCTCGTTGTAGGTACTTCTTTGCTTCGTGAACCAATAGGAAGTTTTATGAAAAAAAATCAATCAGCATTTTCTGCCCCAACATTATGAAAGAAAAAGTGGTATATTCAAAGTTCCTTGCACTCTGTGGTTTTATGAAACGATCTTCACTATTCGTGTTTGATTGGCGTTGATTAATCAAATAATATTGCTTTTTTAATCGCGTCTGCATAAGCATATCGAATACATGACTATTTTGAAATCTTTAGTTGCTCGTTTGAATAACAACTGATTGGGTTTATCAATCTTAAAGCCTCTACGATTTTAAATCTGTTAAATTTCAAGAAAAATTTATGATTAATGTGCTTAAATTCCCAGCTAAATCCTAGTTTTGGACCATTCTTATTGGTTTCTTACATGCTGTAGGTCGTTATAATTATTTTACCTATATTCCACAGATGAATGCCCAGAAAACGAAGAGTACCTCCTCTGCGGGTCAGCCTGCCCCTTCAACTGCACTGACCCTGAAGGTCCTGTGACCTGTTCTGATGATTGCATTGAAGGCTGTTTCTGCAAGTCTGGCTACTTGAGGAACGAGAACGGGACGTGTGTGAGCGCTGATCAATGTATTGGTGAGTTTTGATTTAGTGTCTTTTTATTTTTGTGAGTTTTGAAGATTGTTGAAGCTCTTTTTTTGATCATTGGTAAACTCTGGAGATTGATGAAGCAAACTTCTTTGGATTTTCAAATTCATATTTTTGTATTAAAGTTGTATATAACGCTGACGTGACGAGTCTAAACCTTGATTTAATAAGAATATGATGATTCGAGAACAATATCACTTTAGTTGTATGGATGAAGAACTTAACCATAAGATAGAGACTGAAAATAAGGACCAACCTGTAATGATAATGATCTTATTTACAATTTCAGTGGATTTAGTCTAGTAACACTAGGTATGCTAAAGTGTTGATTTTTACCACATAACATAATTATTCATACACTGAAATAATATGCGATACTAAGTTTGTGTGTTCAATAAAATTAACCAAACGTGCCAATTTGTAGCCACTACCTAAGCCGCGTAACATTGGTATCTATGGTATCTCCTTTTAGAAGGACCTTCTAACCAAACCCTCGCCTTGCAGGTAAAGACCCAATATGCGACATCAACGAAGAGTTCCTCTCCTGTGGCTCAGCATGCGCTGGTACCTGTTCCCAGCCTGAACCTGTGGTCTGTGGAGGCGCCTGCAGTATGGGCTGCTTCTGCAAGTCAGGATACGTCAGGGATACTACCAGTAACAAGTGCATACCGTTGGATAAGTGTCCAGTTGGTAAGTATAGTATGGGGTATTACGTTTTGATTTTTCCGGTGAGATTTTGATGTTTGGAAAAGTGTTGACGAATAATCTAGAAGATTAAACGTGTAATTGTTTCATTCAAAGATATCAATACTATTGAGTGTGGTATCGAGAATTGTAAGCATTTTAAAACACAGGAGAACTCTTTTTCTCCTCATAATGAAAATGTTAACTACTTTGTTTACAAGAGAACTTACATTTAATCCTATTATCCTATTTTGAAATCACAACAAATCTAGTCAGTGTATTTGAAAGTTGGTGAGTCGGTGAGTCGGAAAGGTATAAATCTAAACGATGTGTAGTGACAACTTGTTCAATGTTACGCCTCCCAAGTCCCACTACGACGAGTTAGAATATTTTTGTTAGACTTTAAAAAGTTCCAATATGATGCTAGTGATTCTTTGATCCTGATATTGCCTCCTCTTCCAGAGCAATGTCTCAACCAGAACGAGGTCTACGACATTTGCAACGGCGCCTGCGAGCCTTCCTGCTCAGACCCTGAACCAATATGCACTAAGCTATGCACTGGAGGCTGCATTTGTACATCCGGTCTGCTCCGCGATGACAACGGGGAATGCGTGTCGGTGGATAAGTGTCCCGCAAGTAATTCTACTGATCCAGGACTGTTGGGGAAGTATCTGAATGCTATCAACAAGATTCTACACCTTTCGACTGAAGCTTGATGGTAATTGGTATACTCGTAGAAGCGTATTTGTCCCGAGCGAATATGAGATTTTAAACCTATCCCAGTTGTACCCAGTTGTTCCTACTGTTCCGTAAAAGACACACCTTAGTTATTAGAAACGACTTGTAGTTTTATCAAGGAGCTGACTATTTATTAGTTTTACATGTTTGCATTTAAAATTAGTAAAAAAATATATACTTTTCTATGTTCTTGATAAATTTATCAACCCTTTTATTACAAATTGAACTTTTGAAAACTATGTTAATAACTAATTTTAAACAAACAAGTTTTGTTCATGTTTGGCACATAGTACCTTATGTATCTAAGACAGAATTTTTCCGGAACATCTGGGTTAACCATATCTAATAAAATTATGTATTCCTATACCCTCTAAGGCAACACTATCTTTGTTGATTTAAAAAAAAACCTTATACATTATTTAATTGCTAAGGGCGCCTTAGGCACACAGCTTTCATGTCATTGTATTTCAGTGATTCATCGTAAACTAAGTTTTTAATAAGAGTTCATAACATTTGTAGTGAAGTTTGTTCAGTTATTATTATAAAGTGAGTTTAGAGAAAATTATTTTATTAGTACTATTAGGTACGTACTGGATTTATTTTGACTTATTAATTGACAGAATATTAATGATGAGACAACGATAGATAATGAAATAGGAGGTACTGTTATATTGTTAAAATACCAGTAGCTAAAAATCTAATCTTAGTTATATGTTATACACAAAATGATATTTAATTTAATGCGTTTTATTTGTAAAGCCCATTTCTTGTATGGTTTGGTTTGAGCTGTGGATGTTGTAATACAAATAAAATAAAATGAAGTACGGACAACACGTCAAGGTAAAGGTAAACAATTGTAATAAAGGTAAGTTGTAAGTTGTTGGTAATAATGTATAACCTGATGTACTGTCGACTAATTATTGTACTTAACTTTGATATTTACATGAATAAATTAACGATTCCATGTAGGCAGTTAGTAAAATATTTTAACACGTCCCGGGACACTATACCAGACACACTAGATGTTTTATTGTTTTCACGCCTGTAGGCGTTCACTGTCCCGGAACGTGTTAAGAAAAAGTTTTATATTTTATAACGTAATAATATTTATTATAGAATACAAAAGAGTACATAATACTGATAATGATACATTTATTGGAGTTCTCCACGCATTGTTCGGCATCGGGATAGTAATAACATTCGTGATCTGAAAAAAAAATAATATAACATCACATTTTCTGGAGACTGCTAGCGCCATCTATGCAGTGAAGTAGTGACTACTGTATCACGTGATAGCTCTCACCAAGAGGTTGCTTGATTGCCACGGTTCAAGTTGTTCACAGCTAAACGTTGCAAAGATTTTAGTTCGAATTATGTGCCCAGATGGCAGCTGAAGTAGGAATTTGTTAGTAGTCGGTAAATCCAATGTTTTTTTACAAAAAATCTTGCTACTTAATTTGAACCATCTTTAACCGATTGAGCTGAAATTGTGCATGTTTTATTTTATTTAGGTTCAAAATGTTGCCATGAAAATGCAAATTTTAAGGTTTCAGTTTTGTTTTAGCCAACTGTAGCACGTAGCTAAAGTAAGTTTACAGTTAAACACAATCGAAAAAAAATATTTTTGTGAGTAGATAAGTCATCTGTTTCAGACGTTCGTACTAACAACTGTAGTACTTAGTATAAGATGAGTTGATTGTAGAGACTCGATCTGAAGATATTTCTTTTATTTATCCTACCCCTTCTGTCATAACTTCAATCTTCATATTCTGTCAAAATTTAAAACTTGAAATAAGCATTCTCTGGTCGGCTGAACTAAAGTTTCAATCAAATCGGATACGAGTATGGCAGGCGCGGATCCAGCTCTCCAAAAAGGTTGTGGGCACGCAATGGTTTTTCAATGATAGGGATTTTAACAAAATACGTCGATGAGACAAAAGTGAAATTTAAAACGCTTTTATCAAACAAAGTACATGTTTTTCATGTATAGCGCGAGCGAAGCGAGCGCGCTACAAATCGGATTTCGACATTCATTAAACCAAGAATATAATAAACTTAAAAGCTCGAGCGAAGCGAGCGCTTTTCGACACTCATGAAACCTAAACAGCAATAATTGGTAAAAAGCGCGAGCGAGGCGAGCGCGCTACAAATTGGTTATTTGACTCTTATCAAAAGAAAAATATGATCAAGATTCAAGCGCGAGCGAAGTGAGCGCGCTAAAATTTAGTTCACGAATCACGACGCTTATAAAAGCAAGCAAAGAATTAATAGCTGAGCAAAGTGAGAACGAGATATTTGTTTAGGATGCTTCTTAATTTAGTTAAATGACTAAAAATTTCTACCGAGCACTTTGTAAATTGTGATTAGGGTTGTGGGCATGCCCACAGTGCCCACAACGGTGTATCCGCGCATGGAGTATGGTGAAGAAGATAATTTACTAGAACAAACATATAAACTCCGTTTTGATGAAAGACGGCCTTTAAAAAAGTGAAAAGCGATGGCAACCCACATTTGTTGCAAAAAGTGTTATATGTATATTGTCACATGAACTAACAGAAAAAATAATATAAATTGCACATGTAAAAAACAACTGTGTCAAACATTGAACTATTAGTGTCAGACGAGGAGTTTATAATAATTATTAAGTTTGTATAGTGACAAAACACTATAAAACAAAAATGTAATTAGAAAAAAAAAACTCAACATCACGCTACAACACAATCACTGCTACCCATCACCGTACACTAACCTATGGCACAGACACGGAAGTCACCTTTCTGTAATCCTCCTCTTTCATCCCGTGGGCCAGATAGCTGTACGACAGGAAGTCGCTATGATTGGACACCAGTTGGAAGACCATGGAAGTGGAGCCTGGCTGGCCGCGGATAACGTTGAAACTGATCTCGCCGCCCGCGTCTACTGTGGCCGTCACGTCTAGATAAGTGATGACGTAGCCTTTCTGGAAGTTTTTAGTTTTGGTAATATGTAGTAGGTAAACTATGTTTTAAGCCCTAACTGCACTCAAAAGTTTTGTTAGAAATAATTTTACACAAGTGAAATAAAGTTTTTATCGGCTAGTTTTCCCGGGTCTCTCCACTTCTCTTTGGCATGTTTGACCTCGGTACCGTTACCATGAGTTTACGACGGTTTTACTCGCTAGCGACTACGTAAAACAAGTCTATGGCAAATTGCACAGCGCTCCTAGCGGTCACTTGCAGAACTAAAATTTTCCATACAAAAAGTTACGTCGTCGCTAGCGAGTAAAACCGACGTAAACTCATGGTAACGGTACGGATGTGCAATGTCACCAAGATCAGTGAACGCAAGGTACTCATCAAAGCATTTTATAAGAGTTCGTAGCTTATAAGCTAATATTAGTCGTTAAGCCTAGTCAGTGGCCATATGGGCCGGTTTGAAAAATCGAACAGCAAGGTTGGTCGCTTACCTAGAAAACACACCTCCGCCAATCCGCACTGATCCCCCTGTTTTGAGTAGGCTCTTACCACCTCATACTTGAGGTCAGGCCTTTGCCCAGTAGTGGGACGTTTACTTACAAGCTATCTTTTTATATGGTATGAAAATAGTTGATGCTGAAGTATGCAGGAGATAAATACATTCAACTATGAATTATTTACCTTAGCTGTAGTGGTAAGTGTAACAAAGAAAGGGTCGTAATTGTTTCTGTGCCTGTAGCGATCTGACTGTCCCCGCATTGGTAATGATTCTGAAAAAAAATACCATAGCAAAATAAACCAACCGCATTTGTGGTAAGTACATTACATAGTACCGATACTTATACATTACATACTGATAAAAAGCTTTTATAATAATAACATAACAGTCCCATTACTATCCACATGTATGTTACTAAACTCAAAAAAAGCTGATGACAATTAGTGTTTCTTGATAACTTATCAAGGCTTATTACATATATCGCCCACGTCAAATGGGTCTTCAGTTTTCCTTCTGATACCCAATTCTCGCAAAACTAAAGTCGATATAAGTTACCTCATCAAATATTACCGAGCTTATATCCCCGTAGTAATTTGATGCCCCATTTATAAACCAAAAGGCATTTATGACTGATCCTATATCTTATATTATATTGATGGGCAGTAATAGACAGGTTTATCCAATTTGTTGATACGAAAGAGAGCCTTTGATTGGTTCGGTCAACAGCTTATTGATTAGGCTACGGAAAAACAAAAGGGTTTTTGGCAGAACCTTTGTGATAAGATTTCATCTTAGGGTCAGATTGCTTGTGATAATCAAGACAATATTTTTGTTTAAACGTCTTTATCTAAAGTTCGTTATTCTTTGTTTGGCGAATAGTGTAAACAATCTTTTATATCTTTTAAAATTATGTCAGCTTTATTAAAAAACAACTTTTCGCTATGGTTAAGACTAAACGAACAAAGAAGTAGAGCTAGAACAAGAAGTTTTTTTCTTGTTCTTTGGTTCCAAACGGAAGCTCGATTTCAACATCAAAATATCGAGCGAGCGTTCTTAGAATATTCTATAGAACAACGAACGAATGCTCTGAGTAAAAGAATATAATGAAGTGGGGATAGAATGAGCATTCGCTCGTGAATTAAACGGGCCTTTACTATAATGCCATCACGTCAACCAAAAAAAGTAAGTACCTTTCGAAAAAGAATATTAATTTTATGGTACATAATATGCTAAACAATATTAACAATTTAAACGTAAGAGACCGTAGTTAGCACAACTAAATAAAAATATATACTTTGTGTTTTACCTAAATTAATTTAAAGTAGCAATACCTACTTGTATATTCAATCCCGACTCGAAATTGTTCAATCCTGTATTGTGGTACGTAACTTAAAACCGAAACTGTCACCATCAATAGAATCACTGGTATTTTCAACATCTTGATAAACGTCCATACAAAAACTTTTATTTCGATATTTACAATTCCTTTGTCTTCTGCTACTGTACTGACCACTAAAGTTATTTTAACACTGTCATTTTCAAGATATGACCAGATCTTATCTATTTTGAGAGATATTTTCTCAAGTTGATAAAAAAGAGATATCGACGTAGCATTGAAAAGATTCGGTGAGCGATTTCGTAATGCGGTACTATCTTTGCAAACGTATGATAGATCTGTTTAACCTAAATATTCGAGTGTCTTTGTCATGCATGATGCATAACAAAGGGATTTTTGGATCAATAAAAGAATGCATGGAGATTTTAAATCAAACGTCCGGATTAAACTGAAATGAAAGGTTGACAGGATGCATCGTCCAACGGTGGCTTACATAGCTACTACATTTGTATACCTACTAAACGGTTTTCCGTGACTTCTTTCAATTTTTGCAATGTTTTTCGTTGATGTTTACTTTATGTATTCTTTATGAAACAAATGAAGTACAAATGGCGGACTTAATGCTTTGAAGCAGAACCAGTCCTACCAGTCAACCATTGGATGAGGCAGAAACATTTTGGGCGGCGTAAAAGAACAAAAAAAAAACTAACTTATTAAGAATGTTTCCCTGATTTTGATCGCATCGTGATGTTTTACATATATCAATGATAGATTCATTGATTCAAGTGTGTTTGGTATATCGTCCCCATCGTGTCAAAATTAAATAACTGACACCTTTGCTGAAATTCACTTTTTGTTATTTTTAAATAATATAAAGTGTAAGCTACATTTCGGTCTACTTTTCGTTGCAATATGTATGATATTCGCGAAGATATCATAATTTTAGTAACTCTATTGACCACATATTACAACAAGGTTTGTTAAAAAAGTTTCGTGGAAAAACTGAATAAATGACAAAAAAGTTAAATAACTACAAATGACGGTTTTGACATACCTACAAACAAAATCAATAAGTGACTTTGTTGAATTTTGCCACAACTGACTCGGAAATTTTGTTACAAAAATTGGTTGTGGCAAAATTGAATAAGTGCTCTTGTTTAATTTTTCATTAAAACATTGTATTATATATTTTTATCATAATCAGCCAAAGGACCAGTCCACTGCTGAACTTAGGCCTCCCCCACGATTTCCCACAATGACTGCAATCTTTACAAGGTCGTCTAAGGGTCTCCAATGTAGAACTCTTCTGCCCCAAGGACCATCAGGCCTAATCCGGCTTGTTCGGGAGGCTGGAACTTATTAAACCTACGTGCGAGACGATTTGCGATAACTCTTGAATCAGCTTGTTGACATGGCTCAGGGCTGAGGTGGGCCTATAGTTCCTCAATAAGGTATTGTTTATTTATTTATTTATACTGTATTGCACAACCAGAGTTTGTACAAATGGCGGATTTAACGCCATATGGCGTTCTCTACCAGTCATACCTTTTGTCTCCTTTATTGAAAAAACACCACCAAACTCCAGTTCCATGACTCAGGCAGCCCTCAAGCAGCACGGAATTAAAGAGTCTCTGAAGGACTTTGAGTACCGGTGTTCCCCCCCTTTTGAAGGCTCTGCTGTGATTCCGTCCTCACCAGGTGCCTTGTTGTTTTTAAGCTGTTTCAGGGCCATCCTTATCTCGTAGAGGCTGATGTCCGGGATGTCTTCGGTGTAGTTTCGGGTCAGGATAGCTTTTGGGTGTCCGGCCTTAGCTATTAACGGGTTCGGTAACTGAGGTGTACAACTGCCCATAGAACTTCTCGATCTCCCTCAAAACATCTGCTTTTGTCGATGCTACACTGCCGCCCTCCGTCTTAAGCTTTGTCAACAGGCTTTGCCCAATAGACATGTCTCTTGCTTGGGAGCCTTGTTTTCACTCTATCGGTTCTTTAACACTGTTCGTGTTAAAGGAAGAAATGTCGTGTCGTAGGGACTTCCATATTCGTCTTTTAACCTACTGTAGTTTTCAGTATTAACGAAGGTCTTCAATGCTATAGATCGACGTTCTGCTATAAGGTCGAGAGTGTGGATCGAGAGTCTTAGAGAACGATTTTTACGGCCAGGACTAAAAATCTTAGACCCCACCGTTTGAATAGTTTCCATAAACTCGTTGTTTATTTCGTCCACTGAAACGCAATTCTTTAGGCACTCAAAGCGGTTTGACAACTCGAGTTGAAATCTCTCGGGATTTTGGATATGGGCACGAGTAGGTCGGAGCGTGGACCTCATCAAGCGAGACCTTTCCAATTTGACATTTAAAATTACATGTGCCTCAAACCATCCGGTAAACACTACCTACCGGTCTTTATTCAGTTGATCACGGTGACATCATTAAATTACCGTTTCTTGGCAGTCATGATGAAGTCTATCTCATTTCTCGTCGGGCCATCCGGATTCAACCAGGTCCATTTCCTTTGACGTCGCCTCTGGAAGAAATGTCCCCTGGCGTTCCTTTCACCATATTAAAAGGATCGATAAGATCCGGAATACCACAATACGCTTCAGAACTGGAATAGCAGATGTAGGCGAAAAGACAGCAAAGCTTTAATGGGAGTAGGCGGGGCATGTGTGTAGAATGCACCCGAATAGATGGGCCCAAATCGTCACGCGATGGATACCACCAGACGCCTACCGACGAATGGGTAGACCTAGAAAGAGGTGGAGTGACGATTTGTCCAGCTTTGCGAGAAATTGGGTGTCATTGGCCGTTGACAGAGACAAATGGAAAGAATTGGGGCAGACCTTTGCCCAACAGTGGGATGATGTAGGTAATATAAAAAAAGTATTACATGGTTGTGTGCCAAAACTTTCAAAAGTGACATACAAAAACTTGATAATTGCAATTTTGTTATAAAATACGTTTGTGGCAAAACTAAATAATTACTTTTTTATTTTTGTATTTAAAATAATAGAAAGTAGCATTAAGATAGACTATTTAAATTATGAAGTTAAAGCAGCTTCATAACATATCAAAATCTCCACAGTAAATTTCCTTCGGCTTGGAATGTTATCGCCATTTTTGTTTAAAAAAATCACAGAAACTCAAATATCTCGGAACTTTGGTTTTGTTGGTTATTTAATTTTGCCACGACGGGGACGATATGTATCTCGCGGTATATTTCATATAATTAATATTCCTATAGTAGTATAATTTTATGGTATATTTCTATCAATTGTTTAAAATTCTTGTCAGTAGCTTCTGTAAGCAGGTAACATGTATGAGAACGCCGCCAATGATATCAAGGTTTACTTCCGAATCTAAATACAAATACCTTATTTGAATTACGTATATGTATATGTGTATGTACGGACAGTTGCCAGCACATCAGGTTACACATTTATGTTGAAAATTAATCCTTATAACAACTGGCAGTATCATGACCTACCTACTTAGCTTTATGCATAAAACAGCATACAAAAAATAATTTAACACAATGTTTAATTCACGAAATTTGATTTTATTTCGAACTTAATTTCTAATGTGTTTCTTAAAAACATAATTTATTCATTACATTAAATAATAATTACAACTTTAAAATGTTAATATGTACCTAGAATAATAAATAGAACTATTATTGAGATCAGAGTAAGCATAACTCGAGAAAGCAAAGCTTTATAGTCACCGTACTTTTCCTATACATCCACTCTTTTGAGTTAATACGATAGTCTTACCTGTATCAAAGAGTTTCATTCGCCTTTGTTCGTGAAGCATTAAGATCTGATAAGTAAATGAGGAACATCTGATGATATGAAGCCTACTGAAACACGCGTCACATTTCAGCAACTCCGTAACAGGCTCGTGTATGATATGATAACTAAAATAAACCCTTTCAGACAGAGCCGGGACACAGCTCAATAAAAACAGTTAGACCCACATGCGTATATAAGCGGCCACAGTACCTATAATCCTACTTACTATTATAAAGGCGAAAGTTTGTAAGTATGGATGTATGGATGTTTGTTACTCTTTCACGTAAAAACTACTGAATGGATTTGAATGAAACTTTACCACAATATAGCTTATACATCAGAATAACATATAGGCTACAATTTTTGAGGTTTCTAATGTGAGGTCGTAAAAAAAACACATTTTTTGCGCTACTAGACGGGACGAACCTGAAGTCCACGCGAACGAAGTCGCGGGCAAAAGCTAGTAATTATATAAATTAATATGCTCTAGACAACACACCAATTGTCTGGTTTCTTGGTAAGAAATTTGTTTCCTTGTGTACCAGACAACGATTATGACGGGGGCGTCTCCCATAAATACATTTATAACGTCCATGACTTAGGTACAAATGTTCATGCTCATCACACAAACATTTGCCCCTTGCGGGATTTGAACCCGCGATGGCCGGCGTAATAGTCAGGAGCGCTAACCAATACACCAAACGCGTTGTATGAAGCTCAAGAAATGTAAATTTTTGAAATTTGGCCTCGATAATTTATGTAGCTATAAAAACTATATAAAAACTTATGTAGCTATCTTTAATAAATCGCAGACTTGCACCTAAGAATTTGCCTCATCATCATAATATTCCTTCAGTTTCTTTTACGATAACAGAGACAGAATGAGGGCTGGTTTTTTTAATCGATAGTTAACTTAACAGAAAAATTGCCATTCTGACATATCGTCCCCGTCGTGGCAAAATTAAATAACCAACAAAACCAAAGTTCCGAGATATTTGAGTTTTTGTGATTTTTTTAAACAAAAATGGCGATAACATTCCAAGCCGAAGGAAATTTACTGTCGAGATTTTGATATGTTATGAAGCTGCTTCAACTTCATAATTTAAATAGTCTATCATAATGCTACTTTATATTATTTTAAATATAAAAATAAAAAAGTAATTATTTAGTTTTGCCACAAACGTATTTTATAACAAAATTGCAATTATCAAGTTTTTGTACGTCACTTTTGCAAGTTTTGGCACACAACCAAGTAATACTTTTTTTTTTAAATTACCTACATCATCCCACTGTTGGGCAAAGGTCTGCCCCAATTCTATCCATTTGTCTCTGTCAGCGGCCAACAACACCCAATTTCTCGCAAAGCTGAACAGATCGTCACTCCACCTTGTCTAGTGGTATCCATCGCGTGACGATTTGGGCCCATCTATTCGGGTGCATTCTACACACATGCCCCGCCTAGTCCCATTTAAGCTTTGCTGTCTTTTCGCCTACATCTGCTATTCCAGTTCTGGAGCGTATTATGGTATTCCGGATCTTATCGATCCTTTTAATATGGTGAAAGGAACGCCAGGGTACATTTCTTCCAGAAGCCACCTCAAAGGAAATGGACCTGGT
Source organism: Pyrausta aurata (assembly GCA_963584085.1). NCBI lineage: Eukaryota > Metazoa > Arthropoda > Insecta > Lepidoptera > Crambidae > Pyrausta > Pyrausta aurata. The sequence continues at coordinate 1,735,316 of OY757269.1, read as the reverse complement.
TGAATCCGGATGGCACGACGAGAAATGAGATAGACTTCATCATGACTACCAAGAAACGGTTATTTAATGATGTCTCCGTGATCAACTGAATAAAGACCGGTAGGTAGTGTTTACCGGATGGTTCGAGGCACATGGAATTTAATGTCAAATTGGAAAGGTCTCGCTTGATGAGGTCCACGCTCCGACCTACTCGTGCCCATATCCAAAATCCCGAGAGCTTTCAACTCGAGTTGTCAAACCGCTTTGAGTGCCTAAAGAATTGCGTTTCAGTGGACGACATAAACAACGAGTTTATGGAAACTATTCAATCGGTGGGGTCTATGATTTTTAGTCCTGGCCGTAAAAATCGTCCTCTAAGACTCTCGATCCACACTCTCGACCTTATAGCAGAACGTCGATCTATAGCATTGAAGACCTCCTTTAATGTTGAAAACTACAGTAGGTTAAAAGACGAATATGGAAGTCCCTACGACACGACATTTCTTCCTTTAACACGAAAAGTGTTAAAGAACCGATAGATAGAGTGAAAACAAGGCTCCCAAGCAAGAGACATGTCTATTGGGCAAAGTCTGTTGACGAAGCTTAAGACGGAGGGTGGCAGTGTAGCGTCGACAAAAGCAGATGTTTTGAGGGAGATCGAGAAGTTCTATGGGCAGTTGTACACCTCAGTTGCCGAACCCGTTAATAGCTAAGGCCGGACACCCAAAAGCTATCCTGACCCGACACTACACCGAAGACATCCCGGACATCAGCCTCTACGAGATAAGGATGGCCCTGAAACAGCTTAAAAACAACAAGGCACCTGGTGAGGTCGGAATCACAGCAGAGCCTTCAAAAGGGGGGGGGGAACACCGGTACTCAAAGTCCTTCAGAGACTCTTTAATTCCGTGCTGCTTGAGGGCTGCCTGAGTCATGGAACAGGAGTTTGGTGGTGTTATTTTTCAAAAAAGGAGACAAAAGGTATGACTGGTAGAGAACGCCATATGGCGTTAAGTACACCTTTTGTACAAACTCTGGTTGTGCAATACAGTATAAATAAATAAATAAACAAAACTTACCACCTCAGCCCTGAGCCTTGCAACAAGCTGATTCAAGAGTTATCACAAATCGTCTCGCACGTAGGTTTAATAAAATCCAGCCTCCCTAACAAGCCGGATTAGGCCTGATGGTCGTTAGGGCAGAAGAGTTCTACATTGGAGACCCTTAGACGACCTTGTAAAGATTGCAGTCTTTGTGGGAAATCGTGGGGGAGGCCTAAGTTCAGCAGTGGACTAGTCCTTTGGCTGATTATGATAAAAATATATAATACAATGTTTTAATGAAAAATTAAACAAGAGCACTTATTCAATTTTGCCACAACCAATTTTTGTAACAATGTTTCCGAGTCAGTTGTGGCAGAATTCAACAAAGTCACTTATTGATTTTGTTGGTAGGTATGTCAAAACCCTCAAATGTAGTTATTTAATTTTTTTTCATTTATTCAGTTTTTCCACGAAACTTTTTTAACAAACCTTGTTGTAATATGTGGTCAATAGAGTTACTAAAATTATCATATCTTCGCGAATATCATACATATTGCAACGAAAAATAGACCAAAATGTAGCTTACACTTTATATTATTTAAAAATAACAAAAAGTGAATTTCGGCAAACGTGTCAGTTATTTAATTTTGACACGATGGGGACGATATTTTTTATTTAAGGAAAATTTCAGCAGGCAGCGATTTCCATTCCCTAGCTACACGCATTAAACAGGAGTCAGCAAAACGCTTTGGACAAGCAGGTTAAATGTCAACAACAGGGATGGCACAATAATCTACGTCTGGTCCCCTTGTGATGGAAAGGAGCTAGCTAGCTAGCTATTCGACAGATGCGCAGTCGTTTTTACAACTAATTGTAACAAATCTCAACCATTAGATATTATCTATCCAAAACTGGACAGATAACGTTAAGGGATTTTTTTGTGCGATGTACCTTTGTCATGGATGTTATATGTACTCGTATTTAAGTATTTATGGGAGACGGCCCGTCATAATCGTTGTCTGGTACTTCGTAACACAAGGAAGAAAATTCCTTACCACGAAACCAGACAATTGGTGTGTTGTCTGGCACATATTTATTTATTTATTTTATATAGGTGAAAGCTTCAAGGTGAGTTTACTGTTCTACTTTACGTGTGGTAAGACCTGCCTAGACAAAAGCGATGGCTTTGAAACAAAGCTGCGTCCTATATAAACATTATTACGGTATAATAGCAGCTTTTTGTGCTTAGTTTGTATTTCGTATAATTATTTTAAGATTTTAGGTGTTAAGTGGAAAATGTGCGAAACTGTGGTTTACGGACGAGTTTTAGGTTAGTTTGAATGTTACATGAGTAAAAGATAATAGTGGTATTAGAATATTTTAAATGCTTTTACTAGTCAAACATTATCCAACCTCGGCCGTAAAATCATATACTCTACGTTTTAGTGGTTTTTAATCTTGTATTTTGTTAATTAAATAAACACAGACCATTTCAGACTTACCATGAATAGAAGGAAATTATATTATTTTCCATTCAATTAGTTCTACCAAAGTGGTAAGGTCTAACGAACTTCATTCATCGTACGCAAAATGCATAAAGTTACGTAAATTTTATTCATTTGCATATTTGTTTCCAAGGGGTCTACTCCAGATTTGCCACAATCCAATTTTTACATCTCGTTTACCCTGGGATGGGATGAAAGACACCCTCATAAATGTGTACCTTCGAGTATTACTAACACTTGTGTTTAATATATTATAACCAATTATGTTATTTTTGTGTTAGTTTTTTAATTAAAATTAGAATAAAATAATCACAAACAATATTTTACTCATCTTTATATAATTTTTCAGCTATTATAAATACTTCTAAGGAAAAATAGGACTCCTTAGAATCTGCTGAATAAAAGTTAAAAATATCAATTCTACTCGTAGATATCATACAGCAAAACGAAATAAAATGCTATCGTACTTGACCATGTTGTATTTTTTTTAAATCTACAAGTGTCCGAAATATTATAAGGTGGAGGTAACAAATATAAAAAAAAAAAACAAAAATCCGAAATGAGAACCACCTCCTTTTTGAAATCAGTTAAAAGGAAATAGCTAATGAGCTGCTCTCATACCAAATATATTTTTTTACTGTAAATAATCTCACGTTTGCTACGTCAGATACATCGCGTATCCTTTCACTGGTTTTCAAAGTAGACCCCAGTCTCTTGACGATGGTAGTTGGCTCTCATCCAGAAGAATGATCGGTCGGATGTACCCTCAACGTTTAGATTACGTTGTTAGATGTTATCTTTATACCGTTTTTAAGGCCATTTGCTCTGCAATCACTGTTACTGCTTATGTTATGTTCCTATGTTAATGTTGTCCCATCAGGCTATGAGAGAAGGGAATAGAGAGTGCACCTGTGTTTGCACGCACACTTGTGCACTATTATATGTTGCGCGCATTCGGTTAGTCGTTGTGACTGGCCACCGTAGTTGAAATCGGCTATTATTACTTATATTTTTATAGGAATGATTTTTCCAATCTAAGATTCTGAGACAGATAGAGATACTGAGAAATTAGTACTTACGTATTTATAAACGAGTGTGTAGTAAGTACCTGAAAAGATGAACGAAGACATGTTTTATTAAAGAATAATGAAATATAACAACATTCAAACATATTTTACGAGAGTAATTTGTAATAGAGTGGTTATTGTATCTGATGGTAGAAAATAAGTCACATGATGTTCTATGATATTACAAAGAACATCGGGGAGCGTATTGAGGTCTTGCCTTAATCCATTCAAGTTCCAGGCAGTTCGATTCCCACTCAACTAGCTGAGTCGCCAAATTGGCATTGGGATGCAACTTAGGATAAATTAAAAGAACTTCTTCTTCACTCACTCGAGTACGACACTGCTGAGTGTACTAAACGAAATCGTAATACGAATTTGCTCATCCGTTCAAAAGCAGCAGCTGAAAGTGTCAAAGCGGCATCGCAATACGCAACTGGGTGACAAATTTTGTATCACTTACCAGGCCTTCAGAAAATACCTACTCTTAAAATTATAACCGCTGCGAACCCTTCAATTAGGAGCGGCATCAATCAAAGTGAAACTTAAAAAGCGAATGCATTCATTTACGTTACGGTTTCGAGCGTTGAAAAGCGCTCATCATAGCTTGAAAGGCGCAAGGGTGACTGCAGTGCGTGTGGCCACAGGTTGGGGTGGGAGGAGAAAAAGGGGGTCCACCCAACAGCATCCCTTGAGCAACAAGAATAGTCAGTGCCGGATTCGCGGCCCAACCGAGCGGTCGCACGCGCTTGTGAAATCGCGAAACGGTTTGCCGAAACGAAAGTTTTGATTCGAATACCAACCTGTGTCTGTGATGTGTTGTGACTGCGAGTGAATATAGCAGGAATGGATGGGGAGAATCGTATCATCCTGAACGTAGGAGGCATTAGGTATGACCAATTAGTCGGGTGTTTTCTTAGAGAACCGCTTTGTTATTGGTTCATAATGGGACGGTAGTAATTCATTATCCGATACGTGCATTGAATTCGTTCACAATAGATTTCTTAATTAATTTCATCTTTTATTCTTCGTTTGCGTTTTAACATCGCAAAACTCTGTACCTACATTTTTTAATCAAATCAAACGAAAGAGTGTCAATTTGGAAGACGTAAGATTGACGGTGAAATCTGGGTAATGTAAACAAGAGTGATATGTCAGAAAATATAATCATGTCAGGACGAGTTTCTCACATAATATGTCCTGAGTTAACAGCGTCATGCTTTACTTGCAAAATTGTGGGGTAAGGAAATATTGCAGATATTAAAACGGGTAGCTGAAGTGTGCAATTTCTTCAGAGAATGCTCTGTGCTTAGCGAGAGCTTGAAATTATTTACCATTTTTTATTCAACGAATATAACATGCTGGAATACTTACCTAATACGGAATGTCTCAGTGTGTGTTGGTTTTGTTACTATCTTTAATACAGATGCTACGTCATTAAAGTCTGGTTTTAACTTTAGTTAGTATTTTGATAAAAACTCTATATAATGATAACGTTTCAAATGTTAAACGCATTAACTGCTTACTGCCTTCTGATTCCTGGGGTGATTTTTTACTAAATCGGTGCTGTATCAAAACAATGTAGTTCTTAAGTACTTGATATTCTGCTAGTTTGATAAATACTTACAAAATTATATTAGTTGTAAACAACATTATTGCTACATTTCTGTCGTCTCAGCGTGGAATACGCACCTTTTAGAATTTTGTGTTCTCTAAATTCTTATACTTGCCCTTTGACACTTTAAGATCCAATGAATGAATGAATAAAATTTACCGTAGCAAAAAAAGATTACATTTTTGGTGGAATTATCGGCATAGTTAATCTTTTTCAAACTATTTACAAATAGCATGCAAATATTCATCGCATCAAAATATGGAAAGCGCTTTACGAGAATTTGGATTATTTCACAACAGTCGTTTACCATCAAAACGCTAAGAAGATGATTAAACGAACACATGATAACTGTTAAACGTGATTATACGAAATTCGTCGCGTCCTTATTCCAACTTCTCAAGATTTTCGTACCATTGTATATTTCTAGGTACAGTCCCAAGTTAACTTTCAATTAGTGCTGACCTAGAGCCAAGAAATTATTGCCTCAATTTACTCCGGGAAAAGATAGCAACAAATCCACAGTAATAATGAATCGTTTTCTCGTAGCTGGGATAAACATTCGTTTCTATGTTTGTTTATATTGCCGTGATTTTGTAAGGCTATCTCGGTTCACGGGAATTCACACTATTTCATGATTCGATTTAAATCGAAGTTCTAAACACCAGATAGAAGTTTATGACTTCACTGACCTAAACAAATACTAAGTCTGCTTTTTGAAGTACTTGAGCTAAGTTGGACCTAATGACTCTAACGTAGCGATTCTATAAAGGATATTTTACACAGTTCTTTGCATTCAGATGGGACTATACAGGGTGTTTGGAAGGTCAGTGCAAAGCTTTGAGGAGTAGAAGGAGTTGTATAGATACGAAACGTGTAATAACTCTTTGTTCCATCGATAAACCCGTCAAGTTCAAAACAATATTTAGATTTTTGGTTATTATTTGGTAAAAGTTGAAACTTAATCTACATATAAATATTTATTAAGGACCTGTTTCACCATAGTCAAATAAACACTAACCAACAAAGAAGTTCAAATATGGAACGTCATTTCGTGTGAAGTAGTGGTCAGCAAAAGCTAATGAGAATTTATTGACATTGTGAAACAGGCCGTAAGTATTGTAATGCCATAAGAAAAAGCGTTTACTTTCTAGAAACACTTACGTAACTGTGTTATTATTTTTTTGTCCAGTGCGCAACTTTGAGAGCTTTTTTAATTTTACCTTTCCGTACAAAATCATCGATGAGAAACTTCTTTAACAAGAGCAATTTCAGAGATTGCATCTCGAAGATAGTTTGCAAGCTCTACGAGATTCTCGATCCTTATCGTGCTATCGTCAAGATAGAAATTAAATTGAAACACGCTTTTTAGACTTGCATTTTGATTTAGTTGTAGTAACTTAAAAGGGACTTTTAACTCATAAGCTGTAATATTATTCTATGTTGCTGTATTTTTTTTGAAAATGTGCCTTGTCTTATTGTGAGGATGGATGTTTGTTACTCCTTCACGCTAAAACTACTGAATGGATTTTGATGAAACTTGATAATAATATAGGTGGCCTTAGCTTCCTTAGCCATTAATTAGGTAAAACTGTTTATCCTGCTGACATAAATAAAATACAATATTATAACATTAAATTTTAAATAAAAAGTAAAACGATGTTGAAACATGAAACATATTGTGCTGTTTCATGAAACAAGAACACTGGGAATGAAATTATCAAGGACACAAAAAAATCGACTTAACGAATATCAATTCATCCGTTTGGGAGCTATCACGATACACAAACAGCCACTTTAAACTTTTAACATCCCTCTGTTTTTGGGTCGAGGTTTAAAAATAAAACAGCAAGAGCTTAAAATTCAAAGGTATCGATTTTAAACTAATAACAATGAGGCTGTAGCTTTATATCTATAGACAAAATATCACCAGTGTTGCAGCACTACTACCACAAGTGCAGTGCAGTGCAATGCAGAATACATTGTTGCTTATCTTGAACTGCTCTCATAACTATTACGGAGCTAAAGCTTGTAACGGTGCGTTTAGACAAGAGATCAAACTATTAAGATTTGATATCTTCACAGATGCGCTGTTACTTGAATGAGATACATTAATGGGTTGGATAAAAGGTTACAGCATTACAACAAAAAATAAAAAAATAAACTTAACAAACGGCAATTTAAAGACGCATGGATATAAGATGGCCATTTTGAATCGCAAACCAATAAGCAAATGTAAAAAGCAAAGCAAAAATGTTTTTTTATTATTTTCTCGTTACATTGCAACCGTTGGAGTTAATTTTTTTTAAGTATTTAAAACATAATAACGCGCACCATTTTAATAGTAAGGCGCTTCATAAATATTAAAAATTCCTTTTTATAACCATCTATATTTCTAAAACAAAGTTAAGTCCTCATTTACTTGAAAGTTTGTATTGTCACTAGGGTAGCGCCTACCGACGCCGATACTGATCATGAATGATGAGAGTAAACTTCTACTTCATATGAATATGCCAAGTAGCGGTGCCAGACAAGGAATCAAACCTGTGTCTCACGCTGTCCGGGCGCCTGCCTGCCACTCGGCCATCGACACATTGGCAAGCTTGTAGAAATTTGCAAGTGCTTTCTTTAACGCGTAGACTGCGTTACCTCATCATGTTGCCAGATTGTACGTCAACAGTGCAATTTATAATTTAAAAAAAAAAACTTATAAATAAAAAAAATAATGCAATTTATAATAAAAAATAAAAACAAGAAGGTCCTCTACCACGAATATAACTTGATCCAGTGTGTTTACCTCCTTCTTCTGTAAAACGCTTTTCATGGCATTTTTAAGGGGTGTTAACTGTGAAGTGCTATATGTTGTTCTGAGATTGTAAACGGCCATAAATTGAGAAATAGCCGTAAATTTCATGATTTACAACTTGACCCGAGTCGCCTTGTTGTTTGGACATTGTTTATTAGGAATTTCTTAAAAGTGCTTTGATATTTGGACACGTAATGATGATATGAGAATTTCAAAAGTATTGCATTGTCTTTGATAGATCTATGTGATATGATTATGTTTTGACAGTCCGAAGCTTTATGTGTCAGATTAATAACTTTAATGACCGTAATGACTTACTTGTCAGCAACCAGAGGGCCACCATGGTAGCCGCTTTCTGGGCAAGTAAGATTTAGCCCGTGTTCCTGCCGACACGAAAGAAGAAGAATAACTTTAATCAATTAAAAAATGTACATGACATAAGATTATATCTTCGTAACAAAATGTTAACTAACTTCAAATTATTCATATACCTATGTTGAATCATGGCTATAGATCAGTGTTAATTGAAAACGCGATTTCAAAATAGAAAAAAAGACAGAGAAGATAGTCCTTCTTTATCGAAGGACTAAGGAAGTATATAGAGGAATCAAAGAAACTCACATTGTAGACAGGAATCTGAGTAGTTTGATTTAAATCCCATAAAATGAAAAAAAGTACAGTACATCCTATAATTAGCTACAAAATCTTGCACTGTCTTGCATATTATTATATCAATATATTTATCTTTATTGCACTCATAAGCTGTACACACAATACATGAGATCACAATGTGAACATAGGTGGGCTTATCCCTAAAAGAGATCTCTTCCAGCCAGTCAATAGGCTGTTGGAAATGTAATATTTGCGGTTAACGGCAGTACTAGATTGAATACGGAAAATATAATTTATAATTATATCTACAGAGTCTTCGACAAATTAATTTCTTTAAAATTCGGAAGATAAGTTACTCTAACGCCACGTCTAAAGTCCCTCTTAATTGCTAAACCCTTTACCGACACGCACTCTCGCCATTTACAAGGTAGCCGTATACCAGTTAAACGTAACATAAGACGATTCAGTAGATCCAACTTAGTTTATTTAGTAATTAAAGAACTATTTCAAATCAAACTACAGGAGTAAATGTCTGGCCATTGTCAACATTAACCTTACGGATCGATAGGACGCTGGCGGTCGCTTAAACAAAAGAATGACAAAATAAAATTGATAAACGCATCCGTGAGGGATACTTAACTGTCATCATAGTCAGATACTTTTCTCATACCTTCTATGGAACTTCTGTGTGGCCAGAATGCACTCACTATTGAAGACTTTGGAGTTTCTGCGAAAGTTAAGCAGTCTTGGATGTAAGTCAAGTCAAAGTCAAGTCTATAGTCCGACTTGAAACCAAATTAAACAAAAAATATTTGGAAGGACTTCGAAAACTTAACTTCCCTTCAGTTAGAAAATGACTGACAAAACGGTAATCATATTTAGCTGAAAGACGAGTGAGGAACTCAGGAATCGGCTATTGTAAAAGTAATCAATTACTTACAAGCGGCATGCATCAATTTAAAGGAACCGAAGTCATAAAACAGTCATCATAACTGAAAAAACAATATCATCAATCTACGAGTATTTGAACGTATTGCAAAAATGTATTGTAAAAATGGACCCGTCACTGTCACCGCGCGCAAAAAAAGTGTAAAAAAAATCACTTTATTGACACGAAATGCAAACCCGAAAGCGTTTGAGATGTGGTGCTGGAGGAGGATGGAGAGAATCAGCTGGACGGAGAAAAAAACGAATGAAGAAGTCTTGAACATGGTAAAGGAGAAGAGAAACAATTGGGAGTAGAAGAGGGAGAATGCTGGGACACTTGATACGACACAGTTTCATCAGAACGATAATAGAGGAAAGAATAGAATGAAGAGAGGAAGACCAAGAAAAAGCTTAAAGCATCAAAAAAAGCAAATGTTGCGTCATAATATCAAGAGGTCATATCAAAATTGCAGAATGGTGTTAAGAATGGAAACATGATAACACGAAATGGACAAACGCGGGTCGGGTAAGCGGGAGGAACGTAACATGTTTGAAAAGTCCATTCTTACAATATCCGGGTAGTTCTATGTTTGCTGCTATTGTGGCATAAGCATGACATTACTACGTCATAAGCTATTTCATGAACCGAAAGTTTGAAATTTCAAACGACTCTTTACGAAGATACTTAAGCGAAATTCTTTGAGTCGTTGACTCCCAACTTTTTTGTAATAATGTGCTTATTTTATGCTGGAACCTACTTATTTATGTTGCCAAAGGAGTCTTTACAATATCGTAGTTTGAATTTAGTATTACCTTTGTGCAAAGTAAACATAAAATATATTTTTTGATAAAAAACAAAGGAGATTAACTGGTAAAAAAATGTAAACACCATGGACACGTGTGGTGGCGAAACGCGTCGAGGTTTTTTGCACGTTGGTGTTGGGTAATTATTATCGCTTTAGCTGTGCCGAATGCGTAGGGCGGGCGGGTGGTATAACGCGGTGACGGTTTATGTTGTTAAGTGCCTGCGCCGGCGTCGCTTAGCGGAAAATAATGTTATAAAATTCTACTTAACCATGGACCTGTATCACCATTGACAAATAAGCACTTACCAACGAATAATTCAAAAACATAATTAATTAGGTACTTGTTTGGTGCGCGTTACCTGTCCGGTAATTCATACGGTGTGACGTTTCACGTCGTAATTACCGGACAGGTAACGCGCACCAAAACTTATTAAGGTATTGTGGAACAGGCTAGTAAGTTTTCATCAACATACCAGATAAACTTTATCTACTATAAAAAAATAAGTCGGGTTTTCCTCCCTGACGCTATAACTCCAGAACGCACGAACCGATTTCCACGGTTTTGCATTCGTTAGAAAGGTCTCGGGCTCCTTGAGGTTTATAGCATAAAACGGGGCCGGGGCGGGACGGGCCTGGGGGCGAAACGAAGTTCGCTGGGACCGCTAGTTTTTTTATTTTTATTTATTTGGTACACATAACATATTACAATCTTTATATCAAAAACATATTTGCATCAACATAAATGTTCTGGATTGTAACACTTAAACATGCATACACAGAGAAACAAAATCAAAGCATACAAAAACAGCACTCAAGTTAAGCAACGATATACAAGCAACTACTTAGAAAAAACAAAAACAACAACAAAAAGGCATCAACGATGCACCACTACAGATAAGGATCATCTAGAGTGGTGCATCAATGTCGCATTCGAGGATGTATTTCTTAAATTTGCACAAATTAAACCGATAAAGATCTATTTCTCTCTTTTAAGAAACAGATCATTAAAGGTGCGACACATCCTAACAATTGGATTGTAAAAAGAGGTGTTATTATTATAGATTTGAAGTGAAAAAGGTTTGGGGTTGCGACACCTGTATGTAATATTAAAGTTTATTTGAGACAACAACGAAGGGCAATCAATTAAATAATGAACGATCTTGAAGAGGTACACGAGATCGAAATATTTTCGACGTATTTCCAAAGAACGCATCTTGAATCTCATCATTCTGTCCACGTAACACGTCAGGGCTCTGCGGTATCCGTGTCGGTAACATAGGATTTTAAGAAATCTCGCCTGCACTCTTTCTAAACGCTCAATATGCACTCGGTAATAGGGAGACCATATTACTGTATTGTATTCAAGAACACTTCTTACAAGGGTGTTGTATAAATAAATAAGACTTCTAGGGTCTTTAAAATCTTGAGAGCGACGTAAAATGAAGCCAAGAGTCTTTGTACACTTATTAACAATGTGGTCAAAATGAGCACGAAAGGTTAGCTTCTCGTCAAACAGCACACCGAGATCTCTGACAATACTTTTTCGTTCCAGGGCTTGACCATTTATTGAGTAATCATAAAAAACCTTATGTTTTTTATTCGTAAAGGATACAACAAAACATTTGTCCACATTTAAATTCATCCGATTTTCTAAGCACCATTGATTGAGAATTTCAAGATTCCTTTGCAGTATCACGGAATCACGTTCACTTTCAATCCTCATAAACATTTTGAGGTCATCTGCATACAACAAACTTGGGCATGATAAGCGTTCAACAAGGTCATTTATAAAGACGATAAATAGAAGGGGTCCCAGATGTGAACCCTGGGGTACACCAGAGGTGACAAACAGCGGTGCGGATAAATGTCCCTTGACTGCAACGAGTTGGCTTCTACGATTCAGATATGATTTGACCCATCGATGCAAACTGCCATGTATTCCATAGGCTTCAAGTTTCCGACACAACAATTGATGGTTTACTTTGTCAAAAGCCTTTGAAAAATCTGTATACACAGAATCTACTTGACCTCCCCTTGAGAATGCACAGCATAGATAGTTTTTATAATCTAACAAATTTGAAGTAGTAGATCTATTCTTTACGAATCCGTGCTGGTTAGGAACAATATATTGATTAAGTTGATTGAATATAAAGTCGTATATTAAAGATTCAAATATTTTTGCACAACACGAGAGAATACTTATGGGTCGGTAGTTCTCACACTTTCCCTTGTCTCCGGCTTTATATACGGGGATAATATGAGCTACTTTCCAAAAGTCAGGAAAAGTACCTGATGCAAGAGATTTATTGAAAATAGTGCACAATGGAGCGCTGAGTTCTTTACCGCAAGATTTGATAAAAGAGGGTGGTATGCCATCTGGCCCCGGGCCCTTATTAACGTCTAATTTCTTAATTTGTTTGAACACATCTTCTTCCTGCAGAATCACTTGACCCAGACATGAGCTGTAACGACAATCTAGCTGCATGTCAACATTACTATTACCCTTATCATAAACACTACCAAAGTATCTAGAAAATAATTCACATACTTCTTTGGCATCACAAGATTCTGTATCACCATATTTCATATTTAGTGGTATAGTAGAATGCTCTCCCTTGTCGTTAATATATCTCCAGAAATGTTTAATACTTTTGGGGAGAGATTCTTCCACCGACGAAATATATCTTGTATGGCACTGCTTAATCAAAAGCTTACACCTGGATCTAAGTAAACCATATGTATCGTAATCCCTCGGGTTGCCATACTTCTTAAATCGTTTATGATATTTAGATTTTTCCTTTAAGCAACGTATTAAGGGGGGACTGAACCAGTTTGGATAGTTATTGCTTTTGCGTGTAGATATCATTGGTGCGTTCTTTGTGATGATGTTGTTTAATTCATTGTAGAAGCCCTGCACTGCCATGTTGACATCTCCAGAACCCATCACTGATAGCCAGTCTGTAGATTTTAATTCAGTTTTGATCCTGTCTAAATTGCATTTCCGGAAGTTAGGTCTTTTGACATCGACAGGCTTCACGTTATCGGTTTTAGGGCGAAACTTCTGTATATCTATGGTAACTGAAGGATGGTGTTCATCTAAGCGTGTTAATTGTCTGGCTACACTGACATTAATGCATTCCATGTTAGAAAGGACGAGATCCAAGACTCGATCATTTTTGTTGGTGATGGAGTTAAATTGATTAAGGTCGCATAAAGATATGGTTTCCAATAGAAGTAGAGGCTTAGCACTTTGTTGTTGCAAAATAGGAGTCACGAAATTAGAGTTGGGACTGGGTATCCAATTTATGTCAGGAGTGTTGAAATCGCCAATGACTAACACATTTTGATTGCTAAGTGTTTCTGTAATTAAAGTTTGACAATTATTGTAAAAATGTTCCAAATTCTTAAGATCTAAATAAGGTGGCAGATAACATAGACAAATATTCAAACTCTCTTCCAGCGCATCAGAAATAACAGTTAACCATATTTCCTCGATATCACATTCCCACGATACATGACGGACAACCTTCAAGCTCTTTTTAACTGCAATAGCGACACCACCTCCATCAGTTTTTTTACTATTTGATGAGTTACGATCTCTGCGGAAAACAGTATAGCGGTTGTCAATGTATTCATTATCTAAGACGCTGTTGTTGAAGTTTGTCTCAGTCAAGCAAATGATATCATATGAACTATTTAGTACGTTTAAATACAAGTTCTTCAACTTACTCCTAATTCTGTTCACATTTTGGTAGAATATTAACATTTAAGATAAACAAATGAACAATGCACAAGCAATATAATATTTTAAGTTAAATAAAATGAAATGAAATGAAAATATACTATATGTAATGTTATCGTTATAACTTTTCCAAGGAGGACGCATCTCTAATATAAACATAGCCACTTTCATCATTTTTGCGGACATAGATACGCCCGTACTTAACCCAGGCGTATTTGTAGTTTTTATCCTTAGCAGCTTGTCTTGTCTGTGCATATAGCTGTTTGCATTCCGGCGAGAGGTGTTCATTAGCATAAATTCTTCTTGTTTCTCCAGCAATGCCAAGATGAATGGAGCTAATTGGGTCCTTTAGGTGAGCTTTGTTATAGCGATTTATCGACGAAAGTACTGTGTCACGTAATCGCGGTGATGAAAGGGATACAAGGATGTTCCTTGGACGATTAGATTTGACATCCATCTTTGCTATCCTCCTACAGGCATGTATATTTGAATCGTCAATTGATATATTTATAGTGTCGCACAACTTTTTGAAAAGAGTTACGACATTTTCATTGCGCGACTCGGGTACAGCCTGTAGTTCGATATTATGGCTACGTGACATTTTTTCAAAGTTTGATAAACGACTATTTAATTTATTTAAATCGCTTTGTAGAGTGGCATTTTGCTTCTCCAAAGCGTCAATGACGTCATTTTTGGCATCTATTAAAGACCTCAGGGATGTCTGTTCCTCGCTAATGAATTCGATGGTAGAGTTGAAATCAGCCTTAAGTTCATGTACAGTAGATTTCATTTCCTCTCGTACCAGTGACTTGACGTCCTGTCTTAGAGCAGTACGAAACTCTGAGAGCGACAAAAGCAGTTTCTCATCCAGTAGCTTACTAATTTTGTCCATAGTTACGATGTCGTCGCGCGCTGGTTCCGTGGCCGATGTACACTGCAGCGACTCGTTCAATCCGGAGGGTGGTTCTAAGTTGTCCAAAGACATGTTCATGCTTACAGGCGGAATCTGGTTCTGTCTGACCGGTGTATGTGGATTACACCTATTGCGACGTGTAATATTGTTGCATGACGGACACGTCCATGATGCTTTGTATTCCAAACTCAAAGCTAGGAATTGTTCCTTGCTGATTGTGAGACATTGTAGGTGATATTTCCCTTTGCACTGGCTACATGTCATCATGTGAACGTCAGATTTAGAAAAGTCCATTTTGCAAGCGTAACAATTCATTTTAGATAAAAATTTCAATTTATCAGAACAGTAATTAAACAAAACCAAAAAAAAAAAAAAAAAATACACAAAAAGAAGAAGAAGGAAAAGAAAAGTCACTGTTGAGGTTCGAAATAAAAAGCTTTAATTCCATATTCATAGTGGATCTAAGTTAAAAAGTCTATCGAAAACGAAATATAAGTTTTGAATCAACGCGGCCAATTTTGCAGCCACTAGACCAATATTTAAAAAGTTCAAAGCCTATTGATTTTTCTCGCGTTAAAAATAGTATCGAGAGTTGGTGATAGATGGAGAATTTCAGGTCAAAATAGAAGCACTGCTAACATCCAAATACACTTCGATGTTTCTTGAGTAAACAATACAACAATATATTTATGTTATATCAGTTAGCGTTACAGTAACACTGTTACTATTATTTTATTTAAACTTATTGTACTGTTGGTTGTAAAATTGTCGGGCATTATCTACCAGTCAACGCTTGAGAATGCAGACAGTTTAATCAGGGTGGAACATTAACAATAACTGTTAACAAAGAAATGTTTTTTTATGTTTTAATTGAGAAGGGAACATTATGAAAATATTCTTGATTCTAGTGATGCGCTGACTAAAACTAAAGTAAATGTTTTTTTTTCAAGAGGTCGCCTGGATTCCTCATTTTTAAATTTCAATAAATACATTCCATACATCAACCTAAAAGGTCGTGCGTCCGCTACCGGCAAAACAAGTCATTACGCCATACAAATAAAGATCAAATTCGCTTGCCAAGGTCACGGCCGAAATCGGCTGTTGAGTATCCATCCATTACCGTAACTCTACCGACATTTTGTCCTTTGGAGTAATCGGTGAATATTTTACATTGTCTCTACCAATATTATTTAAAGTTCTCAATTTCATATTTGAAGCTGAATATTCAATCAAAGCAGCTATTACCAAGCTCTCTAATTCAATGAAGATAGATCTTACAAAGTTATCAAACAATTTTCTAAATGGAGATAATAATCACATCTTGCCGGCGGCGAACATCAAACGATAGCAGAGAGCAGCAATTCGACGGTAATCGATAAGCATTAGTATAGAATTTCGGTTCTTATATGAAAGTAATAGACTATTAATGTGATAATTACAATAAATCCATCTTATAGAAAACTAAAACAAACAATTCTAATAGAAAACATAAAAAAAGGATTTTATAGGATAAAAAATATTTACCAAGCGCATAGGATATCACATCACACAAATACAAAAAATACACATAAAAAATTAAGGAAAAATGGCACAACACTTTTATCAAGTTGAATTGAGTCTAACCAGACTTACCCAGCCACAGCAAAGACAAGAACCAGGGTCTAAAAACCTAGGAGAAAATTATCGAGCACGTTTTTATTGAAATATTATTGCCAATGTTGTCTCTAGAGTTTGAAGATTTTTGGGTTGATATGATGGTTATCTCTTAGTCCGCCTAGTCTTATGATGGAGCTACCTAGCTATTTTATCAAATCAACATCAACCCACCCGATAGGTTCCACTTTGCCGCTAATCAATCAAAACACAGCGGCTGCCATATTCAGCAATACTCCAATAGGTATCTAAAAACCAAAAAATGGAATTTAGATGCATTGGGAAGCAATTTTGTGTATTACCATTTTTATAGAAAACGCGTTACCTCAAAACTAGTTTACATTTTCATCAAATCTGTTTGGACTAGACTGCTATTGGTTCGAGTTGCGAGCAATATGCCTAGGCAGTCTACTCTGTAAAAACATATCCATAGTAGCGGTGCTCCGCGACTGCATCCACTAGTTTTGATTTTACTCCTTTTCCTCCCCTTGTAGCGCTTCCTTCCCCGATACCTATCCAATAAACAAATCTTTTTTTAATTGGTTAAGTAGGTCCTGAGATTTGTGAGTTCAAACAAACAACCTTTTTTGAGTTAATAATATTAGCTCTCTGACTCGAGCGCGATAAACAGATGGCCGTTCCAACAGAAAATGTTCAGAAAACACGGACTGAAGACATCTGTGGCGATTCTAGGATCAAACTGAATGGAGGCGGCTTGCAAATGGTCGCTTAGGAACTCCATACTTGTTTTTGAAGTTTAGTACACATTTAATTTTTTAAAAATACGTCGGGATATCAAATCTAATAAATTCTCCCAAAAATATACATGTGGTCATGTTCAACAGTTGATGTCCTGCGGCCAATAATGATGATGATACACTGATGATGAATGATGATTCGACTCATTCCATCTCTGTCAAACATGTCAGAAAGAACGTGACAGAAAAAAATGATAAATATTGACTATTGTACAGAGTAGGGGTCCAGGCTGGTGGACGATGAATAATTTGCATGTTGTTGGTAGCAATAGTGAGGATGCTCAGTTTGAAGATTTATCTGCTCGGTATAGTATATTATTTTCTATAAGCTTTTTATAAAATAGGTATTAAAATACATCTTCACCCCTCCTTCAGTCACCATTCTTATAAAAAAAGTAATTAAATGATAGTTTTAGAATTGCCAACTCTCTGCATGACTTAAAGGTTAGACTGGCAGAGAATGCTTTCAGGATTCAATCCACCTTTGCACACCATGATTTGTGCAATAAAGTCCTTAAATAAAAATGAAAAATAGTTAAGACACTAACAATAAATGAATAGTTATGCTATGTGAAAAATAAAAATTAGAAATAACTTAGTTTTAAGTACCTACTTTGTACAATTTATAGTACCTACTCGCAAATAAAACCAATATCACAAAACTCAAAAATTCTAGACTGAAAAGTATCTCCTTTTTTGGCACATGATACAAATAATAGTCTAATGGAAGAGAGTAAAGTCAGTTTTTTTTGGTTGGTGAATCTTTTTAACGGAATGATTCATTTTAAAATTGAAATAAACAAAAAACTCACAACATACATAACATAGTTGATCACTGAAATCTACTTTAATCAAATAGTTAAATTTTATTTATATAACTTTAAAAGTTATAAAAAGATTTTGTTGTTTACAATATTCGCCAAGCAAAGAAAGCGCGCCTTCACATTAGAGCGACAGCAGTGCGGCAGCAGCGGATGCCTTCACATTAGCAGCGCGTCTGTCGCGCGACTGGGTCGTTCCCACTACTCCAATTACCCGTTTGCAGTGCCAATCCGGGGATATTATAACCACTGCACTGGGTAATGGGTATAGTCGGAAGGTCCCGCGTGACTTACGCGTGTTTAGTATGAAATCATCGGCAGCGCGACTGTCGCGCGTAAGTCGCGCTGCTAAAGTCGCCAAAATGTGAAAGCGCTGTAATCCTATCAAGTTTTCTACGTAGGATCTCGCGGGCAACTGCTAATACTTAAACATTTTGTGGAAACACCTTCTGAATTGAAAATACCATGAAATCAAATTCTAAAGGCATCTCTTCTTCGTGTAGACAAAACGGGAAATTTTCTAGCTCCTCTAACGCAATTCCGGGATTTTAGGATAAGCTGGATTTGGTTCAATTTTGTTTCTAGTAGCCATTGCCAAGAGAATAAAGCCAGTTTTTTTTAAAATTTATCACCTTGCTTAGATTTGTATGAGAAAGTGCACAATTTGGCAAAACTAATCAAATTGTGTAACGCCCGATGGCACTTAGCTGAGACAAAATTAATGCTTTTCTGATTTAATTTTTTTGAGTATTATTTGTTAATAAAGTTGAAATTCCATTTTTATTTATTTATGAAAGTTATAAAAAAAATGTTTATTTATCGGACAACGTGATCCATTTCAAGTGTTAGTAAAGGAAATACAGAAAACTTATCAACTAGTGTTAGTACTTAATATCTAAAAGCGATTTAGTTATTTTACACAAATGCCAGACCAGTGGACAGTCCCCACTGTCGGCGATGACCTTCTGTTGTCGAAAAAATTTTCGACTCGAAAAGTAAAATTTTACTACATACGCATACAACATGAGGTGGATTGGTCGATTGATTTTTGCGAAGCAAGCAATGACCCTTTCTGACTAATAGTTGTCACACCACCCAAAGCTCTGACTAGGCTTAACGACTTATATCAACCCATATAATAATGTACTAGCCAAATCTTAAAATCTATGAGTTTGGTTGTTCTTGTTGGCTTTTGTCTGAGCTCTCCATCTGTTTGAAACATGAACCAGCTTTTAAATTAGAATTACTATTTATGTGGATCTGTGTATAGATTTGAGTTGAATACTTCTTGAGTCTCATCTTTTAATACTTTAGCTACCCGTTAACTGGCAAATTCAGGCACAATTACAGCTACTATAGACTTGGTGACTAAAATAAAAACGAATATAGACCAAAAAAATTATGCTGTAGGTATATTTATTGACATGAAGTTACTACAGAAATTACAAAACATAGGCATCACAGGGGCAGCTTTATCCATGTTTACATCTTACCTTCATAACAGGCGTCAAGTAGTCAAGATAGATAATTCTGTTAGTTCACAACGAAATATGACCTACGGTATTCCCCAGGGATCTATACTTGGTCCATTATTTTTCATAATTTATCTTAATAATATTACCAACATCGGATTGGCCGGTAATTTAACACTTTATGCAGATGACACATGCCTTTTTTACTTCGACAACGCCATCCCAAATATAATGTCAAGCGCCCAAAGAGATCTAAATAATCTTAATGAGTGGTTAAAATATAACCTCTTAACAATTAATACAAAAAAAAACTTTTTTCATGATTTTCGCTGCTAAAAATAAGCCAATACCTGAATTTAGCCCTCTCACAATCAATGGTGAAATTATTAAGCAAACAGACAAAGAAAAATATCTTGGATTATGGCTAGATGACAAAATAACGTGGAAAGTGCACATAGATCATGTGAAATCAAAATTAACATCATTATTAGGCGCACTCCGAAAGTCATCACACTGTATTCCTAATAAAGTACATAAAATAATTTATAATTCACTCGTAAAATCACACTTAAATTACTTAATAGAAATATGGGGTTCAGCCGCTGAAACAAACTTAAAACCACTTCAACGAACACAAAACAAAATTGTAAAAGTACTAGATCATTTTGATTACATAACACCAACAAAAGAAATTTATGAAAAAACTAAAATCTTAAATATAAAACAACTATATACATACGCAACGTGTATTCTAGTTTACAAAATTATAACAAATTCTATACAATCAAACATACACTTGGAACAAAAACCAAATCTTCATAATTTAAGAAATAAACATAAACTTATTCTAAATAAGGCTCGAACTAACTTCGGAAAAAAGACTTTATTGTTTGAAGGTGTTCAGATGTATAACAAATTACCCAACAAAATAAAAGAATGTACTAACTTTAACATATCTAAGAATAAAATGAATATGTCCATATGTTATTATGAAGTCTTCCACTCTCAAAGAAGATTGCGAACACTTCATTTTAACTATTATATGAATAAGAATAATCATAACTCATATATACCCAATTGCTCAGCTGCAGGGCTATCTATTTACTAAGTTTTAGCTTAAGTAATTCTCATTGTAATTGAACTAAATGTTTTTATGAGAATAAATGTCTATAAACCTAACTGAAAAACAAAATATGGTTGGTAAAAAACGACGTCATTGGAACATAGGTTGAATACAAATACTAACTCTTAGCTGTTTATGCTGAAACATCACCACCTGTAAATTAAAGGTTTAACTAACGTAATAATATTGGTTTAATAACTATGTAGGTACTTCATGGAAGTTTACTACATTTGATTTAGCTTTTACTGTCGTATACTTCTTTCACAACATTCGTTTTAGTATCTTACGACGTGTTTTAATTATAAATTGATGAATGCATTCTGGATAAAAATATGTGAATAAGTGTCGGGAGAGTTAAACGTGTGGTACCTACGTAAAATCTTTCATGAGATATAAATAACTCTCCGTACACCTTTTTTTTTTCCAAATACAATAATTTCGAGTAACCAAACATTTTTACGCTCCAAGGAGCGATATTTTTCTCAGAATTTTATTTTGGATGCCTCGTATTTTGCACCAAATTGAGGGTGTTACGAAATCTGAGCGGTCTCGGCGGGATCGACTTCTCAAGCGCGGAACATTGGTTATGATTTTGGTAACATTTCTTTGGTAAACTTTGGTAGTAAATTCAATATTTTAGTAGCTAGCGTCTTGTGAAATACTGGCCATTTACCAAATAGAGCCATCAACTGAGGGCACCTTCTTAACTCAACATAACCGTATCTCGGTTTTTCTAATGGAATATAGCAGTAATATTTTAGTGTTCATTTAATTAAAATTAAGATGTGCACCTGCAACTGTGCCTTACTTCATGATTTTTTTGTTTCCAAAAATTGATTTCATTTTCATACACATTTACACAAACAATAACAGGTTTCAATATTGTAAATACAAATGGTTTTCATAACGGATTGTCAATAGTCCTCATATTTTTTTAAATATCTGAACCATTACTTTTTAACTGATTTCAAATATGTCGCCTAACTTTTTAAATACTTTCATCCAACTGTAACATCTGTTCTTCCCCAATAAAAAAGGGGCTGAAGTTAAACTTTACGAGTTCTACCTAATTTCTCGGACAGTTTACGGGAAACCTACAGGTATCACTTCGGTGACCCGTATCCGACTTGACAAGTATTTGTAATTCTGTGGTCCGGTCCCGGTAGTAGGTATGCGAGAGTGGAAACCAGAAACATTTACCACCACAACCAGACAGGTTCCTGATAAAGGTGCACCTAACCGAGTGAAATTGCAATTCCATTATTCTATGCTCAACTTTTAGCCCTCCAAAGGAATGTAGGTACTGAATTACCCTGTAAAGGTGCACATGATCTTTAAGTAAGAACTAGCTAGGGTTTTACAAGAAAAATAGGAGAGTTTTATAGAAGAAGATGTGTATTAATACTTCAGCTTCCTGTTAATAACTACGTGAGGGATTAAAAGGCAGGAAGAGTAAGTGGGACTTGCGCACGATGATATCCCAGGGTTACGCTAACCCAGGATTAAATCATCATACTGTCTCTGTCAACGTCAAATAAACTGACAGAGACAGAATAATTATTTAATCCTGCTGGTTTAATAATGCTGCTGCATCGAGCACAAGTGGGCCTAAGTAACATAAGTACAGTATAAAATAAACAAAATAAGTAAAGTATAAAATAGCCAGTGCTTTGAGTAAACCATATAGGTTTTAACACTTTATTTATTTTCTCAAGACTTAAGGAAATTAAGGGCCTGTCACACCATCGATAAATATGCACTAACCAACGAACAATTTAAATATAGAACGTCATTTCGTATGAAGTAGTGAGCAGAATCATTGTACATTGATCATTGATCATTTGACATTGTGAAACAGGTCGTTACATTCATTTGTTAGGAATTATTCAGCAATATGTTGTTAATATATTCTTTCACATAGTTTTCGATAAACGAAAAGTTCACCATGCTATAATAATAACAATAGCATCCCACGCATCGATACAGAAATAAAAGCTGACGAAAAGTTTATCGATTTAGAGGGCGATCTTTTCTCGTTTTTAAAAGTAAACATACATTTTATTTGTTATTTACGAGTATAACAAAGCTAGTACCAATTGAATCATATAGGATACACTGAAGTTGGTAAAGATAAAAAAATACTATTTCAAATTTATGTTCTTTTTACATCAACTACTCAAAATGATATTAACGTTTTCATATCATGTTTGGTAATGGTGAAGAATAGTGTACTTATTAACATTATTATTTTCTCACTATTGCTAGTATGTACTTTTTATTTAGAAACTACTATAATACTATTAAACTCCTTTTATGCAGTCTGATGTTAATTTTTATTGCGATACCATTTTCAAAACGTTTTTATTTTTTAAGGATTTCATTATGTGGTTAATGCATCAGTTAGCTTAAAACTGCCAAAAACACAACCAAAATTGTTGGTCTTTCAACGTTGCGCGTTGCTCATCATTCCTCACAACCTGCGCATTTTGTCGCATAACGACACAGTTTCTTTGCCGCAAAGAGTAAGGAAACTCCACTTAAGCTGCCAGAATCATACACAGACGAGGCGAGATGTTTCACAGGACCGCAGTCAAAAGTTGTTGCAGAAGATTACAAAGTCCACTAAAGATATTAATGCTAGCTTCATATGTTACAAGAGAACGTTCAATTTATTCGAAACTAAAATATATTTGAGTATCGTAATTTTTTGATCATCTGCAGAATCTGACTTTGGCGACACGTAATAAAATCTAGTACAAATCACAAGTGAGTCCTATTCCTAAAGTTATTTTAAGCATAGAAACAAACCTACCTTCATACTGATCAGCACAAAAATATAAAAAAGATAAAAAGTATAAAATTGGGTAACATAAGTACACTTGAGTGGGATCTAGGATTCCCTATGTCCTGGGATAATTAATCCCAATTTTATTCATATTCCACTCAAAAAAGTTATTAAACTCTGTTTGTCAGTGTGATACTAGATTAACAAAAATAATTCTACTCATTCTTAAAAGATGAAATAAGAAACCAAAAATTGCATACGGGCGGGACTCGAACCAGCATCTTTCTGGCTTACCGGGCCAACTGCTCTACCAATTGATTCCAATTCCAATTTCGCGTGGTCGGACCGACAGCACGGTAGCTCAATTGGAAGAGCAGTTGGCCCGGTAAGCAAGAAAGATACTGGTTCGAGTACCCTCCGTGCGCAATTTTTGGTTTCTTATTTCATCTTTTAAGAATTCAAATATAACACTGTGAGTGTTAAAAAATATTGTAAATGAGATCAACTCATTCTAAAAAAAACTTATTAGACGATATTAACAAGATTTAAGAATTAAATGCAAAGCAATTCCACTTACTGCTTGTATAATTTTACTGTGTCATAATTTTAAAGCTGTTAAAGCAGCTTTAATAAGAAGCGCATTAAAACGTGTTTATCGTGGTTTAAAACGTAAACTTTTTATACTCTGAGCATGAGATAAGAGTTGGCGGTGTTTTATACTGTTGTTGTTTAAACGCAAACAAGTTTATTTTAAAACACTTTATTATTCGACTCGTTTAAATATATTTTAAATCATCGTCATCAATTTCAGCTGCCTGATGTCCTTTTTGTATTTTTCACTAAAGAACGATCAAAAAATTAACCACTATCTACAAACATAACCGTTTGTACAATTCGTGTTTTACGTTTTGGTACTTTTTATGACTTCAAATTAGCTTTTATTTTATCATTTATGAATTTTGTAAAGTTTTTTATTTTTCGACATAAAAATGTTCAACTTTATTCATGATTGAAAGATTTGGTACAACTTGCTTTTATTTATTTATTTAATTAAAACTTTATTGCATTGTAAGTTGTGCAATTGGCAGATTTAATGCCTAATGCAAAGAGTAATAAGAATGCAGAGAGTTTTATGAATAAGGATTGCTTTTGTACACTGATATCCAACTATATTTACGTAAGAGTTTTTTTTATGTCCACCCATTTACTTCGTCTTATTAAAATTTTAACATTTTGCAAGTGTTTAACTTGTTCTGGTTGATTCTTTTGACAAAAAAAATATTGTGCAGTAGATCCACTACGTGAATATTTTTTTTAAATATATTTATCAAAGAAACATACGGCTTGAATAGATTCTTAATGTTGTTAATA
Source organism: Pyrausta aurata (assembly GCA_963584085.1). Lineage (NCBI taxonomy): Eukaryota > Metazoa > Arthropoda > Insecta > Lepidoptera > Crambidae > Pyrausta > Pyrausta aurata. Next base: position 1,710,324 of record OY757269.1, on the reverse strand, counting down.
CATTAGCCAAAGATATAGGTACCTATCCATTAATTTAAACTCTATAGTACTTTACTACTGTTTTTTTAAATCATGGTTAGAAACAACTGTCAATATAGCCAGATGGCAGATAAACAAACTCCCCCTATTTTGACATTTATCTATGATTGTTGACGAGAATATGTATTCGTCAACTCGTAGTTTGATTATAAGGCAAAAAATTGTCAGTTGCATGATATTTGCGATATGAAGCCGAGGATGGAAAGAAAAATTAAATAAGGAGATTGTTAAATATTAAATTGTGGAATACTTTAATTTATAGCTTACTGCATTTAGAGTCCATTGTGTCCAACCCGTTAAAAATTAACACAGCTATAAAACTTGGTGTACTGTCTGTGCAAATTAAACTCAAGACGAGACTCTTTTGCGTTTTACTTCAGTCCCAAGGGCTTAAAATTTGAGTATTCCTTTCGAACTCTATTCAAGCGAATAATTTTAATAAATAAATAAAAAAATATTTCCGTTTGTAAAATAGTAATAAAATATATTTAATTGTAAGCAATAAGCTGCTTTTGCTTATTAACTTTTATGCCACTAGGGAAACTAGATCCGTTTTCATAAGACTTAAGCCTAACTCCATACACATTAATCTTTATCAGAAACGACTTTTGCCCTCAAAACTCACATTATTTTCGCCAAAAGTATGATGCATGGTCATTTTGTGTCCCCTTTTGTCCTATTAAGATAGTAAGGGATGGAGTCCCCGAGCCGTAAGCAATTTTAGGGCCGCAAATGTGCCATTTAGCACCCAGCCTATTTGTAGCGTTCATAAAAACGGGTAAGGGCGACGGTGATTTCATTATTGGGTTCCGTAGTTAGTGCGTTCAGCTTTTCGGGGTTTACATACCTACAAAGGATTATAACAAAACCCATAATGGATCACTTTGTCATCCGTCTGTCAGCCTATCCGCCTAACCGTCCGCCTGTCAATACCTTTTATGTCGAGAACGCATGGAAACATAAAGTTGACATTTAATTAAATACTGGTGATGAAAAAACCTCTATTAAACAGCATTGTTTGAAGATAAAACCCTATTAACTTTATAGATACTTGTACGCGAGTCCAACTTGCACTTGACTGGATTTTTTATACAAGTTAAAAAAATATTAATTATGTACGGTTGGAAACTGTTGGAAAAAAACTGATTCAAAAAGAAAATTCATCTTGTAGTTTCAAACTGAGTTGTAATAATTTTTAACAGCAATAAAGGCTTATTTTATTTTATTTTATTTTAATTATGTACGGAACCTTAAGTAGGCCTTGACACAAACGTTCACGTTCAGATACTATTTTTCTAAATGTATTCTCTTGTTCGGAACAGAGATGTCGCTGTTCTCGATTGACTCGCGGTGTGACAGGCGTTTTTTCTATACATATAAAGGTTCCATGAAACTGTCTAGTTTTGTTCTCTCAAAATAAAAAGTGTTTGAAATCAAATGTGTGTTCTCAATAGTTTGTAGCGTGAGTTTGTATCATGGTGCCGAAACCCGGGAATAAGAACTGTCTGGCTGGAGAAAAGTAAACCGAATTTATTCTTGAACTTTCTGCGTGAAGAAATAACTGACGTGGCAACGTCAACTGTCAACCATTAAAAATTATTTTCTTGATATTTTTACTGATTCAAAAATGCAATCGTTATTTGAGATTCAGTCGAGCCTTTGTGATAAAATTCGAAAGGCAGAATCAAACTTTAAGAAAAGTCCGAAAGCAAGAATCACTAGAGCGTATTTGCAAACCAGAATAGAAAACTTAGACGAATTGTGGCGAGAGTTTTTGCAATGTGATAAACAAATCAGAGCGAGCAGTAAAACTGAGACGGAACTAACTGATGAGTATTTCACTGAGGATTTGTATAATATAACTGAGGAGTTGTATATCGATTACAAAAGTACAATGAAAGACATGTTAGACGAGAAACACACTCCAACTGAGAATAATTCAAAGTTGTGTTCTACAACAACCTCTTCAGATTTGAGCAATGATTTAATCAAACTCCCTAGAATTCAACTGCTGCCTTTCACTGGAAAGTATGAAGAGTGGCAAACTTTCCACGATATGTTTACTTCGCTAATTCATACAAACAAAAATCTAACAGGTGTTCAGAAGCTGCATTACCTCAAAGCGAATTTGCAAGGAGATCCTAGTAACTTATTGCAGAATTTTGCTGTCACTGAGAATAACTACGACGAAGCGTGGCAGCAACTGATAAAACGTTACGACAACAAACGATATAATAGCAACGTTATCATGAGGACATTATTTTCACAAAGAACTATCACTAATGAAGCTGCTGTAGACATAAAGCAACTGCTAGACACAACATCAACTTGTTTGAAATCTTTATCAAATATGGGTATTGATACTAAAACGTGGGACACGATGATCATATATTTAGTCACTACGAAGCTAGATGGAGAATCACTCAAACAATGGGAAAGTTTCATAAGCAATCACTGCAATGAATTACCTACCTGGGAGCAGATGGCGGAGTTTCTCGAAATGCGATTCAGAACCCTGGAAATGGTGGACACAGCTAAAAATTGGCAAAGGCCTGCACAACATTATTCAAAGCAGCAGCCTCAAAAGCCTAAAGCGTTCCTAGCTTCTATGAACAATGAGGAAAGCATTAAGATTGAATGCATAATGTGCAGAGAACCCCATTACTTATATCAGTGCAAGACATTTGGACAACAAACACCTCAAGAAAGGCAAGATTTCGTACAAGCTAATCAACTATGCTTTAATTGTCTTGCACCTAATCACTCCGTAAAAGTATGCCGTCAATCAACCAGTTGCCGCAGATGTGGACGGAGACATCATTCTTTACTACATTTTGAAAGAAATTCTTTTCAAGGACAAGATAACAAGAGTAATCAGAACGAAGAGAACACACAGATCAGAGAGAACCACCAACCTATCACTCAGGCTAGCGAGCCTGTGCAACATAATGTAGTGTCAAATTTTTCTAGGGAATATTTAAATACACAACAAGTATTGCTTGCAACCGCTGTTGTTAATGTAAGGGCTAACAACGGTTATAAACATGTGATTAGGGCATTACTTGATCAGGGATCACAAGCGTCATTTATCACCGAAGAAACAGTTCAATTACTGGGACTTCAGAAAATTCATGTGGATGCTTTGGTGTCAGGGTTGGGAGACAAGCAAACTAATATTAAATATTTGGTTTCATTTCAGGTTGAGTCACATCACAATCCCAATTCTCGCGTGCAAATCACTGCGTACGTGTTGAAGTCACTAACAACGCTTCTTCCTACGCAGAAATTAGAGTCACCTGATTGGTTAGTTTTAGAACAGCTCACACTAGCCGATCCAGGATTTATGGTACCAGGTAAAATCAACTTACTGCTGGGTGCAGAAGTATACAGTGAGATTTTGTTGAGTGGCGTTAAAAAGAACCCACAAGAATCTTTAGTCGCGCAGAACACAATTCTTGGTTGGATTTTGTCGGGACGAGTATCGCCACAAGTTGATACTAATTTAATTAGCTTACATGTTAGAATGGAAGACGATTTATTGAAAAAGTTCTTCGAGATGGAGGATGAACCTGATAAAATTACAAAACATTTGACGAGAGAAGAGCAAATGTGTGAAGATATTTTCAATTCGACTACTAAGAGGAATAAGGAAGGTAGATACATCGTGGTATTACCTTTAAAATCACAAGATCCTGAATGTCAGTACGGCAGATCTAAGGATATAGCTTTGAGAAAGCTTTACTCGTTAGAGAAACGTTTGAGTAAGGAACCGAAACTTTACCAAGATTACCGTGGTGTTCTCAATGAATATGTGGAATTGGGTCATATGGCTGAAGTCGAACCGCATGATGTGGACAACGACAAGGCCGTCTATCTCCCGCATCATGCTGTGGTAAAAGAAGAGAGAACAACGACGAAAGTGCGAGTCGTTTTTAACGCCTCATCCAAAGGTGTAAACAATATCTCATTAAACGATGATCTTATGACAGGCCCCAAACTTCAACAAGATCTGAGACACATTCTTATGAGATGGCGCAAACACGCAATTTGCATAGTATCAGATTTAGTGAAAATGTATAGACAGGTACTTGTAAATGAAAATCATTCTAATTTTCAGCGGATTTTATGGAGAGAACATCCTAATGAAACAGTGAAGCATTTTAAATTACTAACTTTAACTTTTGGAACTGCTTGTGCTCCGTACCTTGCTGTGAAGAGCCTTCAACGTCTAGCAGAAGACGAGCAAAGTAAGTGGCCAATAGCATCACAAATCACTAAGACTGACTTTTATATTGACGATTTGATGACAGGATGTGACAATTATTCTCAAGCTTTGCAGATTTACGAAGAAATGAATCAACTGCTGCCGTCTGGTGGTTTCACACTGCAAAAATGGAATAGTAACAGCAAGTCATTATTAGAACACATTGTAGAAGACAATCAAAGCACCAAAGAGTCAACGTCAGTGCCTATTAAAAGTGACAACAAACTAAAGGTACTTGGTTTGAGTTGGAACAGAGATACAGACAACTTCGAGTACACTATCAATTTACCAGATCATAAGACACAAATTACAAAACGACTAATATTGTCTGATATAGCTAGGTTGTACGATCCGCTAGGCTGGATTGCGCCAGTGGTAGTAACTGCGAAAGTTATCATACAAAAGTTATGGAAAGCCAACATAGATTGGGATCAAGAAGTACCTGTTGAATTACATGCTGAGTGGAGTGAGTATCGTAGCAGGTTACTGAAAGTGAAGGACATACATATTCCAAGATGGCTAGGCTCAACTCAAAAGAGCAAAATCGAACTCCATGCTTTCTCAGATGCATCACAAGCCGCGTATGCTGCAGCTGTTTATTTGAGAACTATAGATGCAGACAATCAAATTCATGTAAGACTGGTAACAGCAAAGACCAAGGTCACGCCTGTGGCAAAAGAAGTTTCCATACCTCGCCTGGAATTGTGTGGGGCTGCTTTGGCTGCTAAGCTGTTGTCTGAAGTGTCTCAAGTTATGGATATTCCAAAACAGAATTTGTACGCATGGACAGACTCAACTATAGTGCTTGCTTGGCTGAAAGGTTCACCTTCACGTTGGGTAACATTTGTAGCTAACAGAGTATCGAGCATATTAACCATATTGAACGTGAATCAATGGGGACATGTTGCAACTGATATGAACCCAGCAGACTGTGCTTCACGAGGTTTAGAACCTGAAGAGTTAAAAGATTATTCACTGTGGTGGAGTGGACCTAAGTGGCTACATAACGAAACTATTACATTTGCTGAATGTTATGTACCCGAGACTCACGAAGAAGAGAGAGTAAAAGCATTTGTCTCTACAGAGAAACCTAAAGAAGAATTTATTTGGTGCAAGTTTTCAAATTTACAGAGAATGTTAAGAGTGATGTCATACTGCAGAAGAATTTCGTCGTTAAAGATGCCAAAATCAAACAGACCACTGATAACAGATATTGTGACAATTGAAGAGATTGACAAAACTTTAGAAATGTGTATCATGCAGACACAAGAATTTGAATTCACTGAAGAGATCAAACAATTACGTCAACATGGTTCTGTTTCAAAAAGAAGTGTATTACACAATTTGGTACCTATTTTAGATCAAAATGGCATTTTAAGAGTTGGTGGACGTATTTCTCAAGCCAGTGTGAGTAACGACAAACAACATCCAATTATACTTCCCCAAAAAAGTCATCTTGCTAAATTGTTGGTGGAGGATGCACACATCCGAACGTTACACGGTGGTCCACAAGTAATGATGAATTTGCTGAGATCAAGATATTGGATTTTGAGAGCTCGTAACTTAGCAAAGAAGTGTTATAACACTTGTGTGACTTGCTTACGTTATTCAAAATTAAACAAAACTCAGTTAATGGGACAAATTCCTGAAGTAAGATTGAAACCAAGCAAACCTTTCAGATCATCAGGAGTTGACTACGCCGGACCAATCAACATTCGATTCTCGCCTGGAAGAGGATCGAAATCATATAAGGGATATATTTGTCTGTTTGTGTGTATGGTTAGCCGTGCTATACATTTGGAAGCTGTAACAAATTTGAGTACCAAAGGATTCATTGCAGCCTTCAGAAGATTTACAGCAAGGAGAGGCCATTGCTACGATTTATACAGTGACAATGGCACTTACTTTATTGGTGCTAATAAAGAGCTCCACATGATGATTGGTAAAGCTGAAAGTGAATTATCGAACGAGTTACGTCAACTTTTAACATTGGAAAGGACGAGATGGCATAACATAGCTCCGCAAAGTCCGAATTTTGGCGGATTATGGGAATCTGGTGTGCGCTGCGCTAAATTTCACCTGAAACGAGTTGTAGGTGATAGTACGTTAACCTATGAGGAACTATCCACAGTTTTAGCGCAAATTGAAGCGTGTTTGAATTCGCGACCTTTAACTTTGTTGAGTGACCATCCTGACGACCCTCTACCTTTGACACCAGGTCATTTTTTGGTAGGCGAACCGTTATTAAATATAGCAGACGAAAGTTATTCTGACCAAAACTTGTCAAGCTTAGATAGGTGGAAGTTAGTTCAAAAAATGGTAAATAGTTTTTGGAAAAGATGGTCAAAAGAATATTTAGTTACTTTGAGTCAAAGATACAAATGGAGTTCTAAATTGTCCGAGCCAAGTATTAACGATATAGTTATTATCAAAGACGATAATATCCCACCATGTAAGTGGCTGTTAGGTAGAATAGTAAGTTTGCATAAAGGTCCAGATGATCTTACAAGAGTTGTTACTGTTAAATGTAAAAATGGTTTGTTCAAACGACCTCTAAGCAAATTATGTATTTTAACTCATTAAATGCCATAGTAATTTTATTGGTAAGTAATAATATGTTTTATTTAATGTACATTAAGTTAAGATAGACTTTTCACATAAAGTGATATTTTGTTGACGTTTTTTTGTTTTATAGATATGTGTGCCTCATAGTAGCGGGGCATTTAACCATTTTGTGTACTTCATGGTGGGCGGTACATGTATGTTTATTTAACTTTGTGTTGTTTATGATGGATCGTATTGTTTGTTTTTATTGTTTTTCCTGGTTGCGTGTGAGTCAGTTGAGTTACTTTTATAATTTTATGTAATGTGTTCATTGGTGTTTTTTGAAGGACAAGTCCTTGGTGGGCGGAATGTTCGGAACAGAGATGTCGCTGTTCTCGATTGACTCGCGGTGTGACAGGCGTTTTTTCTATACATATAAAGGTTCCATGAAACTGTCTAGTTTTGTTCTCTCAAAATAAAAAGTGTTTGAAATCAAATGTGTGTTCTCAATAGTTTGTAGCGTGAGTTTTTATCACTCCTAGATAAATAAACCACTCTATTAATCTTTCAAAGGTACAAATAATGCCTCCTATTACATAAATATAATTAGCTTAGCAAATACAGACGGACTTGAAAATAAACTGTGACTTTAGTCTGTAGTATCAGCTGCAAGCGCTCGCCACCCTAAATACTATAAAGCAATTGAATACTTTTTCATTATTAAATTAAATTTTACTTAAATCTGGTCTCACACAGGGGAGAATCTTCCTACAGAACCCTGAAAGGGGTCAGTTCTCTAGTAACCATTTCTGGGTGATAAATTGTTGAAGCCCGTTTATAGGATCATCTTTGGATTGCGCTATAATTACTTTTTATTGCAGCCACCGACTTTGACCCGATCTATTTTCATAACGTTTTTGATTTTTCTCATAACATTTTGGGTTTAAAAATCTATTATTCATGAGCAAGGTGACCTGTGTGCATGAAAATTCATAAAATCCATGAAGTTGCTAATTATGGTTGGAAACTACGTGACTAGACTTTCGGAAAGAGTACAACTCAAAGTTTTATTATTATTTAATTCTGTTGATTCTAAAAAAATAAGCCAGCATTATGTTTTTGAATAAGAATGACATTGCTTTTTGTATACCTTTGTAATACTCATATTTAGATAATATTGAGTATACTCTCTATTAAAAGAATGGTAATTTCCAATTTTGTGTGCATGTGCACTTTATAATTATATGATATCCCTCTATACCTAAGGTCAACGAAAGTTGTTAAATCACTTTTGTAAAATGTTTCTTTAGATAATATTGAAATAACCATACCGAAATATAGTGGCCGGCTTAAAATTCTTATCTTTCATCTTAAATATATAAAGTGAAGAGGGTGCTGAAATTCATCCCATCGTAAAGAATGATCCACAGAAGATAGGCTGGAGTTATGTTGGATTCGTGACCTCATTAGTAAAGGACAAGACCGGGTTCGATTCCGGGAAGGCACTCTTACATTTATGTTAAAGTTGCTTAAGCTTGTTAGGACGTCCATGTATCGAATACACAACACATAGTACATAGCTACGATGGTTATACAGGGTGTTTAATGTAACGTGTCAAGCCGATGCGTGACGATAGGTGAGTGAGAATTAAAATACTCCTACGGCAAAAAATAAAGCTGGCTAGTTCCTAGCTTAAAGGATTAGTATAGCTATCCCACGCCACAAGGAAATGATTTCGTTTTTGAATAGATGGGTTGTAGATTTTTTAATGATGCATGCCTTAGTTTTAATTGTTTCTTGTTTGTTTATTATTAATAAAGTACGTTTAGTAGCAATTTGAAATTGATTTGGGAGCCGTGGGGGAGGCCTATGTTTAGCAGTGGACGTCTTTTGGCTGATAATGATGATGATAATGATAAGTTTGGATAATCATGGTTAAAGATAATTGTAGGTGCAGAATGTACATGTACTTGTTATCAAATGAGCTCTATTTAAACATAGAGGGACACTAAATATCGGAATTGATAAAAATATGCAAAGGTGACAGTAAAAATAAAAAAACTCAATATTTTGTCGTATCGATCAATAATTTTGTATCTTGTGTCAAATTTAGGATGGCGATTATTTTACTCATAATATTGCTAATAATGGGAATTCTAATGAAATCAAAATATCTCATAAAAGTGGACCCTTAAAAAAGATATAATTTTTTAAAGCTATCGTTTAGGTGCATCATAAAAAATATCTAAAAAAATATAACTCGAAAACTATGGGTTCTTCTCAAAAAAGTGGCACTGTAACCTGCCGGATGATTTTTAGTAAAAATGTATAATTGTAAATGAACCTTTCACATTATTTAATGTAAATATTGGCTTCGAGAGACTTTTTACACAAAGGCTGAGGATAAGAAGGCAAAACGGGTCAATGTATTTTCAGCAATACATTTTTTTTACATCGGTTTCTCAATAACTTGCCGTGTCCAAACACTACTAGTCACACTTTTATGTGTTGTTAAATATTATGTTATTTGAATATGCATTGAAATCCACTAAAATATAAATAAGTATACTATCCTAATAAACTTAACATAATCGTCACTTGAAATAATAACATACTGTTCTAGCAATACATGTTTTAATTATGTCCAGATTGATTTTATCTTTAACCTGCCGCTAACACTCTTGCGCCTCACACACACACTATTATATACTTGACCCGCACCCCTCGCGTAATAGGTCCAGGCAGTATTCGGCAAGCCGCCGGGAAGACAAGGTGTGTGCAAGTTAGTGTTGTTTTAGTACAAATTACGTCGAAGCACGATAATCAGATTTTGTAACAGGTATATTAACTTTAATCTGACCTCTTTTTTATATTTTGTAGCCTAATAGTTTTGTGAACGATAATGTTAAAATATAAAATGGCAGTACCTTTATCAGTTTTACAAGTTATACGCCCATAAACGTAGCCATTTTGTTTTTATCACACCATAACCTTCAATTTCTCTTTCACCTGCCACTCTTTAACCTGTTCTAAAAGAACAGGTTAATGAGGTTGAGGCCAGGTTAAAGAGACTTTTTTTAAATATTGCAACTAAATACATTTTCCTTGAAATAAAATTATATTTCGGACTACAAATAAGTATAAAGTTACAAAATACGTCTATAAATCAATTTGTGTTTCTTTTAATTAGGCAATTTTATAGGTGAGAAAATTATAGTTAATCAATTTATCGATTTTTAAAGGTAAAATGTCAAAAACTAAGAAAAAGGAAGAAGTTTTGGCGCGAAAAAGAGAATTGGAAAGAAAAAGATATGAAAAGATAAAAAATAATCCCGAACTTTATGCAAAATATAAGGAAAATAATAAAGCAAAGTATCGTAAACGAAAAGATGAAGGAAAAGTATTATCTGTTAGTAATTTAACACCCAGAGATCAGAAAATGTTAAGAAAAAAATGGAGAGAAGCAGCGAAAAAGTCTTATCAACGAAAAAAAGAAGAAAAAGCAAGAATACAACGTTTTATTGAATGCAACAGTCCACCATCTAGTGACATCGAAAATATTGATATCGACAATATGGTTAATAATAATCATGGCAATCGAGAAAAAACACCAAGCTTTGGACAAGGTAGTTCAAAATGTAAAAGAGTCACCAGATCTAACTTTAGGTCACGAGAAGTCAGTCCTGCGACCTCGCAAGTGTCTTCTGCAAGTTCTGGTACCGTATCACCTAACGCTCAACGTTTAGTTAGAAAGTTGCGATATAAAAAAGACAAGGAAATTGCGTCTTTACGAAATAAATTACAATCGGTTAGAAAACTAAATGATGCGTATCGAAAAAAAATTTCAAGAATGCAACCGTTGCTAGAAAAAGATTTTCAAGACAATAACCAATCTGAAAATTCAACTGTTTCTGACGTTCTTCCTCCTGTTGCACGAGCTAGTACCAGTGCTGACATTTCTGTTGCTGAAGGCGTATTACGTTCTTATAAGAGTGTTAAATCGTATAAAATAAAGCAATTAATTTCAAACAGTCTTAAGCCTCATCTCGAAACGTCCCTTCAAGATAAGAAAATAAAAACAATGTTTAAGAGTGTGTTCAGAAGACGAAACAGACCACTAAAAAACACATCAGTATCACAGAAGAAAAAAGATGTTAATAACTTTCTTGCGGACGATAAAAATAGTAGCTGCGCAGCTGGGAAAAAAGAATATGTGAAGAAAGAAGGTGTTAAAGAACAAAAGCGCTATTTGAACGACTCACTAGGAAATCTTCACAAAAAGTTTAATTCATCTCATGCTTACACTCTAAGTTTCGCAACGTTCTGTCGATTTAGACCATTCTGGATATTGCCCGCTTCAAAAAGACCACGAGAAACCTGTCTTTGTGTAATTCATGAAAATTTTCAACTATTAGTATCAGCACTTCACAGACATAAAATAATAGAACCCAAAGATCCAACGAATCTTCTTAAAACTATATGTTGCGATGTTTATAATGCTGACTGCCTATTCCGCGATTGTATTAACTGCGGTAAAAAAAGTGTTATTTTTTTAGATTATGACAATTCTATTGAATTCTACTATTGGACATGGAAGTCTAAAACTGAAAATATTATACAAAATGGGAATGAGAAAATAATAAGGTTGGTAAAGAAAGAGAAAATATTAACAAAACCAAGTGAAGCGATTAAAAGATGCCAAGAAACAATCGAAAATTACATGAAACATTGTGGGAGGATGGTTGTGCAACAAAATGCGATAAAAAAGATAAAAGATGAGCTAAAGAATGATGAAGTAGTAATGCACATTGATTACTCCGAAAATTATAAGTGCGCATACTCCAGAGAAATTCAATCTGCACATTTTGGTGCTAGTAAGCCGCAAATAACTATCCACACAAGCGTGCTATATTTTTTTGATAGTAATGGTCAAAAACAATCGCAATGCTTTGCTACTCTAAGTCCTAATTTGAGACACGATACAGCAGCTGTATGGGCGCATATAGAACCGATTCTGGATTTTTTTAAAACACATGCCCCACAAGCAAGAACAATTCATGTTATTTCAGATTCAGCAGGTAGTCAGTATCGAAATTACAAAATATACTTTGTTATAACAGCTTTACGATGGAACTGTCCTCGGCTTGAATGTGTCACTTGGAACTTCTCTGAATCTGGGCATGGGAAAGGAGCTCCAGATGGTGTTGGAGCTGTTTTAAAGCGTACTGCTGATGCGTGTGTAACCCATGGGGCTGACGTTCCGGATTTCGAAGCTTTTGTGAAATTATTACAACAAAACTTAAAAAATATTGTTGTTGAAACGGTTTCCGAATATAAGATTCTTGAAAAAGATATGCTCATTCCAAATACATTGCTGCCATTTAAGGGGACCCAAAAAGTACACCAAATTGTTTGGTGCAAAAATAAAATTGAATCTGTCGTTTTACGAAACCTTAGCTGCATCGAAAAATCATGTTTGACTGAAATAGAGTTTTGTATTCATGGTAAGCACCTTGGTTTTCATGATCCTGTAACCGGGCATATGAGCGCGCCAAAGCCTAAGCGCAAAAGTACAAGAGGTTTAAATACTTCTAGACGTCTCGCAGCCTCATGCTTGGAGCTAAACGATTCGGACAATGAGAGTTTAGTTGCTCCTAGTACGAGTATTGCTGAAAATTTAAGTTTGAGTGATTCCGTCAGTGCCCTTCATAGGTCTAGGCCATTTTCAGCACTTTCTGAAATGGAATTACCTCCAGAGCTTCGAAGAAGTACTTTAGATAAAATTTTAAATGAAGGGCCTGCAGCAGAATATTCCTTGAATAAAATTAATCACAGTGACAGCGATTCTGATTATAACATATTTTGATTGTTAAGTACACGAGTTCTTGTTGATTCATATTTCCAAAGATTATCCAAAGCCTGTATGATTGATTACAATACAAGCTAGAGCTATGTTTAATACTTACATTATTTTGTTGTTGACGAACTGAGGTGGAATTGTGTAAAACCATCGTATTCATTTGACCGTTCAAAACGTTCGTTTGACAGATCATACCGTACGTTTTGAATTTGTCAAATGAATACGATTGATGTACACAATTTCACCTCTGATTGTTAGACTGATTATCATAAGACATAGTTTTGTTAAATGTTTAAAACCTATAGAAATTTTATTATCGCAGGTAGGTATTTTATATTTTTATTTGGTATGGAAGTTACATGTACAAAGATATTTTTATTTTTTTTGTTAAACTCATTGATTGTTAGACTGATTATCATACATAAGACATAGTTTTGTTAAATGTTTTAAAACCTATAGAAATATTGTTATCTCAGGTAGGTATTTTATACTTTTATTTAGTATGGAAGTTACATGTCCAAAGATATTTCTATTTTTTTTGTTAAACCTATTGATTGTTAGACTGATTATCATTCATAAGACATAGTTTTGTTAAATGTTTTAAAACCTTTAGATATATTACTATCTCAGATAGGTATTTTATACTTTTATTTGGTATGGAAGTTACATGTCCAAAGATATTTCTATTTTTTTTGTTAAACTCATTGAAAGAAGACTGATTAGTAAGTTTAAACTAAAATGTTTTTTTTTTATAAAATATGAACAGATCACATATGTTCATGTCAGATTAATAATAAAAGCTGATTTTGCATGGTCATTCGTTTTTTTTTCACTAACCTGTTCAATTTTTCTTTAACCTGGTATCGTTTCTCATTAACCCGTACCAAAGCTCTTTAACCTGTGAGACAGAATTTTTGAAAGGCTATATTTTCTATATTTATGTCTAAAATACGTTCCCTTACACTAATTATGAACAAAGAGTATATATTAATTCATTTTACTTCCACAAATCTCGATATTTGACACATTTTCTTAAATCGGTAAATTTATTCAAGCGGTGCCACTTTTTTGATAACGACCCCTATACATATTTGTATGACATACATGGGGGTGAAATGGATAGGCATGGTACCTACTCACCTATCACCACGCACCAGATTGACACGTTACATGAAACACCCTGTATAAACACCAAGCTCTTAAACCAGGCAGCAGAATTTGTTTTCGATAAAATAGTATCAACAAGTAACTATTGATTTGAATAAATAATTGAAAATAAGAAAATATGGTTACAGTTGCATAAATCATATTCATACTATCAATTGTTTTTTATCATAGCCATCTTAGCCATAGAGGTTATCAATTTGACTGTATGCTGATATTTATTTTTATATGAGTATTACCTTTTATCTCAGTAATTTGAGGACCGATTTTTTTTCCACCTAATTTTTAGCTTACTTCCTTGTTGGGCCCATTGTTGCCAAGTTGGGATCTGATGATGAGATCTTGGTGTGATGTAGGGAAACCATTAACTTTTAAAAGCAATGCATTTTATGCTTGTACTATTTTATTAATCTGCTTGTAAAGAACATTGAAATTAATGAGGCTACATTTCTACTATATTTAAAATCTAGCAAACAAGCAAACAGTATACTGTAGCTGGTATATTGTTTGGTGCACTACGTTTTGATTAATGTATAGCATTTCATTCATAAATGGTGTTTAACCTCCCCTCTTTTAATAAAAATCACACTGATAAATTAACTCAATTAATAAATCTGTGCAAATTCGGCTACGTTGAGCTGAGTTATAGGCGGATTATGAAATTTGCTCTGCTTTTATCTTCATCAAGGAAAAGAATAATGATTTCAGTATGTAATTTTGACATCTGATACTTTACATCTACTCTTTAGCCTTTTGATATTTCTGTTGATTCATTATTTTTCTATTTATTATAGAGGTATTAGACCTCTAGTAATACTCTGTTATGCGTGTGACAAAAAGGCTAAACTATACATCGCGTTGCGGTATTTTTTTTAATTTGGGTCGTTTTTAAGGTTATAGTAACCTTAAGCTAAGCTTCCGCATAAGCTTTTAGCGCCAAGAATGTTCTAGCTAGCTCATCCTTCAGAAATGATATATTCATGGACATAGTTTTAACGATACTAAACTTGCAAACTAGAAACTCCCTAGCTACACTACATCGAACAAAGAGTTAAGTGGGGGCATGTCCCAGACCACTTATCGAGCCATTTACTACTCTATCGTTGGGGCATTAGTTACCTTTATCGGAGAGTAACATGACGTATTTCATTTGCCTGCTTAACAAAATGGACAGGGATTTTCTTGATAAGCTCTCTTGAGCCGGAAAAAAGAACAAAGTCGGTAACTAAAGTTCAAGCTAATTGTAACCGTTAGCCATGCTCTTGAATGGAGCAACAGCTATTTGGCACACCATAAAAATAAAATATGACGATGAATAATCTAAGCCGAGTTCTATACATGGTCAATAGCAGGAAAACTTAATAAAACTGTGAAAAACCTTCACTAGGCAACATCAATTTAAGCAAAAATATAATTACAACCCTTTTATGCTTTTGATATACCTACTGATAGAATATTGAGGCAAATTTTGTAAGCAATCTTACTGAATGGTTCAAAGAAGGATCACACTTTGTCCCTAGAAGCTCGTTATTAAAATCCAGAATATTTTCTTGAATTCTTTTGAATCTAAGGAATTATTATTGTTACATTGTCTGCACTAGAAATACAAAGCGCTTTTGAAATTCGCGAGACTGATTTCATTTACCCAATACTCATCATTCTAGGCCAAAAAATGGATATGATTTTAAAAAAAGCTTCATAAAGTAAAAAATATATACATAAATTTAAAATGTTGTTCATTACCGTTTTATTCAGTGGATTTACGAGTTTCTAGAGAAGTAATTTTCTTTACTCAGCAGGGAGTCATTTGTATGATACATAAATTGTTGCGAGTTTGTAATCGCCAAGTTTGGCAAATTGTAAAAAAGCGGTCGAGGCTTATGAAATATGATGAGGAATTTGAAATGGAAAATAATTTCATAACTAGAGGTCAGATGGAATGGCTTGCCCAAACAGAAAAATTTAGTACTCATCGCTATTCGTTAATCACCTGTTTTTTATTTATTTCAATTTTGCTTTAATCCATAAGTCACAATACAATGTCAAATCAAGGTTCATCGCCATGAAATGAAACTCCATTTATTATCCCCACAAATATAATCTCCAATGGAATTCAACACATTGATATCAAGCACAATATCAAAAAATACTTCAGCAAGTTCTCAACGTTACAATCAGAAGAATTTATGACGTCATCGAAATAATTTTGTATTTATTTTTTCAGATACGAAACTTACAAGGCCACCCTAAAGAAGATCCCTGCGACGCGTCTCTCGCGGCTGACGGAGGCGCTCGCCAACTACGACCCCGTGCTCAACGAGTACTTCTTCGACCGGCACCCTGGGGTCTTCGCGCAGGTCCTCAACTACTACAGGCAAGTGCTCTTACCATTGACTACAAACCCCCAAGACGGATAACGTTTGAGTGTCTAAGAAACTCCATGTGCACTTTTTACATACTGTCACTTTGGGCCATGATAAGATTAGCTTTAGCTTTGATACGAAAAATAGTTTTAATTTTGTTATTATTTTTTTCTTTTAAACCTGCTACCAACAGCATTGTACTTTGGAAAATATGTCTCGAACTAATCTAATTATATATGAACTAGCTTTTGCCCGCGACTTCGTTCGCGTGGACTTCAGGTTCGTCCCGTCTAGTAGCGCAAAAAATGGTTTATTTTACGACCTCACATTAGAAACCTCAAAAATTGTAGCCTATATGTTATTCTGATGTATAAGCTATATTGTGGTAAAGTTTCATTTAAATCCATTCAGTAGTTTTTACGTGAAAGAGTAACAAACATCCATACATCCATACATCCATACATCCATACATCCATACTTACAAACTTTCGCCTTTATAATAGTAGTAGGATAGTTGTTGTAGGATAAATCTGTAATAGAGGGACCGGTCGTAGAACAAATAACGACGACCCCTTCAACTTAAAATATCTGTCCTAAACTTGTACAGGCTTAGTTTGGAAATAATTATGTCTGTGGCGCAACTGGGTTAGGAAGGCAAAGGGAAGCGCTTCCTACCGACCGGGTGTTATGGTCGGGGACCAAAGTCTGATGTTCACAGTCTTGGTTTATTCATATGTAGTATGTCCGATCTAAATCTTTAATATCGCGGTTCAGACTCTATACATCGACTTACAGCGCCATCTAGTCGTGTCGAGCCGAGCCAGCGTGTTGCTTGATGTTGCTACATGTCTCAATCAACAAGTTATAAAAAAGTACCCTTCGTTTCTACGTAAACGACAGCCATCTTTTGTAGACGTATGTAACTCGGTACATTGCTGGAAATATGCATTCTGTGTTTCATCAAAGATCTAAACGGCACTGTCAGGTTTTTGTGGGAGACTTATAAACCTTACCAATGTTTAGCATTGAATAACTTGCTATGATCTTCCTTCGTATAAACAGTATTCATAATGTCTTCAAACTTTTGTACAAAAGGCTTTTTCAAAAACTCAAATATATTTTTTTTTAGATAGAAATTTAAATCATTAAACTTCCCTGTAACATGCATTTCCCATTTTGTTGTATTCCCAAATTACGATCTCTATTGAATTGACGTCTCCTGTGTCACATAAAATACATTTCTTTTGTTTGTGTCCCTCTATCTAACTAATCAATCTCAACCATATCAATCAGAAACTGTTGCCAACCAAAAAAATCACCGACCACTCGACTAATAACTCAATCAATGCCAGCAATCCCTGAGGTCCTACTTCGTAAGATTTTATCCAGATTTTCAGATATAACCATCCCTTTCATCCCAAAGATTAAGCTGGTATGTGCGACAGTGACCGCTAGACTAAAAAGTACGATAATTGTGTTACAGAATAGACCCGTAACTATGAACCAAATTGATTGAATGATACGCATTTCAGATTTTATAACTTCTGTTATACATTGTAAAATGTAAAAGGAATTATGTCATAACAAAACAAATTAAAAGAAATAAAAGGCGTAGCGAACACACTAACACTTTATTAAAGCAGAATAATCTAAAAGTACAAGAACATTAAAACTACCAACTTCCTTACAAATTCGTATGTCCCATTTGGGACAAAGACGAATCCAACAAAGTAAATCATGAAAATCGGTTTACCCGTTATTGAATTATAAGAGATATAAAAGTTAAGAGATTAGATATACATATTATATTCCAAATCATTTTTCATTAAGATGTGTGCGATCGCAAATAATGTTACAGTACCTTTATTCTTGAAGACACTTTTCCGAAAACAATTTCAGCAATGAATGTAACTATTGAGATACAGTAACCAGCTAACAGTAAAATAAACGGATCTCTTGCATCCTCGAGATCAAATGCTAGGTTATCAGGCTCAAGGTTGGCGCTACGCTGGAGTGCTTTTGTTTGAATTTCAGTTCTCAAATCGTGTTGTATCTTTTTTATAATACCTGCCTCTGACAGTTTGACAAGATGCGCTGAGTATTGATTTGTAATAGGCGACCCTTTGGCAAAGTAAGATGTTCTCAGAACCGTCCCTAAAGGCTCTGTTACAAAATGCAACAGAGGTCCTGAATCCATCAAGACTTCCCATAAAAAAAAATCAGCATACGCTTCTGTTAGAATACAATACTTAGGTTTACCTTTGGATTCTATGACAGACCTCATGCAGTAGTTATGGGAATTGACCACTTCTTTAACGGATCCAAATTCAAGGGAAATGAAATGTTTCCAGTTTTTGGAAACAGCAACACCGTCGAACTTATCCAATACTTTGTGTAAATCGTTCAAAGGACGTTCATTAAGAGGGTGCGTTCGCACACTCGAACACTGTGCTTGAAACATCCAAGCTATTTGAATTGAATAAATCGACAAAGCCACAAAAAATAATTTACTAGATATTGTAGTCAGGTGGACTTTCCTTGCGACGTTGGTTACGAAATATCCAAAAATATGTAACACATTTCTAACTTTACAACCGTTACTCCCAAATATGGGGATAAATATTGCAGTGATACTGAAAACTATGAACAATAACATACTAGCAAATATGAATTGGTAAAACCGTGTAACCATGAGGAGCCAAAAACTTATGGGCTTGCCCCGACGGACTACTACCCTATAATGATCGACTAAATACGTAAATGAATAGTCTAATACGACGGAAAGTTTCAATCTTAAGCCATAGGCACCAACAGCTCCTTCCACTTTTCCTGCTGTGATGTAGCTCAGTGTCCCTTCGTAAGTTCCGTTATCTAATATTTTCGCATAATACTTGTCTTTGCGAGTACCTCCACTTTCAATCAATTCTACCGTGACATTATCAATCCGACGCCATATTTCTAAAATTTCATGTTCGATCCCGCCACTGCCATGGGAGGTCGTCGCTAAAAAAGGCCAGTCGAAATGCGAAACCATTTTGAAATGGCAATTTTTTAATCTTGTTTGTCCCTTGTACTGAAATGTGTCTTGACCTTTATAATCTGTGCATTTTGAGATGAAATTCAAGCGCCTCTTAAGTGGTTTGTTGCAATCATCAAGTGTTGGATTAAAGTTGTACAATGAAATATCTGGATTGGTTCCCGTCTTTGTAATAAGAGTAGTATTATACATATTGTTGCTGTACAGAAAATCTGAAATTTCATAAATTTCATGCACATGTTCGATGATGATTATGAAATTGGCTTTTGGGTTCCAATCGGCTCTTTGCTTTATTCGCTTCAATCTACTATTTAATTTGACGTAATTTTCATCGGCAATAATGTAAACTCCGTTGTACAAATGGCTATCTTTCTCAGAATATGTCGGAATGACGTAGTTGAATCCTTCGGTTTGAATAAGTTCTCGTGCGATGTAATCGGGTATATTGAGTAGAGATACTACCGCTGGTGGTTTCATTCTACCCTTGAGTTGCTCCAGTAAGTTCACCACACATACTCCAACAATCTTTTCTTCCGCATTATCTACGTAAATTGACCCAGCAGTAAAAGCAATATTACTTAATATTAGAAATGTACATAGTTGATACATGGCCTGTGTGACGTGTGTTCTCTGGGTGTATCCACAGAAGTGTGATTCGATCTATCTTGTGTAGTTATAATTAATGATGAATTGTACTTTAGGTTTCAGTCGCATTAAGTTAAACCATTATGCTTTAAAAATAACAATAAGTGAATACCTTATGATTAATGAGCTTTCATACCTTTTTATGTCATAGAAAGTATTTACAGTAGCTTTTGTGATTTCTTTGTAAGGTCCGCTTAGTGTGATTTAATAAATGACTTAAATGATGAGAATATTGGTGATACCAATTATAAAAATAGTTTTAGTATGGTAGGTAGCTGAGGAAAAGTAGTGGTATGAAAAGCTGACAATTTTTTTTAACAACCAGCGCCATGTGTGATATGAGCAACAGGGAAACAAGATTCAGAAAATCTATGATACATATGAGATAAAAGTCAAAGAGTTTGTTTTTTGAATGCGTTGATCTCAGGAATAACTATTCCAGGGTGTCAGGAACTTATTTTAAATTAAGTAGCTAATGTATCGGGGAAGGCTATACATTATTAAGCAACACGCAACGTACGTCTTACAGGAAAGAAATATAATCAAAACGCGTAGATGCAGTCACGGAGGGCCGCTTGTTTTAACTCGTCTGTTAAGCCTACCGCATCATGAAATAGTTAAGCTAACTATACAGTTTATTTATTTTGAAATTTAAAAAATCCGTCCATTAAATTATGGAATAGCTATCCAAATAATTGTAGAGAAAGAAAACGCTAAAAGATACACATTAATACTTTATTGATATAATAATCATTAAAAAGATTCAAGATTATTCACATCTAAATAAAACATACACTAAAATTACTTACGTATACCTAATTTTGATTGCTATTTTTTATTTTTAAACCTTATGAGTATGCTTTAATAACCTAAAACTTTCAGTGCGCTAATTTTGAAGACAATCTTTTGAAAAATATTTTTGTAATTAATGTGACTATAGCAATACAATAACTGGTAAACAGCACGATAAACGGTTTTTTAACATCTTTGAGATTAGGTAGATAGATAGATAGATAGATAACTCTTTATTGCACACAACATTAGTGAATTTACAAATTTGTTTTATGGAAATGTACAATTTAGGAGGTCTTTTTGCTATAAGCGATCTCTTAAATCGATCGAGATTAAATATGAAATCAAAAAGTAGTCTAGAAAAGGATTTAAGTTTTACGATACGATGGCATGTTTTACTTTTATTTTCCGTACTTAAATCATTTGTTATTATTTTGATTATACCTGCGTCTGTCAGTTTCCTATCAGTTTCTTCCCATCAGTATCCTTAGTGAGAATGAGTTCTTGTGCGAAATGATGTATGGATTATAGAATATTTGGTAAAGTAACGTGTCGGAATAATTCAAAAATGACGTGGAGCTCTATATATATTATTTTACTGACCGACTTAAACATTGAAATTATTTTGACTCACATTTTATGACTTCTCAAGTCCAATTTAAAGATAGTTGCATATTGGTTCCAATATCCCTGGATTTATGTCTTATTTTGAATCTGTTTGTATTCTTAGTGCAGTACACATCTTAGGTTTTGAAAAATATTTATAATATAATTTTTGACGAATGGTGTTGCCTAGCTGATATTTATATTCTACTAATTCTGCTACAAACACTATTAATGAAATGACATAACCTACAAGTAGCAAAACAAGCGGTGCCACAAAATCTTTGAATTGATGAGCTTCAAATGGAGGCTGATCAAGAGTACTGTAAGCGACATTAAGGCGAATACGGTAATCCAAATCACGTTTTAACTTCAATAATATACCTGATTTATCGAGATTTTTGAGGTGGTGTGTATAATAGGCAGTTATTGGCGACCCTTTGGCAAAGTATGCCGATCTCAAAACCATGCCGACGCGTTCATTAATCGTATACAACTCAGGCTTATTTCCCTTGCTCACATTCCAAACATAAGATTCGAATCGCAATTCCGTAATCACAGTATATTTGGGGCCACCATTTTCATCTAAAACGGCGTTCAAACAATCAAAATAAGTCTTACATTCTGAAAATTTGTCAAACTTCATAAAATTTATACCAGGGTAGTTGAAAATAGCAATTACACCTTGAAAATTTTGTAAAATAGTTGCCAGATCGTCTGTCTTAGGATATTCCATAGGATGAACTTTAACACTCGATAATTGTGCCTGAAAAGTACTAGTGAATGCGAACGAAGAAATTAAAAGACATAAGTAAAGCATGCCGTGGGAAAATTTAGATACGGAAACTTTTTTCGTGAAGTTACTAACAAAATATCCAAATGTGAGACAAGTGTTTCGTACCGTATCACTATTGAGGCCAAAAACAGGCATAAATGTTAAAGAAATTGAAAATACGAGAAATAGAAACACATTGATTACCAGGTAATATGAAAAATGGACGTTTTGCCAAAAACTCATAAGCTTGTTGCGTTTAATCACTACCCTTGTGTGGTCGACCTGATGAGGATATGAGTAGTCTAGAAAACTACATCGATCTAGATGCATCATATAGCCTCCTATAGCGGCATCGACTTTATTTTCAACAACCCATCCCAGCATTCCTGTAGCGCTTCCATTTTTAAAAACATTCCCATAAAACACATTACTATCACTACTGCCACCATAATCTACAAGATCAACTTTCACATTGTGCTTCTGATTCCATATTTTCAAAATCTCAAAGTCTATTCCTTCGGGTGGGTGTAAACGAACGAATGGCAAATCATCATGTGAAACTACTCTGATGTGACAGTTCTTCAAGGTTTCTCTCTTTCTGTACAGCAATGTTCGTTGACCATCATAATTGGAACATGTCGAGAAAAAATTTAGGCGTTTGTCAGCTGGTTTGCTGCAGCTATCAAGTGTCGGCTTGAAGTGATATATTGAAAAATCTTTCTCGTACTCTCTTTTAGTTACCACAGTAACGTTATAAATGTAATTAGCATGTAGTAGATTTGATATATCGTTTATATCTTCAACTATATCTAGAAGTATTATAAACATTGCTTTAGGATTGAAAGATGCGCTTCGTTTTGACAAAAATATTTCTCTTTTAAAATCACCATAAGTTTTAGTTTTGACTAAATAGATTCCATTGTACATGGGATGTGGTAATTCTCTATTTCGATTCGGAAATAAGCTGTCTTCAGAAAAGTAAGCAAAGCCGTCTATTTTGAAAAGTTCTTGTCCGATAAAGTTATTGATATTTATAAGATTCACTGGTACTGCAGGCCTGGGTTTAGTGTTATTTTTCAGCTGTAGAAGGACATTTACAATACATTTGCTGCCATCAACGTCTTCTTTTTCTTTATTCGTTTCCGTAGCAATTGCAGTTTTACATTTAGCATGGCTGATAACAGCTAAATAAGTAATAAGTAGACCTGGACACAGTTTGGTCATGACGTAACTCTGTCGATTTTGTACTCAGACTGGCGTAATCAATAATGGTTTTTCATTCAGTTAGTAAATTATTTCATGACAAAATCATTTAGTTAAGGTACTCTATTAAAACGTGAAATTGTAATAAATCAAATAAATTACGTTATTGTTGATGCGAGTGGTTCTAAATTGAATATGTAGCTTTATATTAATGGGGTCGATTCGTCGACTCGCGGTCCATTAAATCGTGGAGACCTGCGAGTTGGCACCTACTACTACGATCTTATAATTTTTTTTATTTTTACTTCGCCCTCGAAGTAAATGTTGAAATTGTTGATGATTTTCGGTCCAGCCAGCTACAAAATATATTTTTTATGGTTAATAATAACTGAATGTACTGAAATACGACAGAATAAAAAGGTTGAAAAAAAAATACAAAAACACAGATGGTGCTTACTCGTTGATTTCCGCGATTTGACGAATAACTCAAAAATGGCAAGCAGCAGGCAAGGCTCTATTTTAATTCTATGTTTCAATTCAAACCCCCACGCCAAAAACAGTTGGCCCACTGTTTGAAACTGTTTATATTTGCAGTAAAATAAGTTATTACAAACATTACCTGTATGTTTGTTTTTCCTCGGGGAGGAATGTAGGTTTGTACTCAAATTATAAACTAAGTAGGTTGTACCGTGATAAATTAATTAACATCAGCTAGTGACACGAAGTTGAATCACTAGGTAAAATTGGATCCTAACAGCTGGCACCAGGTCAAGTAAACCCAGTTCAACTACTTCTAAGTCTTCTGCTTTGCCTTTTTCCTTTTAATTTGGAGTCGGCCTTTCTCGTTTAAAAGCGCCAAGTTACTCGGTCTCATTGGTCAGCCATCACCTGAGCTCATTCCATGACTTTGGAAGCGGATGTCCACCACGTGGCCTGTGGTCGTCCTTTGCCTTTGTTCTTATCCGGGATGGTTAGAGCTTTCCTTACAGCGTGTTGTTAGTCAAGTCTCTAGTCACGTCTCACCACGTCCATAAAAGCCGGTTCGACTAACTGTACACTGATAATAAAGGAATGTAGTAAGTATTGAACTTTATTATAATGGTTGAGAGTTAGAAGGACCGCAAAATTTATTGCGTTTCTTGAAATTAATGCATAGAAGGAGTTAATTTCTTTCTTATCTTTTTCTTTCTTTTAATAAACCAACATAAGATTTGTTAAGAGTGTACCTCTTTATTTTAAAAACTTAAGAGTCCGGCTTAGAACCGTACTTAGATATAAACCGACCAATTAAAAAACAATGTTTTAAGGTCAGAATTCAAAAATGAAGGTATACTTATCTTATTGAACGGATGATTTTAGTCTAAATTTAAACCTGGTATCTTTTTATAATATGTAGAGCCTGGAAGCGCCTGATTATTGTCATGCACTTTCCGTTTGCCGACGTCTACTATGAACAAAAAACTGTTTGTTTGTACGAACGTGTGCAATTTATTTCTGAAAACGATGAACGAGTTTATTCAATACGCGCCAGCGGGCATCGACAATGAACAGTGGATACAAATGGTACCATTTTAAATGTTGAACACTTATTTTGTATTGATGGATTTAGTAGCAGGCTTTTTTTGTAAAATAACGGCATAACGTTTGCGGGTTTAAAACATAATTGAATGGGTAGATATTTAAAAAAAATGATACCTGATTTCATTTGGTAATATGACAATTATGAAATCACATTGATACTTAACCTTATAGTTTAAGAAATAGGTTAAAAGCTATCTAATTAATTTAACCGTAATATTTATGGAAAGTAACACGTTGAAATAAATTTAAATATTTTTAGCGATGTTCAAACTAATAATTATGATTTATGATACTTCATACTTAAAAACATTGTTTTTTTTTAATCGTATAAAGTAAAAGAATGTATTATTTTTATGAAAAAGAAAGAAATATTTTAGTTTTTTTTAAATGCACCAGAGAACACTAATTGTCTTGGTTTCGAAGTGAGGAATTTTCTTAATGTTACGAATACCAGCCTACAATAATATCATCTACCATAAATACTTAAATACACATCCATGAGTCATGTACGAATTAGGTATAATAAAGCCCCAATTCATAAAATGTTTACTTGGGGTACCTTAGTATTAGTTTTACTTGGCAACTGAATTGGATAATCCAAAATTATGCTAAAACAATTCAGCGCAATTCTTATTCGCTCATGAATAATGTCTCAAGACATTTCAAATGAATTCGCAATTCAAATGTATCTGTCTTTAGCTGTGACAAAACATTATCTTCTTACTGTATTTTTATTTGCGTTACATAGGTATTTATAAATTATTCGGAAAGTATTTTTTGATAAATTTACGCCAGGTTTATCTTATCACTAGTATGGTCGAGGACACCGCCACCTAACCACTCAACAAAAATCGCTTGCACACACGACCCAAAAACAGACATCACTAAACATAATCCAAAATGTTGTTCGTTATCATCGTAGTGAAAGAATCAGTCAGCCCAGACACTTCGCTACGGTGTCTAGCTGCTTACAGGGTGCGCTGCGGGGAGGCTTCTTAATGCACCCCGAGACAATGTCCTAGCTCATGCACGCTTCAAGATCTACAGCAGGCCAACGCCAACACAATCAACGTTGTACAACACTGTCCGAAAATATAATAATTTGTTACCAGTCGACTCGTAACAACAAAACACCACATGTCATATTTAAAGTTATTGTTACCTTACCATGATATTTCAATATCAGGTACCAAATTTCGAATCGATCGGACCACTAGAAACTAAAAAAGAGCTAATGATAATGATATTATTATTTAATATGGCTAAGAACATTTGATATAAAATTACCCATGGCACAAAAAAAAAACTAAATGAAAATTAGTTCATCCATTTGGTAGTTATAATCGCCACTCTTTTTTTGCTTCGGGGATTAAAAATACCTACGACGCAAGGTGCACCGTAATACTACTTTTCTGACAACCTACATCGATAAATCATATCACAATCCGGACACTAAGGGCTTGTACCACCATCGAAGAATAAGCACTAGGTAACCAACAAATTATTAATATATGTAACGTCATTTCATATTAAAAAAAATATGCAATTTAATAGGAATGATCAATGAAAAGATGGGCCTAAAATTTAGCTAATTCTTTAAATACAGGCGTCGTGGAATCATTTGTAATTGCAGGATACCCAATTGTCTTCACGGACATTAACTATACCTACTGTAACAGCTCATATTCAACATACACCTGAAGGTAAAAACCCGTGACTGCTCGCAGTCGTAAATGTTGAAAAAACCCCATTATGAAGGGATTTGGACTTCTGCAAGACGTGACTCGCGGGTCTGAACAAAGAGAGGGCATCTGAAAAGGCATTAGCACCTGAAAAAGAGGCAGCCCCTCACTCGTAAAAGCGCAGGATCATAAATCAGACGTCTCGACAATGCCCCGGAGTCAGTTAAGCAGGTAAAGCCTCTTTTAGATGGGATGCTCGAAAGCTTGTTAAATGATAATCTTTAACAAATAAGTAATAGTAGTTTGGAGCAGTCAAACTTTCAACATTTCGCCGTGATAAGTTCAAGTACCTGATTTTTGTTTTTATAGTGTTTTCGATTTTACGGGGTTCGATTCTCCTCGTCTGTCACAGAGTTACGGTTGCTTTTTACAAGTGCCATTTGTAACTAGAAAATGTATTTGTAATCAATTAAAACACGAGAACACTTTTTTATTTTAATGTTTTCGATTGCCATTGGTGTTTGTTCGACAGGTACCTAAATTATGTCTAGACTACCACACCAGGGACTGAAACTTTCACTATACTAAAACCAGGGACTAATTCATCAGTTTTGGCGTTTTTTTTCTAAACAGCAATTTAGCCGTAGGCCCCCACGGCCCAAACGTTTCAACGCTAAACGGCGCAAATACATAATCACTTGCAAGTGAGACGTACTTGCGACGCTTCGAGCCAACTCCGCTGCTGCTCCAGCTTTAAGGGCTGATTCTCTGAGATGGGAGGGGGCCAAAGTATCGACACAAGTTGCATCCCATACTAGGGCCCGACCCCATTCCCAGCCATAGGGTCTCTTGCCATCAAAACAAACAACCCACGTGGTTCCAACGTGGAAGGAACAATTTTATGGTGGCAAGAGCTCTTCTGATGGCGTCATTAAGAGTAGAGTGACGGGCGAGACGCCCAGCGCTTTGCTGGCAACAAATGCAGTGGATACCAAATTTTCAACCTCTTTGCCACAGGGACACGTAAAAATTTACAAGTTGTGATGACAATAAAATCGCGTTTAAGTAGCCATATAAATACAGGTAAAATTCTACAATCCAACTAATCCGCTCATTCACCAGTTTGTTTACAGTGTTAACCGCTATTTTTATACATTTCAACCGAAATCACCGTTTCCAAAGTTGTAAATAAAGTAATAAAATAAAATAACTGCCGCTCGGTGTAAATGTCGATGAACGGTTTCAGAAGTCGACTCATTGAAAAGTTCATGAGAATTTGTGTATTAATAAATATGCGTACATTGCAAACGTAACGGTAATTTATTTACCTACTTGTATCCTCTTAAGGTCGGTTTGCGTTATAAATATTTAACTCAACTAATGGTATAATACTTTTTACCAGTGTGTGTTTTGAAGAAAAAATATAGTTTAGAATGTTTCTTAACACTCACAGTGTCATATTTGAATTCTTAAAAGATGATATAAGAAACCAAAAAATTGCGCACGGGCGGGACTCGAACCAGCATCTTTCTGGCTTACCGGGCCAACTGATCTTCCAATAGAGCTACCGTGCTGTCGGCGCTAATGTCACGCAATGACGTATCCTAAGAGACCAAGAATTTCACGCGGTCGGACCGACAGCACGGTAGCTCAATTGTAAGAGCAGTTGGCCCGGTAAGCCAGAAAGATGCTGGTTCGAGTCCTACCCGTGCGCAATTTTTGGTTTCTTTTATCATATTTTCTTTTAAAAAAATATAGTAACCAAATTTCAGAATGGCTATTATAATGACCGTCAGTTAAAGTATTTTTTCTTCAAAACACGCACAATCGTAAATATTCAACCGTTTGTAACAACTTTTTACCTTTACTATCGATCACGCAATTGGACCTAAGCCACACAATAATTTTATATCAAGAAAATGATCAAAATAAGCTCTTTGCATATTTTTACATAATGTACTCAAAATGTGAGTGTGAACACAGCTTTATTTGAATCCCTGTTCTCTGGAGATGGATAAAACGACTGAGTCCCTAACAAATAATGGAGTGATTAATGTCACAGATGTTTTCATTATTACCTTACCCTGAAAAATATTGACTTTGAAAAAACCAAAACATAAAATACCTTGTTTGAGCTTAGGAAGGTTATTTAAATATTTAATAACCAGGCAGAAAAAGTAAATAACCTTTTAACTAATAGGTTAATGTCGTTACCGGCGGTTAAATAAATACGATCGTGTGCGTTTGATGAAAAAATACATTTACCAATGTTTATTAAAATTGCCATTCTGACATTTGGTTAAGTTATCTTTTCTTCAAAATACTTAACTGCTGGTAAAGACACTTCACCATCAGTTGAGTTAACTATCGATCACGCAACTGGGCCTTACTCTATACTATCAAGACATGCAATACCAAAATTAAACGTTCTTTATTCTATAAGCTGACAGTACAAGACAAGAGTGGATACAAACAATGGGCCAGAATTGAGGAAAATTGAATCACGTAGGAGGGTTTTTGTATCCAAATTACAAGCACGTTTGTAACAAGGTAAAGGGTGTATTCGATTATTGTAATCCTATTACAAGGAAGTAACAAAAGAAACGAAGCGTGTAATAAATGCTTTGAAATCAATTCTTCAGAAATTTAATTCAGATCTGATGAAATTAAAAACGGTTTCACGGTCTCGTACCTCAAGTATTTCTATAGGAGCCGAAGACCTGTTGGTGTAAAAGGTGGATTCAATTTTTAGAGTATTCTCTGCTAGTCAAGCCTGCAGGTCACGCAGATGGACTTTTGAGTGGTGGCATAAATGTGCCGTTTTATGCGTGTGACGTTTGGACTTTTTACGCCGTTTAGTACACCAACGCATTCGCATGCGGCAGCGATACGGCTGAACGATAGATACAAGGATGCAAGTATCACATATAGCTATGTTAGAGCGAGACATAGCATATGTCAATGTAACCTGCCACATTCAAATTTCACTTGCGAATAAAGTAGAGCAAACAAAACCTTTAATGAATACCCATAATTTTGTCCTGCAACCGATACAATATTTCTGCATGACCTAAAGGTTTTTAAATAAATAAATAATAAAACTATTAATGCGAGTGTTTGTTTTCCTAAATGAAGTGAAAAAAATGCGTCATCTGATCCCAATACCTTCCCGAGCCCATTAGAACTCTGGAATTCGTTTCGCGTTCCATCATTAATCCTGAATTAGCGCTCCTAATTCACAACTCAAGTACCCTACCTATACATTGCTAAGAACCAATAGCCTTTCTAATTATGTTGGAGTGTTTATTTGGAACCCTGACTCGGAGAAGGACTACTTCTGGGAAGTAAGTTTGCATTTGTTTTATTAGTCTCCCTTGTGTGTTCTACCTCAGTATTTTGTACTCGTGCGTGTGTACTTTTTAGGACTATTTTAGGCTAACTTTTCTAACAATGACTTCAAAAGGTGACGCCGCTGAAGGCAAATTGACATTAAGGTTTCTAGCTATAATATATTTAAAACTGCCTAGGTGGCGCAGCGGTTTGAGGTTCGCATTTTAAAAGCGACGGCTGCGCCCAGAGGTCCCGGGTTCGATTCCCGGGTCGGCCTAAAAATGTATACCTGTTTTTTTCTGTTTAGTTGGCGGTGTATCACCCCCGTGCCTTGGAAAGCACGTAAAGCCGTTGGTCCTGCGCCTGATTTCTCTACGGCCGTGTCAGATTGCTGTCCCATCGGGCTATGAGAGTAAAAGGAATAGAGAGTGCACCTGTGTTTGCGCACATACTTGTGCACTATAATATGTCCCGCGCAGACGGTTAGCCATTGTGACTGGCCACCGTAGTCGGAATCGGCTATGGGGCTTTATTATATTTTATATTTAAAAATATTCTTGTAAAAAGCAAGTGTCTTACGCTATCCAGATGCATACATATAGCACTCGTCACCGACTCATTGGCAAGCCCATTGAATTTTGCAGGTGGTTTCTTTTACGCGATTAAAGTTACTCAATAAAATTAATAATTAGGGTTGCGTCAAGTCCGGTAGTTCTGATTTATTGCAGACTTGTTTAAGAAGTGTGTTCAATAAATAATACAAATTTGTGATTTGTTTTGCTTTGACCGGAACCTTGTCAGAAAAAATTAGAAAGATTCAATGTTATTACACATTTCGGCGAATTTTATCCTGAAGTGGTAGATTATGCCGGTACTCTTTCAGAAAATCTTCAAAACAGACTCAATATCCTACAATAAGAGACTGAAATTATCTATCTAACAGTCATATTTAACGCAAGGCCTATATATAAATAACCTTGACATAATTTTACTGGAGGCTATGATACTATCCTACGAACAGTAAGTTATTCTCTACACAATAAACATTTTACAGACAGAAAATTTAAACATCGGATAAGTTAAGTTAAACGAAATTTCGATTTGAATTTTAGGTTGAAACTTTGTAATAGCAAGAGTTTCAAGGTATATGAGGTTCAGAGATTAACATCTATCCAATTAATTTATTCAATCAATTATTCCTTTGCGAATCAAGTTAACATCTTTTAAGATTAAGCTTCAATTTTTAATACTTGATATTGACTTTGGAAATTGCCTAGAGCAAGTTAATTTGTAATAAATAAACAAAATTGTTAGATTTTGATGTAGTAGTTATGTAGTAAACAAATTCATATTGTTTGACTTTAATTTTGTTTATTTTTCGAGTTTAAATATCCAAGATTTTCTTTCTAACTTTGAAATCTTAATAATTGAGATCTTGAAAAATAATAGTTTCTTAACTCTTCAATTTTTGGTTGGTAAAATATTCAAAATTTGGTTTTTTAAGGCACACACTTGATATATGATAAATAGAAATGTTTTAACAAATAGTTAGTTAGTTGCAAGTCATCATTTAGAATTATTGTTATTAAATAATTTCATAATGTAGCAGGCGAGAATACAAGTTTTTTTTAAATAATCACCGCACGAAGAAACCTTAACACGTTCTGGGACACTACTTCAGACACAATAGATGTTTTATTGTTTTCACGCCTGTAGGCGGGCACTGTCCCGGAACGTGTTAAGTTGCAGCACGAGTATTCGCATCTAAAATGTTTACATTTAGGTCATGGCACAGCAAGCATGGCGTGAAGTTTACGAGATACGATAACCAGTCAAAGGCTCCTCTCAGCCCACTGACTTGTCAATTTAAACGCGACCGATTGACACCACTTGTCGGATATAATCAACCTTGTAAATTAACTTGTTGAAAATGTTGTAGAAAATGAGGACTTAGTTTTATTTTACTTTTGACTTAACAAATTTACAGTTACATAATTTATAAAAGGGAGAATACATATGATAGATCCTGGATAACTAAGGAATTTTCGTTTCTTTGCAATCATTTTATTAATAATTTTTTACTGAATTACTTTACTGAAACTTCAATAACCACTACATTGGTCTCAATTGAAATATCTTCAGACAGACTTTATTTTTAAATGTTTCACGTCAATATGGCATGTATATTAGCTGATTAATGTTAGATTCTATAATTTTAAACTAACGTATTAGGGTTCCGTAGCCGAATGGCAAAAAACGGAACCCTTATAGTTTCGTCAAGTCTGTCTGTCTGTCTGTCTGTCTGTCTGTCTGTCTGTCTGTCTGTCTGTCTGTCTGTCTGTCTGTCTGTCTGTCCGTCCGTATGTCACAGCCACTTTATTCTGAAACTATAAGCATTACATAGCTGAAACTTGGTAGGTAGGTGTATTTTGTTCACCGCTTTCCGATTCAGATACAAAAAAAAAGAAAAAATAATATTTAAGGGGGGGCTCCCATACATGAAACTAAAACCTAAAATTTTTTTTTTACTTAAACCTATGCGTGTGGGGTGTCTATGGATAGGTATTTTAAAATGATGTTGAGGTTTGTAAAACCATTTTTTCTAAAAGTGTAAGGTTTGAGATATAGACGCTTCCAAAGTGGTGAAATGGGCGTCCCCCCCTATCTAACTTTTGAACTAAGAAAGTGAATATTTTGGAAAAAATATGTGATGTAGATCTCAACAAAAACTTGCAACGAAAATTGGTTTGAAGGAGATCGAACTAGTAGTTTTTGAGATATTGCACATTTTTATCAACCGCAAATATAACTTTGTCTTTCATACAAACACTATGAAAAAACAAAGTTATTTTTGCTGTCGCAATATATTGTGATGTTTTCGTTAAGTGAAGGTAAGTGGACCCTGAATTCAGTTAAGGGTGGCACGGAACCCTCAGTGCGCGGGTCCGACACGCACTTAACCGGTTTTTTTATAATTACCGTGATTTCAGTAGACTTAATTTTGATTGATTTTCGAAAAAAAAACCACTCGCAATTTTGACGCAAGTAATACAAAAATAGAACTCCGTGCAAATAATATATTCTAATTTTTTTTGCAACAAAAATTGCAAAACGCACAAAACACAATAACTTCAAATCCATTTTGCAACGCCAAGAGCTAGGCAACGTGCCCTAAATGTACCTGAAGAAAAGATAATGATCACCATCAATATCTTAGTTCCTAATAGTCGGACATTCGTTAATGGCCACATAGTCTCTCCTCCCTAACGAAGCCCTGGATCGTTTAAATCAATTACCAGCCAATATTGGGGCTTTAATTTAATCTGTTCACTTCCCCTAGTGCCTTAAATTTATTGCTCCATATACGTGGTCATTTTTAGGGTTCCGTAGCCGAATGGCAAAAAACGGAACCCTTATAGTTTCGTCAAGTCTGTCTGTCTGTCTGTCTGTCTGTCTGTCTGTCTGTCTGTCTGTCTGTCAGTCTGTCCGTCCGTATGTCACAGCCACTTCATTCTGAAACTATAAGCATCACATAGCTGAAACTTGGTAGGTAGGTGTATTTTGTTCACCGCTTTCCGATTCAGATACAAAAAGTAAGAAAAAATAATATTTAAGGGGGGGCTCCCATACATGAAACTAAAACCTAAAAATTTTTTTTTACTCAAACCTATGCGTGTGGGGTGTCTATGGATAGGTCTTTTAAAATGATGTTAAGGTTTCTAAAACCATTTTTTCTAAAAGTGTAAGGTTTGAGATATAGACGCTTCCAAAGTGGTAAAATGGGCGTCCCCCCCCCTCTAACTTTTGAACTAAGAAAGTGAAAATTTTGAAAAAAATATATGATGTAGATCTCAACAAAAACTTGCAACGAAAATTGGTTTGAAGGAGATCGAACCAGTAGTTTTTGAGATATTGCACATTTTTATCAACCGCAAATATAACTTTGTCTTT
Organism: Pyrausta aurata; assembly: GCA_963584085.1. Lineage (NCBI taxonomy): Eukaryota > Metazoa > Arthropoda > Insecta > Lepidoptera > Crambidae > Pyrausta > Pyrausta aurata. Next base: position 1,676,490 of record OY757269.1, on the reverse strand, counting down.
CATACAAACACTATGAAAAACAAAGTTATTTTTGCTGTCGCAATATATTGTGATTTTTTCGTTAAGTGAAAGTAAGTGGACCCTGAATTCAGTTAAGGGTGGCACGGAACCCTCAGTGCGCGGGTCCGACACGCACTTAACCGGTTTTTCTTCTTAATCACTTTGGCAGCCTTGCATTTGATAGAAGAAGCAAGGAAATCAAGATCATGATCTAAGCTAGTAAGATTTTTTGTACTGACAAATTTCGGAGATAGATTTCCATCGGTGTTTTTAATGTTCATCATTTATAACTCACACCACTTTACTAACCCCTGCTTGGTAGATTTAACTATAGGACATCGTTGACGTAACTAATTTTAATATTTATCATTTACCAAAAAAAAAATATGAAAATAAGTTAAAATACCGTTATTGCAATCATCCGTGAGATTTGCCCGGACTGACGCTGCTTGGGAATTTTCGAATTTACTATCGGAAATAATGAAGCTTCTACCTTAGTATAAGAAGAAGTTAATTTAGTGATTAAGTTTTTTTTAAGGTTTAACTCGTCAAGTATGTGTGAACGAGACACAATAGAAATTCCATTATTATGCGACTCCCGGCAGTCGTTTGATACCTGACTGATTAAATGTTATGTTGCAACGTGGGTCTCGATTTTAAGTCCGTTAAAATCGCACTGTACATTTTGATGTTATTCTTGCTACACAAACCTTACAAGAGTCAACACGGATTTGAACGGAAAAGTAAATAAGCATTTGTCTCAAAAGAGGAGCCATTTATTACTGTTAACTGTGATGATATTATTACACATTATTTTCAAGACATAACATCAAACAAGTAAATTTGTCTTCATCTGCTTATAGAAACATTTTATGTTTAGAGCAATGCTATAATTTGTATTTAATCTTTAATTTAAAAACGATTGTAACTTTGAATTAGTTAAAAAATTACTCAGAACAATAACTTCTTCTTATTATGAATTTGTTTTATGAATCCTATCAATATTTCAAATCGAATCAAAGTACGAGAATAGAAGGTATGCTTGGGGCTCTACTTAGTAGATTCAAGAGAGAATCATCAACTTCTGCCTTCCTACTCACTCTTACTTATATGTCTAACGGATATAGGAAGACGCCTAGACGTTAGAAGCCTAGAGCTGAAATCACGCGCAACCTCAAACACAGTAGGACCCCTTCAAAGTTTTATCAAAGCGAATCTTCGCCAACTGTCAAAGTTGACGCAACTGCCAGAACTTTCGGCTTGGATCCTACCCTGCGCAGTGGCGAAACTAATAAACGATTAACACTTAGTTCAGATTGAGGCCAACACTGAGCTTGTCACAAGCAGAACTAGAAAATCAAAATCTGGTATTGCGTGCATAAGAATGGAGTATCTACTATCATAAAGATGAAGAGTTTTTTGTTTGAATGCGCGTATCTTAGGAACTATTGAAAAGTTCGATTTAAAAAATATAAGCGGTGGCGGATTATTATATTATATTATTATTATCACTGAGCCCATGTGGTGGAGTAGGTATGGCTCATACTACCTCATATTTGGGGTATTTGCTCAGCAGGGGGATGCTTACAGGCTAACTGGACAGTGTTATGCAAAAGGGTGTCAAGTGACATATTGGTCATTTCGAGATAAACGCGTTTAAAGATTTTCAAGGTCGTCACTTTTAAAAATTGCTGTAACTTCGTATTAACACGGTGTACATGCCTAGAAATTGGCATAACTACAGAATGAAATGTATATTTTATGCATTTGATGTTCATATGTGTGAATAATTATTATACAAGTAGATAAATGCAATTAAAACACTTAAAACCTTTTTGCTTTAATAGAAAATAGTTGCAAATAATTTGCTAAAAGGTTTTAAAGTACTTTAAATCCTTTTTGCAAAACTCTTTTAAGAATCCAATTAGTATTAGTTTTATAGTCAAACAGTTTTAACGACATAGTTTTATATATTTGAATGATTTCTTCATTTATATATCATTTGTTTTATTTTGTAGAAGTTTATAAAAAGCGTTACTTTCAATAATTCTAACGTTCTGGTGTATCCACACACTTTTTTATGTAATCTGCGTATCTCTATGCATTTTGTAATACTTGATTATTAATTAACAGGCTGTCCATGGCATAATCAGCATCAAATACAACTTCAGGTGATAGCTTGATCAATCAAGACCTATCATCATAGCCCCAAGGATATTTTCAAAAATTATATATTTTATTTTATTATAATTTGTATGTACCTTATACTTCCAAAACCTCAGTAAATTGCTTCTTTTTGCCAGATTTTAATAATACAAAAATACAGATTTTAAAACATAAGACTCTTACATCCATAAGTAACTATAAATTTATCCAAAAATAATAAGATGCCTCCGTAAAATCAATAGAAAAAATCTGTATTTTTTTAAGTTAATTCAAAAAGAACTCTGAATAACATAAGATAACTATTTTCACAATAAAAACCTCTGTTCTTTGTAAGGATTTTGGAATACATAGATGTTTTTGCTTAAAGTAAGTCAAACTGGATAGATTTTAGGAGTTATTAGGTTAAAAAAAATTAAAATTAATTATGACTAGGAGGACTTGTCGTCCAATTTATTGGTCAAAAATCTAAAACTATGGACTATGTAGTCATTATTTAAAGACCCGTGCAAGAAAAAAACGACAGCTGTTTAAACCTGACAGAAACTATTCAAAAAACATAATAATTTTAGTATTTCCAATAATAAACATGGACTTGAAACCTTTTTGTAAAAATAAAATCAGCAATAATAAATCGCTAAACGGTATCAAGTAACACATGAAACCTTTTTGCAAATATCAGTATATCCAATGGATTGTTTCGCAATACGTTGTTTTGTGAAATAACTTTTAATATATTTTTTTCCAAGTTAGACTTTTGGGCGACCAGTTAGAGGACGTTTTTGCGAATCCAGTGGTACCAATAACTCCATACCTGATTTTTGGTCACTTGACACCCTTTTGCATAACAGTGTCCAACTTTACTTATTATCCTATCAAATCCAACAAAGTCGCATGAAAATCGTGTTATAAGTAGTGTAACTAGCACAACTTTCTTTTCAGTAAGTTTATGGATTTTGTAACAGACCGCTAACGTCGTAATAATTGTATTTTAACGTTTTTATAAACTTTAATCTATCGACAAATTATTTACCTTTACATTATGTATCATGTATAGAGTTTAAGTGTATACCGTTTGGTGACCATAGAAGTGTTTAGTCGGAATGCATGGACTAGCTTTGCAGTTGATTTGAAATCTAATAAAATGCAGAAACGAAAGCTTGGTTTAAATTAAAAAAAAGATGTTTTGAAGTCTGCAAGTTTAAAAGTGCTACTCAAAACTTTTATACGGGTGAAGATGCAAGCTTAAACTAGTTAAAAGTTAAAATAAACGTTGTTCCTTTACTAGAATAAATGATCCCTGTAAATAGAGTTACCTTGTTTGCTTTGCGAGTAACATAACTTGTTTACATTGCTTGTGTTTCGAACTTGGAATGCATTTCGTGCTATCTGCGTTTCCAGGAATACCAGGAGTTATGGAATTGTAAAAGTTGCGTATCCTTTAAACAGAAAAATTGTGCTGCACAAAAGTTGGTAACCTGATGTGCTGGTGACTGTTCCATACCAACCAACCAAACTAAATACCAACTAGCCCTTATTACAACTGCATAAGAATCCGCAGTGTTTACCTTGACGTGCTGTCGTCTGTACTAGTAGCTGATAAATATAATATGAGAGATTAGGAACCCAACAGTATTATTTCCTGATTTGTTACTAGCGGTCCTAGCGAACTTCGTTTCGCCCCCAGCCCCGTCCCGCCCCGGCCCCGTTTTATGGGAATTTTTTGCTATAAACCTCACTGAGCCCGAGACCTTTCCAAGGAATGCAAAACCGTGGAAATCGGTTCGTGCTTTCTGGAGTTATAGTGTCAGGAAGGAAAACCCGACTTATTTTTATATAAATATAAATATGTGCCAGACAACACACCAATTGTCTGGTTTCGTGGTAAGGAATTTTCTTCCTTCCTTTTCTTCTATATATAGTAGATAAGTAATTAGTCATTACACATTCATGAACATGGGTTTATGAACCATCACGAATAATTAAATTTCGAAAGTAGGTTTTTCTCACTATTAATATCAACTAAATCTAACTTGTGGTATCTTATCAGAATTATTTTTACAAACTATAAAACAGACAAGCTGATCCGATTGCAAAACCAAAAATATTACTCTGCTTCCATACCACGCCTCTAAAATCCCCAATACATCGCTTTTATTCAATAAAAATAAATATTTTCATCATAAAAGGGGAAAATATTCCTCTATCTGCGAATGTTTTATTAATATTTCGCCCGCGATTTCATCTTTCCCGATGCTTAATCGAATAGTTGAAACGTTTATCGACGAATAACAATCGAGAGGGAATCGATGATTGGATGATGGTTGAATCGATTATCAATTCGGTCAATTCGATTTGGCAACTCTTCGTTAACGAAGGAAAATCCAATTCTTTCCGAATGGTGGATGTCTGGATTCTTTTCATTAGTTCGGTCGGGAAAAGACATTTTGTAACTCCATTTCACGTGGAAGAAACAGTGTGTGGCAAATCTAATAAAGGAATAACCTATACTAGCGGATCCATGAGACTTCGCGCAAAAATGCTATTTGAAGAAAATGATTTTCTAAGTAAAACTAGTCTTTGTCCTATTTTATTTTTGTTTTTATTGTTGTAATAAACAAACTGTACTTGTAAATAACCACTATAACACTTTTGATAAATAACAAATCGAACCCTGTGCCTTAAGCAATCCAGGCGCATGACGACACCACTTGGCCACCGACATATTGGTGGCAAGCCTACAGAATTTTGGAAGTGCGTTTTTAACGCGTAGGCTGCGTGACCTCATTAATGTTGCGAGATTACTTTGTAAACACAAGTATACGTTATTATTTCATTTCATGAATAATTATTCAGCTTATTCTTTGTTTTTTTATCATGATTTTAAGTTAAGCTATCTTATTTTAAATATCGGTTCAACGGCTAAGATGTACAAAATTGTTATAATATCTTAGGAAATTGTTCGCATAAGATTGTTTTTCTCATCCAATGCATTTATTTATATTTTATGTGACCATGTAGAGTGAAATATGTTCAACGATTCTTTTGGCAATTTAAATAAATGAAATAGTTTGTTTTTATTTCCCCTGATGTGCAGATATTTTTGCAATGTTTTCCTTGTCCGAATGCCTGCATTAGCCGGCTAAGAAAATTCTTTTTTAGGATTTTTTTGCACTATGCCTCTAAACCATTTGGGAATGCAAAAAGTTAATTTAGATTCTGTCAAAACAAAGACGACCTTTGACACTGCAGTTGAAAAATTGTCTCCAGTAGGTTTTGGCTCTATGTATACAGTATGTTTTTGCAAGGGGGTGCCAAATTTTAAAGGCGAATGAGACCATCAATATGAAAAACTTTTACTATAGGGTCATGGTCGAAATCTCATATAAAATTTCAGGTGCCCCATACAAAATCAGTCAGCTACATTGATGATAATGTATGCAGAGGCAGAAAAAATAGGTTTGAATAAAGACCCCATAGTAAAAGTTGTTCATATCGATGGTCTTATTCACCTGCAAAAATTTGGCAATAAAGCAAAAACACCCTGTAGATTTATATTCCTTATCGAGTATAATCCTAAACATTAAGCCTACGACCCTCACTTTACTACGTACAAACTTACACCAACATAACAACAAACAAACGTTAGGCATTCACAATTATCATAAACGAAATAACAACGATAAATACTTTGCAGTGTTGCCAAGTGGCATACATAAACCTCCCATTTCTTTCGCACTCGACTGAGAACTAGTGTTGCGAGGTAATTTGTAATTTATCGATATTGCTGAGGACTATCAAGCTATAAATCTATCGACCTTTGTTAAGGGCTAAACACTGAACGGTAGCTAGCTAGACTAATGGAGTAGGCAATCTTTATCATAGAATATTAGCTGGTGGTGTACAATTTTGAACATCAAAAGTGGGCTGACTTTGCGTAGTAATAAAGTTAAATTATTACAAGCTGTATTACCTAATACAAATCAGTTTAATTTGCCTTAATTTCTAAAATCTTAAAATATATTTCAGAATCTATATGTTGAAGATTATAATGGATTTAGATTAAAATACGTTGATATTAATCGTTTGACAACAAAATCAGTTACTTGTCTTGCAAATACCCTTTCATCAATCAGCACTGAGCAGCGTGGTGGAGTATAACTCAAACCACCTCATACTTGAACAAAACGCCTTTATCCATCAGTAGGATGTTTACAGGCTAACGTTACTTTAAAAAAAAAATATGATGCTAAGAACTCTTTATAGAAAATATCGATATAATTGCTCTAACTACATCACTACAACTGAGAATGCCAAAACAAACCATTCATACGGGATGTCCAAACACTCAATAAAGTGGTTAACCGTTGTTTATTCCGCCAATAAGCGTAACATTTGGCTTGAACGACCCGATGATAAATGTGAGAAAGCCCAAATAATTGTTTATTATCTTTTGCTTGAGAAGTAGGAAACGTGTGGTTTTAATGGCTTTTGAAAATTAATCGATAGAATAGATACGTATGGATACTTTTAAACTAACTCAACTCAAGAACAATTTCCTAATTAATGTTCACCGTAGGTAGTCGCAAATCAAATACCGAAATAAAGTGTTTCATTAATAACTTTATGTAACTAGCTTTAATTTACTGACTCTAGATTTGTAGACTGCAATTTCAATTTTGCAGTCTACAAGTTCCACGCCGCCCGCACCCCTCGCGCTCCCCGCTCTCGCATACCCCCGTGCCTCTGTGCCCCCGAGTCGAATTCTTAATAAAGCGGTTTACCTATACCACTTATCATTTACCAGTTCGAGATCCTCCTAATTAAAATTTCTTCATCTACAGGACCGGCAAGCTCCACTACCCCACAAATGTGTGCGGTCCACTCTTCGAGGAGGAGCTGGAGTTTTGGGGCCTGGACTCGAACCAGGTGGAACCGTGCTGCTGGTCTACGTACAGCATACATAGAGACACTCAGGTGAGTGCTACTGTTATAGGAATAGTAGGATGTTACACAAGGCGTAATGATAATTTTCCTACCGGTTGTCGGTGATGGCTGCCACAGATACCAGGAGGTACTCTCGTGCAGTACGTATACGAAAAAAGTTCACCGATCGAATTTTCTTATTCATAGAAAATAAAGTTTCTTTATCCGGGTCACGATTTCTTTGCATTTTGATTTCTTTCGTAGTTAGTATATATTACTTGATTTATTCGGTAAAACAGTGATACACGTAATCGAACTACCACACGAAATTAGTTCGATCACGCGAGAATCGGCCTCCAGGTATGTAGGAGATATTAAAGTGCACAAATGTGTGCGTAATACATAAAGCAATCCCTTTTCATTCACTCTCATTACTCCGTTGATTAATAAAAGTGAATAAAATTAATAGACAATTTAATGGAGAAAGATCATAGTATCTAATATATAAATTGTGAGTTGTGTGTTCATCTTATTTTAAAATGAAACATTGTTAACAATATTCAACAAGCAAAGAAAAACGTACTGTAATATCACCCAGCAGAACACTTGACAAGAATATATTAATTGGGCGTCCACCGTCCACTAACGGCCGTTCCCTATATGCAAACTATAGTCAAAGTTAGATAGCTATACTCGACAAAAGATAGGATTTCCTCAACCAGAGATAGGATTTCGTACTGCCAGAAGTTTTATAGAGACATAAAATTTAAAGGTAGATAACAATTTATATCTATAGTAGGGTAAAACCACAGATAGAATGCATATAGGGAATGGCCGTAAATGATGACAAACACAAGATGGTAAAATTAGCACAGAAATATTTCCATTCTTCTTTTACTTCGTGAACTGAGAACTTCCTTATACAATATTATGACTCTCGTGACCTATGACACTAGAAGAAATATAACACGAACGAAAACTGCATTTCTCGGAACACAATGTAAATAATAGATCGCGTTTTACAAAGGAACTCTGCAGCCGTGAAATACATGGTTTTGCAAAACTCATCTTGAGATTTGGATGTTTCATCAGTGGGACTATCTACTTATATGAAAGATTTGGTTGTAAGAAGTTACATTTACTGAAACTGACGTCAATTTTACTAGCCTTTATTAAATAAACTTGAATATAAATTTCACACGTGTGAGGGTTAAAAACGGTTAATGTGATTTGATGCTACTGTCCTAAGCCATAATATATCAGTGGTTTTACAGGCAGCAAATTGTTTCTTTATTATTCCTTGAATGAAAAAGTAAATAAATTAAAGTAAGTAAATTCCAAAGGCAAATAAAATATTCATTTCATTTCATTTCATTTCATTTCATTTCATTTCATTCATTTCATAATATTCTCCTACCGATTTTTGGCTATGGCAGCCCCTCTCAGCAGAGATAGGCTAGGTGCGCAGGAGAAATTATAGTGCTTAGATGTGTGTGCAATACACAAGTGTACTTACACTCTATTCCTTCACTCTCATTAATTCGGTGAGATGGTAGTCCGACATGACCGATGAGAGATCAGGCGCAGGACCAACGGCTTAACGTGCTTTCTGAGGCACGGGGCTGTCATCACCACCAACTACCTGACTCGGAACTGTTTCCGAGTATTTTCAAGACAGAAATGCCCAGAAACAAGTTTCGTCTCGACCCGGGATTCGAACTCATGACACCAAAGAGGCAATCAGGAATGAAAAAGTGGGTACTAAATGGAACAGTGGTTAGATGAACCACTGTATGTTGGGGGTCTTTTTTTTTGAGTAGGTACCTGATGAGCAAACCAAAGACTTATTAGGATGTGGCGAAGGCAGTACAATAGTACATTTGTCAACGTTCACATATTTTCACTGCTTGAAGTATATCCTCATCATTCGAAGATATTCGCCATGCTTAATTTATACTTTATTGCACAATCAAAATTTACCGTTTACCGTATGGCATTTTTAAGGAGAAATGATGACTATTCAAGGAAGATTTGATATCAAAGGGCCTACTTGAAACATTTTTGGCTCCACACACATCCAAGGTCAAGTGAAGGTCAAACAAGGCTTCTTTTGTGCCCGTCTGACCTAAGAACCATCCGCAAGGGTCGGCTTAATGACTGACAGGGGCTGCTCACAAACCCTCTTTACCTTTTGTCCAGGGTAAAGGGGAAGACGGGGTAGAGACGCATTTACTGAGACTAATGGTAGCTATACTATATTACTATATATAATATTATACAACTGAAGAGTTTGTTTGTTTGTTTGTTTGTTTGAACGCGCTAATCTCCGAAACTACTGGTTCGAATTGAATAATTCTTTTTGTGTTGGATAGTCCAGTTATCGAGAAAGGCTATAGGCTATATAACATCACGCTACGACCAATAGGAGCAAAGATATAGTGGTAAATGTGTAAAAAACGGGAGAAAGAAGTCACTATTAGACGCGGACGAAGTCGCGGGCAAAAGCTAGTCATAAATAGAGCTTTATCAAACCTTGAAACTATTTGACATGTTGTTCAGCAAGATATGGATAGAGACAAAAGTGTCACAAGCGAACCCTGGTAACATTTCTGGGTGTATTTTTATCTTTAAGTTTGATAGTCAATGAATAGAATCTGAAAGACTTTATTCCGCTATTAATGTTTAATTATCAGCCCGTCAAACTTTTAGGACATACAGAAAGAAGGCAACAAGCGACAATCATAATTCAGTTCTAATGTAAAATTAATCGTTTCAAGAGGTTTATATAAGACTTATAAAAGTTTAGCTTATAAGGCATTTTCCTTATTTTCTTTATTACCCACCAGATTTCAGACTTCGCCATTTACGGTTAGTGAGCATTAAATACTTAGATATCTTAGAAAATACATAACTTTTATACGTTCTCAATAGACTTATCACTTGGTGATTTGTAGAAGATAATAAAATATTAAAGATTTTGAGTTTCACTAAAATCGCATTAATTTCGCGATAATTTATTTGATTTTTCATCCCGACGTTTCGAACACTTTACACCGTTCGTGGTCACGGGGTAGACTAGGATGTTATTTGTCATTTACATAGTTTTGAAAAATATTAAACTACCATCAATCATCAATCAATCATGAAAAATCCAATAAATTATCGCGAAATTATACGTAAATAATTGTGTTTTATTAAACATTTAAAATAGTTAAATTTTTTGTAAATATAGTCAAAAAAATAACCAAGCAAAGATTCAATTTCATGTCCACCTTATCGAGTGAATTTCAATAAAATTGCTTGTTAGAGCACAACTGTAAAATTCAGTTTCTGGCATCGTTTTATTTGTTTAAAGGAAACTGTTCAGCCGGAAGCCAATTCAACAAACGCCCGACTACCGTCATTCAGCTATAAAGTTGGGGCCATAAAGTGTGCGAGAAACCATTTGCGAGAACTTTTATCTTGATCGTTTTATTTGAGTTGTCATTGCAAGTTGCAACGAAGTGCTTGAGCTTGTTTGTTGTCAACTATTTTTATGTGAAAATGTAGTTTTTAGGGTTCCGTAGCCAAATGGCAAAAAACGGAACCCTTATAGTTTCGTCAAGTCTGTCTGTCTGTCTGTCCTTCCGTATGTCACAGCCACTTTATTCTGAAACTACTAGCATCACACCGCTGAAACTTGGTAGGTAGGTGTATCCTCTTTACCGCTTTCCGATTCAGGTACAAAAAATCCCTCCCATACATGAGGGGGGGGCTCCCATACATGAAACTAAAACCAAAAAAATTTTTTTTACTCACACCTATTCATGTGGGGTGTCTATGGATAGGTCTTTCAAAATGACATTGAGGTTCCTAGAACAATTTTTTCTAAAAGTCTAACGTTTGAGATATAGATGCTTCCAAAGTGGTAAAATGGGCGTCCCCCCATCTAACTTTTGAACTAAGGAAGTGAAAATTTTGAAAAAATATGTGATGTAGATCTCAACATAAACTTTCAACGAAAATTGGTTTGAGCGAAATCGAACTAGCAGTTTTTGAGATATAGTAAATTTTTATCAACTGCAAATATAACTTTGTCTTTCATACAAACACTATGAAAAACAAAGTTATATTTGCGGTCAACAAAATATTGTGGTATTTTGGCTAAGTGGAAGTAAGAATCCCTAATTCAGTTCAAGTTGGCACGGAACCCTCAGTGCGCGAGTCCGACTCGCACTTGGCCGGTTTTTTTTTAGGTTAAGGTTTCATTTTAACATTGTCATTTTATTAAGACTAACATTAAGCCACTTAGGTACATGAAAACTTAAATTAATTCATGATAGCAGTCGTTGAAGCACTACATTCGATTGCATTTTAATTTTACAACCCTGTATCTGAGTTCATCGATCATTATTTTAGGGTTCTGTCTTACAAGTACAAAATGAAAATATTTTTTTTGCTCTTTACACGTAGTGTTGGACGCCCCCCTGCCAGATAGACCGATGACCTAAAGAAGGTGGTAGTGACTGGATGAGGAATGCAGGGGATCGTGCACTTTGGCGTGCCCTTGGGGAGGCCTACGTCCAGCAGTGGACTGCAACAGGCTGATCGATTGATTGCTCTTTATTAAAAACAGCAGTCATTTTTTAGGTATTCAATGGGCATTTCTAGTCGCTATTAGTTTAAGCAGGCTTATTTTGACATTAAATTTTTATTTTGCGGCAACACATCATCCAATATATCGCCTCTTCCACATGTTGGTCGAATGGTTTCTGGTCAGTTAGATTCCATAACTAATAAAAAAAAAAACTTTATTTACTGGCCCCAAACACAAGCTCCGCTCAAGCGAGTTACGGACGACGTAAAAATGTATAGCATTGCTTCCGCACTGAATCCGTGCCTTGTACAGTCTGTGGTGGTAGATACATTAATTCTTTGACCTTTACGAACCTTTGAGTATACTATAAGGTCACCTCGTTTTAAGTGATAATATTTAAAGAGCCGATTCAGCACAATAAATTAATTATTATTTGTAGAAAACACTTTGGGTTTTTATCCGCTAGTTTTTGAGAAAATTGGAGACTAAGTTAATATTTTTTTTCAGATATTATTTTTTTATTAATTAAGGCTAAGATTAGAGAAAAAGAAGATTTGGGCATTGAATTGACAGACGCGAAGCCGATTACGTAGATAAATTTTTAAATTGTCAGAGTGCTGTTTTCAAAAATGATATTGTCTATTTTAAATAAAATAATAAAAATTAAAATTTAGATTTTCCAAAAAATAATGATTGTGTCCTGTTTCTATGATGTATACAATGCCACTGTTAAAATATTATCACTTAAAATGATTTGACCTTATATAAAGCTAAGTAAAGGTTGACATGCGTTTCTGAGGCTGACTGTACCGTAGATTTTTGTAAATGGTGATAGTCAGTCAAACACAATTTGTTTCATTTGTGTGTTGTAAGATTGCATTCCAGATCTTTTTTTAATAAAAAAAAATAATACGACGAGTCATTTAAAAATGTCTTGCAGTAAGTACTTTTGGAATCAAAAAGAAAACAAACATTAAGTAACATTAACGAAATCCACTTAAAGAGAGAGCACTTCCCTTTTCTGCCGTTTAACCCCATTTGAAGCATAAAGATTTCATTCAACAAAACAGAGCCTTCCTCATCCGAATCTTTATCGCGTTTACGACGAAAGCCAGATGGTACATTTTCCTTTGTCGTTTCAAACATCAGTCCGAATATACGTTTTAGAAAAAGTCCTGAAAGATCACACGAAATTGGGCTTAAAGTGACAAAAATAAGGTGCAAAAGTCATAGCGGCCCATTCGTTAGCTGTTCGCGATTTACATAGAAAAAGCGGTGATTTTCGATTGCGGACCTTAATGAGTGAGTCATAAATGTGAATTTCGTTCTTGATGTGCTTGATAATGAGTTTCTCCAAGGGACGTTTGAATTATTGGTTATCACGTTGACATTTGTGTAGAGTGAATTGATTCGATTTCGTTCGAGCTCTATAGTATATAAATGAGGGTAGATTTGGAATGGTATTATCGAGTTTCAGGTGAAATAGGAGCGTGTTGGCTTGATATTTATTTAATGTGAAGACTTCTTCAGCATCATCATATATTCACATCTCAAAAGCTTTTACCCTCTCCCTGTCTTACTTGGCCAAATTATTTATTTAAGTAATTTATTTCACAGTTCTGAAATTCTAAGATACATTTTTTGTTTCAGTCACTGGCAATCAATACATTGTTGAATTATAAAGAAAGGTTTTACATCTTTTTTTACATAGACTCTATGTAAAAGCAAGTTTAAATCTGTGACCTCTAACACACTGCGACTTATAGCATCGATACAATAACAATACAACACAATACAATCCTACTACTATTATAAAGGCGAAAGTTTGTAAGTATGGATGTATGGATGTATGGATGTTTGTTACTCTTTCACGTAAAAACTACTGAATGGATTTGAATGAAAATTTACCACAGTATAGCTTATACATCAGAATAACATATAGGCTACAATTTTTGAGGTTTCTAATGTGAGGTCGTAAAAAAACACATTTTTTGCGCTACTAGACGGGAGGAACCTGAAGTCCACGCGAACGAAGTCGCGGGCAAAAGCTACTACACAATACTTACGCAATTAACAGAAAAATTTTTCATTGATGCAGTAACGCGTTGTATCGATGCAGAAGCGCGACTGCATCGATGCTAACGCGAGTAAGCATCGCGACTGTATCGATGCTAAAAGTAACGCAATGTGTAAAGGTTGACATTTTGCGACTGCATCGATGCTGCATCGCTGCTAAAAGTCGCACTGTGCAAAGGGTCTATGTCATACAGTAGCTGGAGATACGCACATACAAAGTGTCGTCTATTATCATAAACTAAACTAAACACTATCGATTATTGAATAACATGTGACAGTTTGTCGTGACGAGGGCAACGCCAACTGAATTGTGCTCACTTGATCCCTGTAACTTGGATCTTGCCTATAACTTGGGACATTTACCCAAAGTTGTCCCACTAAAAATGGTTTAGCAGTTAACGTAAAGCGTCTAACTACAGTTTCAGTAGTTTAGGGTCTTTGAAACATTTGTAGAGACTGGTTTCAATAGTAGTAACGTAGTTTCCTATGCGTAACAATTGTTGGGAAACTGTGATATAAAGTTTTTAAGTAGAAATAACATTTGTTTGGAACTGGGAACTTACTGTAGGAACGAAAAAAAACTTTCCTTAGATGTTTAATTTTCTTATAATTTAATTTTCTTAGATATAAAAGTTTTATAGAGCAAGCATTGTTAACATAACTCTAGAAGTATCTGGTATTTTTGGCATAAACTTACCGCTATCGGCCTGTAATGTACAAAGGTAGAACCACTATTACGTAAATAGTTTTTAATTATAATTTTTTTACGTCTCGATACTTTACATCGGTATTTTTTATTATTATTATTATTTTCATTTAGATTTCATTATTTCAGCTTGGAGCTGGTGAATTTTGTATCAGGTACGGGCTATGCCAAGTAACTGATCCATAAAAAGTTTTGAAGTTAATGTTGATAAGTAACTACGATGTGAGAGTAGGGTCATCTTGAAGGAAACGTCTAACTATCCGGCATGTGTTCAGTATTGCAGCTTTCTGCATGATAATGAAGCTATTTTCAGGGAGATTAATTGATTTTAAGCTTTGGAGTATGTGTTTATATGTTTATTTTTTATTTTATTATTGAATATAGTTTTAATTAAAGCGGAAATAAGGCTACTATTTCTTCTCTTTTATAGAATCCCATACCAAAAATAAAAATAGCAGGCGACAAATGTTACTCCTGATAAGTCGATTTGTTTCTGTGGGTGATTCACAATAGCACGCTTATGCCTTTCAGTAACAGATATTCTCTGAAATATGTGGTGTAGTGATGTTACAGACATACCAGAGTATTATTTTTCAGTCGATTATTTTACCTGTGAGATTTGTATGCCTTTTTCTATAGTCCAGTACACTGCAGTTCATTTAAGTATATGGCTAGCACATGTGTTTACCGCTATATCTAAAGCTTTGATTATATTGTGACAAGTCGATACGATGGGATACTCTATAACTTATGAAGGATTTAGGATTATTTAATTTTGTATTGTTACACGTACTATGATTGCAAACCAACTTAATATGTCACACAAATTCAAACATAAATCATACAATATACCAAGTGTTTGATAAACAAACTTTGTCATCAAGATAAATGGATAAATTTGAAATTGAGATTCATATATTGCAGCTGTCATAGTTGGCACATCATCTATCGATACATAGAACTATGGATACAAACTCACATCCCTATCCGTTTTGGTGTCCGCTAGGAAGAGATGTGGCCTCGCATTTGTTACAACTAACAGTCTTATCGATCTTTGACATATGTGCACGGGTATTGCCCAGCTACGTTTTTCCGGCTACAAATTTTAGATTTTGCTTGTTTTGAAACCGGATTTCAGTTTTGAAATACACGTGAGCTAATATTTATTTAAGAAAGAATAACAGGGTATTTGGTAAATAAATAAGTTGAGCTGCGTTTTTGTTCAAAAAGACATGCAAAATAAAAGCAGCAGCAATGTACATTGCTACTGTTCACGATTATAACATTTTAAATTCAAATACCTATACCACCAATATATGAGTATGGTTTGTTCGGTAGTAAAATTGAAACAAAAACTTTGAAGCATAAATTGTTTTTAAAGGATAGTGAAGTGACTGAATGAGTGTGCTAACAAAATATTGGAAGCGAAAGAATCATTGTTGAATTAGCCAAGCAAGTTGCTAATACGCTAAAACCTTGTCAAATTATAAACCTCAAAATTTATTTCGCAAGTATCCCCAATATCTAACAGCTATCTTTTTATTTACGGATTTATAATTTAAAAAACGATAGAGTTTATTATCATACGAAACAAGATATCTACTGAAAATGACAATGAGAAAACGTCAATAAAATGGCCGCCAGATGATTTAGCAATTTATTTCGTTTATAATTCGTTTATAATTTTGAAAGAAAGAAAGAAAAATTTATTTGACACACAACAATACAGACATATTAAAAATAATAATATAAAAAACATGATTGTGTATCAAAAAGGCTCCCGCTCAGCATTTTCTTAAAAGTGCTATTTTCTGCAGTCTGCCATTGAAAAAGTAACAAGTGTAAATCTGGCATTGGCCTTGGTAATATCGACTCGGTTTACGCCAGCAAACGTTTTATATTTTTGCAATTTTATCACCGATGTTATGTTATTTACATTAGATGCGGATGTATGATGATTGAATTCGTCTGTGCACTCGTGTTTTTATCGACTGCAAGTTTAGCTTGGAATAACCTCTTTTTTTATAATAGCTAAAGTGTAATCGTGGTCTTTGAGCTGTACTATTGTATCGTCAAAGGCACTCTTAATATCAACTCAAAAACAAAAGGAGAATAAGTTTATAAAAAGTTAAACCTAATGGCAAACTAGGCATTTGAAATGACTAAGAAAGTCGTTGTGAGGTTTATTTCAACACTAGCTTTTGCCCGCGACTTCGTTCGCGTGGACTTCAGGTTCGTCCCGTCTAGTAGCGCAAAAAATGTGTTTTTTTACGACCTTACATTAGAAACCTCAAAAATTGTAGCCTATATGTTATTCTGATGTATAAACTATATTGTGGTAAAGTTTCATTCAAATCCATTCAGTAGTTTTTACGTGAAAGAGTAACAAACATCCATACATCCATACATCCATACTTACAAACTTTCGCCTTTATAATAGTAGTAGGATTGATCACGATAGTAATTTGAAATAATATTGACACTCACAGTTCTTTTTTTAGAAGATTAAATAAGAAACCATTAACACAATTATCACGACAAGACCCTCAGCCTGCAGTTAAACTGCTATCAAGAAAAGTATGATGATAATTTGATGTATGTGCATATTTCAGTACCGCGTGTATTTTTTTAAGTAAACGTTAAAAAACCATCATTATTTTATGATCATAACCATAATACTAGTGCTCAAACTTCCCAGACCAATAACGAATCCATCGGATCAAAGAGATAGAATTCCATAACATAAGTTAACAAATCTGGCCAACAACTGACATACTCTTTAGAGATCCATCAAAAAGTTCAAAGATAAATTTGATACAGTTCCGTATAGATTTACTCTAGTCTTGGTACGATTTGGATCAAAGAGGTTATTTTCGATAAGTATGTTAGGGTATGACCACACATTTGAACTGTCTTTCCTCAATTTTATAAATTGCACTCGTAAAAAGCGACACGTAACAGGCAAGGAACCCTGTGTCTTACGCTATCCGGGAGCATGTCTACATCTTTAGGCCACCGACACATTGCAAGCCTGTTGAATTTATAATATTAAGTTTGTATAGTGACAAAACACTATAAAAACAATTAAATTTTAAATACATAGTTATTAAAACGATTGTCAAAACACCGTGCACGATATAACACTTAGATTAAAACCTAAACTAAACTCAGATTTCAGTCAGACAGTATTCTCTTGTGTAATTCTGTCAAAGCGTCCGCAACTGTCAACAGATGCTATCGCTACCTGTGTAACGAGCGTACTGAATTTTTGAAAAGAATGTGCCTGCCGCCCGCACCTCTCACAAACCCCGCTTTCGCCTCCCCCCGCGCCCCTGTACCCCGCAGGCGAGGTCTCAATTTCGCGGTTTACCTATAGTAACTAGAGTGAAATATTAATTGAATTTAGAATAAAAACATGACTATTCGTGGAGCGTTTCAAATGTGACCGCGTCCTTAGGATAAGTAAACATTAGATGGTATTTCTATTTCGGTTATAATTTCGCACGACTGAATTACAAATGGAATGCTGGTTTTGCAATCGATAAAATTAGGCGTAATATCTTTTACACAACTAGAAGAGTTCACTTTTAAAAATTTATATGAAATCGATGTCTCCATTTTGAAATGTAAATGATGTGTCATGTTACAGAAGCAGTATTTATATTTTATACGTGCTATTATTAAAAGAATTCGTTACTTTGTGGAAAGCCATTATAAAGTTTAATTTTAAAAAATGCTTTTATCTTCCGCTAAGCGACACCGGCGCAGGCACTTAACTGCACGAACCGTTACCGTGTTGAGTATTAGTTCAGGCAAATGCAGGATGCACCGCATGCTTAAATTTAAAGCAAATATTTTATAAATTCTGTCCATCTTGTCGGCGGACGTCCTACGTCGCCGACAAGATGCCGACAAGATGGACAGACGACCTGGTGAAGATCGCAGGATCGCACTGGATGCAGACCGCTCACAACCAGTCGTTGTGGAAAGCCATGGGAGAGGCCTATGTTCAGCAGTGGACGTCCTTCGGCTGATAATGATGATGATTTTATAAATTCATGAAATTTTTAGAAATCTACTACTATGAAAACTGTGATTACTGTGTCTGTATGTAGACACAGGATAATTGACTGCTTATTACAGAAGACACTTCATTTGAACACGCAATAAGCATAGATGCAAGAAGTAGATACCTCTTTCTTTCTGTAACATTATTACTCGACACATTAGTTTCACTTTATCTACTGAAATCTTTTTTTTTCAAACTCCTATTTTTTTAAATCTTCTTGAATTTTATTGCACCAATAGATTAAGTTTTGTGTGACTTCGTAGTTTTGTAGGTATGACTGTTTAGAATGTGAGAAATGAGTCTATTCTCGATACCCTAGTAACAGACTGTAATAAGAGAGGTAACCTCTTAATAATATCTGACAAATAACAGGACACGATTTCATTCATAGCTTTGTCTTCTCCCATTGGAGAAAATGATTTTTTGTGTTAGCAGGAAAATTATGTTTTGCTTTCGTATTGTTGTTTAAGAAAAGCAAGGAAATAGTTGATTTTTGTTTTTATAGTATTTTGTCACCATACGAACTTAATAATATAAATTGCACTTGTAAAAAGCAACTGTGAACCTGTGACAGACGAGGAACCCCGTGTCTTACGCAATCCGGGCGCATGCCTATACCGGGGTTTATTATTATTTCCTCGTCTGTCACAGGTTCACAGTTGCTTTTTACAAGTGCAATTTTTAAAGCAAGGAAATATTATTTCATGTTTGGACCTTACCACGACTTTTTTTTTCATGTTTGTCAAAAGCACTTTAGTAATAACATAAGATTTACATAAAGTGTATTTTATAACAGATAATATTTAACGTTCATTATTCAGTATTAATGAAACCGCATACATACAACCTTCAAGCAATTTGTAGCTGTAAATGAACTGGAATATTTTACATTCACACTCAATTTCCATACGCTCTTGGATGTTGAATTTTAATATAAAAACAGACAAAACGCTGTTATTTTATTAGATTTTTGTTCAACGCCGAATATAACTTCCCAAAACATTTTCATCTGAATAACTTCCATCTAAAATGCGTAATGAACCAATCACGGAGCTTGTTTTAGAATTAGCCGCTCTGATTGGATTTCGCTGTCGTTCCACATTCAAATATCAAAACGTGGTCCTATTCTGGTCACACGGTTAAATTTAGGCCCACTATTTTCAATACTTGGGTAATTGGGTTCATTTGCACTTGCACATTATATCAATCAGTTAGCTCAAGTGGCAGTGGGCAGGGCACATAGGGCGTAGAACTGATGGCCGTTGGGGCAGAAAAGTCTTGGATTGGAGTCCCTTCGACCAAAGGCGCAGCGTAGGATGTTCACCGACAAGATGGACAGACCACCTTGTAAAGATCGCAGGATCACACTGGATGCAGACCGCTCACAACCGGTCGCTATGAAAATCCCCTATGTTCAGCAGTGGACGTCCTTTGGCTGATGATGACAATATTAAATATTGTTTTTAAGTTTTAAAGTTGATTTTTAACAGTTAGTTTACCTATCGTAAAACTGAGCTTTAGTTGAGTTGACTATCGATAATGAAACGCAGCCCTTAGTTTATTATGGTTTAACCTCCCAATGTGGCACATGTTTTACTCCCTAATTTTATTGAATGGGTTAACTATACTTAGACAGCAAACCAACAAATCACAATAATTTAGTGGGTGCACAATTACGTAACGTGTATACACAATAAGTGTCATTTCATGACCTAAATTGAAATGAAGATTTTGAGTTGAATTTGAGGTATAATGTAGGTAACATTTTACATAATTACAGTCACAAAGAGTCACCAAACTAAATATTTGTTTATGTAGAATTTAGTTATTGTGATAGAAACATTCAAATCAGATCTCTTCATTTGCAAGATTTTACACTTAGTGCCAGTTTTTCGATCGGTAGTAATTTTAAAGTTACCAGCGGTTGAATATTTACGATTGTGCGTATTTTGAACAAAAATACCTTAACCGATGGTCATTAAAATAGCCATTGTGACATTTGGTAGTTTTTCTTCAAAACCCACGCAATCGTAAATATTCAACAGCTGTTAACGTAACATTACCATTACTATCGATGAAAAAACTGGGCCTTAGTTAGCACACGACACATTTTCAGTGTAAACTGAGCCTAATCCCTCGGACATTGGCCTATTTTTGAAATGCCAAATAGACGGTCGATTGATAAAAATATAGCTTTGTTTTACTGTTTCTCGCGGTTACGCCTTTTATTATGTTGTGGGAACTGAAATGGATGATTTAAACGCACAGAGAGATAGTAAATTCGGATGTAGTCGTAAAATTTGAAATGTGCCGCAGTAAACAACAAATTGGTGATGTAAAACTATCGACACTAATGTCGACGTTCAATATTTGATATTTTTAAATATATATTATTGCACAGAAGTACAATTACCATGGACTGTTGTTTTGCATTGGTAACTATTAGTTTGATATTTTGGGACATATCGACAGGCACTGAACCAAAGAGTAAAGTAAGTATCACTGAACTTCAAATCAACATCTAATCTTATTTATATATTCGTACCACAATGTTTATTTTCATGTCTGTACCCATAAAAAAAGGCACTCGCTGAAAATCAGCGTCGTGGTATGCGTTCTGCTACTGCCACAGGCAATGCTGAGCAGGTGCCTTTTCGACTTTGAAGCCTACTTACCTATTTTTAATGAATTACTCGTGGAATCTGTACTTAATCTTAATTAATCTCTCAATGTTAATTTTTTTGTTAATTTAAGTCGAATAAATTTGTTTTTTTCTTTCTTTTTTTCTAACTTCAAATCTTTTTTATTTGTTTGTTAACCTTGTTTTATTTTTACCACAGCTATTTCTTTTTGATAAATCATTACCATACAATAAAATTACATTAATATTTAGCTTAATTTGACACCAACAAGGTCTAGTTGTTCTAAGATGTGAAGAAATTGAATCTTGCATCTTTATGTAAACCATACTATAGTTTTGTCGAGAACGTAATATCAAGAACATCTCTATGAAAACTTTTGAACGCTCTGTTCCAGGGTTTGTTTTATTTTTAAATCGAAATGTAGGTGTACTGTACATCCGATGCTTCAATGACGATTAATGGGAGTAAAATATACTGGAGCGTTATATTAGATTGAATAGCAGTTTTACCTCATCTTTGTACGTTTATTTTTGGTCAATTTCAAGGTCTGTGATCTTAAGGGTAACGATTATGTATATAAATAAATAAAAATAAAATAAATAAATATGCGCTAGACAACACACCAATTGTCTTGGTTTCGAACTAAGGAATTTTCTTCCTTGTGCTACGAATACCAGACAACGATAATGACGGGGGCGTCTCCCATAAATACTTAAATACATATAAACATCCATGACTTGGGTACAAATGTTCTTGCTCATCACATAAACATTTGCCCCTTGCGGGATTCGAACCCGCGACCGCCGGCATAGTAGTCAGGAGCGCTAACCACTACACCAAACGCGTCGTCAAATATTCATCAAGTCTTGCTATATGTATATTAGTTCAATAGTTTAGTAGCAAATGTGGAATATAAATAAATAACAACATACATAGTATACTGCTAAAATCATAGCCCTTACTTGGTCAGGTAAAAATGGTACGATTTTTAGGTTAATAAAATTTTTTTAGAACAAATTATCAAAGAGATTCCCAAAAAATCTTCAAAAAAGAAGTTTCATTGAACTTGTTGGCTAGTTTTGAAGTCATCTCAAAAGGACAAGGAAACTTCGTCAAAGCCTATCAGCCACGAATAATAATAAATTCGACCTCGTTATATCTTCTCTTTGAACATTTTATCTGAAGACCTAACAGGCAAAATTTCTTAGAAACCCTACGGAAAATATTGTTAAGGGTCAGTGATTAAATATTACAGGTGTGAGCCTATTGGGGTTATTGCGAAGAGAAAAAGTATAGAAAAAGTTACATATTATTTTTTATACACATAATTATGATAAATAAAAAATTTAAGGTATTTTTATAGATTTCGCTATATTTCAATGAACCATAGCAAAATCATAAAATTGTTTCAATTATACTTGACTACGGTTTTAGTACTACGCATGGCACTAAGAAGCTATTGGAAAGTAGTCATGCATAATTATGTTAAAATTATTAAGTTACAAATACAAAAGAAAACAATAAATATATGCGCCAAAACACATCAAATCATTTGTCGTAACCATCATGATGTCATATTGTTTTTATTGACTGCCTTAAAAAACGGAAGTTGTGAATGTTTTTGTTTTCATTGTTTTGGAAGGTTTTTTTTTTTTATTCCTAAAAGGAACCCACTATTCATTTTAATCCTCTACGTTTGCTCCGTTACACAGGGTCTTTCAAGAGGATAATGTTTACATGGGTGCCCTGCCCTATTCAACATTATGTACGTCGGTGAGCTTTTGGGTCTAAAGCGAAACGATTGTAAAGAAAGGTTTTTGTAGCTAGTCTTTGAGACACAACTTGAGGATATTGCTTGAAGCCATGAGCCATCTATAAATTTATTTGACTTAATGGTACAATTTACTACGCAGCAACATTGCAATCTGAGTTCTACTGAATGCAAATTACAACTAGATCGTGCGTTATAGTAGATTATTCACCCAGGGCGTAAAATGGTTTCGGCGCGGGCACCACCTTGAATCACGAGCGAAGCGTGAGGATTGTAGATTTGAGGTCCGAGCCAAGCGAGGGGACTAATGAGTTCACGCCCGAGCGTCAGCGAGGGAGGTAATAGAAAATCCTGAATGTACCGAGGGATTTAAGTTAACCCATTATGGACTGAATTCTTTTATATACCCAAATCTTTTTTAATTTTTTATGTAATGATTTGGTATGTATATGGACCAATTTTCAGCCCGTAAATCATTTATAAATATTTCAGTTTTGGAAATACGATCGGGTGCCAAATTGCACCTCTAGACTCCTATGTTAGCTATTAACTGTGAACTACCAAACATTTAATTTGAGATTCTACTGGAATACTGGACTGGATACTTATAAAATAAAACATAATTTAAAATATTTTAAACATTTATTTAAAATAATTATCCATGTCAGAATGGAAATACTAAAACAAATAAGTAACATTTATGTACGAAAATTGAAATTTCAGCTAGCACAAAGCCCAACATCACATATTAGACATTGAAGTTTGGCTTTTGCAGAAGTTGGCAGCACATTTTCTTCTCACTCCTTCTTGGCAAGCTACAAGAAGGTGATTGCGCCCATCATGTCGGATATCATCCGATACTCGATTGCCAGTTCTAGTCTGTTTGAAAGTAGCAGTTCGCCCGGCTCTTCCAAGCATGTTTCGGTATCGAGTGAGATAAGTTGAAACAATTTGTCTGCGACAATCAAGTTGATTTATATCATCTCCAGCTTGACGAGCCAGTACCCACGCGTTGCAAATCGAAACGTGAATAATTAGGACTTCAGCATCGTTTTCTCTTTCGCAAAGTGCGGGCCTCTGTGAACACCGATAGCTCATCATACATTCAATTGACGACCTAATAAGTTATTAACGAGTCCACCTTCATCTTCATTACCTGAGTCCTTGTCTATATGGACTGCAGGATCTAGAGATTCGATATATAGTCATCATGGCACCACGTCGTCGTCATTTTCAATGATAGATAAGCATCGTGGATCGTACAGCTTCTATAAATATGAAAAAAATGGGGTTTAGACAGATTTGACAATAATTCTTAGAAAATACTAAAAGTCCAATTATAAAAAAGTCAATCTATATTTATGCTATGCCAAACAATTCAAATTACATCGATAAGTACGCTGTTAAAGCCACATAAATGATAAAATGAATCTTTATTAAAAAGCTAACATAAAAGTCTACGGGTGCCGTATGGCATCTTGCTACTAAAACGTATGATATTTGAGTAGATAAACTAATTCAGATCATAACATCTATTTAATGCGACTTATTGTTTATTTACATACAGGAAAAAATGCATGTAGTTCTCTAAATTACAAAAATAAAATACAAATTTATTACTTACTGAAATACGGCGTCCATTGTTATCACTTTTATGAAATGTCTAAATTCGCGGCAAAATTTCTAAAATTGCGCAAATCGCGAACCAATCGCAATGGCCGTGGCTTACGGTCCTTTTCATCCACTCTCATTTAAAACAAAAAGCTATCGAAATAATTCATAGACAAAAAATATACGAGTGAAAATTTGAACATAAGAATTCGGGTGCCGTTTGGCATCTGTAGACCAAAATGGGTAATAACAAGACAATAACCGCCCAAGACAATAACATCTTTATGCCAGAGTTGAATACTCTGCTTTTCACGCTTTCTGTTAGGCAATAAAATGATGTTAATTAACAAGTTGGATGTATGCACCGGTGCGCCACGCTGTATCAGATCACTTCAACAAAATAAATGTACACATCAACAAAATTTGTGTGATATTATCTGCTTATCCTTGCTTGTTGTAACAAGTCATACAAAATATTATTGTACTAATAATTACGCAATATGTTTTCTCATACCGGCTCGTGGTGTCGTTCGATTTTCGAACTATCGCCTCTTCGCTGGATGATGGTGCAGGCAAATTGTGCCACATTACGGACTATCGCGTAATGGATTGTCATATATTTTTTTTTGGCCCGTGAGCCGAGATGGTTCATTTTACTTCAACGTTACATTACGTATAATTGAACTTTGTCGATCAGATAGCGTGAAAAAAAATTTTACCTTCGTTAATAATCTAATAATAATTTGACCTGTGGCCTCTGCCGAAATTATGATATTATTGTGAACAAAGGATAACATTTCGTGTTTCGCCTATAAAGCTTTTAAATTCACGAAGGCTTTAATAGCAATTAAAGTGTCTGCTTTATTTATAATGCCAAGCAATTAACTTTTGATAGTTTTTCTGTATTATGTATGAAACAAAAAAATATTCTCACCAGAAATATTACCCCGAAACAGGACACAATAGTGTAATCTTGGCGTAATTTTGAAAGGGCAAACTTTATTAGGGCCAGGTAGGTACAGTTGACAGCAAATGATGTTCTTTGATGATTGTCACAATATTCCGTTTAGTCTGAATCTAGGTCAAATATTTTATTGGTAACTGAATCTTTTAAACCACTAAGACAATTAATTTTAAACACAACTTCACTTCTTTTTTGAAATTATTGGACACCAATCACATATTGCTTTGATCCCAAACTAAGAAGGTAAACAGAAACTAAAACCACAACACCCAGACTAGAAACAAAATATCGAAAATTTAAATTTTTACATGGCAACGGGAATCGAACCCGGGACCTTGGAGCGGCGATGCCTTGATGAGACCAAGCGTGCTTATTATAGCCACTTCACCACGAAACTCGTCGTGCTTTTTAAGGTTTCTGCCTACTACACAGAGCTAGGAAAGTGTGAGGCAAAAAAAAAAACAATATTTGTATTAAAAACTATGACACCTTTCCCA
This sequence comes from Pyrausta aurata, assembly GCA_963584085.1. Lineage (NCBI taxonomy): Eukaryota > Metazoa > Arthropoda > Insecta > Lepidoptera > Crambidae > Pyrausta > Pyrausta aurata. The sequence continues at coordinate 1,650,489 of OY757269.1, read as the reverse complement.
CTGAACGACCAACACCGTCACGTGTCATGCGCGGAGCGTGTTAGCACCGGTGAGACAAAACGCTCGTAGATCTTTTCAGTGGTCCACTGAAAAGTAGAGCGTATTGTGATGCTTTTCGTGTCTGATACGCTTCTAAGGCCGCGGCCCCATCTCTACAGCGCGGCGCCGTACCGTACTACGGCGCGAATTCGTGCCGTAGCGCGGCGCCGCGCCGTAGAAATCCACGGCAAAAAATCGTGCCGTAGCACGGCACCGCGCCGTTGATTTCCATGGCGAAAAACCGTAGCGCGTAAATGTTACGCGTAAGCGCGTAATGTGGTAGGCGGCAGGCACCGTGCTCCAAACCACACCATGCGCATCGCAGTCCGGCGCCGCACCGTAGAATCCTACGGCGCCGCGCCGCGCTACGGTTTTTTGCCGTGGAAATCTACGGCGCGGCGCCGCGCTACGGCACGATTTTTTGCCGTGGATTTTTACAGCGCGGCGCCGCGCTACGGCACGATTTTTCGCCGTGGATTTCTACGGCGCGGCGCCGCGCTACGGCACGAATTCGCGCCGTAGTACGGTACGGCGCCGTGCCGTAGAGATGGGGCCGCGGCCTAACACGGTCATGGTATAAAATAAAATAAAATAAATAATAAATAAATTGTTTATTAAAATTCATTGGTTCTTAGATACATCGTAGAACTTAAATTTTATCACTAAGTGCGTTCTCTTATTTTGCCTGAACTAGGTCAAACCTGTATCTCAGGCTAAAACAGAGCTAACACAAGCATTTTAAGGCTTACATAATTTAACAATAATTATTAAAACTAACACAAAATTCAAAAGTAAAATAAGGTCTAAATGAAACCATAATCTAAAAATAAACTGCAGAAAAACTTAATCATACATTTAACTAGGGTCAGCATAATTCCGTTTTCTAGGGCAAATTCCATGCGTGTTTCTTGACGCATCAATTAAATTATTTGGTAAAAGTAACAGTACTTAGCAAAATACTTTTCAGCGTTATTACGAGGGTCAGTAGGACAAAACGGAAGACCTGATTTACTTATCATTACAAAACATTAAATAATATACTCTTAATACCTACATATCAAATTAGACAAAGTTATGTTCTACAATAGTAAAAACTATGCAATACCTACAACACTTTAAAACAATCCTTAAATAATTACGTGCCCTCATAATCAACAGTACCAATGTACCGGGTCTCAGCTGCCCTTTTGGCCGGACAATTGGCGTCTCCTGTCTTGTGAGCGTTGGGCTTGTTGAAGCGCAAGCATGTAGCGCACTTTGGTGGCTCGGTCTTCTTAGAGCAATCTTTCATGGCGTGACCCACTTCCCCGCAGTGGCCGCAGGTGCTGGCTTCTTCCCGACATGTCTTGGCTGCATGTCCGTATTGCTGACATTTAAAGCATCGTGTGACGAGCGTGAAATCTCTTATAGGGCAGGAAGACCAGTTCACAAAAACCCTGTCGCTGGTCATCAAGGCTTTGCGGATCAGAGCAGGTACTTGAATGATGTAGTTACAAAATTCAGCGTCTTTCTTACCAGATTTATGGCTCAATTTAGCTGCGGACAAAAACGACTCGAGAGACATTCCTTGTAATTTGTCAACTAGGTTCTGATGGTAAATGTACGTAAATACTTCAGTTTCTCGTAAAGAAGTGGGCACACCGATGACTGTGATTCTGGGCTGACGTTTTTGTGGCTCATCCACAATAAGGCCGGAGTAGTTAGTAGTGGCGACTGCTTCAGCTTCTCGATGTCGTCTTTAGTATCGGTGCTAATAATCACTCCGCCATTTTTTGTCTTCCGCAAGCCCCTCACGTGCAGTTTCATTAGATCAGGTTTTATAATTTCTTGGACGAGGGTTTTCGTGTCCTCACTCGACTTCATTTTATCATGAGGATAGATTGCAACTGATTTGATGTTGCTCGGTTGAATCAGTTCATTTGAGCTTTTTTTAACCATGTCGGCGAAGGACACTGTTCCTGAGACTGATTTTGACGATTCTGCAATGCTCCGTTGGAGGTCTTCAAGTCGCTGCGACAGGTCAAGGTTTTCTTTGAGGGCATTGACATTTGTCTGAGCTTGCATGGCTCTAGCCTTAACAGATTGATATTGAACGGCTAGTTGAGATGTGCCATGACTTACTTTTCTGCATAAGTTATTAATTCTGCCTTTCTGGTCTGAATTCAACTTTCCTTCAGCGGCGATAGTGCAGACTTCATTCAGGTACTTCTCTATAGTACTCATCCAGTTCTGGATCTCCGCAGTGCTCACTACTTGTAGTGGGTCTTGTTCCTGTGGGATAGGCGCTGACGGCGGGCGCGGCGCGGGCGTCGGTGGGCTGCGTGGCGTTAGAGCACTCCGGTTAAAGGGACTATCTGCCATTATAACTTATTTAAAACGCACTGTTCTTCATCACAATGTATGATTTTGTGACACGGATTCAGCACACGGAGTGTAAAACTGGGTCAAGAATTTTGCAAGCAATTGTTAATTTATGAAATTAATTAATAGTCGACACGTCCGATCGCATTGTCGCCTCGGCAATCAACCTATATGATGGTATGGTATGAAACAGTAAAGTGGACACAGACCTTTACTATCATGGATTTATTTTGCGGAGTGTACTTTTATCACCTGCCCTTAGGAGGTAAAATGTTACGTATAATGTAATATTTTCCGGGATCAAAAAGTAAATCAGACGACATATTTTTTCCTGTTCAGTACTAGCTTTCATAACCGCCTGTGGTGGTTGTTTATTTTAGACGAAAGACGTCATAAATACTATTAAGTTACATTTATACTTGGTTCTTTTCATGAGTATTTACTTTTTTTTACCTCTAGGTAGCATTGAACAATGGTGGATACCATTTTAGGTTTCCATAGCCAAATGGCAAAAAAACGAAACCCTTACAATTTTGTTAAGTCTGTTTGTCTGTGTGTGTCACATAAACTTTATTCTGAAACAATAAGTTTCTTTCAGGGTTTTGTATAAGAAATTGGTGTTGATTGCAACACCTTCAACTCGAGAAGGGGTCCGATTTTCACGATTATGACTTTTTTAGATTAATTATTGCAGTTTCGAAATAAGATTGAGGTAGGTAGGTACCCCAAGTTCGCTGGGACCGCTTGTTAGTAATATGAAATCATATCCATACCTATTGTGTCTACTTAATGGCCATCAACATTTTAAAAAATATTTAAATTTAAAGATAATATTTTTTTATTGTGTAATATTTATATGTATTATGTTATCAAGTTGTGGACACTGTTAATAGGTTACAGTCCAGTCTTTTGTTTAAACGTTATCATTTAATCATGCATCGATTGTAATACTGTTTGTGTTCCTGAAATAAGTAAACAAATAAATAAATGACTAGCAGTGTTCAACTGTTTCATAAGTTTTATTTTTTTGTATCTTCTTTTTAAGTAGAACGATTCTATAAATAGTCTTTAAATTCTTTCACCTTGAAACCACTCGGTATGTCGCTGTATTGATGTTGAATAATCTTCATTCATCAATTAATTAGCTAATGTTATAATCTAGACATCCTTATCAATATGATACAACAGCACATTACCACGGTCAACTAATTATAATTGAATCAATTCCGTAATTAATTAAAATTCCATTGAATATATACTTAATTGGATGTGGTGAGAAAACTAATTTCAGTAGAATAATATCAGGGAAAAATCTATACTGGATTCTTAAAAAATAAAAAAATGCAATACACGCAAGTACTTTTTTTTTAAATGGGTTCGCTCTTGTCTCCAGGCTAGACCAGTGACATAGACAATAGTATAGTAATAATATAGTACGAGGATTTGAAAAAGTCCTCCCTCACGTTGTCTAGAATTTGTCAACAAGTGATGAAAACGTTACTATCATTCTAACATAAACCAAAATCTGGTCACAAAATACTGATCATAAATATTATTTTCGATTTAATAACTCGTCACATTCTACTATCTACAGTCACAAAATAAACACAAATATTTCATATTTGTGGAAATTTAAGTTTACATAGTCGGTCTCGTGAGATCTGTCTGACGAAATGGAAAGATAAAAATAAATCCCACTATTTCTACTTCATATTTCGTAACTTTAAGCCCTACATGTAATAAGTTTATACACTATGAATGATATTGCAATTTCGCAAATAAATTTATAAGAACAAGCTGCCAAAATAGGAAGTCGACCCCTTTCCACACTGCGACTGCGACACGAAGCGCGTTTTGAAAACGCGCGACAGCACCGCGACCCACGCATTGAACAGATTTAATTTGGCATCGATGCAGAAGCGCGACTGCATTGATGCTAAAAGTCGCAGTGTGTAAAGGTCTTAGATTAACGCTAAAACCATTGAGACATATGAACATCAGTAAATGAATGATCTGTGGCCTTACCAACCCCATCTCCACTATGTCCAAGGTTTGAATACGCAAGTTTGTCTACACGGCGTGTCGGCGTGTCGCTTAGCGGTTAACAGCCGCAGCTCACACCGGTGACAACCGGAAAAGTGATTACATAGCTCAATAGCTTACGGATTGTGATTGTTAGTGCTATGATGACAATTAATTTAAAGCTCCGAAAAAAGTGCTTATCCGCAATGGAAAGCGTTGACAAGTAATTTGCTATAGGTAGGAATATTGAAGCAGTATGCTTACAGCTGGAAAATTCGGCAATGTTAGGGAACATTTTCATTTTTGTCATCTTTTTATTTAAATATTATCATGAAAAAAAAGTAACCAAAAAATGATAAAAAATGTAATGGTTTGTTAAATTGCCAATGTTGCCGGCAGTACGGCAATGATGCCGGCAACGGCATATTTATACTCATGACAGTATACGTCTGCCGATGGCGTTTTTACGTAATTGGCAATCAATTATGGTTCCATAGCAATTCGTGTTTAACGTGGCTTATGTAAGGGTTTCTCCGTTAACAATCTTCTAATCAGACACGCTTGCCGTACAGAAATTGACTAGAAATCACTATCGTCACATAGGTACAATGAATTGCAATCACTGTTCCGATTGCTTACAAGTGACGTAATACTTAGCGGATATAATCAGACTCAAAGCGGTTTCGAATTAGGTTGGTTGGCCAGGAATTATTGCTAGTTCGAAATAGAACTGGAGAAATAGAAAAATCTACAGATAGTGAAAAGCGTCATTGGATAAAGTAGTTACCAAAAACCTACATGCTATAATTTGAAAATATTAGGCAAATAACTATCTTATCTACAACTTACTTACTTACTTAACTGCAAACTGAACAAACATGTGCAGATTCTGTAATACAGAAGAAGAAACGGCCATGCATATCCTCTGCTTATGCGGTCCGCTCATGAGCAAAAGGAGTATCCATCTTAGGCGGCACATCGTGCACCCGGATAGATAACAGATATCACGCTCCAAAGAATCTGGCAATTTATAGACTCAACGGGACTAAGCAGTGAACTTTAAAGATAAGGGCTGCCACAATAGATCATAACATCCATGACTTAAGTACAAATGTTCGTGATCATCACAAACACATTTGCCCCTTGCGGGATTCGGACCCGCGACGGCCGGCGTTATAGTCAGGAGCGCTAATATGTAAATACATCAGAATTTACTGCAGGATCCAGTAATTTAGTGATCTCGCAAAACTGGACTACCGTGGGAAATGGCCCTAAGGGCCACTTAGTTCATGGAAGTTTCAATATTTAGAAGGTTTTCATTGAGAAATTGGTCCCTCTTTTAGTGACATCATAAAATTCATAGGCTCTATGAAAAGTGAAACGAACTGACATTCAAATACCGCAAGTTGAATCCCTCGAGGTGTCATAAAGTATGAAAAAGGTTTTATTGTTATGGAGCCATATAAGTGATCTATCTACATACCAGGTTTGGTGCCACTATTCGGAAAGTATGTTGGAGAAAGTTAGCAAACTAAAATATTAGGGAAACGTGCTCGTTCGAGTAAGATCTAGAGACAAATATGAGAAAGTCTTGAACAAATATCTTACGTTATTCCTTATGAATCTTGCAAACAGTTTAGGAATATCAATAATATAGATTGCGTATTTTTTATAGGTATCATGTTCAGATATTGTTATTTATATTTCCTACCACAAATAAAATATTTTTAAATATTCATCCAAAGCTTTGGATGAATATTTAAACTTCAAATATTTTATTTGATTTTTATTTTTATTTGATTGTATAGCTATACAATCTAGGTATTTCATTAAATCTAATAAAATTGTATTAAGCACCTATTTGTCATGATCACTGGAAATGAATAACACGTACTTACTCTTAATTTTATACCATAAAAACCGGTTAAGTGCGTGTCGGACCCGCGCACTGAGGGTTCCGTGCCACCCTTAACTGAATTCAGGGTCCACTTACTTTCACTTAACGAAAACATCACATAATATATTGCGACAGCAAAAATAACTTTGTTTTTCATAGTGTTTGTATGAAAGACAAAGTTATATTTGCGGTTGATAAAAATGTGCAATATCTCAAAAACTACTGGTTCGATCTCCTTCAAACCAATTTTCGTTGCAAGTTTTTGTTGAGATCTACATTATATATTTTTTTCAAAATTTTCGCTTTCTTAGTTCAAAAGTTAGATGGGGGGGGGACGCCCATTTTACCACTTTGGAAGCGTCTATATCTCAAACCTTACACTTTTAGAAAAAATGGTTTCAGAAACCTCAACATCATTTTAAAAGACCTATCCATAGACACCCCACACGCATAGGTTTGAGTAAAAAAAATATTTAAGGTTTTAGTTTCATGTATGGGAGCCCCCCCTTCAATATTATTTCTTCTTACTTTTTGTATCTGAATCGGAAAGCGGTGAACAAAATACACCTACGTACCAAGTTTCAGCTATGTAATGCTTATAGTTTCAGAATAAAGTGGCTGTGACATACGGACGGACAGACAGACAGACAGACAGACAGACTTGACGAAACTATAAGGGTTCCGTTTTTTGCCATTTGGCTACGGAACCCTAAAAATGGAAATTTTCATGTTATTTGCTCTGGCGAACGAAATAGGCCGAACATCAAATTGATTGTAAACCTTTATTGATTGTATTTCTGTATAACCTATGTTTCCAGCAAATTTCGAATAGCATAATTATAAATGTTCAACTATATATCTATCTGCCTCATTATCAGAATCTACATGATTGTAATCGTCTCTAATCTTAGAGAAACCCCAATTTCTATTAAGATTGTTCCAAAACATCTCCAATCACCAATGTAATGTTTACGAAACGAACAACTCACATAACTTAACACAGTTAGTTTCCTAAGCAAACACACCAATATTTCGCTGATACTACCCCCACGACCCTCGGCGCTTGCTCAATGATCCTTCATTTGACTCCGAATCAATCAATTTAATTAGGTAGACAAATATTGTGTTAACCGTCTAACTGTAGATGTACGCGTATAATCGATCACGGGTTATAGAAAGGCGCTGTCATAAGCATTGAATATAGCCAACTTAGGCGTTTCACTTTAGTTGAAATCGATTTGGTCTGCCAAAATATGATATTCGAGATTTTTGACGATAAATTCAGGAAAAACAGAATGATTAGTAATTTTAATGGTTTTCAAGATATGTCATTAATATCCTTAATTAAGGAATAGGGAAATGCGTATTTGCTTAAAGCTACCTAATACTTTTTTTAATAAAATAAACACATATACAGTGTAACTCTTTACAAAGTGCACATATTAAAATATGGCATTCTATGCATAATTTTAAAGACGGAAAACATATTTAAAAAAAAATACGACGAATATTTTTAATCAAAAAATTTTTTTTCTGTACTGTGGACAGTTTTTTCATGGATTAAAACTTAATGAGGATGCCTGATCACCTCCGATCATAATAATTAGGCTTAATTAATTGTTATAAATTAATAAGTACACGAAGGTCACAGGAGGGAAGAAAAACTTAAAAAAGGTGATTTTTTTTAGATTTTTTAAATATGTTTTCCGTCGATAAAATTGATCATTGAATGCCATATTTTAATATGTGCGCTTTGTAAAGAATCACACTGTGTAGGTATACAGGTACATATATATACTAACATGGCTATCTCTGACTCCAAAACGTGTCCATAATTCACTCCAAATAAAACGAACACATGAGCGCTCAGTCTTGTTCGGCTTCCGCTAAAAATTTGGTCCAAGTTTTAAACGTATAAATCAGCCGGTTGTAGCAAAGCGGCTATATTTCACTCCTAATCGGGATTTGAGCTGGGAGTGATAATATTTGGTGTATAAAGGCACTTCATTGGTCAAAGAAAGAAAGAAAGAAAATGATTTTATTAATTCAGGACAACAAAAACAAACACACACATTTAAACGAGTTCACAAAATAATAACAAACACAATCACATAACGAATTGACATTTACATTGACAAAACAGAAAAACAACCATGCAGTGCGTGCCACGGTATTCCGTGTGTCGGTGATGTCCAAAACAAGAGGACCTCACTCAACAAGCCTTTGGCCGCGTTTCACTTACCACCAGGTGAGATTATGGTCAAATGTCTGCCTCTATGCTAATAAAAACGTTCCTAACTTTTTACCATGTAAGTATAAAGTTATTATATTATTCGTCATCTGAAATAAAATCGTCGCGAAGTTTTTAATTCGCGCAGTTCACGGGCTCATTAGCAAACACTAATTACTGGTGTAATTAAACACTCGACCATAGAGTAGAGAGAGTACAGCAGGTCTACTCCTTTGTGGTAATCCTTCAAAATCTTGCTTTTCTTATTTAACAAGCTTTTACCAATTTTATCACACGTTTAATCATAATTTATGTTTCCAATCTAGCGACGTGGATTTTTTTGCCACAGTCAATTTCCACAGCTAGAGTAAGAAAAAAAGCTTTCAAACCCTGAAACGACAAAAAAAAACCCTGGTACGATATAAAATAAACACTCTATTAACGTTTTATTTTGAGCTGCATTGAGTGGGTAGTGCAAAAAAATAATGAATTGTAAGCTCGTGTTTTTGTGACCATTTAATGATAATATGTACTATTATATACTACTCGTATTCTTACACAGAGTGAGTGCAATTAAATATCAATTTTCTGAGCAGAAGATAATCTCTTTAAAAACTAGCCAAGTATTTACCCTGTAAACGTGGGGTTAGCCATACGCTCCATTCGCTCTGTGACTTATAGGAGTACATATCTCTTCTTTCATACTAATGTTGTGCTACTGTTGACACTTATGTTATGTTTGTTGCCAGCTCAGGCGCAATTATACCGTATTGTGTGCAGTTTAATGCGCCCTCTGATTAGTAGCCGACCCAGATAAGATGAAAATGTGCATCCATATAGAAATGACGCAGTAATAACACATAGCTAATAAATGGTACAAGCTTTCCATGAAAAATTAACCCTGCTGCATTAAAATTGCTGAAAGTAAGTTGCTCTTCTGTCATCAGTCACAGTCATCATGTACATTCTCTTAACAACTTAAAGCTATAACATTCTTCATACCATTTGTACCTTACGTCTAAACTTAAAATAACGCGCACTCATTATTCAATTTAGCACAGGCAACACTCGCGCGTGGTTCATAACCTATGGAATTGTCTATGCTTTCTTGGCGGGTTGTTTGAAAACGCCCACGACAACTGCGTGGTCTCTTTCGTAGGACTTTAGGGTCAACTTTTCTTGTGGTTTTAGTTTGTCCGCTTGCAATTTCTTGACTTCAGCCGCAAAGACCGCTTCTGGTTGTGCCGTCTGTTCTGTGGTTGAAAACCTTTTTATGGAACTCGACCTTCGCATTTAGAAAGAAACCAAAAATCATTTCGGCATAAGAGAGTGATATTATACATGAAAAGCTTGTACTAAAGTGTCTTAAAAGGCAATTTAAGTTGTATAAAAACTATAAAAAGCACGATTCCAAATCATACATTAATTTTGTTAAAATTTTAATATTATTTTATCATCATCATCAGCCAAAGGACGTCCACTGCTGAACAAAGACCTCCCCTAAAGTTTTCCACAACGATCTGTTACAATTGCGGTCCGCATTCAGAATAATCCTGCAACCTTTAGACGGTCGTCTGTCCATCTCATATGTGGACGTCCTACGCTGCCCTTTTTTAAGGGTCTCTAATCTAGAACTTTTCGGCCCCAACGGCCATCAGTTAAAGTTATTACCTACTTTTTGCTATATCTAGCACCTCTATTTTCAAGCAGCCTTCCAATACACTTAATTCTATTACTGAAATTAGTAACTGAAATCAAACTGTAGTCAGATTTGAGTGCTATTCTATGTAAAGCTTCATTTTAGAATCGAAATAGGTTTACTGCATAAGTGCTTTAAAATTGGTATTTGGAGCTGGTTTTTATTATTGTACATGTCAATTTACCTGCTAGATTATTATTATTGATATTGAACATGTTTATTTTGTAGCTTCAACTTGTGTTTATTTAGCAGACTAAATAAAGGAGGAAGATAATGGATAAAGTCTTGTTAAAATTGCAAATCAATGGCTTGAAATTATTAAACTTTAACTTTTCTTTTATCGTTTAATTCTGTAGTGTTTGTTCTTCATTCTAAACTGTTTACAGTACATCCATAATATTCAAAATAAACATATAAGACTATTTTTGAACTTTAATTATTAGTGCTATAAAATTAAAGTGGTTCAATATGACATGTTTACCATATTTTCAACAACTATTTAAATATTGCACGCATGCAATCATTTTCAGCATGGAAAATGGCAGTATTTTAGTCTTTATCGCAACATTACACTGATATACGATGCATATTTTCAGTCCAAATATAGGTGCTAGTTATTACACCATTTTGTTGATCTGATTTATACCGTATTCCCGAGGGATTAGGTCTGAATTTTAGTGTATGTTAGTAATTGGTAAGGCTAAGGCTACGCTTCTGGTCGAGTGCCTAGTTATGAAATTGGCAAAATATTACTAGTTCTTCTAAAAGTACACGTGAAAGAAAATTTTCACATTTCAAAATCGGAACTGATTTTGCATCTGAACTGATATTTAAGTCAGTGAGTTTGTCGTTTATTGTGTTTAATGATTTGTCTGTGTCCCCTAGTGTCCTTGTGAACACAAATAACTAGGGATTGACAAACCTTTTAAGTTTCAAGGAAATGAAAAAAGTTAGAAGATAAAAAAGCTATGAAATCATTACTACGAAACCTTATTAACAAAATAAAGTTATTATTTAAAACAGCAGAGAACAGTATCTATCATCTTCTTACTCTGATCCCAAAGTGAGAAGATAAAGATCTAGTTTTATATTGGCTCTGGACTAGTAACACGCTATTTAAATATCGGATGATTTCTCAGGTTTTTCTGCTCTGGTGTAAACGACCCTTTACCCTGCAGCCTTTGATTAAAAAGCGCAATGTGTCAGCGTGTAATCACAAAGCAACCCGATCTGGTTGATATAACCTACAAATCCTAGGTGCAATCTAGCTGGATACATTGTAATTATGTTTAATCAATGCAGACAATACCAAAACTTTGGAAAATAAATAACAGTAGGGTATGTAAACGTATAACATATATTTTTTTCCTTTAACTACTTTACATATATTGTACATTCAAGATCAGTAAGTAGGCATCTGTAGATTGCAGTCGTTAAAAATATTACCCTATCATTTCAATAATTCAAATTTCACCATCAACTAGGCGGTGCGGTTAGTTATATTGTTGTAGTAGTTGGGAACGACTTATTCTAATTTTTAAAGCCGAAAAACTGTATGGGTCATAGTTTATCTAAGAAACGTCAAATTGTTATTAAGCGCCGTACAAAAAATTGAGGATATGACGGTTAACGTTAAAGTTAATGGTGGAACTGAGCCAAATGTACCCATATTTCTCATAATATAGTGTTATATTAAGTAAATCTACGATAATCCTTTTATATCTGGCTTCCCGTAACTCCAATCACACCTTGTAAATCAGGCACAACGCTTTTCGCCGAAAATTCTAATACCGAAATCTCCTTTGAAATTGCTATGAAATGAAAGTAGGTACTTATCATACAAAAAGAAAGTGGAAATATGTGATGAAACTCATGAATTCCACAGTCACAGTCGTTCAGGAATCCAAGGAAATTCGCAATCTCTAGATTTGATTCCAAACGAATATAATATGTTGAGTAGTGTTGTTATGTTCGGTACTTGATAATCCGATTATTTATCGATAACCTACCTTATCAACAGTTTTTTTAGCCTGATGGTAAGTGACGATGTGGCCTAAAATGGATCATGTCTTACTTGTAATAGACAATTTCACTCGCGTCTTGAATTCGTCTGAATTATAGTGGCTAGGGAACACTTCTGCCGGCAGCAAGTGACACTCCTTAGCCGACCGTTGAACTGAGGCCCGTATATGCGCATTATTTCCAATTATTTTCTAATTTCTAATTTATCGAATGAATGATGGATTGATCCTATTATCTATAGATTAAAGCAAGACAAGACACTCACAAGAAGGTTTTCATTTACTGAATGTTAATGAAAATTTATTTAAGGAGTCTGCAATTGTAGACTAATAATATATATTATATTATAAATATAACGGCTCTTACTATCGGAATGGCGATCTTGCGCAGTTATCAGGTCTTCAGGGGTTCTACAGTCAGGTATTCTATGGCTGAACGGGCTGTGAGGCGTAGATTATCGGGCGAGGAAAATGAGACACTAGTATGATCAAGTTTAGTACAGAATGTTTACTGCTACACAACATATTATGAGGAACACATTCACCACTCTATAATGACACTCCATCGATCACGTAACACGTTTCTGCGATTCCATCTGATTGGCTCTAGATCTCAAGTTCATCTGACATCATGGCAGTTCTGACCGTTCATGCACGCGCTAGAGTTCGAAGTTGCGTCAGAGCAATGTCACTGGCCACTGCTCTAGGACATTATGGTCCATATTCCCTCAGATATAATATCTACGGACGCAGTTTCTCCCGAGTTTCTTGCACTTCACGTCGTCTCTTGTTTGAAGTAACGCCCGCTTTTGTGTCGTGTGTGCAAGCGAATTTCGTTGAAAAGTGGTTAGGTACGAGGGACCTCGATCGCACGTACGTTACGTAGATTGTATAATAAGCAATTTTTACCATGATGAACTTTATTTATATCCTGTGTCGATATTTTTATATCGATACTTTAACGTCACTTTCAGATTTTTTTTCGTTTTATACAAAAACCTCTCAATATTTAATTAGATATTTCATAAAAATCCAACACGCGGTCGGTCCATTCTGAATTTTCGTATCCGTATGTTTCACGCACTCAGAGAACCGCTATAAAATATGTGTGGTTTCTATAAAATATTTCATTTAGAATATGAGCATGTATGTGCCGAACCGCCCAGATGTAGGCAATAAAATATGAAGTTGTACGACATGTATTTTTGCCAAGTTTAAGCTTTAGCAGTAAGGCTGAAAGAAATCAAAAAGCCGCATACTTTTATGGATGTATTGTTGTTTCTTTCGAGCTATCATCATAATGCTACCGAGATATAAAACATAACCTTGCATAGATAAATAAATGAACTTCTGTAAGTTACCTACCTATAGAGGTAGTCTCCGATTTTCCTAAATATGCCTCGTACTACCGTTTCAACCAGTTGTGAAAATTAACGAAAAAAGACCTTGTCTTGAAAAGTTTACATGTGAATTTTTTAGTGACGCTCCATTCTGGAGAAGTAACTAAAACCATATTTTTAACTAGTTGAATGGTACATAATTCAACGCATTTTACAGGGTTTTAAAGAAGAATAAAGTCACAGCAAAATCTCAAATCGGGAACGGCTAGGGAGTATAGAAAATCTAACATTGACTCTTATAGACTCGCGGGAACAACTATACAGATGGATAATCAAATAATAGGGTCATGAACTTATCAAAAGATCTTGTAATGCCAATTACTTACCCTTCTTTGCATTTAATTATACTTGCACGATTGCCTGGACTCTCTATCTACTCTTTACACAGACTCATAATACTGCCGTCCATAAGCTATAGTGCCGTTAACCGACAATTGGTCAAAATTGACTTTGTAATACTATCTGGATCAGAAAAAACTGCTGAATCTAACACTGTTACTCATATTTTTCTATCTTGCTTAGATCCTGAGATACAAAAAATAAGAATGCCGTTAACTGCTTTGCCTTAGCGAAATTACAGAGCTAAAATGCAGTTACAACAAATTACTTAGCTAAAACGCGGCTAAGGGATTTTAACTTGTAATAGCACAGATAATTTTTAAAAATTACAACAGTATATTGCCGTTATTAAAAATGTATGTAAAATATTAGACAAAAACGCAGATAAAGTCCAATAGCGGCATTTAAGCGTTGTATTAGGTGTCTGTATTTATTAAAATAACAGTAGCGGGTAGACCATAAATGCTAATTAAATGTAACAGGCTACGTGATTTTTACAGTTTACACGACTTAAATGCCGTTATCCTACATTCCTAAGCTATAATGCGGTTATGTGCAAAACGTTGAATTGGGTATTCATACATTGAAGAAGGAGCAGTCTGTGAACGGGACAAAGGGTGGGACGAATTCGTCTGCAAAGGCGTGGATCCAAGTTGATGGGTCATTTGCAGGTGGGTTTGTTGCGATAACTAACTGACGAAACTTTCTGATTTGTTTTTAAACTATAGTGGATAGCGTGAGTGGAGACATGCTTTCGCAAACCTTTCTCTAGTCTTTCTTTTTTTCAAAGAGAAAAGTCGTCTAACCTGTGCCGTTTTTTTGGTAAAGGTCGTAATTCTTCATGGATATATCTCTATTACTCCTTTTTTGCCTCCTTGCTTTTGCGAACAGTGTCTGTACCTTCAGCATTCTACCGGGGAGGATTTTTTCACAAATTCTTTGATTTTGCTACTAGAATCTGCTGACGAGTTTAAGACATCGACAGAATAGGAGTAAGCACAGAATGAGTTAGAAGTGTTAATGTTTGGTAGTGAGTTTAATCTTTCATCAACAAAGGTAGTAAACGAGGCCCAGTCCAGCTTTTTTAGAGAGTATTTCAAAAGTGGGATAGTGGAATACGAGAGTTACTCGGCGGGGATGGATCTGGGGCACCAAATGATCTTTTAAGAAAGCAGTGATATTAAATTTGGGGGGCAGAGGGACATATCGACAGCAAAGGCTGTGTTTTGAAAAGAAGATACCCATGTTGTTGGACTACCCTTGTCGAAAATACACAAATTTAGCAAACCCAAAAGATCTAAAAGAATTAATCCCGGAGGATCCGGGAAGTAGCAACCCCCATAGGCGAGGTGTGCGGACGAATCATTCACCACAAATACTGAAGGAGGAACAGACAAAATGACAGAACTTAATTCGTTTGGAAAGCAAGAAGAAGGGTAAGAAAAATATACAGATAGAATATCAATGTATGAAGTTCTCACAGCCACGACATTCTTTATCTTGGCTATAATCAGGAAGAAAAAGTTGAGAGTAGGAAAGAGCGCGCCTTACTAGTAAGGTGCTACCAGCGCCTCTATCGTTTCTATTGTCACGGAGGCATGGGTAACTTGAGACGTGAAAGCGTGATCCGAGAATTAGCCACGTCTCCGAGATAGCTACAACCAACAGATAATATAAATAAGAAAAATCAGTTAATGTTTTTTTGTAGTAATGCTTTTGCAGTTCCGCTGAACTGCCAAATTCATTTTGGCTCAATTGCGAAGAGAAATATTAAGAAAATTGACAGAGTTTTCAGCGCCGTCTGACGGTAGCCTGCCACTCTGAACGGAGACAACAAGAAGAATAAGGCTTATTAGAAAGAAGGATAATCACGTGGGGCAGGTAGAGGGGAGTTAGGTTGTGGGATGGGGCAGAAGACAGTCGTAATAAATGCTACTGAAAATCGGTTGTTTTAATTTTACGTAACGGGCTATTTTATTTGAACTGAAATCTTATTTAAAACATGTACAATCAGCAACAAAATGAGAATTTTAAGTTTTTTTTAACGCTACCCATACTTTTAGTAAGGAGCTATATCCCGATAACTAGCGAAAATTGCTGAACTGATAATGAAGCCGGTGAAGTAGGTGTACGAAATTTGCACAGCTCTTAGCCAACTAAGACTAGCTAATAGATTTGTGGAGGAACACACGCACAATGGCTCAATTGAGCGGCTAAGTGCGAAAAACGCCCAGCAAAACTAATTAACTAACTAGTCAACCAATGGCAGATGCGTACCAAAACTTTTCACTAATACATTATTTTGAAAAAGAGCGTGATAAAGATACTGCAAAATATTTGAAATTTTCCTACCAGCAGAAGAAGCTTATTTATTGACAAACTGTTAAATGATAGCATTAAAATTTGATTATCATCAGAAAAGTACATTATTAGACTACTTGAATACTAAAAATTGTGACCTATTACCGCCCACCAGCTTGGCACGTTACATAAAATACGGTGTGTATTACTCAGGTTCAAGACGGTGTTTTGTTTGCCGTTCAGCTAATATAATTTATAGGTCCACTAAATTTAGGAATTAAAATAAATAGTCGTTTGTAATTGATTTCAACACGACATGAAAAAGGAAAAGATTTAATTTTGTATTGTCTTTTATAAGAATCTGCGTAAGTATTTTCGTAACGCTGTAAGAAACATTTATTGATTATTGCCAGTTACTTTTCTTTTGTTATAAGGAATAGCAAAAAATGAAAAATCTGCTAAAATAACGAAATTATGATAAAAAGTCATTTGAATTGATTGCCACGAGGCACAAAAATGCAAATATATATATTTTTTTATTTAAATTTCGATTTTCTATACTAAAAATGGTTTTATTATTTTTGTCATAAATACATTTTTCTGTATTTTCTAGATTTTCAAGTAACTTATGCCTAGCTTAAATGCCGTTATGGTTAAAGGTTTTGTTTTTAGCTGCATTTTAGTCTTGTATTATACACGAATCTAATGGGCGTACCAAAGACTGCATAATTTACGCGCTAATACGAGACTGAAATGACGTTAACTGACATTAGCTGCATTATAGGCAAGTAATGTCTCGTCAAAAAATAAAAAAGTATTACCGAGGTAAAACGCCGTTACACTATTTAACGGCAATAAAGTTTAGTAGAATTATTAGTTAGAAACTCGTTTTACAAATTTATCAAAATTATTCAAGATCCAACACTTAAATGCCGTTAAGGTAGCTGTAGCGGCGTTTAAGTTGTGTTTATTATGAATTATTTGTTATTTGATACTAAACTAAAACGATAAAATTAGAATATTTCGGAACCTATAATACGTAGCGTTGTGTGAGTGTTTGTGTTCTATAGTTCTTATAAAAACCTATCTGATGGTATATTAAAGTTACAAATTACTCATTTACTTTTGAAACAGCGATTTTTTTTCCGTTTCCCACCTTTAAACCCGTTTTTCTCGAAATGTGGTTTTTGCGCTTAACGGCATTATAGTTTGTGGACGGCAGAATAAGGGTAAAGTCAATACAACCCTAGTGAAACGGCATTCTTTGCGAAATTTTAAATTAATTGCCTAACAAAATTGTATTCAGGTATCTTTTGGTCAAGGATTAAAGAGAAAGAGAAGACTCCATTTAAAAAAAATTAAATCATAAATTTAAAACGCTTTTTCTTTTTTGAACACAACGCTTTAAAGCAACAATGACTTCAAACATGAATGTTGGCATTTTCAAAGGAGACATTTTTTTTTGGGCCCAGTAGCAACTTGTAGCGTCTAATAATGACATTGCACCCTAAACTAATAACTTATTTTTTTAGATAATTAGGCGAAAGATAACGTTTAAATGAAACCGGAATAATAAAATCGAAATAAAAGATGTGTTGTGTTGACTATTTTTCATCACGCCATTCCTCCTTTACAAATACGTGTAAAGGAACGACGGTCTGGTTAATATAAAAACAATATCAATTATTTCAAGTACGTGATTTTATTTAGATAACGTTTTATTTACTTTTATTTATTTAAAACAATTGGAATGTCCGTATAAAATATTTTAATTGCTTTTTTAAGATTTTTGCATGAAATGGTT
The DNA here is from genome assembly GCA_963584085.1 of Pyrausta aurata. NCBI lineage: Eukaryota > Metazoa > Arthropoda > Insecta > Lepidoptera > Crambidae > Pyrausta > Pyrausta aurata. The sequence continues at coordinate 1,632,376 of OY757269.1, read as the reverse complement.
ATCTAGTAAAGCCGTGAAACGGAAAGCAACTCTGACAGTTATCACTGACATTGACAGGAATGGCTGGAGTGTCATTTGTCACACTTTCCGTTTGGCGTTTGGCTTTCCGTCACCTTCCGTTTGTTTTGGTTTGTTTTGAATTGAGTGTTTGTTTTCTCTGGATTTTTAACGAAAAATAGAAGCAAAAAGCATCAAGTACGGCCCCCATTCCACTAAACCGTTATTGTGTAACTGTGCAGTGAGATTTCAACGACTGTGATTTTCAGAAACGACTGAAAATGTGCGTCAACTGGTACGTGTGAGGATTTAAGTTATGATCAATTTTCAAATATTCCCGTTAGATAACGAAAATCGAATATTGTTAATGATTTCAAGACATTATAAGGAACAATTTAATATATGTTTCATTACTAAACGTTACAATTTATGGGTGGGCCCATCCTCCATACAAGAAAAGGTTTACTTCGTGCCTCTATCAACAGGATAGCACAAGCTCATCCTGAATAATTCTTATCACTTATAAGACTATAATGAGATGTTGGATTCGTGTCGTGAGTATTAAAAAAGACTGATACGGGTACCCTGTAAACACAGGCTGTAACCACACCCGTAGTTTCATTCTTCTGCACCGGAACAGTTATGGAAAGTCGTTAAAAAAAATTCGAAATTTTTGAACTTTCTATTCAATTTAACAATTCTTTAGTACTACTTCACAACATTATAGTATCTGAACAATAACTTATTGAGTCTTTTCATCATAAAATCAACACCTATTGAGGTCTCCTAAGAATTGAAATAAGGAACTTCCTTCATCAATTTGCGTTCTGCCTTTAGTATTGGACAAATTTGACATAATTCAATTTGGGAAATGAAATTAGTTAAAGTGTTGTCATTATTACGATGTACAGAAAAAGTGTATCGATAACTTATATAAAAAAGCGATCACAGGTTGAAGCAAATCTAACCACCCGTAAAGGGAACAGCATTTTTGATCGAGAACAACTCGATCACTCGATCAGCAAACACTATCCGTCGAGGCGTCTGCTATCCGCAGCCGGTCCGATGCCGCGGCGTTGCTAAATCCCTTTACGTAATGTGTTGCCGTTGAGTTGATGCCTGTTTGATGTCATTACGGTGCTGTTCCCTTAACGAGTGGAAAGATATGCTTCAACCTTACATCGCGTGGTTTATGGAATAAGTTTAGTTGGAGATTTTCCATACTTAAGCCTCTTGATTGGGGCTTTTTGCGTTTGTCTCTTTTTATTCTAACCATCAAACTTTATCAAATGGCCAGCAACCTGACTAGGCGGTAAGTACACTTTTTTTTATAAACACTTTAATAAATTACTTTTTTTTTTACTACCTCGGTGGTGCAGCGGTTAGTGAGTCGCATTTTAAAGCGACAGCTGCGCCAGAGGTCCCGGCTTCGATCCCCAGGTCGGGCCAAAAATATGTAACTGGGTTTTTCGGATCAGAAATTCTCAGGGTAGCCCGGAGTTTGAAAGTTGGCGGTGTTTCACCCCCGTGCCTCAGAAAGCACGTAAAATCGTTGGTCCTGCGCCTGATCTCTCTCCGGTCGTGTCAGATTGCTGTCTCATCGGGCTATGAGAGTGAAGGGAATAGAGAGTGCACCTATGTTTGCGCACACACTTGTGCAATATAATATGGTCCGCGCAGTCGGTTAGTCGTTGTGACTGGCCACCGTAGTCGAAATCGTCTAGGGGGACTATTAATACATGATGTATCACTTAATTCGGCTGCAATCAAATACTAATGCCATACATTAATAATAAAATTAGGTTCAGTAAATGTTTTACAGAGTTCAAATATTTTTGTTATTCAATGTTATCTATACTAATATTATAAAGCTGAAGAGTTTGTTTGTTTGTTTGTTTGTTTGAACGCGCTAATCTCCGAAACTACTGGTTCGAATTGAATAATTCTTTTTGTGTTGGATATTCCAGTTATCGAGGAAGGCTATAGGCTATATAACATCACGCTACGACCAATAGGAGCAAAGATATAGTGGTAAATGTGTAAAAAACGGGAGAAAGAAGTCACGATTCCACGCGGACGAAGTCGCGGGCAAAAGCTAGTTTTAAATAATTTACCCAAAGGTTGTCTGGAAGAGATCGCTTATAGCGATAAGACCGCCTAAATTGTACATTTCCTTTAAACAAATTTGTAAATTCACTAATTTTGTGTGCAATAAAGAGTTATCTATCTATCTATCTATCTAAATTAGTATTTAATATCAATAGCTTTTATAAATTCACTTATTACAAAAAAAAAAACTTTTTTTTGAACTGGGGCGACTACGTGGAATAAAGAATTATGCTTCCAATCGATATTTTTAAATTGTCGACTAATTTGCCATCACTTGAAGGGCCTGTCAGGGTTCCCGGCAATTTATTTCGTTTACAAACAACCCTTCCACGACGGAGGCGCAAAATCGCGCTTTATACACTCGTAAATCGTTCAATTAGCAAAAGGATCGGTTTCATTGCTCGGTCAACTTTGTGGTCCATTCATAAGGCTGTAGCGGATAAAAGAATAGTAAATGAAGACAGCTTATCATTTTTATTTAATCGTGATTTGTATAAACCAACATTATTTCGTTAATTTAGGAAATTGATTCAACATCTTCTAATTACTACTAGAACTACTTAGTACTTACGTAGTAGTACTTCTAATTGCTTACTTTGCAATATTTGGTAAATATTTTAAAAGCCGGACACTTGATATTGATTAAGTTCATCTTTAGCCGCATTGCTTACTTTGTATATTTAAAAAAATTGTTCGCTTTAACAAAAAGTAACATTTCACTGTAATGATTTTTTGGCCATTCAAATTGTTAGCAATTTGGATGGGCAAAAAATCGGGCAAAAAATTAGCTATTAATATCTGTCACAGATATTCACGTAAAATATCAAAAAAATATAAAAAGGTACATATTATAAGGTGTCCTCTTAATGTTTCTGCAATGGACCATCCGTCAAACACAAAGCAACAGATGGTCCAACATCGAAAAACTTCCCCGAATGTAAATTATATTTTTGTTCAATTACATTTTAGCGCTGAAGTTTTTCAAACTGGTTCGTTCTTGTCTTAAAAAATGCTCCAACATAATTTTAGCATCTCAAAAGAGATTAAGTCTAGTAGAAACACTAGTATTTTTATGTATGCAGTAGTGTGTGCATCTCATTGATTTACAAAGTGACCGGTGCCAAGTGGACCACTTTGAAAATCAATGAGACCTACGTGCAATAGTGCAGGCCCCCGATTCTCACGTCAATCGAACTTTTTTCCGTGGTGTAATTCAATTAAGAGCTAAACGGTCTTACCGAAATAATCAAGTTACACGTAGAAAAAAACTACAGCACAGAAGAATTACAATTTAAAAATTAAAATGTATGGAAATCGTGACCCAGAAAGCAAAAACTGTATTTTCTCTGAAAAAGAAAATTTGATCGGTAAACTTTTTTCGAATGTGAACTGTACGGGAATCGGGGGCCAAGTTTTGGGGAGTATGACTATGACACAATAATGGTAAAGTGTCTTGCGATCGTGCTTTAATCCGTTCAAGTTCCAGGCAATTAAATTCCCACTCAACTAGTTGAGTCGATAAATTGGCATAGTGATGCAACAAAAAAAAGTATTTCTCACTCACTCGTGTACTGCTGTCCCACACTAATCTGCTAAGTGGATTATACGAAATCGCAATACGAATTTACTAATCCGTTCAAAATCAGAGCTGCTTAACTTTTAAAGCAACATCGCAATACGCTCCCAGTTTTTCAGTCAAACTTCCAGTCAAACTTGGTTAATTGTATCGCAAAAATTTGTCGTTTCGACAACGCTATACGTAGCGCTGTAAACACTGAATAGATAAATAGGGTTAGAAACGTTCTGACAGTTAGTTTGTATGAGAACCTGTGTCGCCGGTGGGCGGTACGGCGTTGTTGCTGCAGTGCCAAAAGCACCAATCAATAAATCAACGGATCAATATCACAAACCAATCACACTTTCCGCTGGGAGCTCTGTGATTGGTGTGATTAGTACGTAAAACCAACTACCAATCACAGAGCTGCTAGCTGTGAAACCATCAATCATCATTCCGCTACGTTCATTCTTTAATGTCAAAATACTACGTTGTGGTAAAAGTCGATATTTAAGGTCGATCGATATCGATAACTTCAATTACCGGTGTAATGTATTTTTTCAATATTAATTGAAAAAAAAACCATAAGATTTTAGTTTTGCGTAATAATTTTACGGCACATTTGATCGCATCAAAGGGTTGTACAATTACACGTATTACACGTAATTACACGTATTCGTCAAACTCTTTTTTTTTTGTCGTTTAAAGATGTGTGTTTTTTAAAAAAGGTAAATTGAGTCATTATTATATAATCGTCTAAAAGTTAGCCTGCATTATACTTTAATTATTTGTTTAATATGTTGATCGACGTAAGCTTACAACTTAGTGAAATTACAAACCTTAGTGGTTTTATACTAAGTTCATACCTACTTGTTTTGTAAGATTTTTTATTTGTTATTAAACGGAAAAAAAAAATACCTTCCGATAGAAAACAATAAGAAAAAAAATTGTATTGCTATACTTTACTTGAAATAGAGAAAATTAATACTTTTACGTATTGCTAACCATTAATAATTTGATTTAAATAATATTAAAATAAATTAATATTAACATATTTAACATATTTGACAATAATTTGACATGTCTGAAAACGCAATGTTTTGACACATGTTTGTGATTGATGTTGCTCTCAAGAAGAGAGTTTATTAATATATTTTTTTGTTTCAACAGAATAGTTATATAGACCCCACAATTTTCCACAGCGACCGGTCGCAAGCGGTCTACTATGTCCGATGCAATCCTGCAATCTTCAGAAGGTCATATTGCCGGTGGACATCCACGCTCTGATGTTGTCGAAGGGTGTTCAATGTGAAACTTTTCTGCAATCTTTTCGTGGGAACGGCCTTTAGGTGTTGTTGATTATGATAGAGTAGATATCTACATGGCACAATAGCAATAGCCTACTCTTTCTAGCATCCGAAAGAATTACATATAATTGACAATAGGCGTACATAGTATTTCCATTTTGTTGTTTAATAAAAAGATAATATCCCCGTATAAGTTTAAAAAACTTTATTTTATTAATAGCAAACAAGAAAAGTTAAAACTACATGCAACATAAAAAATAAGAAAAAAAATCAGACCCGGTCTACGTGTTGTGTCAAAGGACGTAAAATACATATAACATTTATCTATAATATATAAATATAATAATTAAAAAGCAGGATGTTTTTGTTTGTTTGTTTGAACGCGCTAATATCAGAAACTATTTGTCTGGTTATAAATTATGTCGGATACATTTTTAGATAGCATATTTATAGGGGAAGACTATAGAAGTAGTAATGCGTATGGGCTTATAAAAAATTCTACGATTTATGGGAACGGTAAAACTAAGACGCGCGAACGAAGTCGCGGGAGGGTGCTAGTTTGTTATAAATAAATACTAAACAATATTTATTTTAACTAATTAATAATGTTTTAATCTCCTAAAACATCAGTAGGGAAATTAACATTTATCGATATTTTTACTGTGCCGTGAGCTACATCCCTATCGTTGTGTACGCAAGCGAACCAAGCAAATTGGATGCGATACATTGCGTGCTAAGGTAGCAATTTTGTTAGTAATGTGCGTGCACAGTTATCAATGTATATTTTTTTAAATACTTGGTGCAACTAAATCGCTGTTCTTGCAGAATATTAGTGCAACGCTCTTGTCACGCGACTGAAGTACTGCTCGTGCATATGCTCACAACTAGCTCACCTCTGCTGCACTGACCGGGGCATTTCTAACCTTATTTATCTATTCAGTGGCTGTAAACGATTCCCTATAAATAAACAAACCAATTTATATCTGTTTCTGTAAATATTTCTAGAAAATGATTTATGTGTGCGTAAAATTGATGTTAAAAATATATTTTTGCGCAGTTCGATGTGTCAGTTTTATGTGTTTCAGACGTTCCGGTGTTTGAAAAGATTCGATTTTTGGACTTCTTTTTTATGTTCTCAATTTCCGCCAAGACAGTGTCCATTTTGATTACACTGGGGTTCAATGTTAGGTGAAATATAATATTTAACCTTCAGAGAGACTCAAGGGCACATTATGATATAAGCGGACTAGTTTTGTAAGAAATGTAATTTTTTTACACTTCTCAGTTTAAAAATCGTATTGTACGGAGCCCAGGCGGATTAGATCAAGTATCTGCGTACAATAATCTTAAAACAAAGAAAAAGAGAAACATGATTCAAACCAGTTTTGAACTCTCACTAAAATATGTAATTAACCCTGAAACATTTCGCTTCGTTTCAAATAAAAGGTCAACGCTCAGTTTTCTCTCGTAGAGCTTATAAATCCGTGAAACAGTTTCAGATTCGTCTACTCTTTAGTAGTACAAAATCAAAAACATTTATTTTTGAACCCTTATACTAATTCTTAAAGTTCACATTATGGCATTATGTCGGACTTTAAACTCATTGCCTGACAAAGCCTTAATACAATTTCACATAGAATCAGACCAGTGCCTGTGGTCCCCAGGTGGGTCAATAAATATGCCCGAGCCGGGATTCGAACGCCGCAACATCGCTTTGCCACCGACAGAAATTGGATTAACTTTTGCTGTTCCAAAAGTTTATCTGCACTTTGTGCCTCGAACGTTTTAGCTGTTTTCGGTACCTCAATTTAACGGATAATTTGATTTTTATATTTGTTACAAACTGTTCATATTGTGTGCTCGTACAATTATTATTTTGTTGTTTGCAAGAAAATAATAATCAATAAACAATATTCGCTGAAAGATACCTTTTAAGTTAATACTTGATAAAAATTTAATTGATACTTGATTAAGGTTGCCATTGCATTTGTCTTTAAAGAAGTTGCTCAACTGCAACTCGGGATCCACTTTCACGTTTATGGCGAGTCGATCAATGGTTGTCAACTATACAGGCACTCTGTCAAACGGGCAGTAATTCACAAGAAGAACTGTCATCACTTGTAGCAAACACAATCGCTAGGCGTTCGCTATCCGGAGCCAATCCTATGCCATTGGTGTTGTTGTTCCCTTTACGTAACGTGCTTCCGTATGGTGAACGCCTGGTTGACGCCTGGTTGGTGTTGTTTCCATTACGGGTTCATAAATGTGCTTTAACCTTTAGACTACTGGACTAAACAGGCGACAACAGTCCGAGTAACTTTGCACAGACAAAGTTTCTCGCAGCCCTTTTATTGGACCGCACTACGCCTCCAACACAATAACTTAAAGAAATACAGTAACACCGTTTATAATTGCTGTCCTTTTCTAGATATACAAAATTTTTTTTTTGGTTTTACTTTCATGTATGTGAGCCCCCTTAAATTTTTTTTTGTACTTTTTGTATCTGAATCGGAAAGCGGTGAATAAGATACACCTACCTACCAACTTTCAGCGATGTGATACTAATAGTCTCAGAATAAAGTGGCTGTGACATACGGACGGACAGACAGACAGACATACTGACTTAATAAAACTATAAGGGTTCCGTTTTTGCCATTCGGCTATGGAACCCTAAAAAGACCAACTAGGCAAACAATTTATTAGTTTTTACTAAGATAATAAATTAATTACATAAAAGCAGCTTGGTATGTCAAGAACTTGTGTAATACCCTCATGTCGTGAAAAGTGCGTTAAATCGTTTCTTCTAATTATTGACGTTCCGTTTGGTGCCTACTGATCGTACTTTGGAAATAAAGGATAAGATTTTCCATCAGTTAGTTTCTTGTGCTCAAATCCTAGCTATTGTTTGCTGAAAGTGGCCGCCCGTGTCTGATGTGAAAATATGGATTATAATGTCTATGTTTTTTTTAAATCCCATCTCGAATAGCGTTGAAATTAATCCCAACAAACGACCCAATCTATGCTACTTCAATCTTTTATCATAATAACATCAAAGTTTACCTACTGCATCTCACGTTACTGTGACTTCTCCGATAAAATATGCCTCAGCCTTACCCATCACAACGCTTGCATCGTCTTCTAAAGAAATTGGATTAAATTGTGAACTATCTCAGAAAATCCTTGTAGGATTTTTAATAAAAAACCGGTTAAGTGCGTGTCGGACCCGCGCACTCAGGGTTCCGTGCCACCCTTAACTGAATTCAGGGTCCACTTACTTTCACTTAACGAAAACATCACAATATATTGCGACAGCAAAAATAACTTTGTTTTTCATAGTGTTTGTATGAAAGACAAAGTTATATTTGCGGTTGATAAAAATGTGCAATATCTCAAAAACTACTGGTTAGATCTCCTTCAAACCAATTTTCGTTGCAAGTTTTTGTTGAGATCTACATCATATATTTTTTTTCAAAATTTTCACTTTCTTAGTTCAAAAGTTAGATGGGGGGGGGGGGGACGCCCATTTTACCACTTTAGAAGCGTCTATATCTCAAACCTTACACTTTTAGAAAAAATGGTTTTAGAAACCTCAACATCATTTTAAAAGACCTATCCATAGACACCCCACACGTATAGGTTTCAGTAAAAACAATTTTTAGGTTTTAGTTTCATGTATGGGAGCCCCCCTTAAATATTATTTTTTCTTACTTTTTGTATCTGAATCGGAAAGCGGTGAACAAAATACACTTACCTACCAAGTTTCAGCTATGTGATGCTTATAGTTTCAGAATAAAGTGACTGTGACATACGGACGGACAGACAGACAGACAGACAGACAGACAGACTTGACGAAACTATAATATAATATTTTTTGCCATTCGGCTACGGAACCCTAATATAGCGTTAATCTTGTCAGCAATTAACTTAGAAATAACATGCAAATTTTCAAGGGAATTCTTATAGGTTTTATAGGAAAAATTGAGAAAGAAATTTATGATATTAATAATATTGCATCTTCTGGATCAACATACATGTAATAAAAAAGAATGTCTGGCGACAAAAAAAACCGGCCAAATGCAAGTCGGACTCGCGCACTGAGGGTTCCGTGCCAACTTTAACTGAATTCCATGAAACTGAAAACCTTTTCGATTTCGATGAAAGTATTTTCGTTGAAAGTACTTGTTAAGATCTCCATTGTATATTTTATTCAGAATTTTCAAATGCTTAGTTAAAAGTAAGAGGGGGTTCCGTTATAACCATTTGACTACGGAACCCTAAAAACGATTTTGATTTTGAATTTAAACACATACAGTTAATTAAGAAAAGTTAAAGCAGTGTGGGTAAATTTGATAGGTACCTTAAGCCAACTTCAACCGCGTTTAAGCTAACCTGCGTCAAACTGGTTTAGTTTAAACTACAAAATTTTATGACACCACACTTAAACAACCCAGCTTCCAGTACATTAGAAAAAAAAGCAAGGGCGTGTGAAGTCTACGCTTAATCTCACATACAAAAAAAAAGATTTTCTTCAATCAACTTTATAATCATCCACTTTGAGGCTTCGTTAACCGAAAAATGAGCTGACTAGTCTAGTTCCACCCATTCTTTAAAAACTTTTTAATCAAATCCCGTTGAAATAACTCTGATTAAGCGCCCAGAAATTGGGTCAAGATGGTGACGAAGTTTTGACTATAGGAAAAACTTCTGAAATATGACTAAACTATTAAGTTGAGTTGTTGAAGACAGATGCTTTTCTATGATGCACGCTAAAATTTTACTTATATTGACATCTTTATTCATGTATTTTGTATTATAATTAATTATTGAAATATTTTTTGACAATATGATTGAATTCGTTAATTTTAAACGACGACATTAAATATTTGCCCAAATATCGGTAAAATAGGCTGAACCTATGTATTATTTGTTTGTATCAGTGTTTTAAGCTGAACCATGTATTAAGCAAATAACTTCATTCATTCAACATGCAACCACTTTATTCGTGATTATTTTGGTGCAAACTACCAACTCCAAGTCATCATAGTGACTACCACAAACTCCGAACTTTGAATACTTCCTGAACATAACTTTGAGTCTACTATTTAATTGTTGATAAAGTTTACGATCCATTAATTTCGATAATCAAAATAGCATTAGGCTCTTGTGGCATCAGAAAGTTATTATCTTAGAGTCTTGTCGTAGAAGCTTTTGTCTTGAAAGCAGTATCTTGAGAATCTTCAAAGTTGGTCCTAAGTTTAGCATTATTGATGGGTTGTGATTGCTTAGATTGATGTAACAATAAAATAGTTGAAATGATATTGGGAGTACACAAAAAAAAAAAATATTGCAAATGTCTTAAACAAAAGCATTCATTTGTAATTTTTTGTGTGTGTCAAATAAACAATTATTATATTTTATTCTATTCTATTCTATTCATTGATGAGAATGTAAGCGTTTGTATTGCACATTATGTAGTCCATGGAAAGGTTCATTCAGACCATGAAATTGCTGTATTCATTTTAAGGTCCATTCAGACCCTTATTAGTGCAGAGCCGTAACCTGTTCGGGATATTTTTAATCAATGAAATAAGTCTAACATTTTAATTTCAGTCACAAATTTCAATATATCGAAATTTATATTGCCGTTTTTTCATCCTTGATAATTCTTCATTTTGTAGTTGATTTGCTTTAACCGACCGCTGACATTGGTCAATAATTCTATGAGCCTACTTAGTCCATATCTCTTGTAAACAAATCATCACGCATATCACGTCGGTACACTAGCCCATTATTAGCGGACAGCAACATGATTTCGCGTCACGGAGCAGAGAATCGCCCATTCTATTACCAGGGATTACTGGACCTTGTGATCATAGCCTGGGTTGAAAAGCTAGCTCAATTTGTCAGATTCTGATTCATTTATTCCCATTGAAATATGATACAATAAGGTGACAATTGTAATAAAATTACGTTCCAGCATTTTTTTTGTAAGCTGTTACTGTCCCACTGCTGGGCAAAAGCCTCCCCCAAACTTCTCCAGTGGTCGCAGTTACTGGTCTGAGTTGGTCAGTCTTCGCAGAAGTGATCCTGATCATCTCGCCATTGTTTTCTGGGTCTGCCTTTTGGACGACGTAGCAGTAGGCACCCATTACATTATTTTAACAATAAAATATTTTATGAAAATCCTCCAAGCCATCAAGTGAAGCCATATTAAGGCGAAATTAAAGATTTTATATTGATGTGATCTTTTGATTCTTAAAGGTTTCAGCCAGAGCCGTTATTTCTACCAAGTGTTTTTTTAAGTGAGACAGGCTCCATGGTAAAAGTTCCAAGCCCCTTTTAGTTTCTGTATATTTTATTAAATGTCATGGCTGTTTTGCTAAGTCTACGATTCCGCATCAATACCGCAGCTTAATCCTTGGGCGGGTTTTAATAATTCTGTGTCGTGTGTGTGCGGACTACGTGTGAATGTAATCAAATTCACGATTGATAAGGAAATAACTGTGTGACCCAAAATAATAATGTAAATATATATATGAGAAGTAAGACCCAAGTTTAATCGATACAAATAAGATGATCTTTGATTTTTTCTGGCTAAAAGTAGGGAGTAGGTCTTCGGCATATTTTTGAAGTAGTAGTACAAATATCTCTCGTCAGTGAAAACTGCAATATTAGCTAATATAACACAATTTGGAAGCTTACAATTCACCGGTAAATGCCTTTAACCTCTCTTTTTTATCGGTGTTCAAAAAGAACGAATTTTACAAACCTCTTTCCCATTTCCTCAAATACCTTTTAAAGGAAAACGCAAGATGTACCAAGGGCTGAAGGCGCACAATTTCCGCGTAACAAATTGCTTGGAGTCCTCACACCGCAAATCTTTCAGGTTCCAAGGGGTTAATTCAGTTTGCCAGCTTTTTGCCGCTTTTACGGCCCAGCCGATATTAATAATGTCACTACTGTATCGGGTTCTAGAAAAGTGAGAAGTTTTACATATAAAAAAACCGGTTAAGTGCGTGTCGGACCCGCGCACTGAGGGTTCCGTGCCACCCTTAACTGAATTTAGGGTCCACTTACTTTCACTTAACGAAAACATCACAATATATTGCGACAGCAAAAACAACTTTGTTTTTCATAGTGTTTGTATGAAAGACAAAGTTATATTTGCGGTTGATAAAAATGTGCAATATCTCAAAAACTACTAGTTCGATCTCCTTCAAACCAATTGTCGTTGCAAGTTTTTGTTGAGATCTACATAACATATTTTTTTCAAAATTTTCACTTTCTTAGTTCAAAAGTTAGATGGGGGGGGACGCCCATTTTACCACTTTGGAAGCGTCTATATCTCAAACCTTACACTTTTAGAAAAAATGGTTTTAGAAACCTCAACATCATTTGAAAAGACATATCCATAGACACCCCACACGTATAGGTTTGAGTAAAAAAAAAAAAATTTTTGGTTTTAGTTTCATGTATGGGAGCCCCCCCTTAAATATTATATTTTCTTACTTTTTGTATCTGAATCGGAAAGCGGTGAACAAAATACACCTACCTACCAAGTTTCAGCTATGTGATGCTTATAGTTTCAGAATAAAGTGGCTGTGACATACGGACGGACAGACAGACAGACAGACAGACAGACAGACTGACAGACAGACAGACAGACAGACTTGACGAAACTATAAGGGTTCCGTTTTTTGCCATTCGGCTACGGAACCCTAAAAATACTTTTACTATATTTCCTTGCCTCAACTACTTATCACTCGAAAACGACTGCACCGATTTTCATAATTTTTACTTTGTTGATTCGTTGCAGCATTGAATACATGGGACATAGAGGGTACGAAGTTAGCTGGGGCCCGGGACTGCTAGTTTAATATAAAACCAATTTTGCACATTTTGATCTTAAATTGTCTAAGTACATATTGTTAGTAAAGTTTAGATAAATAGGTTTGTGTATATTTAAAGTAAAGAGCAATGCGTCAAACGTTTTTCCCATTGAACGCCCCTCTCATTTTGAATTCGGGAAGCAGCAGGGTTCCGTCTATAACTCAAACGGTACAACGGTTTGACCGCCCATTTATTTTGTGACTAAACGAAATCAAAGTTGGGAAAAAAGAAAAAAATCATTGAGGTCCACAGTGATAATGTAACTCGCAACTTGCAGATGACAAAGAAGGGGTTGCAATCCGTGTGTGGGACATGGACGGAGAAAGCACACAAATTGCGGATGCACGGTTTATAAGTCAAGTGTGTTTAAATGATAATAAAATTTTAGCTCTGGAAGCTTTTAAAATAAATAATATTCTTCTACTGATTTTCCGTAATGGCGGCCCCTCTGAACAGAGAGGTCAGGTACGCAGGAGATATTATAGTTCTCAGATGTGTGCGCAATATACAAGTGCAGTCTCTGTTGACTCCTCCACAGTGCAACTCCTTCACGCTAAAACTAGTAGATAGATATCATGAAACTTTTCAATAATATTGCTCACATTGGAATATCATATTGGCTAATTTTACATTTATATGAAAATGAGATACGAGATTTACGCGAGTGAAGTCGCGGGAAAAGTATAGTTTTAAACTGTAAATTGAGTTTATCTCTATATCTATTTTCGTGGACATTAAAATAGCTGTAGTCAGCGAACCATAACTTGTATAAGATTACATACGAGGGCTAGCATTTAACACGGATCCCAAAATATTCCCTAATGGAAGGCCAGGCTGTTAGTGAAGCGAAGTGCTGGTATATCGATTTTGACAGTTATTAGCGCAGTCGTAATTTAACATATCTGCTTTTAGACAATAGGTCGTGGTAATAT